>OU892282.1:10703577-11903577 GCA_917834065.1 Ceutorhynchus assimilis | reverse complement strand
TGAAGTCGGTAGGGTAGATTCTTGGAGAAATAATCGTCGGTTTTCCTTTAAAAATCGGTAGCTAGGCGGTTTCGTCATATGACGTCATTCCACCACAATTTGCTTAGGTATATAAAACCAGTCAATAAATTTAGTCATAATTTTATTGTGCAATATGATTCCTATTTCAATTTTTCGCAAGCATATTCAAACACTGATTATGCTCAGATGTTATGTGTCAATTGTGTCACTCCCCTAACTCCCTCACCATCCAATTCCTGGCCTGCGAGTGTCATCCTCGAGTATCCCAGAATTTGATAGTGGGGGAGTTGGGGAGTATGACACAATTTAACACATAACATCTGAGCATCATCGAATATGCTTGGTTATTCTCGCGAAAAATTGCCTATTATGTGTAGTGACTTTCAATTTCGATAGCGTTTTCATAAGTGATCATCAGTGGCGTGACACACGGGACACGATGTCAGATGTCATTAGTTTTTAGATTTTCTTGTGGAATGAGAAACAATTTTATTTTTTATTTTAAATGAAATATATCTACATATTTGTTGCATTATCAATAAATTGCAGAAAAATCGTGAGAAAATGGTTCAAAATCGAAAGATCGGTACTCATTTGAAAATCGGTAGATCTACCGATAAATCGGTAGAGGTGGAAGCGCTGGATCGCATGGCAAAGCTGCTTTGGCTAAGGTATGCGCTGTTGCCGGATTGTAGATATCTTTTTCTAAATTTTAACTGATTTTTTATTTATGAGGCTTGAAATTTTCATTAATTTTTTAGAAGACTTACGCCCCCCTTAATGTTGCTTCACGCCCCCCCAGGGTGGCGCGCCCCCCAGTTTGGGAACCGCTGCACTAGATCATTTATAAATCCTGAACTAGCTCAAAAATTATACCCGGATAATATATTTGATGACCCATTTATTGTCTCCACCGTTTTTCAACAATCAGCACAGTGCTCAAATACCCGCACCTAAAATCTTTAATTTACCACATAATGAACCTCTAAAATTCTACCTATTTAAATTTCACATATTCGATGGTTTATTAGGGCTTGATAATCTTAAAAACTTGCAAGCCAATATTAACTTTGATACAGCATTTTTAATAACTCCACATGCAAGAATTAAGTTGCAGTTGTGCTGTTTCTCCTCGAGTTGAACAACTTGTGAAAATTAAAACTGATATACAAGACGGCGAGGTTATTATACCCTACCAGAGGATACATAACTGCGAAATTCCAAACTCGCAAAGTATCGCAAAAAATGGTTATGCTATTAATAGCATTTAAGGTAGAACCATTTAATCGAGAAAAATTGGAAAAAATAAATCTTAATAATTTCGAAGACTCACTTGATTACAAACCCAATTTTGACTGTTCTCAAATTCGCACCGATCATCTGCATGCAGAAGAAAAATCGAAAATAATCAAATTATGTGAAGAATACTCAGATATATTTTATCAAGAAAACATGCCACTGACATTTACAAGTGAAATAAGACATTCAATTAAAACCACTGATGAACAACCGGTATATAGTAAAACCTATAGATACCTAGTACAACGGTCGAAATTTGATCGTGGCGCCATCTAAGACAAAACTTCAACACCAAGCAGCAATTTTCGCTGCAATATGGTGACTGAGTGTCTAATCGGCCGACCAAAATTCAGTTCGTGGGAAAACCCAAAATAGGAAAACCTATTATCCACTGATGAGAAAATATTTGGTTTGATTTTCTATGCTTTTCCACCCATAGACGCGTTTCGACCTATCAGGTCTCATCAGTATGGCTAGGAAAAGCAAAGAAAACCAAACCAAGTTTCGTGCCTGTAGGCAATATATACATAGTACAACGGTCGAAATTTGATCGTGGCGCCATCTAAGACAAAACTTCAACACCAAGCAGCAATTTTCGCTGCAATATATCGGGTCTTCAAAAAAAAAAAACAATCAAAGATTGCTTTGGTTACGAAAACGTACGTCGCATTATTGTTTCTTTATTGGTCAGGATTTCTGACATGACATTTTAACATTAAATTTCATTGACTGACATTGTCAAAATTAATAGAAAATAGTGCTAAGACATACGTTTAAAAAACCATAGCAATCTTTGATTGGTTTTTTTTTTTGAAGACCCGATATATTTCGACCGTTGTACTATGTATATATTGCCTACAGGCACGAAACTTGGTTTGATTTTCTTTGCTTTTCCTAGCCATACTGATGAGACCTGATAGGTCGAAACGCGTCTATGGATGGAAAAGCATAGAAAATCAAACCAAATATTTTCTCAGCTATAGATACCCTTTTATACATAAAAAGGAAGTCGAAACACAGATGAAAAAAAATGTTAGACCAAAAAATCATTAGCCCAAGCAACTCTCCCTGGTCATCGCCAATTTGGGTGGTCCCAAAGAAAGCGGATGCTTCTGAAAAGCAGAAATGGAGGGTAGTAGTAGATTTTCGTGGCGTTAATGCAAAAACTATAACAGACAGATACCCCCTACCGAATATAACCGACTTATTAGACAAATTAGGAAAATGTCAATATTTTACTACATTGAACTTGGCCAGCGGATTTCATCAAATACAGATGAATAAGAACGACATACAGAAAACCGCATTCAATACGGAAAATGGCCATTACGAATTTCTACGTATGCCGTTTGGGCTGAAGAACGCCCCCGCCACGTTCCAAAGGACCATGGACAGTATATTACGAGGAATCCAGAACGAAAAATGTCTTGTATACTTCGACGACATTATTATATTTTCCACGTCACTACAAGAGCACTTAGAACGACTCAAATTGGTTTTCCAAAGACTACGTGAAACCAATTTCAAAATTCAATTGGATAAAAGTGAATTCCTCAGACGAGAAGTAGCATATTTAGGCCATACAGTGACACCAGAAGGAGTACGACCAAATCCAGACAAAATCAAAGCCATTAAAAATTACCCAATTCCAAAAACAACAAAACAAATCAAAGGCTTTCTCGGACTACTCGGATATTATAGACGTTTTATAGATAATTTTGCAAAAATCACAAAACCCCTCACGAAATGCTTGAAGAAAGGTGCAAAGTTTGAACAAACACAACCAAGAATTTATCGAATGTTTTGAAAATTGCAAAAAATTACTTGTAAATGAACCTATACTACAATACCGAAGACATTTAATCTAACATGTGATGCTAGTAACGTAGCCCTAGGTGCTGTGTTATCGCAAGGGCCCATTGGACAAGATTTGCCCATAGCCTACGCATTTCGCACCTTGAATGATTCAAAACAAAATTATTCCACTATTGAAAAGGAGTGCCTGTGTCTTATCTGGGCGACGAAGTACTTCCGACCCTACCTTTATGGACAAAAATTCAATATCATAACGGACCCTTGCAATGGCTTTTCAATTATAAAAACCCCACATCGAAAATGGTACGTAGGTGAATCAAACTACAAGAGTTTGATTACCAAATTATTTATAAAAAAGGTAAACTCAATACAAATACAGACGCCCTAAGCCGTATTGAATTACACACTAAAGAAACCGACAATATATCGAATCTACACCATTTCAACCTCAATTTCGGAAAAAGTAACTTTTATTTAGGAAAATGTAAAGTCATTATCGGAAAAAGTCAAATCAATTTCAGAAAAAGTAAAGTTAATTTTGGAAAAAGTAAATTCAAATTCGGAAAAACTACATACATTCAATTACAGAGAAAGTAATGTTATTTTTTAGAATAATTCGAATTGATAAAAAGTAAATTTAGCAGTGACTATAAACCTCCAGTCGAACCCGTCCGGATAGGCTCGATTCCAATCAGTGTACTTTAATTAGGTTCAACATATATTGGTTCTATGTATATTATTTTGTAGGTCTGATGATGCTCATATGAGCGAAACACATGTCACTATTGAGAGAATGAAATAATAAACAATCTGTAGACTTGGTAATTTTTTTCTTTCTTTTATTATTTAAAAATCGAGTCTCTTTGAGAAATATGGACAAATTTTTTGCTTTTCTAAGTAGATAAATGACTCAATCAATTCAAATTAGTCTATAAAAAATAACATTACTTTCTCCTTAATTGAATGCATTTTTTCCGAATTTGAATTCACTTTTTCCGAATTTGAATTTACTTTTTCCGAATTTGAATTTACTTTTTCCGAAATTAACTTTACTTTTTCTGAAATTGATTTGACTTTTTCCGAAAATGACTTTACATTTTCCTAAATAAAAGTTACTTTATCCGAAATTGAGGTTGAAATGGTGTAGTATCATATATTGAAGAATTCAATAAAGAATTAGAGGAAGAAGCTAGAATGGAAAATAATCCAACGACCAGCAAAGAGATTGAGAACCTAGACCAAATATAAACTATGGCGCAACCTGACCTCGAAGCAACAGCTGAAGACGATGACGAAACTATCCATACTAATGCTGAACAAGACCCTATTGTTGGAATTCCAATTAAAGAATCTGCTGTTAACTATGGAGCATTTGGAGCAAATCAAATAATCGTCACAAAGGTCATGCACTCACCTGCCAAAACAAAACGACTAATTTTATTTAAAAAGAAGAGAAGATTTTTAGTTCAAATATCAGAAAATGATTTTGAAAAAGATACAATTAATTTTATAAAAGAAAACGTTGTGCCAGGTAAATTATACTATGCTTATTTCGAGAACCCGGATACATATGAACCATTCTGCGAAGTGGTTAAGAAAAATTTTAAATGTCCCTCGATTAGAATTAAAAGATGTTTGAAAAAATTAATCGACATAGTAGACAAACAAAGTATACCGGAAATAATACAGAACTACCATGAGAGTAAGACGAACCATCGCGGAATCGAGGAAACCGAAATGCGTATTAAAGAAAAGTATTACTGGCCAAATCTTAAAGAGTCTATTCAGTCGTACATAAATGAATGCGAAATATGCCAACGAAGTAAATACGAACGACACCCACTAAACATGGAAATGAATATTACACTCACGGCAACCAAACCTTTTGAAACTATTCACCTCGACACATATAGACAAAGTTAAATTTCTCACAATCATTGACAGTTTTTCCAAGTACGCACAAGCTTACGCCCTAAATTCATTGTCAGCCACCGAAATTAGCGATAATTTAATATCGTTCTTTTCACATCACGGTGTTCCATCCAAAATCATTTTAGACAACGGAACTGAATTTAAAAATACAGTGGTCACAGAACTATTACAACTTCATAAAATAAAAATTCATTTTTGCTCGCGGGAGCACCCCCAGTCTAACGGTGTTATCGAGAGGCTACACTCCACTCTATCCGAACACGTAAGAATTCTAAATAATCCTGGCTTCCTGAAGACACCTATCAGCCAAAAAATGAAATATGCAATCCTAGCATATAATCACACCATTCATTCGGCGACACATTTGACCTAAAATTAGACCAACTTTTATTGACAGATTATATCACAGAATATAAAAATAAGTCTAAACTCTTATATTCAACCATCAATGAAAAACTTATAAATCAGAAAGAAAAAATTATAGGAAAGATTAATGAAACTTCCGATAAACCAACATTATTCCACCCAGAACAAAAAATATACATTAAAAAGCATACACGTCAAAAACTAGCCGATAAGTTTACACCTCAGACACAAGTTGTAACCGTTGACCCAGTACGTAAAACAATAGCAACGACTTCCCACGGAAAAGTACACATGGGTAACATTAAACGTGCCTTGAGAAATAAATATAGTTTTGACTTGACACCTAGTTTCAAGAATAAAATATTATATTACAATTACTCTTATTAACTATTTCAAATGCATTTTATATCATACGCTTGCTTATTAGCTTTATAACAATAAATATTATATTTCAGTTTTTTTGCCTGCGCGTTTGGAACTCAAGAACAAATAATCATCAGGAAATTGGATGACAATCCTGGCATAATTCCAGTCAAATTAGGGAACGCGAAAATCAAAGATTACACCTACACCCTGATACATTATTATAACTTGAATCCAATAATACGTGAAATAAATAAACTTCACGTAAAATCTAATAATATTACAAACATTCTTTATGGACATCAAGACTATTCTGAAGACATTAGCAATTACATAAATTTGTTGAAAATAACACAGAATAGAATTGATACAAAAATATCAGAGATTATTCCTCAACCACAAAGAATTAAAAGAGAATTAATTAATGGCTTAGGATCAATATTCAAATCTGTCACTGGAAACCTAGACGCATCTGACGGAGAACGTTACGAGCATATCATTAAGGAATTACAAAACAATCAAAATAGTTTACAAGAAAGTGTTCTGAAAGAAAACTCGCTTTCTCTAACCCTAATCAAAAAATTTAACCAAACTATTAAACAAATAAATCACAACGAAAAACTTCTAGAATCAAAAATTAACCAAATTGCACACATGGTACAGAAGGCAGCATATAGAAAAAATTCTCTCTATATCAAAGACATAATAAATCAAATAGTCAATATCTATGAGATAATTGACTCTATTTTACAAGATATAGAGAATTCCTTAACTTTTTCAAAATTGAAAATTATGCATCCAAGCATAATAAAAACTGAAGACCTTTATCATGAATTAAACAAACTTCAACAGCGTTTAAGTTCTGAACCCCTAGCGGTTACTTTGGAAAATACTTCACTTTTTGAAAAAATTATTGAACTGGAATCTTTTGTCATTAATAATACTTTCTCAGAGTCAGTTTAAGGTTGTCTTACCGCGAAATAAATTCTTGCTGAAAAATAAATTGCACTACACATACTATGGCCAAGAATGTCAAGAAGTCACTCCGAAGTTCCATATTTGTGGAAAAGAAGACATTCACGAAATCCAAGAAGACAACCCATGCGAAATTAAACTACTCCACTCTGACAAAAATACCTCCACCTGCGAACAAACCGAAGTTGAAGTCCCGCAAATTATCATCAATCGATTGGACGATTCCAATCAATGGATATTGGTTGTTCCTGTTAGAGAAGCTATCCAACTCAAGTGCTTTCAACAAAAACAAGTACAAAACAAACTGACTTGTTAACTCACGGATCCCGACCCAGCTTTGTAAACTTCGTAGGAGGGTCTATAGGAAACCCGGTTGCAAATTAGTAATCGGCTAAACTATATGTATATGTGAGTCATTATAATTATGAATTAATTTCCACTCAATCAATACAGTATATTTTTTTTTAAATCTGATTGGTTCTCTAACTGATAAGTTGTTATATAGGCAAGTAACTAAATACTTACTTGAACGCAGCTGGTGACATCTCTATGATGCTTATGAAGCAATATCACCTTCCTATCAGGACTAATTAATCTTAAATCGGTCCTATCGACTTGTAGAACCATTGTCCTATTATGATCGTCCATGTCCACTGAGGATTTCAGTTCTTTGCCTTGCGGTGAAGGTTCTCTTTGACTCGTTTCGTTGTTGTTAACTGAACTTGAAGAAAGATTTTCTTCTTTTTCCTTTTCTTCTTCTTTATTTCCATTTTCATCAGCGATTGAACCAACACTGGTAAGTTTTCTATCATCCAATTCATTTTCATGTTTGTTGACTACATTTACTTGTCTCTGAAGGATATTTGAATGGTAAGAGATTGATCTTTGTATTGGCGGTATTGGTGCACTCGTGCTTTCTGTGCTAGATTCACTAGCTAGAGATTCCTAATTCAAACAGACAAATGAAACATTTAGAATAAAAATAATATGGTTATTTTACCGTCGATCCTCGTCTAAATATATTATCTTCACTCTTCAACCTTCCTATACTCTCTAATCGGCGTAACTTGTTTTTTTCCAGTTCATGGATCCTAAATTTTTCCAGGGCATCGTCTATAAAAGTATCAGGAACTTTCTTTTGCCATACTTTGATTTTTCCTATATACAAAACCTGAAAGAAAAGAAATTCACATTGATGGATCACAAAAAAAAACTCTAACCTCAAAAAAGTTACTGGAACTTGGCGATATGTCCACACAGAGAGAGGTCAGCGTCGCGGCGCTACTTAAGGACCTTGTGGGAGCCACTTGACTTTGTTCTTTCATTTGTTTGTAGAGTTCCGTAACCTGAAACAAAGAGAACCTCTTCAGAATATGTTTCTATATTTAGGTACTTATGACCTCATAATATCTATTCACACACATTTGTTTTTAGTTTGAACAATATGTGTGTCTTTACATTGAACTTTCTCATTTTATCTATATATTCGTGCTAAAAGTGATTTTATTTTGTTCAAAGAGATGGAACACTCCGCCTTCGGCGTCGTGTCCCAAACTTCCCTTTTCACAAAATAAAATGTCACTTTTAGCACTTATATCATAAATAACTATTTTGTTCATATTGGATCCAATGTAGAAATATTTTTAGTTTATTATCGTGAATATTTCATTCATGTATAAATTTTCCCATATAAGAGAAGTAACAAATCGAAAATATACATTATACAAGTCAATTTAACATTTTGACGACACAACAATGGCTCTTCCCGCACATTTTGCTGTGCGGAAAGACTTTCTTCCCGCACCGGTGCGGGAAGAGATTTCTTCCCGCACTCAGTGCGAGAAGAGTTTGAAATAATCATTGTGACATGGAATTGTTTGTATTGTTGATACACCTATACCTTTACCTTTATTACCTTTACCTTTTCTTTATAAATACCTTTCAATGCATTTTTAATTCTACCTTCTGCACAATCGCATTTTATTTAAATTAAACTTCTCGTAACATCAGCTTTAGTATGCTTGTAGATAAAATACTACAACATACTAAATGCTTGTAGAAAAAATATATTTCCTAACTCGTGCGGGAAGAAATTTCCGGCACTCGGGCGCTTCGCACCCTCGTACCGGAAATGTATCTTCCCGCACTCGTTAGAAAAATATAGCTATTGTATTGTAAATTAGAGACGGGAATCAATCGTAACCATAGAAACACAAGTATTTGGTGTATTTGTCGAAAGCAAAAGCCATTGAAAATCAAAATGAATCGGTTTGGTGAAGTGAAAGATGAGGAAATCGACGAAAGTATAGTGGAAGTTGAACCAAACAAACACAGTGAAATCTAGAAACAGTATTTGGAGGCAGTTTATGTCATTTTGCGGCGAAAAAAAGTACACTTTTGATCAAGATACTCCAATATCCGAACTTGCATCTATCCTAAAAAGCTGGGCCTTTAATATGAGAAAAAGGAACGGAGCAGAATATAAAGAGCATTACAGTAAAAGTTCTCTGGAATGTTACCGCAAAATTGCTCATGGAATTTTAACGACTTTAACAAATTTGAATTTAATTTTATTCCATAATTTTTATAAAATTCGTGAGATATTCGGGGATAATACCACGAGAGCTTCAAAATTACCGATAATTTTTCACGATTGCGTGTTTTCTATTTGCAGAGAAAACACGCATGAGTGAAAAATTATCTGGTTCATTTTAAAGCTCGAGTGGTATTTAGAGGATTATTTCACGTATGAGAATGCAAAAAATATGGAAATAAATATGTATTAAACGATTTGAACATCTTAACAATCAATACAAATAAATGGTTGCTATCAGGAACCGTTCGTTTGTATCAAAAATTAGCATGACAACCATGTATACAATAACATGGGAGAATTATCGCGGTAATTCTCTCTAGTTAAACAAATGGAAAAGAGAATTTTCGCTGTAATTCTGAAAATAAATAAATAAATAAATAAATAAATAAAAATGCCTTTATTTCCAGATTTTTTTAATTAAATTTACATACATTCATATATGAGTGGCGATATCCAACCAAGTTGCTTCTATACAACCATCCCATCAACGGAATAGATAAATGTATCTTTTTACAAAAAAATAGTCTAACATAAAACAGTATACACTTCAAGGTTATTTCACATATTATGCATTTACGATCTCTTATTGCACATGTGCTTCTTCGACCCCCTCACAAAGGCTGAAACAGTTGCTAGATTTATTAGTTCCTCTGGTAAACTATTGTAAATTTTAGCCGCATTGTAACTAAAAGATTTTTTAAAAGTAGCGGTACGATGCTTAGGAACTACCAATCTATGGTTATGTCTTGTAAGCCTCCCATGAACTTCGCAAGATTTAGTTAGTTTGCTAGACAAGTATGATGGGAGTCCAAACAAGTTTATTTCAAATACTTGACGCAATAAGTGCAATTCGTGTCTTTCACCTAATTTCAACCAATCTGATATCTTATATTTCTCAGAGACATGGTCAAACCTCCTAAGATTGTATGCAAGTCGCAAACAGGAATTCTGCAGCTTTTGCAAGCTATTTTATTCTGTCTGCAATAATGCAGACCAATATACGGTGTCACAGTAATTTAGACGCGATAAAATTAAAGAGTCACACAACCTGAGTTTAATTGGAGTTGATAGAAAGTTTTTTGTAAATAAAGTAGCCTTAAAAGTCCATAAGAAGTTTTCAAGAGAAATGACACATGTGACCTAAATTTTAGATCATTATCAATGAACAAGCCCAAGTTTTTGACAGTATTGACAGGCATTGAACGGGTATCATTTAATTTAATATTGAAGTTGGGATCTTCTGCCATTTCTTTGGACTTCCTACCAAATAATATTAATTGTGTTTTTTTTTTCATTCAGGAGAAGGCTATGATACTTTGAGTAATTAGAGATAGATTGCAGGTAATCATTTATGTGTTGCACCGCTTGAGGTAATTCGCTTTGATCGAATGACTTGCGATTTGCGAAGCTGCGTATCGTCCGCAAATTGATCAGATTGGCAGTTTTTGCAAGTCTGATGTGTAAATAGAAAAAAAGATTGGCGCGAGGACACTTCCCTGTGGGACCCCTCTATCAACTACTCGATATTCTGAAAAAACACCATTCAATCCAACTCTTTGCACCCTCGAAGTTAGGAAACTATTAAACAGCCTTAGGGAAGATTCCCCAAAGCCAAAAAATTTAAATTTAAGCAGCAATAGATCCGTACTAATAGAATCAAATGCCTTGCTGAAGTCCAATAAGATTAAACAAGTTGATTTACCCATATCCTCAGCTCGGAATATATCATTTGTGACATTCAGCAAGGTAGTCGACGTACTATGGTGAGCTCTGAACCCCGATTGTGTTGGTGGTAGTATTCTTTCATTGCTTAAAAAATCAGACACTTGCTCAGCGATTACCTTTTCTAATATTTTTGACATAACTGGTAAAACACTAATAGGCCGGAAATCAGCAGCGCTAGTGGGATTGCTAATTTTAGGGATGGGTGTCACGTTTGACTGCTTCCAAACTTCTGGAAAAATACCAGTTTCCAAACATTTATTTAAGATAAAACACATGTGTTCTCCTAAAAAAGGTATTAAGACCCACATGCATTCGTTTTTATCGAATTCACAATACTAATAATTTTCTGTGAATCAATATTTTTAAAGTTAAATTTTTTAATAAATTCTTTAAAGTGTTTGTTTTCATAGTTGGTGGTTATAAAATTATCCGATAATTCAACGTTAAGCCTAGGTATACTATCCAAAAAGTAATTGTTAAAGTCCGTCGGACTAGAGATTTCCCTCAATTTATAATTCTGAGAGGAACTACAAATATTCAGCTGCCTTGACGAATGCCAGAAAGCCCCTGGATCAGTCCTGAAAGAGTGCTGCAAGTAAGCTCTTTTTTCTGCCTTCAGTGAATCATTCACCAAGTTTCTTAGTATCTTATACTGAGACCAGTTATCTGGAGTTTTGTATTTATTGAATTTTGATCTAGCTTTATCACGTAGTCTCATCATTAACTTGACGTTGTCAGTTAGCCATGGCATGTATGGTTTTGTAACTTTCTTAGTTCGAAATGGCGCGTGAAAATCAAATAAATCCAACATTTTATTGCTAAAAAATAGCACCATATCGTTGACATTTTCCAGACTATATATATGATGCCAATTAACTGTGTAAAGATCTGAAATAAGATTATGATAATTGAGTTTGGAAAAATCTCTATAAGTACGAAGAACAGGTTCCCGCTTACCCTTCTTCAACCTCAAATCACAGGCCACCATGTGATGATCTGATATCCCATCCATAGGGCGCACCTGAACCCCTGCAACTATATCGCGAGACGACGAAACTAGTATGTCTAATAATGTACTGGAAGAGTCTGTAACTCGAGTGGGCTCCATTATCAACTGAGATAATCCATATTTAGACAGCAAACTATTTAGCAATTTGAAGCTGTCGCCGTTAGAATTCAGAAAATCAATGTTGAAATCAGCCCCAAACAACAAGCAATATATTTATAATTTTCGACAAATTTGCACTCATGCGTTTTTAACTGAAAAAGGCACTTGTGCACTTTGTGCACTCGTGCTCTTTTTCAACTAAAAATGCATTCGGGCAAATTTCCCAAAAATTATCAATAATTTCCATTGCACTAGTCATATTACTATTGATAATTTTCATTCAAGCTTGTACAAATTCCACTCGTTCTTCGAACTTCGACTTCGATCAAATCTACATCCTTGGATTATCGAACTGGGCCATTGCGCATATATTGCTTTATGAGTAGCTAATTCATAATCAGCTACAACATATATTTTTTTAAATAGTTTTCAGATTCAAATTTGGCAAAATATCTAAAACATCAGAAATACTGCTTGTCAAACTCGGTTGAACTTCTCTTCTTTTGTAGTACATTATTGTTTCTTATGTAGGTAATGTCTTTTCTCATCAAAGAGTGAACAGTATCACTATTTTCACGTATTACCGAATGAATTATCTTGGATGGCCGCTCTGTGATGTTTTTTGTAGCCTTCCTCTTGCTCGCAACACTTACAATTTGTCTGTTCAACTTTTTCACATCCTTTTCGTGATTGTGCACTGTTTCTTTTCGGGCAGTGATGCCAACTCTAGGGATTTGTCCCCAGTTCTAGGGATAAATATTCTAGGGGGTTTCTGATATTTTTAATTTTTCTTATACCTTTTAATAAATTCTAAAAAAATAAATATATTAATATAGTATTATTACTATTACATATTCTTTAAAAAATCGGTCACATGTTGTGAAGCGCTCTTTGCCTTTTGTGTAACGCGATGTATGTGGAGATTCTTGCAATAATGCGCCAAATCAGAAGACAGTTGTTAACAATCTGTGGTCACTGTTTTGTATTGGTTTCACTTAGAACTAGTTCCGAATCATTCTGCACATGCGCATATTATAATACGTGTTTAGAGTACTCAATTATTTTATTTTCTACTTTACTATTATAAATCCATAATACCTAGGAAACGAAATACGTTAACACACCTATAACAACCTGATCCATAACGCCCGCTTTTGCAGGCGTTATGATCTATAACGCCCGCTTATAATACCTTAAGGTGTTTTTGTTGTTGTTGTTCTATTAATTTGCACTTTACCCTAGGCAGCCACTAAATGTCTGACCGAAAATAATTTTCGGTCTAGCCAGGATTCGAACCCGGTCTACCATCAATGTTTCCCATGTAGTCCAGCGCGTTAACCTACAGGACCACCACCGTTGCCTTGCCTTATGAGATGTTTATAGATATATTAATGTATTTCGTTTCTATGTACAGGTCGCAGGTACAGGTACAGGTCACAGGTACAGGTACATGTCAAAATACAAAACAATATTCTGTCACACAAGTTTAACTGATTTTGATAATAACAAATTGATGAAAAAACATTGTGTTGAGTAGAAAATAAAGCATTGTATGCACCACGAGGATTTCAAGATTATAATGCCCTTCAGGCAAAATATATCCCTCGGGCCATAGGCCCTCGGGCTAGTTTCGCCTTCGGGCATTATAATCTACATAATCCCCTTGGTACATAAATAGCTATTTTGTGCGCAAGCAGTTCTGCGCAATCCCCAGGGCCGGATTAAGGGGGGGGCTTTGGGGGCTAAAGCGCCGGGCCCCGAAATTAGGGGGGGCCCAAAACACCAACTCACACGGGGAAGAAATCATGCATATAATTTTACAATTTCGATTTCGCCATCTATTATCTATCAATTATATCAAACACAACACTACCCTATAATATTATTATTGAGTAGCTGGTATAATTATTGATAGATGGCGCACTATCCGCATAAAAGCTACAGTGACTTTATACAAGACAGTGGCGACAATAGGAACCTTGATAGGGCCCACCCGCCATGTTTTGTCAAAACAAAATTGCCTAAAACTCCATAGGATTAAATGATAAAAACCTTAGAGCAGGAAAGCGCTGTCCTACGGACATAAGGAGTAGGAACGCGCCATTCTGCTTATGAAACTAAAGTGAAGCCAAATTTTTGGCAGGTGTTTGGCACCAAGATACAGGTAAAGCATTGAATTGCCATAAGCGCCATTTTCTTGGTGCCAAAATACCTGGAAAAAAACGGCTTCATTTTCCAAATTCAGGTTACTACTCCTCTTTACCTTTACCTGCTCTAAGATAAAAACAAATTCCTTTTGTCAAAATATGGCGGATGAACTACGTAATTGACCTGTCTTGCATAAATAGAAAAAGAGAGCTTAATTGTAATAAATACATGTTGGAAGATGACATGCGCGCGCAACTCGTAGGTGCAGTGTAGCCAGATTGTATTGTTGCAGAACAAATGTAGACAATACAAATTGATATTATAACATTAAAGAAGTGATATAGTGTCAAGTGTTTTACAACCCCTTAAATCAGACAAAAGAAGCGCTTAGAAAGTGTATGTTAACATCGTTTGCACTTTCATTTTGATAAATGTTTCATCCGACAACACCGCATAATGAAATGGCATGTAATATTGACAGTTGAGTTGAAGAGGGCGCTTCTATACTTCGAGCGATTTAAACTTTGGCGCGTAAATAATTGATTGTAATTTCAGCCTGAAAAGTTAAGTCTTATGTGTGGATTCAAGACAAACGGACGCTGACACTTTTAAAAATATTCTCTAAGGGCCACTGAATGCTTTGGAAGATATTTTAAAATATTCATTGTCTATTGTTCATATTGTATTCGTCTTTCCTTCTACTTAATTTAAACGGTTTAAAACAATTGACATTTACCGCCAAAATTTGAAGCACTCCAAGTTCACTCGCGCCCTCTACAAAATTTTGGAGAACTTAACTGGATATTTGCTGCCATTGCAAAGGAATATGTCGAGTATAATCTAACATAACCTTAAATGACACTGCGGTGAGTTCAAGTAATGCATAAAGTATTAGTTTGCTCTTTGTTACAAAGAAAGAAGGAACGCTTTATTCTGAACTAGCCCCTGAATTAGAATATGACGCAAGCTTGTAACAAACATGCTTCTCATTGGACGCTCACCTGCAGCCTACAAGCGACGCGCGCAGTCCAGGTGGGGGATTCTCATCCTCTAGTCGCAACCTATCGTCTCGACTATCCCATTGCCTTTCAACGGGTGAGTCAGGACGATAGGTTGCGATTAGAGGATGAGAATCCTCCCTCAGGTAATAGGAGATCGGTCTATTCTGAGAAGCAATCAAAAATGAGACAACCCACTGTCACCACTGTCTTGTATAAAGACCCTCGTTTTTATTCTAATCGGTGACTTCACCGATGAGCTAGCTATTTTTGTTTAGGGAATGGAAAATGACAATCACCGACATAGAATGGTCGATCCATCGGTAAAATTTGATGAGAATAAAAACGCAGGAAAGTCACTGTAATAAATGCACCTGCAAGGTAAAGTTTTGTTTGAGTGACGTTTGAATTTATTTCAGGGACCTAGGGGCCCCTTTTGTGAAAATAGCCCCGGGCCCCAAGAGACCTTAATCCGACCCTGGCAATCCCAGACCCGTTCCAAACTTCGAAACAAAACAAATCTACTGTCGCCACCACACCAGTAACCAGTGACGTCATTACAAAGTTTTATTGCTTTTGGAAATTCTATGTTGTTTTTTAAAAACTTGAGGCTTATTGCGATAAATTTTTTAAAATATGATTTTTTTTTTCTTGTAAATTGCAAGTATACATTACATATTACAATTATTATTAGGCTGTTATAAGAATTCTAAAAATGAATTTGAAAAAAATAAATTCTAGGGATATTTTTTTTCAAATCTAGGTATTTCCACATCCCATCAGTTGGCAACACTGTTTTCGGGAAATTAGCTTTTCTGGTCCTATTGGGACCTATTGTAAAAACCTTTGCATTACAACGACTCACTGTATGTACAGAGTGTCCCATTTTGGTTGTCCATAAGGGATGACTCGGTTGCTATTGGAGTTAGAAGGTTGCGGTTTCCACGAACGTTGGCTACTTTTTTGAAAGCCGGCGCCACACGATGTGTCGAATGCCTTCCAACATTGGACCCATAGCGATTTGAGGCATCGTGTAGCCGTGTGCTCCTGACAATCATGGGTCCAACATGGGCCACTCGCACCGTTCGGGCCAAAGTCGGTAAATTTGACTCGCTTCGAAGAAGGCTTCCAATGTTGGACAAATGTTGGAGACGCTGCCACGCGAGGATTGACAGTTCGTCCGTTTCAAGGTTAGATTCAGTGGCGCTGAAAAAAAATTATTTTCCGATGCTTGTCATTACTCGTGCTACTTTGAAACGAAACGGCACTGACAGTGATACACCAATCTTTGTTCCAATGTTGGGAAGGATGTTTGCCTCATTGTGCAGCGGACACATTTACCAAATGCTAGAGTACCAAACATTGTACCCAATGATTGGACACATCGTGTGGCGCCGGCTTATAAAACGAGGGATGGCGCCAACAGAATTGTCATTGTCCTTTTTGTTTTTTAGATACAAGGTGTTTTTGAAAATTTTGCATTTTGGGTCACCCCTTGTATCTCAGTTCTATCAATATAAGTGATCGAAAAGACGACAAGGGGATCTTATAAATATTTGTACGTAGATTTCAGTGGCCTAGTCAATTTTTCTTTAGAAGTGATAGTTTTTGAATCATGGACCCATCAAACGTTTTTCCGAGCAAAAAATGCTTATCTGTTTTTCTCATAAGAAACAATGGGTCATAAACAGAATAACGAACTGAACGACGATCGAAACACTAATTTTGACGGGGCTACGAACGCGTTCGCAAATCCTGGCCGTTCGTAGCCCCGTTTAAATTAGTGTTTCGATCGTTGTTCGGTTCGTTATTCTGTTTGTTTAAAACTTAATAAGAGAAGTTCACTCAATTCCAGCTAAAGTAATTGAAAATCGATTTTAAAGTTTCAAAAACTTTGTCATAAATCAGAAAATTAGATTATATCACGTCTTTCAACTAAAATTGGCTTGCGAATTGAAACTAGAAATCGTATTCAAATATTATAGTACCTAATACTTTTGTCTGAGAATGGATATTTTCGGTCGAAACGTCGAAATTTCAAAACGTGTTATATATGGCGTATTTTAGAATGTTAAAATCGAACAAATTATGTAAAAAAATATTCAGGTCTGTATTACAAAAAATTAGGTTGATGATGGGCCGGGTGTCTTTGACTTGACTTATTGTCTGGGATTTTTCTTCGTTTCCTGGTTGGCCCTCTTGGATTTTTGCTTTCCCTTCAGATCAAACTCGAGTTATTTGTAGTAATTTATTTTGCCTGAATTGATTAGGGTAGTAGTATATTACAAAACATGTCGCAGAAGTTGCCGTCAAATGGGATATGCAGCAAATGCCTGTCCAATTGCATATTTAGAGTAAAAGCCGAGAAGTCTGAAGGGACTGAAGAACTATTTGGCTACCCATGCGATGGCTGCAAAAAGATCTCATGCAAAAAATGCGAAAAATGGGGTGCGACTGAGGTAAGGTTCATCCAAACGGTATCAAGAAAAATTCTTTACTTCTGCTCGGAGTGCGCGCAGGAAAAAACAGGAGCGATACATAAACAACTGGAGACAGCGAGTAACGAGAATAAAAACTTAAAAGTAAGAATGGAGTTGATGGATAGGGAAATCAGCGATAAGGAATCAGAATTACATTCTTTAAAGGACGAAACTGAGATTTGAAGACAGGAAAGGGCAGAGATGGAAAGTTGTCTAAGGAGAAAATTAAGAGCTACCGTTGATTTTCAAGATGAGGTTTTTGCCGTCGAGGAAAATTTGCAAAGGGAAATCAAACAACAAAGTTCAGAGCTAGAAGATCATAAAACTACGATCTATAATCTAAAAAAGGAAAATTTAGGCCTGACAGAACAAATTTAGGATTTACTTGCTAGTGCCGAAGAATATAAAAAGGGGGTTAGAGATCTAGAGAATGAATTGGATAATTTGTCTAGCGTGAAAAACGATATGTTACAAACAATAAGAACACTAACTCGGGATAACGAAAATAACGAAATATACAGGGTGTTCCGAAACTATTGTGCCAAAAACTAAGGAATGATAGATCTCGCCAAAATAAACGTTTTTTACTTAGAAACCCATAGGCGTATGCGCCTTGGTTAGGTGATAATAGCACATTACAGTCCGCGCTGTGGTAGCTACGTTGCGCACGAAGAAACGCGTTTGAAGCAGAAACTGTGCTATTAAACAATACAGAAATCCCAGGAATGCTTGCAGTATTTATTAAAAACAATGATTCACATCAGAAGATGCTCATAATTATGACCACCCGCCTCAATGCATGCGTGACAACACTGACAACGCTATAGCATAGCCTCCTGAACACGTTGGAGAAATCCTGGCGTTTCGCGAATTTCAGCAGCTGCAACAATCCTTCCCACTAACTATTCCTTTGCTTCGACTGGAGTGGCGTTCACTTTCATATGACATCATAAAAAAAAGTCGCATTAGGTTAGGTCTGGTGAACCTGGAGGCCATGCAATAGGTGCGCCCTTACCAAACACTCTTTCCAGATTATGTTTCGTTGGGATGCTCCTTTACGGCTTACGGGTAATGTGGTGGACCTCCGTCGTGTTGTTACCACATGTTTGTCCGGCATACAGGGGAACAGTTTCTAACAGTTCCGGAAGGGTGTCCTGCTGTCGATATTTCACGCATGCATTGAGGCGGGTGGTCGTAATTTTGAGCATCTTTTGATGTGAATGATGCTAATAAAAACTGCAAGCATTCCTTGGGTTTTTTATTATTTAATAGCACACTTTCTGATTCAAACACGTTTCTCCGTGAGCAAGGTGGCTACCACAGCGCGGACTGTAATGTGCTATTATCACCTAACCGAAGCGCATGCGCCTATGGGTTTATAAGTAAAAAACGTTTATTTTGGCGAGATCTATCATCCCTTAATTTTTGGCACAATAGTTTCGGAACACCCTGTATATGAGGGATTATAAAGAGAGCCAACAACAATTGTTTCTACTACAGAATTCAGTAGTGAACATCAAGGATACGAGTCCATCAGTATCGTATGTATCTACGCAATGTAATTTACTTGAAAACACATAAGGATACTGACACAGAAAAGTCTAACGAACAACGTAAAATTCTTATAATAGGAGACAGCACCATTGTGGATCTATATAAAGCATTGGAAAGGCAAACAAATCTAGGAAAGTATAAAATAATCAGTATTGTAAAACACAACGCTCTGCTAGAAAATATTACTGAAAATATTTGCGACTTAACTTTGTCAGTGGGGGACAGAAAAATGCGCTATGCGGAGGTAGAGTTGACCTGACTGTTTTTCAATCACTATCACAGATGTGTGAGTATACAAATTTGATATTGTTTTCTGTGCCTCTTTGGGGAAACAGACGGATTTTGAATAGATTTATCGACCAAGTAAATACTAAGATGTATGAATTTGTTCGGAATCAGTTAGGAGGCAATGCTCAGTATGTAGGTTTGAACTCTTTTTTAAACTCTTCCTTCTTTATTTTTCGAGCAAACACCTTAAAATTTATAGGAAAAATAAAAATAGCTGAAAAAATAACTAAACTTGTATCACAGCATTTATTAATGTAAAGTACAGCATCGACAGAAAAAATTTAACTAATATAGGGAACCAAATTTTAAAATGTCAAGGGATTCATTCTTCATACTTCTGCTTAATATTCAGTCAATTAGAAACAAAACAGACGAATTGTCTATATTTCTTGAAGACCAGGATGGACCAGAAATCTTATTGATTACTGAACATTGGTTAAAGCCTTATGAACCATGTTATGTTCCTGCTTACTTGGCGATTTCTATTTTTTCACATGAAAATTCAATTCACGGTGGTACTGCGATTCTGGTCAAACAAAATGTCTGTGATAATTACAATATTAGTTCAGTAACGAAATATAATGCGCTTTTGGTCGGGAAAGAATTTGAATTCTCTATAGTTTATATAAATAATTTAAATATGTATGTGTTATGTATCTATAGACCTCCGGGCTGTGATTTGACAATTTTCTTTCAGCGACTTGACAGTCTTTTGTGCAATTTTCCCATTAATTCTAAATTAGCTTTGGGAGGTGACCTTAATATCAATTATGCTGATAAATCGTCCTTGCACACTCAAATCTTAGATAATATATTTGCGTCCTTCAGCTTACAAATGCAAGTAAACAGTCCCACGCGCATCACCCAGAATTGCTCGTCAATTTTGGATTATTTCTGTACAAACTTTGATATCTGAATGATGTAAGTGTTTTGTCTGCAGCGCTGTCTGACCATGAGGCTGTTTTGGTAGGGTTTTCGATTAGACTTGATCAGATGGGAGACAAACGGAGAATGGGTAGAATTTTTAGTGCGAAAAAAATTTTAGAACCTTTGGGTTGGGGATCAATGAGCAGCCGTACAGTGGGGCCACATTGCAGGGTCTTCCGATCCATTGATTGCATTTCATCACGAGCTAACTGACCTTTTTAACACAACATTTCCTATGAAAAAAATAAAAATAAAATCTGAAAAAAGTAAACCATGGGTAACATCTGGAATAAGAGTCTATTCTAGAAATTTGCGCTGTCTGCACTATATTCGTAAATTTAATATTAACAACAACTTTTTTGTGTCTTATTTTAATTCATATAGACGTATTTACAGGAAAACCATAAGGAATGTCAAGGATTTATATTATAAACATCGTTTTACACGGGCTGGAAACAGAACAAGGGAAAACTGGTCTATCATAAATGATTTTATTTCCTACTGAACTATTATAACCATATAATACCTTGGTTACAATAATCATAAACAGGGTCTTAACTCCCAAGGGAGTTCAGGATTTCATAACTCCCGCGCGGGAGTTAAGGGTATCATAACTCCCAAGGGAGTTAAGGATTTCCATGACTCCAGCTTTTACCTTGAATAGGTGAATCTTTGACAAAAAATAGAAATTTTGGTTTATGGTTTATTCCTTTATAAAAATGGACAAAATACAGTAAATTCAGTAGGAAATAAAATTATCTATGTACCATGGGAATTATCAGGTGTTAATAACCACGGGCAATTGGTGTCCCTCGGGCCGAAGGCCCTCGGGACACAAACTTTGCCCTGGGGTATTAACACCCTCATAATTCCCTTGATACATATATAACTATTATTTTCTACTTAACTATTATAAACTACGCGTCAATCGAACTCGAACACCCTAATTTTTGGCCACTTTTTGAAAAGCTATAACTCAAAATCTAGCAGGCCGATTTTGTTCAAATTTTCAAGAGTGAAAGGATGGTCTAATTGCTACTTAATTTCCAGTCCTCAACAGATTTCCGGCCACCTGCTAAAAGATAGAGGGTGAAACATAAGTAGGCGATTTTTGTGCGAAAGTTTGGGTCTATCCCATTCTGCTGGAGGGAGGGTAAGGTACATTTTTGGTATGCAGTTTAGAAAAGTACCTTAGTACATCGAGACGTTTTTGAGATTTTTTGAATATCGCAGCCGACTACGATTTTATCATGAGTTAGACGATTTCATGTAAAATACAGCTATTGACGTCATTATTTCTTTTCGAAACAAACACTACAAGAATGGCGCGTGTGAAAACACACTTAGAACATATTATACAGGGTCATAAAAAATATATAGGGTGTTTTGACAAGAGTTTCCGGATGTTTTTCTCAATTTAAACGAAAAGGAAACTAGGAAACATTTAATACTTTATAGCAATAAGTAACATAATCGTTCACAATTATACGTGAAATGCAATATCCAACAAATGGCCACCACGACTTCTCTCACAGCACACAATTTTTTTGCCAAAATTTTCGATCACATCTGTGCACATTTCCGGTGGTATCTCACGATTAATTCGCCGAATCTCACCTTTCAACTCTTCCAAACAACTTGTTATCAATAAAGATATTGCTGTAAAATTTCTGCCTCTCCAAACATTAATCCTAATCTGCTAAAAGTGAGCGTGTTTTGTGTAGGGCCAAATATGGCAATTACCTGACCATTAGTACCCGATTTTTTGCAGGTTAACCTAACCAGTAGCTCTTCTGAAGAAACCGTAATACACCAACTATCCTTTACCAGCAGAATGTGGTGAACCCAAACTTTTGTAAAGAAATCGCCAACTTATGTTTCACCCTGTATCTTTCAGCAGGTGAATGGAAATCTGTTAGCAAATGGAAATTAATTAGCACTTAGAGCAGCCTTTCTCTCCTGAAAATTTAAACAAAATAGGCCAGCTAGATTTTGAGTTATGATCTCACAAAAAGTGACCAAAAATTGGGGTGTTCGAGGTCGATTGATGCGTAGAAATTCACCTGATCGTCATTCTACCGCTTGTACATTCAAAAACGCGTTAATGTTTTTGTTGGCGCGTTCATGTATGTGCGTACATGTTTTCAGACATCCACGTCCGTGTGTAACCGCCTTTACACACAAATCCCGGTACTGTTATGCGTTCATACTTTCTCTCATTAAAATTACCAGTTCAGATAGAAATGAAACAGGTCTAGGTAGCTCAGTTGGTTAGAGCGTTGCACTGGAAATGCGAGAGTCCTGGGTTCAAATCCCAGTCGAGGCAAGAAAATTTTTCATCAATTTTTAATTAATACGTCTGCATGCCACTAAAATTAACACTCTATAAATTAAATTACACGTCAATCAAACTAGAACACCCCATTTTTTGGTAACTTTTTGAAAGGCTGCTATAACTCAAAATCTAGCTGGCCGATTTTGTTTAAATTTTCAGGAGTGTAAGGATGCTCTAATTGCTATTTAATTTCCAGTTTTTAACAGATTTCCAGCCACCTGCTAGAAGATACAGGGTGAAACATAAGATAGATTGGGGTTCACCCCATTCTGCTGGAGGGAGGGTTAAGTTGATATTTGGTATGCAGTTTAGAAGAGTACCTTAGTACCTCGGGACGTTTTTGAGATTTTTTGAATATCGCAGCCCACTACGATTTTATCTTGAGTTATACGATTTTATGTAAAATATAGCTATTGACGTCATTATTTCTTTCGAAACAAACACTACAATTATGGCGCATGTGGAAACACACTTTAAAACATGTCCTACAGGGTCATACAAAAATATACAGTGTGTCTATTTTTCTAACCAGAGGTATCTTGGTTATTATTAAACATACGAGGTCGGTTAAATTAGGGCAATGTCGCGCAATTTTATGGCCAATAAAATGGGGTTTAACACTGGCACCGCTGCTTATAGACATTGCAGGTAGTAAACCATAAACTACTTCAGGTCGGGATGACAACATAATTCTTTTACCAGTGCGACAAAACAGAGCTCTCAATTCTTCGCGAATAAGGATCGCGTTAGGAATTGCATGAAGTCTCAAAATCAACAATTCAAAGATGTCTCCATGAGAGAAATTTAAGAGCCAGACAGCATGTCTATTATTAAAAGCAGTCCATCGAAGAGCACTGATAAACTGGGATAATATTCATAGACAATAGACACTGGGGAGTAGCTGAATGGTAGGGATGCTTGTTTGTGGATGAATGCAGATTTACGTTGTATCAGAATGACGGGCGTGTATTAGTATGTAGAGAAACGCGTGAGAGCTACAAAGAAGAATGCATGGAAGTGAGAGAGGCTTTTGGTGGTGGTGGCGTGACCGTTTGGAGGGGGGGGGGGTAGACTGAACTGGTAATTTTAATGGGAGAAAGTATGAACGAAGAACGGTACCGGGATTTCTGTGTAAAGGCGGTTACACACGGACGTGGATGTCTGAAAACATGTACGCACATACATGAACGCGCGAACAAAAACATCAATGTGTATGCAGAATACCAACGCGTTTTTGAATGTGAAAGCGGTAGAATGACGATCAGGTGAATTTCTACGCATCAATCGAACTCGAACACCCCAATTTTTGTGAGACCATAACTCGAAATCTAGCTGGCCGATTTTGTTTAAATTTTCAGGAGTGAAAGGCTGCTCTAAGTGCTAATTAATTTCCATTTGCTAACATATTTCCGTCCACCTGCTGAAAGATACAGGGTGAAACATAAGTTGGCGATTTCTTTACGAAAGTTTGGGTTCACCCCATTCTGCTGGTAAAGGATAGTTGGTGTATTACGGTTTCTTCAGAAGAGCTACTGGTTAGGTTAACCTGCTAAAAATCGGGTACTAATGGTCAGGTAATTGCCATATTTGGCCCTACACAAAACACGCTCACTTTTAGCAGATTAAGAATAATGTTTGGAGAGGCAGAAATTTTACAGCAATATCTTAATTGATAACAAGTTGTTTGGAAGAGTTGAAAGGTGAGATTCGGCGGATTAATCGTGAGATACCACCGGAAATGTGCACAGATGTGATCGAAAATTTTGGCAAAAAAATTGTGTGCTGTGAGAGAAGTCGTGGTGGCCATTTGTTGGATATTGCATTTCACGTATAATTGTGAACGATTATGTTACTTATTGCTAACGTGACCATACGTCCCGTTTTCAACGGGACCGTCCCTTATTTCGGCTGTCTGTCCCGGTGTCCCCGAGAAACGCTGCGGGACGCAAAATTGTCCCGTTTTCCCAAACCTCACGACAAAAAAAAATAATTGTGTACAAAAACAAAATATCAGTGTCATATCATATTATATATTAGATGCTCAAATTTCACTCCAGGACTAGAGTATTCGGTCAATGGCACACCTGGGCTGGAACTCCGTAACGGATAGAGATCGTTATTGCTATCGCTATGACACTTGCTGCCTTCTTCTCTCTCTTCGAAATCAATAGAGAGGGGACGTCAATAGAGATAGAGAAAATATCTCTATTCGTTACAGAGTCCCAGCCCTGGTTCTTAAACGCACCCTTGCATCATGCGGGTCTTTCTTGAAGGTCGTGAGTTTAGAATTGACACTTGCTACTATTTGACAAGTTAGTTATGTCAATTCTAAACATTCAAGGCCTCCTTATGGTGTGGTGAAACCTCAAGAAGCGACTATAATTTCGGCTCTTACGGATAGCGCACTTCCCGCGCAATTTGTTTATTGTTTTTTTTTTGAAAATCATTTATTTCAATTATTCGATATTCACGAAATATTTTGTGTACGTTCAATGTTAGTTAACAAGCTAAATACCCATTTACAAGGAAAGAAATACTCCCTCGGATGTCAAATGCGAAAAGTGTCGCACAGAATTTAAGTGTTACCCAATAGTTGTATTCCTTTCAAGAGTTTGGGACACTCGAGCTACTCGGTCCGAGTCCAATATCACGCAAACTAAAAAAAAATCGGTCAAATTTTCCGACCTTAAAATGTACTTATCCATTCCCACTACTCAAGCCAATATGTTTTTCGAGGTAGTGACGGTGGACGTTTTCATACTTCCAATAGGCTTGTGTGCAAAAATCGGTCCAACTTTCGATTTTTTCTTACAAGATAAAGCCCTTTTTTCAACCCTTCAGCCACCTGCAGCATTCAAGCCTTTGGTTTTCCGAAGCTAGGTTTTTAATAATTAATCAGTTAGTGAACACGGCTTGCATGGAAATATGAGCAACTGACATCTTTTATTTCGATTAAGGAAAATCAAATTTTCCATATTTTATCCCCAGGGGCGACTCGTGAATTTCACTTCATTCTACTCAACATCGAAGTACTTTTCAACCCTCTTCGAGGCTTGTATGCGAAAATGGGGCACCTAAATCTGTCACTATCTGACGGTCTAATATATTAATTTATCCACAATCATCACATAATGGCAGTTTTATCCACTTATATGAAGCGTCTAAAGTGATACTTTATCCACTAGTGGAATAATAGTAGATTATACCACGAGTCAATAATAATAGCCATTATTGCGAGTAGTATACTCTACTTTATTTACGACAAATTATTTTGAGATTTTTAATAAAAAATTTCATCCATTTCAATACAAATCCACAAGCACTACACGTTTGACACTGACACTTTTGAGCAATAATGACCATTAATCCCGCTACTCGTCATTATTCCCTGCGGGTAACATTAGTCTAGTGGCGTAACTAAGGGCCCGCAGGGCCCGCAGTTGCGGGGGGGCCCCGTGATCTTGGGGCCCCGCGGGGCCCCAAGCTAGGCAACACGAAATTACTAAACTGGCGACATGGTTATTTTCTACGAGCGTGCGGAAAAAGCCCTTTTTCCGCACGCGTTGGCCTGCGGAAAGAGTAGTTTTTCCGCACTAGTGCTAGCAGTACTTTCCGCACTCGATGTCTATCCGAACTCCGCTTCGCGTCGTTCGGGTAACGACAATCGCGTGCGGAAAAATGATACTTTCCGCACTTGTTAGAAAAATAACTATTACCTAACAAATGCGGTAAGTTATACTTTTCCGCACGCAACGGCGTTTGCACGAACGACGCGCCAGCGGAGTTCGTGCAAGCCGTAAATGCGAAAAAGATACTTTACGCTCGTGTTAAGCCGCGTCCACATTAGTAAAAATTTACGTTGTGCGTGGTATTCGGCACAAATTTGTGTGTGCGATACAAATTTAGAGTTTAGACCTGTTCGCCGCATACGGACGCATGCAAAAATTTTCGCGACATTCACCGCACGCGATCCGCGGCTTGTCGGTTATTTTCAAGACATCAAAAGGATTTGCGGCGCAACATCGTTCTAGTGTGGACGCATTTTTTCGCGAACAAAACAAATAACCAAAAACAAGCAACACGCACACTGAAATAAAATTGGCACACACGCGTTGAGCAAAAACGCACGGCGCACAACACAAATATTTATGTCTGTCAAGATGCCAAATTTGCGCGACAAAAATTTGTTGCGAATCCCGAATTCAACGCAACACATTAATTTGCTAATATGGACGCGGCTTTAGGTACAACATTTTTCCTACGAGCGTGCGGAAATTGACATATTAGAAAGTTCTCGTGCCTCACACGCTGCGCTAATACGGTACCGCTAACAATACGGTATTTCACATGGTATTTTAGAGTTTTCGGACACGAAGACACATAAATTCTCTAATCCCTTATTTTGTTTACATTTTGACAGCTAATTTGAGTGATCTAACCCAAGCTTTTTTTGCTTGTTTTCTAACTTTTATTTATCCTGAAGATTCCTGAGTTTGATTATTGTTCCCTTGGTGTTTTTTAAGGAGGATTTATTAGAAGTTGCTGTTTTTGCAGACATAAATGGAGCGTAAATTATTTTTGACATAGCATAGCGTTACGGTAAGGCATCCGCTAAGTTCCGTTAGATAGTGGGCTCCGCTAACGCTAATACCGTAAGAACTGTCATACTTGTCAAATAGCGTTACGGTATTTGAAATTTGGACGGCACGAGAACTCTCTATTGTTGTTTTGTGTGTTTTTGGCTTTACTGATAAGAGAAATGATCGAAAATATGATTTTTTAATTAAGTTTGGTAACGCAATGATTTTAACAACAAAACATTAACAATTATTTTTATTATAAGTAGAATTAATTATTTATGGTATACAACTCGTTAAAGAGGTCGAATCGGTCAGTACAAAAACCTATAGCTGTCTTGAAGTGAAAAAACGGTGGAGGATTTTCAAAAAGATATAAAATTTTTGAGAAGCATGACATGAGAAAAATTGAAAAAATAAATAAATCAGTGCGTGAAAATTTTTTCTCGGGCACAGCGTGCGTGAAAAACTTTTTTCGCGCACGCCGAGCGGTAAAAAAAATTTCCCGCACGCATTGCGGAAAAGTGGTACTTTCCGCACGCAAATCAGTGCGTGAAAACGCGTTTTCCACACGCTTGTAGGAAAAGAATATTACCAAACTAAAAGAAAATACTTCAACCTAACCTCTGGCAGTGTCCTCGAATCAGATCACACGAGAGCATAAAACGGCACCCGGAGAACCGCATATGAAAAAGTATGTCTAACCAATGTAAGAGATCTCAAAGAGAAATGTTTAGTAAACATACTCACAGATGCAAAATCACCTGTGGCCGTTTTAAGTGATATACTACTATTGCTATCTCCGAAACGGTAAGAGTTACGAAGTCGGTTAAATTGAACAAAAGTGGCAGATTTTTGTATCCATTGGTGTAAGTTCACAGGGTTGCCAATTTTTTGTTCGTTTGCGAGATATAAAGGAAAATGTAAACACAGCTGAAAGCCGTGTGAAGATAACAATGACGCCATTTTGTAGAGAAGAAAGAATCTTGAATCTTTTGTATGAACACTTTTTTCTAAAGTTGATAGATTTTGAAATATACATTAAAGGGGGTGTGCGCCAAAAATTAAAGTTTTAGTGTAAAAAAATCTAAGAATAACTGTTCAAACCTCGTTATTCTACGATAAACCATCGCTGAGATATACCGCTTTAAAGTGTGGACGACGCTCTCGTGACGTCACGAGAACTTCGTCCAGCCGCGCTCCGCATTGTTAATTTGATTGTTCCCGGCACGCGTGGGTGGTTTTTGTTTCGATTATTGCAGGTAACACAGGAAAAACATATGTAAATTTAGTTAATTCCACTTTCTCGTGCGTCGCTTGAGCTTTCGTGACGTCATAGGGTGAGATGCGGTACCTTCATAGAGCCATATCTGCGGTATTATTTGTCATAGAGGGGTGCGGATTTCACTGTTATTTTTAGATTTTTTTTCTCTTTTTTTTGAGATGAAGTTGTTTTTTTTGGCGCACACCCCCTTTAAATAAGTTTTATTTTTTTTTACAGTTTCCTTTATATTTCGGAAAATAACAAAAATTTGGCAACCCTGTGTACAGGGTGGCCCAAATTCGAGCCTCATCATTGGGATCTCGGTAACCGTAAGAGATACGGGGTCGGTTAAATTATGGCAATTTTATGACCAATAGAATGCCGTTTTGAAACTAGAAAGATTCCGAATACTTCCGGAAATATTCGGAAAAAACCGAAATTTTGTAAAATCGTTTTTATTTTTTCCCGTGCTTATTTGAAAAGCAATTTTAAAATAATTTGTTTTAATTTCGTGGGTTAGAGGACAGGACCAAAAAAGAAACTATCAAGCTTTTGGCAACGTTTCGGAATATATTTTTCCTTTTTCAAGCCCTGGAAAAGGGAAATACAAGCACTTAGTACAACAATAAATATACTGTCGTGAGTTAATTACAACTTTTAAGCCAAAATAAATAAATAAATAAAATAAAATAAATTGTTCCTTTCAGTACTTAAACTATTGCTTCTGGAGTCCGTTCAGGATGGACAAAGGCACTTCTCATCATAATATTTATGATTATGATGAGAAGTGCCTTTGTCCATCCTGAACGGACTCCAGAAGCAATAGTTTAAGTACTGAAAGGAACAATTTATTTTATTTTATTTATTTATTTATTTTGGCTTAAAAGTTGTAATTAACTCACAACAGTATATTTATTGTTGTACTAAGTGCTTGTATTTCCCTTTTCCAGGGCTTGAAAAAGGAAAAATATATTCCGAAACGTTGCCAAAAGCTTGATAGTTTCTTTTTTGGTCCTGTCCTCTAACCCACGAAATTAAAACAAATCTTTGCAAGGACACGAAATGATCACATTTAAAATAATTGTCACTTCATCATTGTCACTTTTTCCCCTTTAGAAGATGGTGCTACTAAATTTAAAATTCGATGTTTCGTCTTCAGGCGGCCATCGTTTTTTAAATACAGACCTAGATTTTTTAAATACGGACCTAGATTTTTTATTTGCGATTTTGTCATCTTTGGGCATCCTAAAACCGATATCGTTTATAATTTTTCCTACGACTACCTCTGAAAATGGAGTTTTTCGCATGCTAGGCAACCTTTGAAATTAGAGTTTTTCGCACAGCGTGCGAAAAAGTTTTTCACACGCATTTTAGCGTACGAAAAAGTTTTTCACACGCTCCTCAGCGTGCGAAAAATTTGTTCACACGCTTCAAGTTTTCTAACAAATGAAAATTACATATTTGGTTGTTTTATTTTGCAGTTGTAGGAAAAGCATTGTAAAAAACTCGTTTGAAAACCTTTTTTCACACTTGCTAAAATTTGGTAGCACCATCCTCTAAAGGGGAAAAAGTGACAATAATGAAGTGACATTTATTTCAAAATTGCTTTTCAAATAAGCCCGGTGAAAGATAAAAACGATTTTACAAAATTTCGGTTTTTTCCGAATATCTCCGGAAGTATTCGGAATCTTTCTAGTTCCAAAACGGCATTCTATTGGTCATAAAATTACGCAACTTTGCCATAATTCAACCGACCCCGTATCTCTTACGGTTACTGAGATCTCAATGATGAGGCTCGAATTTGGGCCACCCTGTACTTACCTTCAATGGATACTGAAATCTGCCAATTTTCTAATTTAACCGACCTCGTCCCTCTTACCGGCTCGGAGATAGCAATAGTGGCAAAAAACCTAAAACGGACACCCTGTATAAATAAAAATTTAAAAAATATATATATAAAAGATGGGCCCCGGGAAAATCCTTGCGGGAGGGCCCCGGATTTGAAGTTACGCCACTGCATTAGTCGTAAATAATAGTAGATTATACCACGAGTCAATAATAATAGCCATTATTGCGAGTAGTATACTCTACTTTATTTACGACAAATTAATTTATTTGAGATTTTCAATGAATAAATTTCACCCGTCTCATAATTTTCAATACAAATCCACAAGCACTACACGTTTGACACTGACACTTTTGTGGAATAATGACCATTAAAAGATACTCCGTTGTTTGATTTGTCTCCTATAACTTCGTTATTGTTGGTGAAAAGGTGATAATTTCCATCAGCTTGGGGAACGCACGTTTATGGGTGTTTTGGCAGAATTACCAGGAACAGAAATATAAGGTTTCTCCTCTTGTAAGGGACCTTTTCCCCTTGAATTTTGTTTGCAATACTATAAGCTTATTGGAAATGGAATCCTCGATATAACTTTCAGCAACAGAGGACCTCTTCCATCCCCCATGTGTGTATGTACGTGTGATTGTGGATAAAACGTTGTATTACATTCGTGTTTTAGTTGTATTTTATCCACTTAACACTTGGTATTTAAAAATAAATCGAGTAATTTTTTCTTAATATAGGTTACTCTTACAAATAAAACCTATTTTTCTGTGATTGACAAGAAATGTCAACATTTTTGACTGGTTGACAGGCCACCAAACTCAATATTCTGGTATTTTAATTATGTTTCAATAATTGCTATGGAATCAATGAATAACAGTACGACAATTACTTTCCCGGACTGCCAGCAGTACTATTATTTTTAATGATAAAAAAAACTAATTCTTAAATAATGTGCCTTATTTTGAAGACAATAAAATTGAGATCTTTTAACAATAATTTGTACGTTTGATGTACTATGAAATTATCGAAATTTTCAAGCATAAAGTAACCATTACTTTGTAACTTGACAAGAAAAGTTAAGTTTAAACCAGAATAATTTAATAATTAACATTATTGTTTCAATAATTCTCAATGCTGTAGGTGTGTGTAGATGTTGTAAGTGCGTCAGCTTATAGTTCAAAAAGTGACATTTGTCACTTTTCCGCACTAGTGCGGAAAAGTGAAACTTTCTAAACTAAAATGCTAGCGGAAAAGTGCACTTTCCCGCACGGTCGGAGAAACAATAATTTTGATGAGTTTTAATTTTGAGAACGATATCTTAGCAGTGGCAACAGTAATAGGAATGGTTTTAAAAGAGAAAACAAGTAGTGACGATTTCAGAAAACTACTCCAAGAACAAGAATTCTCAATCACTACAAAATTTGCCAAATCTTTTAGAGTGTACCTATGTTTTTTAAATCTGATTCAAAATTTTGCCGAAATTCAAGTAATTCTTTAGGGACTTCAATATTTAATTAGCCACCGGCACCCTGGCACAACCGCACCACTTGCACCATGGTAGTTATGCCACTGAATCTAAAGGTACATTAATTTTGGAAGAGTGGTCTCGCTTATCTGCGAATTCACTTACGTGAATTGGTGTTATAAGTGAGAGGAAATGAAAACAAGAAAACAGACAGTGACAGCCGAAATAGAAGATAAAAAAAAACGGGTACGCACTTGCTAAGTTCGGAAGAGAAAAGAGAAAACCGCCTGTAGAAAATATTGCACGAACTAGATGACAAATGATATTCCAGAGATTTTCACTTAACAGGAACAAGAAGGACAGGAAGGTTCCGAAAGTATAATTATTAGGGGTAAGGCTGGTACCTAATGCATGAAAATAATGCTGCAGAAGAGAAGAAAAATCTTCCTATCAGCATTTGGAAATATAAATATCGAAAGTAGAACATCAACAGGTTTATTTGATTTAGCGGCCGTCCATCTGGATTTCTTATATTTTTGGCACAGGGTCCAAGGTTCAAAAACACAGACTTGTAAATTCTGTATTCGAAAATAACTTTTTCCGACTTGTGTGCTTTGATTTTCAGAATAAGGAAATTTTAATGAATTATAACCAAAATTCTATCTTCGTAGCATATTTTATTTTACAGGTAAACAAAGGAAATTCAGATGTAGACGATATAGAAAAATGTCAACTGTTTTTATTCCCTAAAACAGCATAAACAGTAAGCATCTTAACAGATTTCTTTGTTATAAATAAATACATAAGTGGGTAACTACATAGTTTTTTTTTTTTTTAATATGATTTAGTGGAAGGTGGAAGCATATTTGACTGAGATACAATTAAAAAGTTTGTATGAGCAGTTAAGTCTCCAGAAAAAGCACACATCAACTAGAAGTAGAAAAACTTGTTAAAAATCTCAGGGAAATCAAAATATGAGCGTTTCCTTGTTTTAAATATATTTTTTTTTGTACAATTAGATATTTTTTGAACAGTTTTATCCACACATGGGTTGATTTGAGTTTATGGCAACTGCAAATTTTTAAATTAATGAAAATGATCTTCATCGCGAAACTAAAATGTATAGGTAGGTAAGGTCATTTATAAAAATCTGAAACTAGCCCACTTACAGTTTTTCTCTCGATATAAGACGCATCGCTCTTACTATGAGGTTCAGCGATATAAGGGCTATGTAATCCTACAGGTGCGGATAACATTTTACCGAAATTCATTACAAGAAACTAACACTGAAACACGTACACCAAACACTCAAAAAAGCGATAAATGCACTACAGAAACACTCCAAAAACTTTCTAATTTATTCTTCAAGAAATTTGTTCCTATAATGTAAAGTTAAATCCAGATGTTGGCTATAATCGCGTTCCCCAACACTTTTCACTGAATGATGCTATGCTAGTTATGCCACGTTATTTTCGGGAATCACTCAGTCACCTAGTGGTCTCATTCGGCCTCGTTGGGAAACGCGTTTTCCTGGTGGACTTTGTCTGTAGTCCGGGAAAATGGGATTTTCCCAATAAATAATTTTTGATGCCTAACAACTCAACGATAGGTATGTGACTGTTCACTGTACATCATAAAATAAAATATCACAATATTGAATTTTAACACACGCAATTGTTTAAAGTTTTAAAGTGGCAGCGACACGCAATAAGTTAATCAGATGGTTTAATTTTTATTATGGGGCATGTTGGAAAACATGTGTACCTACTGGATTTGATTGATGGAGAAGCGTATATTAGCTATAAATAGTGTAAGCATAGGTACATATACAGAGCCTCTGGAAGTCAGGAACAAAAAACTAGGGAAGTGATTCTACTAGAAACATTAATGTCCCAATTATTATAACACTTTTCCAAAAAATAACGGTGACGGAGTAGAGGTCCTGCCCGTATTCAATCGACCAGCTAATTAAATTTTTGCTTGAAACGTGTGAATCAATAGCTTGACTGATTTTATTCGATCAACTAAAATCGAATCGTGAGAACGCGCCTATACAGTGTGTCCCACATAAAAGTAACTACATGGGGATTTCGGAAGTTGTATAAGAGATACAAAGGACCCCGCAATATTTAAATGGAAATTGGTTACCCGTGATATTTGGATGAAATTTAAATATGTTATTGGGAATGCCGTAAGCAACATTTTTTACCATGGGCACAACCCTGTATATATGACAGGTGAGGCGTGGTTAGCTGTCAAATATTGGAATCTTATATCCAAAAGCAGAGTAACTATGGCAGATTTTAATGAACAAAAAATTTATTTCTACTAAGTCGACCAAGTTGAGTCGAAAAATGTCAACCATTTTGACACCTGTCAAAACCCTGCCAAACGGCACCACTCATCTTTTCCAGTTTTCAATATTTTATGATGTCATCTGACATTGTTAACTTGTATGTAAATTCTGAATTCAAAAATTGAAAAAAAAACAGAACTGTCAAAACCTGTCATTTGTTTTAGTAGAAAAAAATACTCTAATTTGGTTCTTTCTCGATTTAAGGTAGTTTATTGGTGATAAAACATTGAACAAAGTTCATGCACGTCACATTTTGACAGCTGTCAGAATCTGTCAATAGCTTTAAGTCAAAAAATAATCAAATCTAGTTCTTTTCCAATTTAAGTTGAGTTTTTTTATGATAACGTATGAAAAAACATTACACGCATGTTTCAGATTTTGACAGAGATGTCAATTTTCATTTTAAAATACGTAGTTTAAAGGATTTTATATACCGGCGATTTTTTTTGAGTACTTCAATGAAATCATTATAATACTCAGTACTAAAATGAAATCATTAAAGTACTCAAACATTTTGGCACTTACAAATGAAATCTACAATGATGTCATTTTGACAGTTCTGTCATTTTTTTTTCAATTTTTGAATTCAGAATTTACATACAAGTTAAAAATGACAAATAACATCATAAAATATTGAAAACTGGGAAAGATGAATGCTGCCGTTTGGCAGGGTTTTGACAGATGTCAAAATGGTTGAAATTTTTCGGCTTAACTTGGTCGTCTTAGTAGAAATAGATTTTTTGTTCATCAAAATCTGCCATAGTTACTCTGCTTTTGGATATAAGATTCCAATATTTGACAGCTAACCACGCCTCACCTGTCATATATACATGGTTGTGCCCATGGTAAAAAAATGTTGCTTACGGCATCCCCAATAACATATTTAAATTTCATCCAAATATCACGGGTAACCAAGTTCCATTTAAATATTGCGGGGTCCTTTGGTTAACTGGGAAAAAAATGCGCTATTTCAAGCCCAATCAGATGCTGCATCGAAATTGGAAATATCTACAGGGGTTTTCAAAATATCAAGCAAAAAATAAAATAGTTATTTTTGTCACAAGTACCTAAAATGAAGTTTTTCAGGATGAATCATTGCTGTTTCCGGACGAGGCGTTAGCTGAGTCCGGAATAGCAGATGAGTCCTGAAAAACTTCTTTAGGTACGTGTGACAAACACTATTTTTTGTCATACGCTTTTTAGAATTCTTCAGAACGCTAAAATTTGCAAAATTTCCTTAATATTTGAAATCATAAAGGTGCATCTAGGAAGAAAAAAAAATCCTAAAAAGAAGCATTTTACGGACTTGAATGAGTCCGTAAAATAGCTGTTTTTGGGAGCGTATGACAAAATAGTTATTTTTAGGCGACTGTCACAAAAAGATTAGTTTTACGGATTCAATATCATCCCTAAAGTATATCTTTTTTGGCCGCATTCACTTTACGGCCGCATTTAGTTCACGGCCGCATTTGCTTTATCACTTTACGGCCGCTTTTACTTCACGGCCGCTTTTACTTTACGGCCGCTACAAATTTCCACATAAAATGCTAAAAAAAAAACGGCATGATTAAAAATTTCGGAGAAGTATTTTCTTGCCAAAATTAAATAATCCTCAACGTTATGGTCTTCAGGTCCACCTATGTTATACTCTATGTTAAAATTTACAATTATAGTCGGAAATACCTAACATATCAGCAAGTTTTCAAAATTGATTGATTTTTTAAAGAAGCTCAATGTAAGATACCAGGCGAAAAAGTCGGCAAATTTCTATAATCACTTTATCGTAGTTTTTGTTATTAATAATTGTATATCTACCTTTTGCTGGATTATTTATTTGATCAATAAAGTTTAAAGTTACTGTTGAATTTTCTTCTTTTTTCAAGAACAAACACTCGCCTAAAAAATTTTGTGTGCACCTCGGCCGAATGATCTTTTTTGGCCTCACCTGAAATTTGCTTGGCCTCGGCTATGCCTCGGCCGCAAATTTCTGATTCGGCCAAAAAAGATCAACTTTACGGCCTTGGTACACAAATAACTCTTTTGTCACAAGTACCTAAAATGAAGTTTTTCAGGACGAATCATTGCTGTTTCCGGACGAGGCGTTAGCTGAGTCCGGAATAGCAGATGAGTCCTGAAAAACTTCTTTAGGTACGTGTGACAAACACTATTTTTTGTCATACGCTTTTTAGAATTCTTCAGAACGCTAAAATATGCAAAATTTCCTTAATTTTTGAAATCATAAGGGTGCATCCAGAAAGAAAAAAAAAATCCTAAAAAGAAGCATTTTACGGACTTGAATGAGTCCGTAAAATTTTTGGGAGCGTATGACAAAAATAGTGTTTTTGAAAAATTGAAATATCGTCCCCATTTTGTAAACAAATTAATTAAAGTTCGGTAGTTTTGTATTAGCGACTACGGGCAATCGAATGACGTTAACAATTTTTTTCCAGGCCTTCTAGTTTTTTTGCAACCATAGCCAACTTTGTTATTTCTTATGGCCACCGTATTGTTTTTGCATCTCATTAAATGGAGCATGAAAAGGGCTTTTTGACCATGTATAACAGGACTATCTTTGGATGACGGAAAATGTAAATTTATTGAAAAAAACAGTTTTTCACTTAGTTGGTTGTGAAACAAATGCCGTAGGTAATTGTGTTTGTTATCAATGTTATCATAACTTTTGTATAACTGTAGGTATTTTCAATTTCGATAAAGCATCTGATAGGGCTCAGAATAGCGCAACTTTTTCCCATTAACTAACCAAAATTGTATCTCTAATGCCCGTATTATATCTGTGTATTTCTCCGTGTATTTATTCATGTAGTTCAGGAGGACAACCTAAAAACTTCAAACGCAACATAAATTAGCAATATGAAAAACAAAATAATGTTGGCACCCTGAACTACATGAATAAATACACGGAAAAATACACAGATGTAATACGGACATAACCGTTTCCAAAATCTCCATGTAGTTACTTTTACCTGGGATATCCTGTATACCTACTTAATTAAAAAGAGTAGGGTTTTTGGGTATGCATTTAATTAAGTCTAAAAAAGGTAAACAATTGTGTATATTATTACCATAAGGTTTTAACAATATAACTGGCAGACAGAATATTCCAAGAAAAACCTATTTATTACATTCATAATTAGAGTTGTTTAAATTTTGATGATTGAAATACCTAATTACAGGTATTGTTCAAAATAGGTTCAGCTTGCATGCGCTTATAGCATGATGAAAAGTATTCCATACCAACAACGGTTTTTGGAATATGTTAAAAAAAAAATCGACAAGAACAGACCATCAGTGATTGATTTGCGAATGAAAAATCCGCTCTACAACTTGGTTCGATTTAATGGAGATATTTTACACGGAATAATATGAAGAAGATATAAACTAATATTGTTCTCAAAGGATTCTCCTCCAAGTGACGCTCTATGAGCAAAATGAGTAGAGATTTATCATTAGTGATAATAATTCGTATAAACACGTAGACAGGTGCAATTGAAATGGGACCAAAACAAAACACAAGTTAAATACAAAAGAAGCAAGCATGAAATCAACATGAACTTGACAGAAAGATTAAAACTTGATGGTAGGCCCACCCCGATTTCTTTTCACGTCTGCCACTCTCCTGACTTCTGAGCATACTGTCTATCAAAATCAAAACAATTATTAAATTCTGTGGAATAGCCCCACTCTTGCATAAGCAACAATAAATAGATCTGATCCAACACGTCAAAAACCGTCCCATGAATAGTTCGAAACATTTTTGTACGATTTTCGGATTCTACGCACAAATTTTAGGTTTTGCGCAGATTCGTGATTGCAAATTGTACGGTTTCCTGGCTATGTTGTAACAAAGCTACAATCTCTATCACCGAAGGTACCGAAAGCCTTTCTCACTTCCATACATTTTTCTCTATATCTTTCACCTGCTAAGTTTACAACTATCACGATCAAATTTTTTACTTTTCTTTTAAATTATCTTGAAGTTGCACTCCTGTTAGTTTAGCTTTTAAAACTATTTTTAGGCTTATGATTACCTAAAGATAACATAACATTATGCATTAAACCTAAGGGTATTACAAATAAACACAGTTCCAGTACTATCATCTAGGGTACTGTTAAAGAACCCTACCATTAGATTTAGCTGCACTAAGTTCATACTTATACTTCATCCATTCCATTCCAAATCTTGCCATGATCTTGATCGATAACTACTTCACTACTATTTTGAATGAGTTGGCACCTGACAATAGATTTATGGTGACCTGTTTTTTACTTTTTTCTCTATTCTTTCATCAATATAACAGAATTTACCCTCATCACATTTCTTATCATATTATTAATAATTTATAGTAACTCACGATCTATATACAGTGTGTCCCAGATTCGCTTCTCTATATAGGGATCTCGACTCCTATTATACCCACAGCAAAGGTTAAATGGGGAAAGTTCTAGAGGAAGCTAAGTGTATTCGATAATCGGCTTCAGATTCACGATCGCTCAATTAGAGTTGCAAATATCGGCGAAAAACCGAAAATGGTGGATTTCGTTTTTTGCCAGGTAACCCGAAACAGTTAATTTGACAGCTGTGAAATAGTGACATTATTCAGACACTTTTTTAAGATCAATGAGATAGCGTGCATGACAGGTCTCAATCGTCTTTTGTTATCCCGCAACCTGCCTCAACTTTCATTTTTCTTATGGCCGCCATATTGAATTTTTCGATTTTTGGAAAAAGCATAGAATTTCCAGTCTAGTGATGTGTCACAAGTGGATAAAAGATTTGAGTCTCATCGCAAACTTACACTTCGTATAGTTAATGTCTGGCAAACGGTTATGAAGCTATAAAATAAGGGAAATCAAGTTGTAAAAAAATGGCTGTCGGCTGATTTCATCCATAAAATACCTACCCAGGTGCGTGCGGAACTTTTTGGAAGTATATCGTACACGAAAATCGACAGACTAAATCACCGCCATTAGATATATCAATGTAAGTCGATATTTCAAGATGGCAGTCATCGCAGGAACACGGATGAGAACACTTCTTCCGCTACCACACCGCCTTTGAAGATGACTACCGCAGCAGTAGACGGAACGAGTATTACTAGACCACGACATTATAACTTGGAAAAAACTTTTTTACTCTCTGTACCGTTGATTTTGGCACACCAATTTCACGTTCTACAGTTCTTACTGATGCACTAGGATTTTCGTTGACAGCTAGTGAAATGCTTCTAGGTTTTTCAAAGGCCACATGGTTAATTAAATTAACTACGATTTCTGTGAATTACGTTTTATGAGGCTGCCCTCGTTCGGGGTATAGTCTGGCTAGCGAAACGGCGAACTGCAAAAGAATTTGCTGCTTTGCCAAATTTGACAGAAACAATAATAAACAAGTTAGTGACATTTTTTTTTTTGCAATATGGGTATGTGTCAAGAATCGTAGGTAAAGTTTGTTTCGCCAGGGTTTGTACTTGCCACCAGCATTTGCCTTCCTTGTTTAACAAATAAAAATTGACTGAAACAAATCAAAGACGTCAAAAACGTTCGTCGGTTCTTAAACCAGAAGTCATTCATTTTAAATTGTCAAAAAATTGAATGTGTCATATAAATTAATCTACGACAACCCTTTTTTTTCAAGTTTCAAGGTCAAGTATGAACCCTGGTGAAACGAACCTTATGTGTAGCATTTTGAAATAGAATAAAATCCGGCAGCATTGCGAAATGAAGGATGTGGAGAGGCGTGATTATTCAGAGGCATGATTCTATTGGTTAGAGCCTGAACGACAGCACCAGTGGCGTGGTTATTGGTGAAACTCAAGAATTTTTGATTTTTTTTCCTAATTATGTTTTGCTTTATTTCCCTGGTGTTTTCGGTGCCACTGAACCCAAAGACATAATTGTCATCAGGCAGTGTCAGTTGAGGTGTCAGTGAATATTCTTATGGCGTTTCCGATTGGTAGATCTAGTGCGGAACTAGTGCAATTTTTTCTATTGCTGTCTTTTTCTTCTACAGGTCGATTAAAAGAATGCAAATACACTCAGTGCGCACTGAATCTACCAATCGGAAACGCCATTAGGTTACGCCCAACTTTTCTTCCCCCTTTCGTCTCTACCAAGTTACCACTTGCCAGACTATACATCTCCAAATACCTTGCTGAGGTAATGTCGGCGTTTCATTTTCAACAGGTTTCGACAATTTGTGTCTCCAGGTTTATGATTTTAATGGAAGAGAACTTACTATTATTAATAGACAACTTTGACACTATGAATTATTTTATCCTAAACAAAAACATCTAATTTTGTCTATTATCAAAAGTAAACAATTCCTAGACGTACCATCAGCTTTTGTCAATTTGGCAAACATCCGGCCCGGATGAACGTGATTGGTGGAGTTTTTGGCACGATCGCCGTTGCCACGGAACCATGCGGTTACCATGGGGCTTACGTCTCGCTATTGGCTGGCCAGGGTTCCCGTAACTTTATCCTTGCATCTTGAAATATCGACTTGCTTTGAAATATCCAGTGGCGATGGTTTGATTATTGTCGATTTTCTTGTACGATTTTATACTTCCAAAAAGTTCCGCACGCAGCTGGGTAGGTATTTTATGAATGAAATCAGCCGACAGCCATTTTTTTACAACTGGATTTCCCTTACCGAAGCCCCGTTAGTTTCAGAATCGTTGGCCAAACAACTTAACGAAATTTGATTTCTCGATGATACTCAAATCTTTTATCCACTTGTGATACATCACTAGACTGGAAATTCTATGCTTTTTCCAAAAATCGAAAAATCCAATATGGCGGCCATAATAAAAATAAAAGTTGAGGCAAGTTGCGGAATAACAAAAGACAATTGAGACATGTCATACATGCTATCTCAATGGTCTCAAAAAAGTGTCTGAATAATGTCACATTTTGACAGCTGTTAAATCAAATGTTTCGGGTTAACTGGCAAAAAACGAAATCCGTCATTTTCGGTTTTTCGCCGATATTTCCAAATCTAATTGAGCGATCGTTAATCTGGAGCCGATTATCGAATTCTCTTAGCTTTGTCTAGAACTTTCCCCATTTAACCTTTGCTGTGGGTATAATAGGAGTCGAGATCCCTGTATAGAGAAGCGAATCTGGGACACACTGTATAGGATGTCCATGAGGTTTTACCCAGGTGATAACTTCGGGACGCGTTATCGTCATCGTATGTTCCCCTTTGTTTTTATCATTTTATTCAACTAAGCCTTAGCAAATATGGCATTGCCGATTTTCTAATTTAATTTTCTAACGAAAAATGCCATAATTTACCATAAGTTACATTCTAAAGTTGCGGTCACTTGACCGAAACTGAAGCGAAATTGGTGAAATCGGGGACACATGAAGAAGCGGTGCAAAAAGTTATACCCAGATCCTCAAAGTTTCAATAATTATAATGGATGACGCGTTCCGATGCTATTACCTGGGTAAAACGTCGTGAAACACCCTGTATATCCTATCTATTATTTACTGCAACTAACTACCGCCCGCATTTCAGTGCAGTACGTTGATATTACCGCCCTTTTTTTTTAGGGAAATAAAACAGCTAGAATGATTTATTATATTTACTCAACAACTAGGCATATGTAGGGATTAAATTGACAAAATCAGTGTGGACAACCATGAAAATGAAAGTTTTTGACTTTTGGAAAAACTGCAAAATACCGAAGGTGCCAATTTTTCAGTGGAAACGCGCTTATACAGGGTGTACCACGGTGGATGGCGTATTAGACGTTTATGGAGAATTAAAAAGCGGATCATTTTGAAAATTTGGCAACCGGGATAAATGACCGTGATCTACACTTTAAGAATATTTTTGTTTATGCGGTGTTGCCGCTTCTACTCTAAACCAGTGGCAACATCGCTATTTTTAATGAAACACCCCGTATTTAATTGCATATTTGGATTCTACAGAAAATTCTGAGCAGATTTCATGTGATATAGAGATATAGAGATTAAATTTAACTGAAATTTTTATTCATGGATTTAATTCTAAGTTGGTGTCAAATGATAGTTTATAAAAATCTAAGACAGGAATGTAAAATCGGTTTTCCTCTAAAATTAACCGTTCAGGTTCTACAGCCTGTCAAAGTTGCAAAAAGTCCATTTTCAACTGTCAATATTTCCAAAACAGTTGAACTTAGGTATAGGGTATATCACATGAAATCTGCTTAGAATTTTACGTAGAATTCAAATATGCAATTTAATACGGGGTGTTCCATTTAAAATAGTGATGTTGCCACTAGTTTAGAGTAGAAGCGGCAACACCGCATGGTCAAAAATATTTTTAAAGTGTAGATCATAGTCGTTTATCCCGGTTGCCAAATTTTCAAAATGATCCGCTTTTTAGTTCTCCATAAACGTCTAATACGCCATCCACCGTGGGACACCCTGTATAAGGAGGAAGCCTGGTTATTTTTGAAAACAATGTCAGATGGATGTTTGGATATTTGAATAGTGAAGTAATTTTATTTATGGTGTGGTGTATTTTGGGCGTTAAATGTCGTTAACTACCCTCGAATATTGAAGACCTCCGCCAGCGCCGTGACAAACACTCTCGGGCGGTAAACGGTAAACGAAACTTACCGCCCTTTAATACCTGAATAACTATTGTGTAGGCACAGTTTATACCGTACCGATACAGTTGTACAACTCTCCATATTTTTTGAGGCCAAATTCTCCAACCAATAGGAGCATTTTGACCCATATCTTGCGCATGCGCTCAATGAGTGAACAAATCTCTCAAATTGAAAAAGCAGTTCGGCATATACATGTCTCTTTCCAATCCTGCACGCAAAAAAGAGATAGAGATATCTTGGGTGAGAACCCGCGAGAAATAACTGTCAAACGAGACACGCAACAGGATTGTATTACAAAAAAAGAAGAGAAGTTTTTTGACTAAAATTATTCAGGAAATTGAAAAGTAACCGGAAAATTCATCAATTTGAAATTCGGCTTTGTTAAGAGTGTTTTGCTTTCCGTGTTATTCGCGATTTTTGTGTACTTGACTGTTTTATGGTTTATATATTGTGTATTATCATGGTTGCTTCCTGTTTTGTCTGTAAAAACAACACTAGAATTAGCCCAGGCTTAGGATATTTTAGTTTCCCGAACGATGAACGACTGTAAGTATTTATATTTACATATTTCATATTAGGTTTACTCTATACATTCACATAATCTTTGTTTATTATTATATGATCCCGTTATATTCTCAATATTAATCCACAAAAAATCCTAGTCCGACTCTGTCCATGGCCCAGGATTCGTTGTTTCCGATCAATAATGCGCAAGCGCGAAATATAGGGACATAGAATTTGGCTTCAAAAAAAATCAATGGTTTGTCAACGGAGTTGAACAACTGTATCGGTACGATATAAACTGTGGTGTAGGTGTTTTGATATTTGAATCATCTTTTTCTATTATTAGTGATGAAGTCACCTGTAACATTTCAAAAACCATAAACTTTATAATACAGTATGTATATGTACATACCATCAGAAAACCTGTAATGTAAATAGCAACAGGGCCATAAGTAGACAAAAATTTACTATGGGCAGACCGAATTTTGGCGCCCCCAAAAATGCGTGAATATTATTCATTTTTTTATAGTAGGTAGGTACCTGCGATATCTGCAAGTATATAAACTTTGTTTCGCGAGGGTTTATATTTTTGACATATAATTTGCCTTACTTTTTTAACAAATAGAAATTGACTGAAACAAATCAATGACGTCATAAACGTTCGTCGGTTCTTAAACCAGAAGTCATTCATTTTAAAAAGTCAAAAAAATTGAATGTGTCATATGAATTAATCTACGACAACCCTTTTTTTTCAAGTTATGACGTCTTCGATGTCAAAAGTATAAGCCCTTGTGGAACAAAGTGTATAGTATTTGTAATACCCATTTAGAATAACCTCATCCTTATTTGTCAATCACGAATCAGATGAAACAAAAAATTACCAACAAAAATGAACGTCGATTGCTAATACGTCAATTTCATCTACAAATAGGAAATTCCTAACCTAATTTTATTTGTGTGTCAAGAAGCGACATACGTTTTGTCACTAAAACGACTGGTACTTCTAAATAGGTATTAAAAATACTATAGATACTTTTAAAATATACCAGGATAGAAAATACACATTTGCATTCCTTGAACATTATAAAAATGTAATATTTTAGAGACAATATTCGCAAAGATCTTTGGAAGTGTTATCAGAACGTCCTTCTAAGAAAAGATTATAGGTGCGCGCATTCCAATTCTAATACCCCATGCAAAGTATTCTTAGAATGTATTTGTTATTATTATCTGGATGTGATGCTTTTAACATTCTTGGAAAAAAACCATTAGAATAAATTATGTTAGGGATATTACCAGGATCATGAAAAAATATTCGAGATTTTTTAAAGCTTCTATATGGATATTCTTTCTGGTTACCAGTAGGTATGTTCCTTCAGAAGAATGTTATTAGGATATTCTTTCTAATTCACAAATGATTAGAGATTTTTTATTTTATAAGTAGGTTTACTATACTACAAAGCCTACAAGTCCCAAAAGAATGGAATTATTGAGTGTACGTTACTCACAAGGCCTAAGCGTTGATTGTAACTTCAAACACATCCAAGGGTCCGCAAAGAAAAAACCACAGTTCGGAAATGTGGAAATAAAAAAAAGGAAAACACCTAAAAAGAAACTCGATTGATGTGGCGGTATGGCACGTATAATAGTAGATTATATCACGAGTCAATAATGATAGCTATTAGGTACTGTATGAACCCTCAGGAAACAAAGTTTATTAATTAGGAAAAACTAATACAAAATGGACATATTTTAGAAGGTACAGTGGAAATCATTGCAATTGGCACACACTATGTAAATATCCCTCGTAATGTGTCAGATCTGACACACAGTAATAGCAAAATGCTGCACTAAATAGATTTATTGGTTAGAATTTTGACTTAATACGGGGGATTTTAAAGAGTGTGTGCCAATTGCAATGATTCCGACTGTACAGATACAGAAATCTCTCGGGGGAGCCTGGTAACACCTAGAACGCGCGTCCCCAGGTGGAGGATAACTCCTGATGTGTCATTAGTTCGCCCATTTCATACCATATGGGTTCATGCAACCTACAATCATCAAAATAATGGTCAAAAAGTCAATTTCTTCAAATGTAACTTACCATGTTTTTTGGCACCATTCGAAAGAAAATTGAATTTTACATGGCGTTATCCAAGCATTCCCTATCTAACTTGATTTGTTATGAAGTTATCCATAGAAAAGACCATTTTTTCTGACTAGGCAGTTAAAATAAACCTTTCACGCATGTCAAGTGTCAGTAAATACCGGCTATAAATGTAATTCGGTGAAAAATAACTATTTCCTGCTGTTGTTGTTGTTTTTTGGTTGGTTAGTTTTGTCACAACAAGTGTTGGGACAAGTTACGGGATTTCTTAATTTTAATGAATAACTCAATAATAAATCAAGTTAGGCATAGGAAATCCTTAAGTAACGCCATCTAAAATTCAATTTTCTTGCAAATGGTACCAAAAAACATAATAGGTGACATTTAAAAAAATTGAGTTTTCGATCATCACTGATTCCAATGTTTGTTGGTCGCCTGCACCCATATGGTGTGAAATGGGCGCACTAAATGACACATCAGGAGTTAGCCTAAATTTTCAGCTAATTATCTTCTAAATTTGGTTTATTATTTTGGAACAGTTTTCAAGAAATCTTGTTTTTCTTAAACAACTGCAGCGGCAATTGAAAACAGAAAATGTCATTTATGTCAAAAACTATAAGAGATAAGTTGACAAAACTTGGGTGGTCCAAACTCAAAATTGCATGGCCAATCGAACTATGTTGAACTAGATGCATATTTTTATTTGAAATAAGAAAGTTAGTGCTTACATTTGGTACACATTTGATCGCCCAGTTTAGGGAAACGCAAATTTTGGACATTTGTACTTTTCGAAACTGATACAATTGATAAATAAAAACAAGATAAGTCTAAGCATCACCGCACACCAACACAACACGCGACACAAGTCTAATGTGCAAGTTCCTTTAATGAGGAAGGAAGTCGGGAAAAGACACTTTTTTGCGCCGAAATTTTACAATTTCCTTTCACAGGATTTCAAGCAAAGTATGGAAACTGAAAGACTTAAAATTCTTTTCAAAAATTGGCTTCATACAAAAGAAAGTGCTGAGATAAGAAATATTTTCAATAATTCCTTAAAATTAAAATTAATAGGGTTGAAATAATTCTAAAATTACATGAGTAGGTAAAATACCCAATACCCAATTATGACCTAATACCCAATTGTGACTTCAAGAATACCGATTGTAACATTTATAATAATTGTGAAATTAAGCGTAAAAAGTAAAACTGAAAATTTAATTACAACATAAAGTAGCTTATAACCAAAAACTCGACATTAACAAGCAAAATGTACTTTGCTTCTATGCCTAATTGTTTATTTATCATTTATTGTTAGGTATTAAGATGTAGTGTATAGTGTGTTGGTGATAAATAAACCTATTATTATTATCATACATATTATTATTATAGTAGTTGCCTATGGGTGCGAAACATGATGGACGCTCACATAGAAAATCGAAAGGAGAATGATAGGTACCGCACTAAGGGATCACAAGACCAACGAGTGGATAAGCAACAACTGGGGTAGAAAAACAAAATAATGGAGTTCCTTGGGGGAACGAAAAAGAGTCGGCAGACCTCAACAACGCTGGTACGACGACATCAAGCGAACAGCAGGACTAAAACGGTACGGTCGTACAGAATAGAAATACCTGGCAAAATCTGAGAGAGGCCTATATACAGAGGATAGAGAAGGAGAAGAATAAGAAGATACAGAATCTACAAAAAATTGGTGTAACAAAAAGCCATGCACTAAAATACTTTGGTCCTCGGTAGCTTTTGAATTGAATCAGCCACTGTGCAATAGTGTTGAGTGTTGCTGAATATTATCTTTAGCCACCCAGAAAAACAGTTAGGGAACAACTTGCTGAAGATCAGGTTGGTGATATTGGACTGTCAAACCAGTGTTTATTTTCAATTTCACAGGGTTCCAATCAAAACGATTATTACGGATCGGAATCTTCGGATATGCCGCTATAGGTAGAAATAAAAATTGAAGATGATACTTAATTAAATTGAATTAGAGCATGAAGAGGAAAATTTGAGACTCATTTCCTAAACTGACTGCATAAAAAAATGACCGGAGTCAACGTCCAACGAGATGATAGTTTTTTATATTTTGAAAATTCATACAGGTTAAGACAGTTTGGCAGATGAGTATTATTCATTTAATTTTTTTTTTTTTACTAAAAAATGTTTCAGGAAAATGAAACCTCATCGACCCCAGCAAAACTCAGCTTATAATATTTATCAGTTATTTGTATAAAAAAATGAAATAATAAATCATTTTTATTGATAAAGAATATAAAGATACTTGTTCGACGTTTTGATAATAATAATTATTAAAACAAAAGTTGGAATTCGCAAATTACCTAGTCTGTAATTAGGTAGGTACCTATATACTTAGTGAGAATTTATGCCATATTAAGATAGGTACCATCTTGAAAGACTAAACAGGAAGTGCAGACTTACAAATTGTCTTTAGGCAGCTATTGGCTTATAGAAATTTATAGAATTCCTCACAGATTGCACAGAATTGGCCCATAAGTTTAATTTTACATAATATTTACATATCCCGAAAATTTAATTTGTAAACTAAATAAATATCAGGCGCGATAATTTATTGCGTTTACTTTTTAAAAAAGAAAACATTGGGAAGGCTGATAAACATCATAGGACTTTATTTTTATCATTTGGATCGTTTTAGCACTTCACTGTTAGGTTTGTTAAACAATTTTTACAAACTTTATTTAGTTTGATTGGTTGATTGCCTTCACAAGCTTTTCGAACAAAAAATAGGCGGGAGAAACGCAAAATTTTCCAAACTTTGACACAAGTTCAAGAATATTTAAACTAATGTTGAACAGTTTTGCAACCTTTTTCCTGTGACACTTCAACGGTGATGTACGGTCTGTGACACCAATGATAAAGAAAAATATAGTTCATTGCGCAGACGCAGGGTGATCTGGCTCTCCCTATAGTGGAAAGTTAGAGAGCATTTTGAACGATTTTGCATCCCTATATTAGGTAGGAAGAGCGTTTTTGGAGTTGTTCATGGCCATCTAGAGCCTAAAAATTGTATTTTCCATATGTGCAGAAGTCTAAAATCAAATAGTTCTGAACTCTAAATGAACCAAAAATGCTAATTATTACAGAAAAAATTGGTTCTGCTCTAAAAGGCAAACTAAGTATTTTTGTGTCCTTCATATTAGGTATATGTATTTACTAACAAAAATACTATGCATGAGCGAAAATATACCTACACGCCATAAAAGAAAGTTGGGTTTACTCAAAAATATATCGCTCACCGGCGACAATAGTGGCACATCTAAAAAAATTACAAAAAACGGTTAAATACGTGAAACAATTTAAAATTTGATGAAGTTTCATCCAACAATACTGGCATAAAATTATTTCAAATAATCTCTCCGAGATGGCGCTTGTGCCGCTACGGGCTGACGCGAGCTGAGCGCCTTAAGTCGCATCAACACCGGCATATTTTCAGTGTGCCATTGACTGTGCTTAGTGACGCTCCGTTAAGTTTGAGCAATAGTGACACATCTAACAGGTAGCAACATTTTGTTTCAGCATTAGTGGCACATTTTGAGTTATGCCACTATAACCTTAAGTGTTTCGGTTGTTCAAGTGAATGTGCCAGTATAGCTGGTACGTTGTCTTGATATATTTGAATTATGCCGATATTGACTGAACTTTGAATTGATTTTTCTTAGTTGTTCCGGTATATACTATTATTGGGCATAATTTTTCGTTTCTTACAATATGGATAGCAATTTGGTTAAAAAAAGTGGCAGGGGAGAGAAGATGCTGTCAATGATTGGAATAAGGTAATTTAAGAAAATTCTTATGGTGAAACATTGAATATTTACAATTAAAAATTTATAGGCTAGAAAAAATCGGGCAACCAGGGCAAGACCCACATTGTCATTGGAAAGTTAGCAGTCTCAGTGGAATCTCGAACCCCCAATTAGACATTAACAAGTCCGATTGTGGTAATTATTTTTCAATTTACTGAGTAATATCATACCACTGATGGGTGGGTATCTTTTTGCAGATGTTTTTGCTGATAACGGATCAATTATAGATCATGATAAACCAGCTTCTAGCAGCATGATGGAAGGTGAAGGTAAATAATGATTCAACAATAAATAGATAGGTTGCGATGTATAGAGATGATACATTATTTTAATCTTTTAGATGGCGTATGTAACAAAGAAAACGACGCTAACGACGATATGGACAATATTAGCCAGATTGACAACGACGACAATGTGGATATTACAGCACAACCAGCTTCTAGCAGCATGATGGAAGGTGAAGGTAAATAATGATTCAACAATAAATAGATAGGTTGCGATGCATAGAGATGATACATTTTATTCTTTTAGATGGCGTATGTAACAAAGAAAACGACGATATGGACAATATTAGCCAGATTGACAACGACGACAATGTGGATATTACAGCACAACCAGCTTCTAGCAGCATGTTGGAAGGTGAAGGTAAATAATGATTCAACAATAAATAGATAGGTTGCGATGCATAGAGATGATACATTTTATTCTTTTAGATGGCGTATGTAACAAAGAAAACGACGATATGGACAATATTAGCCAGATTGACAACGACGACAATGTGGATATTACAGCACAATGTTCTACAACTAATGGTTACCTAGCTGAAGTTTTTATTTTCTTTTGGATATTGTCATTTGTGAATTTCAGATAACGCCAAGCCGAATGACAGGAATGAAGAACCTCTATCAAGACGTTATTCTTGGGATGAGGAAGAACCCTTTTCATCAGATGACTCAGTCCAAGATCCGAATTATGACAACGGCTCAGTCCGAGATCCGAATTCTGACAACGACTCATCTTCATCATCATCAAGTTCAGACTCATCTGTTGACGATAATGAAGGTGGAACGGCCAATCCCGTGAATCTGCCAGTCGAGGCCGAGGTCGAGGCTGAAACTACAAAAAAAAGAACGAGAAAAAGAAAAGCAGTCCCATCCCAATGGAAAAAGTTCACTACCAAGCGTCTAAGAAATACTGGAAAATCATACCAAACTTTGGGAAAGGGATTAATAGTTCCAGAACGACGAATGAAACCACCGTGTGATGCTTCTAAGTGCAAACAGAAATGCAGTACCAAATTCACAGAAGAAGAAAGATTAGCCCAATTCAAAAAATACTGGGACATGGGTGATATCGTAAAACAACGTACCTATATTTTATCGCTTATTCAAGAAGTTAATCCTGCATACAGATACCCACGTAATGCCGTTGGCAGAACTACAAACCACGCATTTTTTTTTCCAAAAGATGACAAGAAATTGAGAGTTTGTAAGTATTTTTTCATAGCTACACTAGGCATTACTGGGCGCTGTATCCGAACAATAAAGATGAAAATTAAAGATTCTACTATAGCCGAAGATAACAGAGGAAAACATTTCAACCATAAAGAAGTTCCGAAGGATATTAAAGACGGTGTTCGCTCCCACATTGCGTCAATCCCAACTATTGAGAGCCATTATACACGAGCACATTCCGAAAAACTTTACATAGACGGAAGTAAGACAATTGCTCAGCTACATCGTGATTATAAAGAAGAATGCACTAATCAGGAAAAACCTTTTGCTAATCTCACTATGTATAGAAACATCTTCAACCACGAGTTCAATATAGCCTTTTTTATTCCTAAAAAGGACCAGTGCCAAGCCTGCGTATCCTATGAAAATTCAACAGAAGAAGAAAAGAAAAGGTTAGAGGAGGAACATAACGCTCACATCGAGGAGAAAATTTTAAGCAGAGAAGAAAAGGAAAACGACAAAAAGAGTACTTCTTCTTCATATCAAGTAGCGTGTTTTGATCTGCAAGCCTCTCTACCAACACCAAATGGACAAGTATCCTCTTTCTATTATAGGTCAAAACTGTCTACCTACAATTTTACTGTGTCGGATCTTACATCAAAGGGGCAAGGATTAGTAAATTGTTACATGTGGCACGAAGGTCAGGGTAAGAGAGGAGCAGTTGAAATAGGCACTTGCCTATTGCATTATTTAAAGGAAAAGGCTGCTGTGTGTAATACTGAAGATCTCGAAATAGTATTCTATTCCGATAATTGCACAGGCCAACAGAAAAACAAATTCATCATCACAGCTTACCTTTATGCCGTGGCTAATTATAAAATCAAAGCAATCACTCATAAATACCTTATTACTGGACACACCCAAAATGAAGGCGATAATGTCCATTCCTTAATTGAAAAAAGCGTCAAGAGAGCTCTTAAATCTGGCCCTATTTACACGCCGTCTCAGTATGCAGCTATAGTACAAACATCCAAAAAAACCGGCAAGCCTTTCAACGTAATAGAGATGTCTCACGAAGATTTTCATGACTTAAAGCATTTAACTGAAAAGACTACCATAAATTTTCAAAAAAATACACTGGGTGAAACTTTCAAAATTGCTGATGCTTCGATAATTAGGGTGGAGAAAAATCACTTAGACTCGTTTTTCTACAAAACGTCTTTCAAAAATACAGATTTTAAGCAAGTCCAAGTAGTGATTCATGCAAGACGTTCAAGAGCACCCCTCTCTACTTTTCCAGAGTTTGAACTGAAAAAAGCTTACGATAGTCCTATACCTATTGCTAAGAAAAAATATGATGACCTTATGTTTTTGTTAAGAACCAACGCTATTAAAAATTGTCACAGTTATTTTTATAACAGTTTAAATTTTGAGTGAAAAAAATGATTAGACGATAAGTAATACCGATTTTCTAGAAAATGTAGTTGTATTTTTAACGTAGGATACCTTTTTTTTTGTTACGTATTTTTCTTTTACAACGAAATTTTCAATAAAGCAAAAATAGCCCCTATATTTTCTTTTTATTTAAAAATAGCACACTAGTTTTCATTGCACTTTTCAGAAGATTTCATGAAAACCGTATCACTTGGTTTCAACAATAGTGGCACATCTAACAAATATCACCTTAAGAAATTTAAATAAAATAACTTAACAATTTCCGATTATTTAGCACATAAAAACACATCAATATCACAGTCAAGTTCATTTAATGATTTGGATGATTTATTACAACATGAAAAATTAGAATTGGTGAAACTTTAAATCCATTTTTCTCCATAATTTTCAATTTTGAGTTGTGCCACTATTGTCGCCGGTGAGCGATATGTACGTTGCACGAATGAGAAGGCGTTATTGAGCTGGTATATGAATAAAAAGTAGCAGTTAATATTTAAATTATTATTTTCAACAATTTGCCTTGAAATTACTCTGTTACCATCCTTGAACTTTTGTCAAAATTTTGAAAGTTTCTGAATTTTTGCGTTAATGACTGGATTAGCTGAATAGGTACCTATTAATAAAAGTCAGAACAACTTCAGGCTGAAATATTTTGAATCCCTATAAATTTTATTCTAATTCACACATTTACATTATCTAATAAATACTGATTCCCTGATTATTTTCAAACTCCCACTTACCTATACTGTTTGGAACAGATCCAAAATAAAAGCACTTGTAATAACCACCAACTACTTATTCTCTTTCACTGGAAAAAGGTATTTTATAACGCATTTCTAACACAAACAAAACAAACAAAATCCTTTGGGAAATGTTTACGATATTTTCCCAAGCCACCAACTTCGCAGTTAACAAAATAGAATCGTTAATAGTTTCTCAGTCAGAAAACTGAAGGTGTTTAGCAATTTGTTGGCTCAAGTGATTAGTTTAATTTTAACCGAAAAATTAATACATTGCTACCTGGGTTGTATGATTATATAGTTTGTGTGCTAACGTCAATTTTCAGAAACTTATAGTCATTCAGGTAAGTACTTAGGTACTTAAATACTCTTTTTTGAGGCTTTATTTTGTGTTTGCTGACACATTTGTAGTTATTTCAGCATTTTGAATCCATGCACGGAACATCTTGTATATTTATTCCAAAAAAATATATCCTAATAATTATTATCATAAATAAACAACTAAGTATATGGGTCACAACCTTGTGTCGATATTTATCTAATTTACTTGATATCCATTATTTTCCGAAACATTTCGCCAGTTCCGATCATCGTAGTTTTTGGCAAACATGCTACTGTTTTGTTTATGTTTCTCCATAATATCGGAAATTTTATCACAGAACCCTTCAAATTACGCTCAGAGGAGTATTTATAATAAAATCAAACAGGAAGATGAATTTCAGGGATTCGTTGGTTTGATTCAGCATAATAGGGATGCTACAATGGACCTTATAAGACATGAATTAACTATATTTGTACCGGTAAGAATACATTTAAATAACCGTAGAAACATCATGAAATATTAATTTAAAAGTTGTGTAGGCATAACAATTTTTGCGCTCAATCAAAATATATTGTTATTGTATTCCAAAATTCCTTCCAGACAAATTCTGCTTTTGAAAACTACCCATATCCCCTTCATTCCGATTTAGCTTTTTATCATATGGCCAACGAGTCTAGGACCTTGAAAGACCTTAAGACTATTCAGAATATTTCAACGATTGAAGACAATTTCCCAAAATTATGGATTACCAAAACCGACGAGGGTGTATTTATCAATAATGCTAAAATTATTGAGTTTAGGTCTGATTATCCTGGTAGAACTAGGAACGGAAACGATGGAAAAGATCAGGTTAGCTTGATTTTTTAAAATTATTCTGGAATGTAATATTTATGTTTAGAAAAAAAAAGGATGACCTGAAACCTTAATTGAGTAGTAAAAACTATTGAAATCACAAGAAATAATGCTATTGACGAAACAACCATATTGCATTAGTTTTTGAGATAAACCTGTCCAGGGCCGCAACTAGAACCCTCGGCAGTCGGCGCCCAAGGCAAGTCCAAATTTTGGCGCCCCTCCGCCGCCTTCTCATAAGTATAGTATCTGCCAAAGATATTTGAGATTCGTACCAAAAATTATGTTTATATTGTCAGCCGGCCTGCATTTAGTCAGGGAGCACGTATCAGGAGCCGCTTGAGTACAAGATTATATTGGTTTGAAATTATTCGGTTTAAATTGTTGTAAATAATGTTTAAAATTATTTTTTAATTTTCTCAAAAGATCTTTCAAAGATTTAATGCAAGAAATTAAGTACTTAATCAAATCCAGAACATAGCTCTTGGACTAAATTTATTCTTAACCCTTATCTGTAGAGTTTTTGCTGCGGTTTTTTTTTATCGGGGCATCGCCGACAAAGAAATTATTTTTTGTAGGAATCTCAAATATCGGTGGCGGCGACTATAACAATAATAGTTATTTGTTTTACTAGGCAGAAAAGTACAAACTGCTTGACTGGTTTCCTAGCCTCGGCTATGCCTCGGCTATGAAACACCAGCCGCGGCATTAAATCTGCTTTTCTGCCATGTAAAACATATAATTTTTTCTCCGAATGTTTAAATTCACATATGGACATCTTTTTTATATCTATTTCATTCATTATTATTATCTCCAAACGTCAAAAAAACGCCACTTTGTTAATCTCTGTCAAGATGTCAGAAATTTAATTTCTATGCTGGTAGGCAAATCCAGCAGGTTAACACCTGTCGAGGTGGTAGAAATTTAATTTCTATGCTACTTGGCAACCCCAGCGGCAGCAAAAGTACTTTTAGTGCCGCTCGTACTTTTACTGCCGCTTAACAATTCAGTTACTCCCGAGCTTACCCCATTTGTTTGGAGAAAAAATAGCGTGTTGCACACGGAGCAGAAGCACAAAAGTAAAGCTTCTACTCCTAATACAACAATATACTATTATCCAAATAATTAAATTATTTTGACAATTGTCATTGTCACTATCAATTTCAAATACCAAATTGAGTGAAATTATTACCTGGAACGTTGTGACACTGTCACTTTTAATGCCTAGGCAGTAAAAGTCCACTTTTACTGCCTAGGCAGTAAAAATACAACTTTTGGTCCTGTCAAGTATCATTAAAAGGCCGCTTTTACTGTCATTCGGAGAAAAAAGTAATTTTTTGAAGCTTTGGCTCTCCACGGACCTTCCTAGCTTGTGCCAAAAAATGCGCACTGAGTGCATACATAATTGCACTGGATTTCAAATGGAAAATAAAATCTCATAATGTGCAGTCGAATGGAATGTAAAAATTGCACTGAGTGCACCTCCGTCCTCTGTGCAACAAAAGGAAAACGCCATTATTTTATCGCGAACAGTTTTGGAACGAGTTCTCCAGACTGTCTAATTAGACTATCCAAGATGCTGTTAAACTTAAATTGACCTTTTGTTTGGACGCCATATTGCGGTGCGCGAACATAGTTGCCAAAAGAAGAAAACGAAAATGACTAGCGGGCTGTCAACATTAAAAACAAAAGTAACTAAATGATTGATTCTCGTTATCCCTTTTTGTTTGTTTACTTTCTCTCTCTGATTGATGAAAGTAAATAGGTAGATATTCTAATATTTCTATTCTGCCCAATACAAGCTAAAATTGATGGCTTTTCTTTTCAAAAACATTCGTAATAGGCGGCAAATTCAAATTTTAAATCTTATTTAGCCCGGAATTAGAAGCTCTGCAACGCCAAGATACAAATGCAGGACCTGCAAGTCTGACTTTTCGTATTACAGAAGCAGAATGCATTTGCAAGTCGCCTGCAAATTTGGTGAAACGGTTCCATAAGTCCTGTAGTCCTGTGCATAAGTCCTTGCAATCACTTTGACAACCTTTGACATTTAAAACTGGTAAATCAGTAGCGTCCAAACACTTTTTTTCGATAAATATGATGGAATTGCAGATTTTTTTCTGTAATTTGCTCGTTCCTTCAAATAAAAACCATATGCAAGTCAGCCATATTTGCAGAACTGCAAATTTGCAGATGCAAATATACTGTAATTGGGCCTTTATTCAGTAACTTTTGTTTTTAATGTTGACAGTACGCTAGTAATTTTTTTTTTCTTTTTTTGGTAACTATGTTCGCGCACCGCAATATGGCGTCCAAACAAAAGGTCAATTAGGCAATCCAATTCATCTGTCAAAACGAAAAATTCAATATGACGTGGCGGCCAGCCACGAACATGTATTTTCATCTTGGAACATGTATTTTCATCTTAGAGCAGGTAAAGCGCTGTCCTACGGACATAAGGAATAGGAACACGCCATTCTGCTATAAAACTAAAAGTGAAGCCAGTTTTTAGCAGATGTTTGTACACCAAATGACAGGTAAAGCATTGAATTAGAATTAGCTATACCGCCATTATTTTGGATCTCAAAATACCTGCAAAAAAACGGCTTCATTTTCCAACTCCATGTTCCTACTCCTCCCACCTAGGAAATTACCTGCTCTAAGATTTTCATGCATATTTTAATTATTTTGCTTCGAGTTTTGCTTGCAGCTTTGATTTCGATTTTTCAATAAAATATTTGGTTACTAGGTACGTAAACTATTAAGTCGGGCAGAAACTAGATATTTTTTCGTGTTTTTACGTCCATGTGTGGCCGCCACGCCATTTTAAATGTCACGTGGTTTGGATTGCCTAATTAAAATGTCCGCCAAGAGGCACACAAACCCTTTGTTTACTTGTCAAAGTCACGTGTTTTTGATAGGCTAGAGCTTGGACAAGGGCTAGAGTATCCAAGATGCTCTCAAACTTGAATTAAAATGTCCGCCAAGAGGCACATATCCGTTTGTTTGCTTGTCAAAGTCACATGTTTTAGATAGGCTAATACGTAAACGAACGTTAAATATTTGTCAATCCGGGGGTACGTTCAAAGACGGCAATGCTAATGCCAAAACCTACATTTCCCCTTCCACCTAATGCCGAACCACGTTAGGTCGGAGCCGAACTCGAACGCAAAATGCCAATTTTGGCTTGGCTGTAGCTTTTCCTGAACGCAGCCCTGAAGTTCTTGCTAAAATCCTAGGACCGCTAGAACTGGTTCAGAAACGGTTCCGAACCAATTCTGGTTAATCCGCGAATCTAGAACCGTAATTTTGTGAACCGGAATTTTGTGATCCGCGAACGCCATTACTTGAACTGCGCATGCGAAATAGTTTCGAACCACTTCAGAATCCTTACCGCAAACGAAGCTATTGTAAAAGTAAAAGCTGTTTACGGAAACTATGATCGGGTTAACCCGACCGCCAGCAGACGTATTTTGCCTTTTTTCAATCGTATTCATTAAGGAAAGATAGAAAACCTTCAGCTGCTGATCGGGTTAACCCGATTATAGTTTCCGTAAACGGCTAAGGGCCGAATTTATAGTGGTTACTTGACTCTTCCTTAGAGGTCGAGAGTTTAGAATGGACACTTGCTACTATCTGACAAGTTAGTCATGTTAATTCTAAACGTTCGAGGCTTCCTTAAGGTCTGAGGAAATCTCAAGGAGCGACTATAAATTCGGCCCTAAATAGAAAAGAATCAAAAGACATAATGTATGCAGTATGCAGAGGGCGCCCATGTCGCCTACAGTGCTCTTGCTCAGTTTGGTCGGATCAAAGATCGGCTCGAAGCTAATCTCTGGCTAACGAATGTTGGGCGCTACGTCATCAATACTTGAATTTATCACAGAAATTGCTGCTGCCTTTTGCACGCGCACTGTGTTTGACATAATTCATATGATTACTATCGATATTCGTATTTTTGATGGCTGACAAAGAGAGATGTAACACAAGCAATAGTTATTTACCTAACAAATGCGGATAGTGATACTTTACCGCACGCAACGGCAGCCGTTAAGTGCGGTAAAGGTACTTTCCGCATGTGTTAGGTACAAAATTTTACCTATGAGCATCTACATCTCCAAAAAAAGGAATTAATAAAATTAAATAATTGATCAGATTAATTAATGAAATTAGATTAGATTTAGAAATGATCAAAAATCCATTTTCTCAAAAAGAAAGGATTTTTAATCATAAATACCAAAGTCTACTTTACCGCATACTATGCGGTAAAGTTAACTTTACCGCACACTTTGCATTCCACTTTACCGCATACTATGCTGTAAAGTTAACTTTACCGCACACTATGCGGTAAAGTAACTTTACCGCATAGTGTGCGGTAAAGTAGAATTTGATATTTATAATCAAAAATCCTCTCTCTTTCAGAAAATGGATTTTTGATCATTTCTAAATCTTATCTAATTTCATTAATTAATCTGATTCATTAATTAAATTTATCAATGCCTTTTTTTGGAGATATAGATGCTCATAGGTAAAATTTTGTACCTAACGCATGCGGAAAGTGCCTTTACCGCCCTTAACGGCTTGACAGAACTCCGCTTCGCGTCGTTCGGTCAACTGCCGTTGCCTGCGGTAAAGTATCACTTTCTGCATTTGTTAGGTAAATAACTATTCCGTGCTACGACAAATGACGCGTCAAACCGTTGCATTTTTTTGAATTGTAAAATATGAATGCATTAAATTAGGCGCCTTCGGCGCCCCGAAACCCCGGCGCCCTAGGCGGGCGCCTAGTTCGCCACCCCCTAGTTGCGGCCCTGAACCTGTCAATTATTATTTCATTATTTTTACAGCACTAACCTTATAATTTCCTCAATTTAGATGCTCCACATTATTGATGATGTTTTAGACCCTATCGTTCGCCATCCTAAATTTCCACATACAGCCCATGATTTTCTGGTTTCAAATGAAAAATGGCATTTGGACGCTAACAAATCTGTCTCTAGCTTCTTGCATAAAGTGAGGGAAAATGAATTAAGCCATTTATACGGAATAGAAGGTTCTAATACGTACTTCATACCGGTAAGAACTGCAAAATTAACTATTAGCAACAACCCAAAAAAGAAAAAGAAATTTTCTAGGTAGATCGTGGTTTTGATACTCAAAAATTCAAAAAACTAACCAAAAACTCGATATTTGGCCACATAGTACCTGGCTACGTGTTATTTACCAGACCCACAATGAGAAGGCTAAATTATGAAACCATGGCTAACGGTCATGATATCTACATGGTATTATCTTTTGAAGAAATTGGTATACTAAAATTACAATTTTATTCGAACTTTGTGCTATGTATGATCGTAATTTTAAGGTAATAAATTGTACGTCAAAGGTAGTACAATAACCGGAACCGATGAGAACCCGAAAGGTGAAATGATGGCTGAATTATTGAACGCGAATATTCCTGTACAAAATGGCGTGGTACATTTGATTTCCGAGCCTCTGGGGATTTTTAAAAAAGTGTTAAAACCATTTCCATACTTGCCTATCATGCATAAGCTGTCTACTGATCCTGAATTGTCTACTGTGTATGATATGGGAGAAACAACAGGTATAGTCATATTCACGATAGAGTTTAAATTTTGATCGTTATTTCCACCAGTCGAAAAAAAATAAAATCCCCAGAAATCCCCAGATCTCTTCTTTTTTCCGCTGTTTCCTGGCAACTACCAAATATTGATACATGTCATTTCGATTTGACATAAAAATATCCAGATTCGGATCTTCGAATTTTGTATTTGTAAATTCGGATTTTTGTGTGAAATTGTTTCAGTTTTTTGCCGTTTTCTGCATTATTATTCTATTATATTCACAATCGGTTCTTCATGTAGTGTTTTGTGCCTTTGTGTTTCGGTGCTGCGTTTAAAACCTAGTTTTAGTTTGGATGTTTGGATTCAAGTGTTTACGCTTTTTATAACTGTTTACTTTGAAATCTTTAAGACTTTTATCTGGTTTATTTTAACGTCTTCAGGTGAGTTAAACCTAATACTCACACAATATTACGATTTTAAGTGCCGATTTTGCTATTAGCGATGACAGAAATGACAGACCATTGTCCCAGGGTTCTGGAGACTGCCCTGTTCCAGCGTCTCAGAAAATACGGTAAAATTAGCAATTTTAAATTACCATTGCCATAATTAATTTCCAATAATTTTTAGGTAACAGCAACTTGGAGATGCTTTTTTTGAAGACAAATCACTTTTTTCTTCAAGCCAGAGGGAAAGTGACAAGGTAGTCTTTTTAAATTTATAGACCGAGAGCCGAAAGGGTTTTTGACTGTATCATAGGCCCTGCGCCAAGGTTTTGGGGGCTGATAGACAACGTTATTCCCCACTTTGAATTATCGGTATGGAACCCCTAAAGTGTAGCTTTTAGGTGGGGTGACCTGTAATTAATATCCATGCCCCTGGATCATAGGCCTTGTTTTATGTCGTGAAGGTCGCCAAAGTTCGCGAACTCAATATTATGCTATATGCCAATATGGCGTCGCTTAAGGTCCGCCATACTTACCGAAATGTGCAATTTTTCCACCGTGGATAAAGATTATGGGCCCAACGATGTTTTTTTGTGATCTTTGTTAACAATTAACTGCAGAACAAATATTTCAAAACGCCATACCCTTGGGGCGTCATCAAGTGGCCGCCATATTAGGGCAAACATGTCATTTTTAGCAATGAGCATGTATATGGCGGCCACTTGGTGACGCCCCAGGAGTATGGCATTTTGAAATATTTGTTCTGCAGTTAATTGTTAACAAAGATCACAAAAGAACATCGTGGGGCCCATGATCCATATCCACGGTGGAAAAATTGCACGTTTCGGTAAGTATGGCGGGCCTTAAGTGACGCCATATTGGTATGGCATATTGAGTTCGCGGACTTTGGCGACCTCCTTGATGACATAAAACAAGAATCAGATTGGGGCCCATAATATAGGGGCATGTATATCAATTACACTTTTGAAAATTCACCCCTCCTAAAAGCTACACTTTAGGAGTGCTATACCGAGAAGCATTTTTGTATCGAGCGCCCAGTATACCGCATTCGGGTAACGTCGTATTAACCGAGGCCTGTCTCATAACGAGCGTCTGATTTCCCGATCGATTGTCAAGCTACCGTACGCTTGATACTAGTCTTCTGCGAAATTATGGATCGGCGTCCAACAATTCAGTTTTTTTTTTTTAATTGTTTATCATTTATTATGCACTGGCCAGAAAATTATATGTACCACATTGTCGGTTCCAGCGAAATACGAACTAATTTCAAGACTAAGCAGGAAGTCGAGGTAAGGGAATAAGTAAGAGCAAAATTATGTTTTATCTACATAACCTTACCTTACCATGAATAGAATACCATGGCGAGATAGAATAGGCCACTTTCACGTTTTTTCGAAAACATTTTTGAATTATTGTGTTAGCCATTCTTCCAAGGACATTATCATCTGTATACTTTTTTCTCCAAAAAAAAAACGCCTATTTTTTGAAATATGTTAGAACGATTTAAAAATCGAATTTTTAAAGCAGGTAAAAATTAACAAGATTTTGCTATTTACTTAGGCATTTGTATACCTGCAATCGTTATTTGACAAATGCGGAGATTAGATTCAGGCAGATGTAAATTAGCTATTTATGTACCAAGGGGATTATGTAGATTATAATGCCCGAAGGCGAAACTAGCCCGAGGGCCTATGGCCCGAGGGATATATTTCGCCTGAAGGGCATTATAATCTTGAAATCCCCGTGGTGCATACAATGCTTTATTTTCTACTCAACACAATGTTTTTTCATCAATTTGTTATTAACAAAATCAGTTAAACTTGTGTGACAGAATATTGTTTTGTATTTTGACATGTACCTGTACCTGTGACCTGTACCTGTACCTGCGACCTGTACATAGAAACGAAATACATTAATATATCTATAAACATCTCATAAGGCAAGGCAACGGTGGTGGTCCTGTGGGTTAACGCGCTGGACTACATGGGAAACATTGATGGTAGACCGGGTTCGAATCCTGGCTAGACCGAAAATTATTTACGGTCAGACATTTAGTGGCTGCCTAGGGTAAAGTGCAAATTAATAGAACAACAACAACAACAACAACAAAAACACCTTAAGGTATTATAAGCGGGCGTTATAGATCATAACGCCCGCTTTTGCGGGCGTTATGGATCAGGTTGTTATAGGTGTGTTAACGTATTTCGTTTCCTAGGTATTATGGATCTATAATAGTAAAGTAGAAAATAAAATTATTTATGATGCTGTCTCTAAGTAACAAAACTAACCAAAACTAACCCAAATTGGAGCTGAGCAAAAGGTTAAGGTAAGGACAGCCTTAGGGTTAGTTTGGGATAGTTTGTTAGAGACAGCATCAAATAACTAGGCAAATAGCAAAATCTTATTAATCTTTAAGTTTTTTGCTACTTTCCATTCCACTTAGTGAACTACTAGAATTAAAATTGTTTTACGATTTGACTACCAGAACCAGAACCAAAATTAAACTAATACATATTATCAAGTAGCTTGATGGTGAGGAGCCAGAAAAACTCAACAAGATATTCGAGACTGTAGGCGCGAGTCGCGAGTATCGAGCATACGGTAGTCCGAGTGATTTTCGTACTACCGTGCGCTTGATACGTGCCGAGGTCGGGTACCCCGAATGCGGGTTGCTGGACGCTCGATACAAAAATGCTACCGGAAATTCAAAGTGGGGAATAACGTTGTCTATCAGCCCCCAAGCCTTGGCGTGGGGCCTATGATACATGCAAAAACCCTTTCGGTCTGTTAATAAATATAAGCAAATAATCCTTTTGTAGAGACCAATAGTTTATGGGAACCCTGTGGCCCAGAAATTTATACAGCTTGTGTACAACCATTTCATGGTGTCACATGAAAATCAAAATCCCATAACTGTAAGTTAATAACCATAAAATTATCGTTGATTGATCATAGGAACTTTTTCGTCTTAATATCAGTAAATGTAGTTACAAGTTTTGGAAGGGGATATTTTCGAAGCGAGTGGCTTTTTTTAATTTTTAATAAATAAATTGTAATTTACTGTTTCATTGCCCTTCTAGGAGACAGCTAAGGTTTTAAAACTGAGTCACACCACTGTCTATAAATATAAGGATGGTCTAGTTCACTCTGAAATTACCTCTGTCACACGGAAGCGTAAGAAGTTGCAGACAGCTGATTCAAGGGAAAGCGTCAAACAGAGCATTCGATCAGAAATATACCAAATGTATACCGAGAGTAAGTTGATGTTCTACTTTGAACATAGAATTGTTTCAATGTTACTTCATATTAACATTACCAGATTCAAAAAGAATACACCTGATAACATTGGAACTTCTCAGATCAAATTAAACTGTTTTTAATAATTTAATACTGTTTTTTATTTCAGGTCAACACAAATTAAGATGCTGCTGCTAGGATTTCTTTCATTCTATAATTTCATGACATTTCTTAGAACCATTGTTTTCTCGATCTTCAATATAACTGAATTATTGGAGTTTTTCATAAGGATAAGTATCCATATTCTCCTCTGACGTACACAGCTTTTAGAAACTTGCAAAGCTTCTGTACCTGCATGATTCATCTTGTGTGTAGGGTTTATTGTTGTTAAAATGATTAGCATTTTGTGTTGTGATATTTCCTAGTGGTATTTGGTATCTCTAAGCATGAAAATTTCTAATTAAACTTCCTATTCAATGTATCATCTAGTATTATGCATGTTTATAATTATTTAAAGGCGTAATGTGCCATCTGCAGGTGGCCGATGCCCAAGTTCGAATTCTTGGTTAAACGCTATAGGGGGGTGGACGTCAAAAGCCTGCCGTCCACGTCCCTGTCACTTTTCCTTTTTTGTATAATTTAGCAGTTTTTGTAATCTCACAGGTAATCGATTAATTGGTAGTTGAATTCTATTATGCTTGTCTACTTGTGTCCGTTGTCTCTTGTAAGTGATGTATGTACCTGCGACCAAGCAGCACTGGAGATGGCTCAGGGCCGAAAGCGCTCTGCGGATTTTCTTAATAACCTATTGCACAGAAAACATACCCCTCTCTTCTGCAATAGTTTTTGGTCAACTATTTTTCATAATTCAATTACATGGAAAGGTTGATGTGACTGTATATTTTATTTATAAAATGTAACTACTACAATATTTGAACAAGCTTTTTTCGTTTTTAGAATTGCATGTTACCCTTAAAACTGTAAGTGATCGGTTGAAAGAAAGGGAAATTTATCACGGTTCCCAGTCAAGTTTAGGCAGAATTTTTTCCACAATTGGATTTACCTATAGAAAGGATGATCCAAGAAGAGCCCTAATGGAAAAGCCTGAGGTGAGCCATCTGAGAAGAGTTTTCCTGAAGTCCTATATGGACAACGAAGCCTTAGGTCCTGCTAAGCTTCCATATGTGTTTCTTGATGAAACATGGATTTTTTCAAATGGATCCTTAAGGAAGTCTTGGCAGGATGAGGATACTCGTTCCGTGAAGAAAATCAAGGGTGATGGTAACAGGTATGACACTGTCAGATGAGTAAGTTTAAGAAAAAAAATACGTTTTATTTTTGTAAGCTAAAAAAGATGCAATCAAGTTAATAATATTATTTACAAGGGAATTCCTAAGAGACTTATGTTATTATTTAACTAGAATAATGCAACATTGTGTTTCAGATTCATAATTTTACATGCGGGAAGACAAGATGGTTTTATCGATGGTTCCAGCCTGATTTTCAAATCAAAAACTAATTCAGGGGACTACCATGGGGAGATGAACAGCGAAAATTTTGAAAATTGGTTGCGAAATGTTCTTCTTCCCAAATTAGCGGAACCATCATCTTGGATAATACGTCCTATCATAGCAGGCTACTTGAAAAGTGGCCTGTTATGAGCTGGAAGAAAGACGAGATGCAGAGGTGGTTGGAGGCAAAGGCTATCCCTTTTGACCCAGCGTCCACAAAACCAAGCTTGTGGAACATCATCCGACAAGTCCCCAACACCAAGAAATTCTTTGTTGTGGACAATATCATTATGGAAGCGGGTCACCAGGTTTTGCGCTTACCTCCATACCATTGTCAATTCAATGCGATTGAAATGGTATGGAGTCAAGCTAAACGGTATTATGACCAGCTGATCCTTGAGCAAAAAGATGTCTTAGGGACATGGCAGAAGGCGCTGGATAATGTGTCCAAAGACCAATGGGCTCATTATGTAAAACACACGCATGAGGTAATTAGGGCCGCATATGACAAGGAAAAAAATATAATATTTCCTGTGAGCAAAGTGCAGCCCCTAATTATAAACTTCGACTCTGACTCGACTAGTGATAGTGAATAGTACAAACCCTGGTATAATTTTCTCATTATTCACCTATTCAATTTATCCATTGACTCGTTTTATTCCAGGAACTGCCTCGTTTTCATTTATAGAAATTAAGATTGTTCCTGTTCTATGCCTTTTGAAAGAGAACCCCACAAACCCTGGTATAATTTTCCATTATTCAATTAATAATCATTAATTCGTTTTATTTCAGAAATTTTCTCGTTTATTTTTAGAAATTAAGATATCTTAATCGTACTTATTTTTGAAGCTTTTTTGCCAACCTCAGGAGAATTCTGGATGCATGGAATGCTTCTGTTTCTGGTTGACACGTTTCTATATCATTGAAACAAGACCTAAAATAATCAATGTTCATAATTAAAGTTTAAAAATAATAAATTTGTTTTATTTCCAAAGCCACGTGTTCCTTATAACCTGTCTAATTGATTTTTTGTTCTTGAAAAGAAATGCCGAAAATTACATAGAATTGATGTTTATTATTACTATGCAGGATTTTAATAACTTAACTTCCCCTAAAGAAATTGATAATAAATTCTCATTCTGAAATGTAAATTAATTTTCTAAATACGGCCCTGTCGTTTATCCCACCTCGGAATCGAAGCGCTAACAAATGCTGGCAACCTACAGAAAAAAATTACTAGGATTGTCAAAGTGAACTGTCAACTTTTTTTTCTATCGTGAATTTGACCATACCTATAATAATACAAATTATAACGTAATTTTTTTGAAATTAGCACACAGAATCAGTTTGGAGGCATAAGGGTTATGAAAGCATTATTTGATGACAATTTCTTGCATATTGGAGTTGTGCATCTGTTAGATTGTTTTAAGCGTTGCAGAAAAATTAAAGCAATTGCCGACATTCAAATTTCATTATTCTTAAGTTACTTTTTTTTACTTTATTAGCTAAAGATATGCTTATTAATTTTTCAAAACTTTCCAGGTTTCAACAAAATCTTCACAACTAACAATTTGAGTTTCACTTACTTCGTCGCGCAAGATTTCGCATGGCGACAAATCAAGAAAAAAGGTCTAAGTTTTTCCGGAACTGACGTAGACCTACTTAAAAGACATTTAATAATATCCGAAGTACCTTACACAATGGAAAGTCTTTTGTCATTATCGAGCGGCAGAAATTACACGTAAGTACCCGATAATCTGAAAACAATGAACATTAATTTAATGATTTAATAATTATTTTCGTAGGCATGTGGAATTGAAAACGGTGGGAGGTTTTCTAAGATTTGTGGTGCTTCTAATTGAAGATTCTTATTTTATTCGATGGAATAAAATGTACATTAAAGTGTTACGGTCAAATTATGAATGTAGCGATGGACTTGTGCATATTTTGGCTGGGCCTATTGCAATTTTAAATTGAATTTAATGTCACGTTTTATGTATTAGAAGTTGTAAGTTGCGAGAAATGGTTTATTACACAGACGAGAGCTGTGTAATGCCGGCAGTGCTCGAGTCATCTGTAGGTATGATGTATTTACTCATCAATGGAAAAATTGTAGATGCCAATTTCAAAAAAATATCAGATAACCTTTGGAAATTATTTTTTTTTTTAGTTTTAAGCTCCTGTCTTCACATAGTTTGTTACCAATGCCTTAACATAAAAGTCATAAAAACAGAAAACTAAAACGAACATAATTTTAGACAACAAATATATATAAAATTTGGCAAAAATAGTTTCATATTCAAACTCTTATATTTCTATACCGACTCAGGGATGGAAGAACTTTGAAAAGTAATGGAAGTCTTAAATCTGGTACAATGTGACGTAATTGAAAAACTCAATAAGAAATATGAAAGAATAGGCTATAATCCTTCAAGAAAAGAGTAATTGAATTTGCTCACTAACGCTAAATCATCTTCAATAGCCTACTACGTGTTTACCGCATAGAATAATCATTAATTGTTTTGCGTCACAATAGCCAAATGCAAATAAATCAATTAAACCAATCAGTAATTGACGAGCGAAAAGAATTTAAATTTACTTACGTCTTTCACTTTTTGTGCCTGGAACAAATAACAGTAGAGCAAATTGTCGTTGTCGTCCCGTAATAGGTAAAGGAACGTGCAGGCATCAATATCAGCTTGCGAAAATCGTGTAATTTGATTGATTCTGTGTGAGAATTGTAGTTCAAAGTCCATGTTGTAGGCTTGGAGGATGCCGTCTTCCACTCCTACACTTAACTGAAAAAAAAACATCCATTAATCGTCTATATAGGTATTAAAGAGAGCTTTTTTTCTATTTAACATGCACGAGTGCAGATTTGTCACAAAATATGTATGTATAGGTACTATCAATGATTGTAACTTTTGGCCTCGTGGAGTGGTTTTTAAGGAATTTCAATTTAGACCACGGCAGTCTAGAAATGAGGGAGTGAAGCTGGATTCACAATTGAATGGCAGGCAAGATAGAACACCTCGAAATGATCGACCATCAAATTTTGTTCAGGAGACGCATATTCTGGCAACAGGGTAGCTCTAACAGGCTACTATCAAAATGTGCGGGGGTTGAGAACCAAACTAACCACCCTTATGTGCAATATTTCCACGGAAAACTATGATTTTGTGTTATTTACTGAGACTTTTCTGAACAAAGACATTTTGTCGAGCGAATTGGGAATGAGTAATTACTTAATATTTCGCTGTGATCGTTCTGATAGAACCAGTGTCCATAAGTCACAAGGGGGTGTTATGGTTGCAGTGAGGAAGTCACTTAATTGTAGACAGATATCTACTCAATTTGAATCAGTGGAACACATTTTTGTACTGGTTTCTTTGAAAAGGCATCATATTTTGTTGGGCAATGCTTATCTACCCCCAGATTCTCCTATGGATACCTATGAAAGTTACTGCTCATCCGTAACAGCTACGTTGGAAATATGTAGTAGTTGTCAAAACTTGGTATTTTATTTATGTGGAGTTTTTAATAGACCGGATGTATCCTGGATCAATGATTTGCATGGGACTAGGGCTATTGGTAAACAATCTGAACAAACTACAGAGTTGGCTGACTGCATGGCTTTCCACAGCTTGTATCAAGTGAATAATATTTCTAATATTTATGGGAACTTTCTGGATTTGATATTTTGTAGTAATAAAGATGTATGTAAAGTTTGTTTCGCCAGGGTTTGTACTTGCCACCAGCATCTACCTTCCTTGTTTAACAAATAAAAATTGACTGAAATAAATCAATGACGTCAAAAACGTTTATCGGTTCTTAACCAAAAGTCATTCATTTTAATTTGTCAAAAAAATTGCATGTGTCATATGAATCAATCTACGACAACCCTTTTTTTTCAAGTTTCAAGGTCAAGTATGAACCCTGGTAAAGCAAACCTTACCTCAATATCAGACGATCCACTTTTGAATTTGGACACACCTCATCCTGCTTTGGTTTTTGATGTATTGATTTCAAATATTAATTCTAATAAGTTGGAGTATGATTATTGTTTTCTAGATTATAAGAATTGTAATTTTAGGGATTTAAATATTTATCTGTCTTGTGTGGATTGGGACTCTTTTGTTGATATGGATGATATAAACTCTGCTGTCGAAACTTTCTATAATCAAATTTATCATGCTATTGAGATCTTTACACCCATTTCAAAAAGAAAAACAGCAAAATTTCTAAGATGGATGGATAATCATTTAAAATATTTAATTTTGTCTAAAAAAAAGGCACATCAAAACTATAAAAATACCATGTCCGCTCAGGATTATAGAGTTTTTTCAAACATTAGGAAAGAATGTAAAATTTATTCTCATATCAGCCATGGGAATTTCATTGAGAAAATCGAGTCCGAGACACAGGACAGAAATGGATTTTGGAGATATGTACGATCGAAAAATGAAAATCGTGGATATCCCAGTTCTATGTTTTTTGATGAGCATGAAGGTAGCACACCTCATGAAATTGTCAATATCTTTAAGGATAGTTTTTATACTGAAATGAGTGTTGAGAGTGATCGAAACATTCCTGTCTCTAATTTATCTAGTTTGTCTAATTGCAGTATCAGTTCAGTGCAAATTACCCCTCTTGATATATTTAACAAGATACATTCATTGAAGCATGGATTGGGTTGTGGTCCAGATGACATCCCAGTATTGTTTGTTAAGAATTGTAGTTGTATTCTTTCAGAGATATTATGTAAAATATTCAATAAGGCTTTAGAGTTGGGACGGTTTCCTGATATGTGGAAATTAAGCTATATAACTCCTGTGTTTAAGAGTGGAGAAAGAAATAATATTAAAAACTATAGGGCCATATCCAAAATGTCTATTTTTTCTAAGGTATTTGAGTCTATAATAACGGATTTTCTTACACCAATTTTGAAACATGTTATTGTACCAGAACAGCATGGCTTTATTAAGGGTAGATCTACATTGACTAATCTTCTGGTCTATGAGGAGGCTCTGTTGGAGGGGTTGGAGAATAAGTGTCAGATTGACTCGGTCTACACTGACTTCTCCAAGGCCTTTGACAGGGTTGACCATAAGATACTATTGGAGAAGGTGGCCGATGTGGGGCTGCATGGAGGTCTATTGAGCTTGATTGGAAGTCTTCTCACAGGTAGAAGGCAGGCTGTAAAGATTGAGAATTACATCTCTTCAGTATTTTCGGTGACCTCGGGGGTGCCTCAGCGAGGACACCTGTCTCTTTTGCTTTTTAGTATATTTCCGATTTTTTGCTCTTGGCTGATGACTTGAAGTGTTTTATGGTTGTTCGGGATGTCAGGGATGCTCAATTATTGCAAGTGGACTTGGATATGTTTCGGAGTTGGTGTCAAAGAAACAAACTCCCCTTAAATGTTGAGAAGTGTAAGATTATTACTTTTTCTCGGAAAAAAACACCATACTTACATAATTACGTTCTTAATGATTTGGTGATTCACAGGGTTGAAACTATTAGAGACCTGGGAGTCTATTTCAACACAAATGTAAGCTTCACAGAGCACATTGAAATAACTGCTAATAAAGCAATGACATTACTAGGCTTTATGTTCAGGTCACTAAAAGAATTCACTAATATCTACACCCTAAGAAACATTTATTGTGCAATTGTTAGATCAGTTGTAGAATATGCTTGCCCTGTCTGGTCCCCTTATTATGCTGTGCACATCTCCCACTTGGAACGAATCCAAAAAAAGTTTTTAAGATCCATTGCATATCGATTGGGCATCCCAAGTGAATTTATAAATTATAATGAGTTAATGTCTGTCCTAAATCTTGAAAATCTGAACCAGAGGCGACAGTTTTTTGATATGTGTACTTTGTTTAAGATTGATTGATTCATTAATAATTCTATTGATTCTCCAGACTTACTTGCTAGATTTGGCTCACATATACCATCTAGCAATTTAAGAGGAAACACATTGTTTAACCTTGATTTTCGTAGAACCAATTATGGTTACCATTCACCTTTACTTAGAAGCTGTCGTTCTCTGAATGATATTATTTTGAAGACTGATTTGGATGTTTTTAACATAAGTTTGGATAGATTCAAAAGAATTTTAAAGTCGATCCTTAAATGATCGTTTTTTGTATTTGTTTTCAATTTTAAGCGTATTATGTTGTTGTTTGTGTTTTGATACCTACTACAAAATATTTGTTTAGGCTTATGTAATGTTGTTTTTTATACTAATTTGTCTGTTGCCTACTTGTTATTCCAAATATTTATTATTGCGTGTACCTACACTTTAAGTCTACCTTTGTAAAAATGGCATGTCCGTAAATAAAGAATTTATTTATTTATTTATTTTATTTATTTGGAGTGCGTTCGAAATCACCCTGGGGCATCACACCGAGTGCACACCAGTTATGAATTATACATGGCTGGTGTGCACTCGGTGTGACGCCCAAGGTGAATTCGAACGCACCCTTGAAGTTTTAAAAATGTGTCAGCCTGACATATTTAACTGATATCTGTTCAATTTACGAGGGCTTTTTCATAAATACTGATTATTTTTAAGAAAATTAATTTTACCACTATCTGGAATTCGTTTGTAGGAAGGTATGATAAAGAAAAACCGTGTAAAACATCCTCAAAAATCGATTGAACATATCTTAATTATACCGTTCCATTTGAAAATTTCAAGAAAAATTGGAAACATTCAATGGTTTTCAAATATTGACCCATAACGTCAGTCCTACTAACCAGAATTTAAATTTTTCACAACAAAATTAAAGAGCAGACTCTTATCTTTCCAACAAACCCGAGATCGACCAGATTCGTTGAGTCGTTTTGAAGTTATCCGCTTTCTTGAGTTGCAATATTTGACAGCTCATAACTATCTTATCCGATAAGTTATGGTAAAAAGTCATGAATCAAAATTGTGTGAAATTTCATCAAAAATTTATTGCTAGCATTTCCAAGATACGTTTCCATTTGAAATTTCAAAAATAAAACCATTTTTGAACTTTGACAGTTGGGTTACGCCCCCTTACGGTCATTTTAGAAAGCTGAAATATATTTCCAGCATTTTCTCTAGGCCATATTTATGGGATAATTTTTTTCCGACAAGACTACGATGAATAGTTTTTGAGATATGGCCGAGTGCCATTCTTAATGAATCACCCTGTACATGGATATTTTGGAACGACTTCATCCTTGTGCTATAAAGTTACTCCATGAAGGAGTACCTACCTATCACCAAATGATCAAGATATATACTTGCTCAAATTTCACCTGATAAAATCTGACACTCAGTACTTGTCATTCATTTATCAAGTTTCAAATAATCGACAATGGCTAGCAGTGCGTCGAAGCTCAAATCCTTTTCTAGATCGATCAGTGATGTTTACACCGATGAATTGGAGAAATGTTCTATTTTGCACCCGAAGAATGTTAAAAAATTCTTCAGGGATCAGGCGAAATATGTTGCAAGGCTCGCTACTGACGACGTTAAGATAGTTTTTGGGAATGTGGAGTCTGTAGAAGAGTTAATGTAAGGAGATTCCTAAAAAACACTATTCATAAGTAGTTTTCTTATTTTTTTTTTTAACATTCATATTTGACTCAGCAACTAAGTATTTACGTTAAATTTAACTTATGTATAAACACTACATAATAAATTAAAATAAAGTCATGAATCAAGTTAAATGCTAAATTAAGTCTAAGTGAGTGTCTTGGTCATGATCATAAATTAATATTCATGACATTATGTTCAACTAAAATGTATTATGTTGCAGTGCACTCAAATATCATTTTGGGACTCTTATTCAGAGGTAAAATAATATGGGGTTTGTCAATTAGTACTACAATTACTTGTATGTATGTATTAATTAAATCACGTTTGAAGCTTCTTTATGACCGTATAATTTTATGAGATTTGCTTCATCAGGATTCAAGAGAATCGAAAGCCCCAAAAAACTTAAATAATTTCTATCACATACTTCAAAAAAATTAACTTTTCAGCATGACGTGCTATGCAACGTTTGGCATTGAGGACGATCAGAACGAATTGGCAGGAGCCATCATATTTCACGATTGTCCGAATATATCAGCTTTGCCAACAGTTGACTGGGAGTACTGGCTACACGCCTTATACGGGGTTCAGGATGCTGACATCAGAAACACTTTTTGGATTCACTATTTCGCCTATGACGTACGATACGAGATGCTATTTGCGTATCATATAATACAACATATTTTCAAATTCTTCAAAGCTATAGAATTTTTATATTTGGTACTGCCTCCTGGTGTCACTAAAATTGATTGCTTAGAAGAATTTGCTGAAAGGCTTTTACCAAGAGGTAATAGATAATTCAATTTTGTTATAGTAGGTATTTAATTTTTGCATTATTTTTTCCTGTAGATTGTAAAAATCCAAACAATACCCAATCTCTATACAGAATCTGTAATAGATCAGTAACCCTCAAATATAAAATAAGGCGAGCTGTAGAAGAAGATAATGATGACTTGGTAGCATTAATAGATATGCATTCTGAAAGACTTAAGGATCTTTATGGAGAATTTTATATTGCTGAAATATTAACCACTCACAAAGACTCAGGTATTTTTTGATGAAAATCAAAATGAAAATTATTTTCTATCTTCCCGCAGAATAATGAATATTGAGAAACTAATGCAAGCGCATTTCTATTTTTAATATTAAGCAATATTTATGGAGGTATTGATTTAGCCGATACTTGATAGAAATCCATTACACATTTTGAAAGAAAACAAAAAAGTTTCTAGATTCACAAAATTTGATTTTTATGATGCGGTATCATTTTTCAGTCACCCGGTGGCATTTAGCCATTCCACTATAGATTTCGGAACCTGCTTCAATTTTGATTGGTCCATTTTGGGTGCAATTGTAGAAGGTGCGGAATTACGTAGTAGATTGTTAGAGTGGTGCCCAAAACGAGAGTGCAATGTCATATGCTTCAGTAGGTAGTTGATTTATTTCAAGCTGCCGTCAATACTAAAGGCCAAAACGTGGTGCTCAATGTGATAATGCATTGTGAGACCGGTGCTGAATCGCGAAGTGGACTGTAGAAATAATTGGAGGGAGGTTATCTTATGTTGATTTGTTTATCGCATTATGCAGTTTTGTTGCGTTCTACTCAATAGAGTAAAAATCCAACGAGAAGAAGCCACACGCGTTATCGTTTGTCTCACTTTAAATAGGAGGGACTCAGAGAAAAGGAAATCTGCCTTCTTTGTCAGCGCTGACGTTAATGGCTTCTTCTCGTTTGATTTTTACTCTAGTATCCATGATAAAATGAAGAAGTTAATCAGAATAGATAATTTGCTTTATCGAGGAAGATTTAAAAGTGCGACGCTTTCAACTGGTAGACCTGCCAAAGGGGAGAACAAGTCTAAAAAAAAGAAGCACTGTTTAGGCAAAAATTGGGGAAAAAATCGCCCCAATGCAAAAACCCATTAGAAAAAAAACAGTTAAAATCTACCAATTCCATAGGAAACTATTTATAATATTATGTATGTTGGTACTATGTGTAAATTACATATTTTCTAAAATAAATCACAATAATACCATATACCTAATAAGTTGGTTTTAATTGAATCACCTCAAAAACAAAGAGAATTACCTATTTGAGGAAGTTCTATATTCCAGTAATAAGCTCCATGCGTAGCGCAAAAATAATCATACGGCATTGCACTCTCGTTTCGGGCACCGTCCTGACATTCTACTACGTGGTTCAGCACTTCTGTTGTTGCTCTTATGCATAACGAGTATGAACATTCTACTTATGATTTGAGCACTGCTCACACATTCCACTATGCGTTTCGGCATGATATCAAAATATTATTTAAATCAGCCACCCGGTGGCATCTAGACATTCCACTATACAATTCGGCACCCGTCTCTAAGGCGATTGGCTGATTTAAAAAATCTTTTGATATGAGGCCGAAACGCATAGTGGAATGTGTGAGCAGTGCTCAAATCATGAGTGGTACTCAAACTAACCCGAACTCACCAGTTGGCCTAGGCCCTAGGGCGATCTAGTCCTTGTAATTTACCATTTTATTTGAAAAAACAGAGTAAATCTAGTTATAACGTAGCGTCCCTTGAGCGCGCTTTGTTTTTCGAATAAAATGCTAACTTTTACGAGGACCTATATCGCACTAGGCGGACGGGTTAGTTTGAGTAAGTCTGCTTTTTTTGATTATCATTAATTCAATTTCATGTGTCGCTGTTTTGTTTAGAGGTCGCCGCTTTAAATGTCGCTCTAATAATATGTCACGATTTTAAATGTCGTTTTTTTCTCACATATTGTGTCTTTTGATATATCGCTCTTTTACAATGTCGCTGTTTTAAAGTATCGCGCTTTTGAATGTCGCTCTTTTGATATATCGCTGTTGTTTTTTTAGATGTCGCTGTTTTGAATGTCGTTATTTTATTATGTCGCTGTTTTGAATGTCGCTATTTTGATATCGCTTTAACAATACGTCGCGTTTTTGATGTCGCTATTTAGAATATTGCCCTTTTGAACCGGAGCGGAGATAAATAAATCAACATAACATAACTTCCAATCAATTCTACATTCCACATCGCGATTCAGCACCGTTCGCACAATCCACTATCATATTGAGCAGCAGGTATTGGCGGCAGCTTGAAATAAATCAACTGAAGCATATGACATTGCACTCTCGTTTTGGGCACCGTTCTAACAATCTACCACGTAATTCCGCACCTTCTATAGTTGCACTCAAAATTGACCAATCAAAATTGAGGCGGGTGCCGAAATCTATAATGGAATGGCTAAGTGCCACCCGGTGCCATCGTTAGACAGAATAACTAAACTTTCTAGAATATATACATTAAAGCAGGTGACAACATACAGAGTGTCAATTTGAAAACTTCCCACCCCTATTATCTCGAAGCAGAAAAATTTTCGAATGTAATACCACAAGAGGTTTCAGGATTACCGGATAATACTTTTACCTGTCACGAAACGCGTTACGCAGCAACACCACGACTCCGAAGGAGGAGTGGTGTTGCTGGTAACGCGTTGAGTGTCAGGTAAAAGTATTAGGTAATCCTGAAACATCGAGTGGTATTCAAAAGGTTATACAACAAACTAAACTTCAATACTTTAAAATTTAAAAAAAAAATCTATAATAGAATTTGCCATAAATGCCACCAAGCGCGATAATCCCAAAAGGCTTATCACTTATTAAGCCTCTCGTGTCATATGGGAATAATGTCCAGTGAGTTGTATAATCGAAAAAATCCCTTAAACACATCAACTTTAATTTGAAGGGGATGACTTTTTATGCAAAATTCACCTTTCCCCTTTCAACACCCCAGCCCCCAGAGCCACCCCCTAGAAAATTTTAAATGGGAAAGGGGGTCAAGTGATACATCATTTTGGAGGGTTTTTAATTCCATACATTTCAGTAGGAAATTTTAATTCCTAAGCTCAACTGTTTTGGAAATATTGACAGTTGAAAATTGACTTTTTTGCAACTTTGACAAGCTGTAAAACCTAAACGGTTTATTTTAAAGGAAAACCGATTTTACACTCTTGTCTTAGATTTTCATAAACTCTCATTTGACAGCAACTTCGAATTTAATCCACGTTTAAAAATTCCGGTTGAAAATTTAATATCCGGTTAAATTTGAAAATGATGTCAAATGATAGTTTATGAAAATCTAAGATAAGAATGTACGATGGGTTTTCCTCTAAAATAAACCGTTTAGGTTTTACAGTCTGTCAAAGTAGCAAAAAAGTCAATTTTCAACTGTCAATATTTCCAAAACAGTTGAACTTAGGGACTAAAATTTAGTACCAAAATGTATGGAATTGAAAACCCTGTAAAATAATGTATCACTTAATCCCCCTTCCCATTTGAAATTTTCTAGGGGGTAGCTCTGGGGGCTGGGGGGTTGGAAGGGGGGAGGTGAATTATGCATAAAAACTCATCCCCCCTCAAATTATAGTTGACGTGTTTCAGGGATTTTTTCGAAAATTTTTCTACTTCGAGATAATAGGGGTGGGAAGTTTTCAAATTGACACCCTGTATTTAAAAAGTAAGTTCTTAAAGATATACAAGCAATAAACATCAGTATTATGAGGTACAAATTATGTTATTCATGTATAAAAATTCAGGGCAAAAATACTAAACGAATGAAGTTCACAACCCTCTATCAAAAAAGTTTACAAAGATGAAATTGAATTTTTATTTTTCTAAAATTAAGTAAAGTATGTGGAGTCATTTTACGATGATCATGGCACTCTAGTTAAAAAATTAAAATTTAATTTGGACAAAAATTGATACAAAAGTGGTGCATTAGGATGTAAAACGATCTATAGAATCCGAAAAACAAAAATTATACAGGGTGTGTCATTTAAAAATCAAAAGTTGCGGTCATTTCCGTTGAAACCGGAAGTCAGGAAAACTTGTCATAAATGCATAAAAATAGCGTTTAGTTAGAATATCAATCCTACCAAGTTTCGTTGATATCGATAGACAAATAAAAAAATGGCAGCCGGAAAGTGATTTCATGGGCACCCGGTATACAGTCCGGCGGTAAAGTAAGGAATAAATTCAATAATTATTCTTCCGAGCAATTTTATTAGAAATCCTCGAACACGGCAATTTTATTTTTTGTCGAGCATTTTTTATATAATAAAATTATTATACAGGGTGGTCGCAGAAAAGCTGGACAGGTAGTAACTTATTTTTTTTAAATGGACACCCCTAATTTTTTTTCACATTTTCGGATTATTGATAAAATTCTAAGTATTTTTCATGGAACATGTCCTATACCTACCTTCAACTGTTTCGGAAATATTGACAGTTGAAAATTGACTTTTTGCAACTTTGACAGGCTGTAAAACCTAAACGGTTAATTTTAGAGGAAAACCGATTCCACATTCCTGTCTTAGATTTTCATAAAATATCATTTGACACCAACTTATTTATCCGGAGATTAAGTTTAACTGGAAATTTTGATCATAGATTAAATTCAAAGTTGGTGTCAAATGATACTGTATAAAAACCTAAGACAGGAATGTGAAATCGGTTTTCCTTTAAAATTAACCGGTTAGGTTTTACAGCCTGTCAAAGTTGCAAAAAGTCAATTTTCAACTGTCAATATTTCCGAAACAGTTGAAAATAGGTATAGAACATGTTTCATAAAAAACACTTAGAATTTTATCAGAAATCCGAAAATGTAAAAAAATTAGGGATGTTCATTTAAAAAAATTAAGTTAGTATCTGTCCAGCTTTTGTGCGACCACTCTGTATAATAATTTTATTTTATAAAAAATGCTCGACAAAAAATAAAATTGACGTGTTCGAGGATTTTTAAAAAAATTGCTCGGAAGAATATTTATTGAATTTATTCCTTACTTTACGGCCGCACTGTACAGGGTGGGCCAAATTGGAAACTTTCTTATGGAAACACCCTTTATTTTTAGAGATAGAAAAAAATGAACCCCCCACTCTGAGGCTCAAATTTTATGAAATTTTGATTGGTGCAAACCGCATTTTGATATCTTAAACCGTTTAGCCGCTAGAGGGCGATTCTCGATTTTGAGCAATAATTTGAATCCATCATAACTTTTTTGTTTATGAAAATTATTGATTTCCATAAAAACTTTCTAGAAGCACTTTTTCAAGCAGAATTCAGCGAGGCTCTCAGTTTTTTTCTAGTTGGTCCCAACGCTGAGATATTGACCAAAGTCTGTTTTTTTTCAATAGGACAACCTAGATATTAATAGTTGTATTCCTTTCAAGAGCTTGAAACACTCGAGCTACTCGCTTCGGTGCTTAGTCGCCCCCGATTTGCAGGGAACATATGCGTGGTGCAACAAACACTTTTCGAAAGGAATAAGCGCGTGAAGCCCCGGAGCTGTTCCGGAGCTCCTCCTAGGTGTGAAAGGAATACAACTAATAGCTCATTGGAAAGCTCTGCTTTTTCTGATTTCGATAATATAAAGTTCGATAGGTTTATCTCTAATATAGGTTTTTTACGTTATATTTAGGATGACGTCATAGAACAAAAAGAGACAATGTTGTCAATGCCTATTTTTTTTCTCATAATTTATCAGAATGTCACGTGACAGTAGACCTATCTATTTTACCAACCAAAGAAGTAATAATACGAAAACTTCATAAGATAAAAAAAGACACAGAACGCTCATTGCACAAGACGAGGCAAAATGTACCAAATTTTGTTAAACTAAAGCTACATCCTCAATCAATCTGGTAGCGAAGTGGCACTTTGGCACGCGTCCTGGGAAATTGATACCCATCCTCAATGCTGTCAATTTTCAGTCTGCTGTGCGTGTAGTACGATCACATACCATGCGTTCGGTATTTTGATCTGTGTTCTCTGAGCATGAATTTACCGTTCATTTATTTAAAAAGTGAACTCGGTGCAGGCTGATTCACGTTCGTTTAATAAAATTTCGAGCATCTGATACAGCGTTTAACTGCTCTGTGCGCTCGCTGGTCACGTGATTACGACTCCGCTCTGCTCTTTGAGCAAAATACCGAACGCAAGGATAACCTAAATTATTTTTTACCGTACTGCGCATGACATAAGTCGGCACGCATCGAAAAAGATTCTTGCACTTCCAAGTCGGCGTGCATGCCAGCACGGAATTGAATTGAGGATGCCAAAATTAAACTACATTTTCCTAGCTTGCGTGCCGAAGTGCCACTTCGCTACCAAATTGATTGAGGATGGGCCTTTACGTATGGCAATCCATCCTCCTTATTTGCACGGGATAAAAAGAGAAGAAGAAAAACCGCGTGTTTTGCAACGTATTTATCAATGAAAATTTCAAAATACTTTTGAGTGTCACTTGTCAAGCTATGTCAAGTTGAATATCAACCGTACTTTTATTTTTGTCAGACAACGAGCAATGAACAATGGCAAGGAGATGCCTAGCGTGCAAAACGAAGACTTCACACCTGTACTAGTTAGCTAATAAAAAGACTTGCCTCATGTTGCGCGCGCATACCAGGTAAAAATAGATAGGTCTTTTCTGTCAAACGAAACGGAAAATAGGTAATCTACTTACATGCCTCACAGCAGTAAGAAGCAAAAATGGTCGCGTTCCTGCTGGAAATACGTTATTATATATACTACCTTTTCCTGAGGCCGATTCCGACAAACCGGCTGGCATTTTCTGAGTAAGTTTACGCTACGAAGAAGTACTGAATTCCTGAAAGAACTTTTTTCTAACTGTAACGTATTTTTGGCACCTAATTAGAATTATACAAAATGGTTAATAATAATTTATCAAGACGACTCACAGCTTAAAATAACGAAATGAATCGACACGCAATATTTGAAAATGTTTATAAAAATCGATATAAATCATGCAACGTTGCGCGCCGTTGCCAACCAAAAACATCTGAAATTGCCCTACTTTAAATGCGTTGAAAAGTACTTTTAGTTTTGTTAGGTTGGCATCAGAAATTCACTAAATGTGACGTCATCCTAAATATAACGTAAAAAGCCTATAGTTTTCGAGAAAAAAAATTATTTCGGTTTTTTTCATAAGAAGCAATGTGTAAGAAAAGGACTTTATATCTGTAAGGAAACTGAGAAAGGTCTTTTTCCAACACATTGTTTCTTATGACAAAAACTGAAATATTTTTTTTTCTCGAAAACTGTTAGAGATAAACCTATCGAACTTTATATCATTGAAATCGGATAAAGCAGAGCTTTCTAATGAGCTATTAATATATAGGGTGTCCTATTGAAAAAAACCAGACTTTGGTCAATATCTCGACGTTGGAACCAACTAGAAAAAAACTGAGAACGTCACTGAATTCTGCTTGAAAAAGTGCTTCAAGAAAGTTTTTACGGAAATCAATAATTTCCATAAACAAAAAAGTTATGATGGTTTCACATTATTGCTCAAAATCGAGAACCGCCCTCTAGCGGCTAAACGGTTGAAGATATAAAAATGCGGTTTGCACCAATCAAAATTTCATAAAATTTGAGCCTCAGAGTGGGGGGTCCATTTTTTTCTATCTCTAAAAATAAAGGGTGTTTCCATAAGAAAGTGTCCAAATTGGCCCACCCTTTACAGTGTGTCCCATTTTGGTTGTCCATAAGGGATAACTCGGGTGCTATTGGAGTTAGGAGGATGCGGTTTCCGCGAACGTTGGCTACTTTTTTGTCAAACGAAAGATGGCGCCAACATAATTGTCATCGCTCTTTTTGTTTTTTAGATACAAGGTGTTTTTGAAAAAGTTGCATTTTGGGACACCCCTTGTATCTCGGTCCCCTCATAAGTAATCGAGAAGGTGTCAACGGTTAAGTATAGATATTTTTAAGTAGTGATAGTTTTAAAATTATGAACCAAAGATACGTTTTTCAAATGAGACACCCTATATATTGGTAGCTCATTGGATAGCTTTGCTCTTCCTGACTTCAATGATATAAAGTTCGATAGGTTTATTTCTATCATGTCCAGTGGCGCACCCAGGGGGGCCATCGGATCAGGGTCTCCCCCAGGCCACCCCTCTAAAACTGTATTTTTACGTATAAAAAATGTAGCAACAACAAGGCGAGGCACCCTGACACCTATTTTTTTTTTTTTTTAGATTTTCAGTCACAAGCCACAACCCATGTAGGGCCCCAAACATATTTTCTGAGTGCGCCACTGATCATGTCTGCTTTTTTCATAGGAAACAATGTGTCAGAAAAGGACTTTGCATTCGTAAGGAAAATGAGAAAGGTCTCTTTCTAACACATTGTTTCTTATGAAAAAAACAGAAAAACATTTTTTGCTCGAAAACTGTTAGAGATAAACCTATCGAATTTTATATCATTGAAATCAGAAAAAAAACAGAGCTATCCAATGAGTTTATAATATATAGGGTGTTTCATTTGAAAAAACGTATGTTTGGTTTATAATTTGAATGATGACAATTCTGTTGGCGCCATCTTTCGTTTGAGAAAAAAGTAGCCAACGTTCGCGGAAACCGCATCCTTCTAACTCCAATAGCAACCCAGTTATTCCTTATGGACAACCAAAATGGGACACACGATTGGTGCAAACCGCATTTTGATATCTTCAACCGTTTAGCCGCTAGAGGGCGATTCTCGATTTTGAGCAATACTGTAAAGCCTCCATAACTTTTTTGTTTATGGAAATAATTCATTTCCGTGAAGATCCCTTGGAAGCATTTTTTCAAGCAGAATTCAATGACGTCCTAAGTTTTTTTCTGTCTGGCTTTGATTTCGAGATATTGATCAAAATCCGATTTTCTTCAATAGGACACCCTTTATAATAATAGTTCATTAGAAAGCTATGCTTTCGCTGATTTCAATGATATAAAGTTCGATAGGTTTATCTCTAACAGTTTTCGAGAAAAAAAAATTATTTCGGTTTTTGTCATAAGAAACAATGTGTTGGAAAAAAACTTTATCTCTGTAAGGAAACGGAGAAAGGTCTCTTTCTAACACATTGTTTCTTATGACAAAAACCGAAATATTTTTTTTTATCCGAAAACCGTTAGATTAACCTATCGAATTCTATATCATTGAAATTAGCAAAATCAGAGCTTTTTGATGAGCTATTAATATATAGGGTGTCTCATTGAAAAAAATCGGATTTTGGTCAATATCTCGAAATCGAAGACAAACAGAAAAAAACTGAGAACGTCACTGAATTCTGTTTGAAAAAGTGCTTCCACAAGGTCTTTACGGAAATTGATTATTTTTATAAACAAAAAAGTTATGGAGGCTTTACAGTATTGCTCAAAATCGAGAATCGCCTAAATCGGCTAAACGGTTAAAGACATCAAAATGCGGTTGGCACCAATTAAGATTTCATGAAATTTGAGCCTTAGAGTGGGGGGTCCATTTTTTTCTATATCTGAAAATAAAGGGTGTTTCCATAAGAAAGTGTCCAATTTGGCCCACCCTGTACATATTTTGTAATCAATTATATTCCATTGACCCAAATATATTAGTAGCCTAGTGACTTGAGAGTTTCATACTTCGGTTTTTGAGTAAAAACAAATCCTTTTCACAAGTGGAAGAACATGTCAGAATTAGTAGATTTTTGAACAGACCCATCTCAAAAAGTCATGCGGACCCTAACTCCACCCCCCTCAAATTTGATAAGTGGACTGTTTTAGTGTTTATTATTTTCCTCAAAAACGGTAAAAAAAAAACGTTATTTTAGTGCCATTCGATAGAGCACAAAATTCTGCATAATGACTATGACCCTATTTTTGTTTATGTTTTCAAGGTAAGGCCCCACGTGAACAAAAATGTGGTGGGGGGTAATCACAAAGACACGTGTTGATCAATATCATTAAAACCGCTTGGAAACAAAATAAAAATAAAAGATACAAAAAATTAAGAATAAAATTTTCTCTATCGATTGATATATAATTTTTTTTCGTATCTTTCAAAATAAAGCCACCAGTGGCGTACAAAAAAGTAGTGGAATAAGAGAATGATTAAAAATAAATATTTTTAGTTACCATCCCTTCAAACTAATCTATTTATTTTATTGTATTTACATGCAGGTAAACAACATTTTGAAAAAATTAGGAGCGAATTAGAAGATGATAAAAGTAAATACCTAAAGTTTATTTTTTCCCAAGATGGAGATACAGTTTTATAATGCATATCGTACGAATGACATATTGCGACCAATAAGCGGCATTGTTTATGTTTCAAAGTTGACAGTGTCTAAATCTATCTTGGGAAAAAATATAGTATAAGTAAATTTTTTAACAATTTTAACAACTCAAAACGTCTTCACAGAAAAGCTAGTGTAACCTCTTACGTCTTTACACCTTGAATTAAATGCAATATTCTGCACACAAGCACAGCCTAATGCATTTTAAATTTTTCAAAAAGCATTTGCATTTTGGGCCACAAGTTTTGCGTTAACATTTTAATAAAATGTCGGATGATATTTTTTCATTTTTCGTAGTGTTTCATAGTGGCATCCATTTATTGTTTCCAAGAGTCCATCCCCATTTAGATGGGAATGGAAGTTCTACCATGATTGGCACAGATTACCCCAAAAAAATCCTGCTTGAACAATACATCGCTTGATATGCTGTTTTACAGAATATTTTGTTGAAATATCCTTAAATTTTTGTGTGACAGATGTGTGAAATTCCATACTTTATTTTCAGTGATCTATTGTTGGGGGTAAATTCTCAACGGTTCGGTTTTTTTGAGCAAAAAGTTACATTCGACAAACGTCAATATCGTTGGTTTCAGAGTGTTTATCGTACACTATAATGGTAACAAATTTTGAAATAATATTAAGTTGTTCCGATGTAAGTTCTTTTGGATGCAGCACTAATGGCCGGTATTATAATACACTAAACCGATGGTTGAGCTTTAACCTTCGGTTGACTCCATGCAAATTGATAGGATTCAACTAAAGGTTAAAACTCAACCATCGGTTCAGTGTTTTATAATACCGGCCCTTAGTCAATGAACGTAGATGTAACCTCCGCAAAAGTTTTTCAAGCTTCTCAGAACTTCTTTTTTCCTTTTCCAAAAAAAGAAGAGGTGGTGTCGCAACCGGTCATTGAGTGAAAAAAAGATAGAGCCAGACTTTTTTCATTAATTTTATTTTTATTAGCAACTTCCATCTTCCATACAAGAAAGATACCTTAGGTCCCTAATTACGTATGAATTGAGTTTGGCACTGGTAGGATTCTAAATAATTATACGGTATCTGCCAAAATAAACAGTACCGAAATATAGAGCTTTGAGTAATTGCCCACGCAAGTTGCATTTATCATATTTCGCTTACTTGGGGTTAGTTACGAGGTTGACATTAAGTTAAGGTTAAAATCTTCGTCATTATGTATCTTTCAACTTGAGAAACTGTTTTCTTAGTAGAGCACTATTTCCGGTCATACGGATTTGGGAGGAATAAAGGCTCAAGTTTGAAACAAGTCTCAGAAAAATTTCAGCAATCACTGTGAATAAATATTTTCAATGATTTGCAGAATCGTTATGAAGCTTTTTTGCGTCGCTATGATGCATTTTTTGAACATATAGGCATGATATAAATTAATAAATGATATAATTTATATGTTCAGTACTGTTTATTTTGGCGGATACTGCATTTCTTGATGAAAGTTGCTAAAAAAAATGAAAAACCTTTGCGGAGGTTACACCTACGCTCATTGGTTTAGTGCTGCATCCAATAGAACTTACATCAAAATAACTCAATATTATTCAAAAATGCGTTATCATAATGTACGAACATTCTGAAACCAACGATATTGACGTTTGTCAAATGCACCTTTTTGCTCAAAAGAACCGAACCGTTGAGAATTCACCCCAACAATAAATGCGTTGAAAAAGCATATCAAGCGATGTATTTTTCAAGCAGGGGTAATTTGTGCCAACTATGGTAAACTTCTATACCCATCTCTAAATGGGGATGGACACTTGAAAACAATAAATGGACGCCACTATGAAACACTACGAAAAATGAAAAAATATCATCCGACATTTTATTAAAATGCAAATGCTTCGATTGCAAATGCAATACTTGTGGCCCAAAATGCAAATGCTTTTTGAAAAATTTAAAATGCATTAGGCTGTGCTTATGTGCAGAATATTGCATTTAATTCAAGGAGTAAATACCTAAGAGATTACACTAGCTTTTCTGTGTTTTCAGTTTTTAAAATTGTTAAAAAATTTACTTAAACTGTATTTTTTCCCAAGATAGATTTTAGACATTGTCAACTTTGAAACATAAACAATACCGCTTGTTGGGCGCAACATGTCATTCGCACGACATGCATTGTGAAACTGTATCTTCATCTTGGGAAAAAATACACTTTAGGTATTAACTTTTATTATCTTCTAATACGCTCTTGATTTTTTCAAAATGTTGTTTACCTGCATATAAATACAATAAAATAAATAAATTAGTTTAAAATGATATAACCAAAAATATTTATTTTCAATCATTCCTCTTACTCCACTACTTTTTTGTACGCCATTGGTGGCTTTATTTTGAAAGATACCGAAAATATATACAGGGTGACACACGGAATAGGGAAAAACCTATAACTTTTTTAATGTATAAGTTGAAAATTTAAAATTTGAGGAGCTTAAACGAGGCAACTTTTCGAGTTTTTTAGAAGTAAATTGCGGCCATAACTTTTAATTTTCGAATAGGACACCCGGTATTTTTTAGGAGTTTTCTGGCATCAGCAGATCATTTTACGTATTGTAGGACCATTTTTGGAAGATTTATAACAAAACAAAAAAAAAATTGCATTTAAAAATAAAGATTTTTCAAAAGTTGTTGGGCTATTTCTCAGCGGATTTTAAAAATGTTGATATCAAAAAATAGGGAAAAAAATGTCCCAGCGTGGTTACATTTGAAAAATATGGAATACTTTGGAAACACCTCTTTGTTTAATTTTGATCTGAAATTATAGTGTTCAGTTAGGAAAAAATTTAAGTTACAGAGTTTCCTGATATTAAGAATATCCAACTAAATCAATTTACACAGTGGCAGCGCCGATTATTTTTTTTTAATTAATTCAATTTATTTCTTTTTGTTAAAAAATTTCCAAAAATGGTCCTATCAATGATCTGCTGATGCTAAAAAACTTAAAAAATATCGGGTGTCCTATTTAAAAATCAAAAGTAATGGCCACTTCCGATTAAACCGGAAGTGACTGGTAACGCAATTTACTTATAAAAAACTCAAAAAGTTGCCTCGTTTAAGCTCCCCAAATTTCAAATTTTCAACTCATATAATAAAAAAGTTATAGGCTGTTCCCTATTCCTTGTGTCACCCTGTATATATGTATATCAATCGATAGAGAAAATTTTATTCTTAATTTTTTGTATCTTCTATTTTTTTTTGGTTTTCAAGCGGTTTTAATGATATTGATCAACACATGTCTTTGTGATTACCCCCCACGACATTTTTGTTCACGTGGGGCCTTACCTTGAAAACATAAACAAAAATAAAGTCATAGTCATCATGCTATGCAGAATTTTGTGCTCTATCGAATGGCATCAAAATGACGTTTCTATCTTTTACCGTTTTTGAGAAAAATAATAAAAACTAAAACATTCCACTTATCAAATTTGAGGGGGGTGGAGGGGGGGTCGGCATGACTTTTTGAGATGGGTCTGTTCAAAAATCTACTAATTCTGACATGTTCTTTCACCTATGAAAAGGATTTGCTTTTACTCAAAAACCGAAGTATCAAGCTTTTTTTTGCGGCGACAAGTCACTATACTATAGTGAGAATGATCAGTGAACTCTTGAGAACAGAATGTAGAGTCGCCAAGCGCCCACCTCACTGAAATGGTTCTATATAAGCAAAAAAAACATCAAAATAGAAATTCTACAAGGAAGGACAAACTCTAGTGATAACACACAAAAAATCATGAAAGAAAGACAAGAAATATGCCAGAAAAACATACAAGAAATGCGGGTCGATTAAGAACAATTAATGAACAAAGAAATATGTAAAACTGTCAGGAAGGTTACAAGACCGAGTAACACGAGAGAAATAACAGGGGTCTGAAGTCATTTAGAAGAACGTTCACGGAATGCAGTAAGAACATAACTAAGTTAAGACAACAATAAGACGGTCAAATAAGATCAAACAAAGACGAGATTCCAAATGTGGTCAGGTCTTTCTACCAAGAGCTGTACAGCAACACGGAGGCAAACGTTAGCGGCATCCCCAACCAGCTCCAAGCTTTGCGGACGAGGTGACCTGTCAAGCGAAGTTGGGTGTTTGATGATAAGAGCTTTCATGCTAGTTGTGTTCGCCTCCTCTAAAACAGTAATGTTTGTTCTTCGGTCTTGCCATTTAATCCATAGGATCCTTCTTAGGCATCGCTGGTGGTATTTTGATAAAATTTATTAAATTAATGAGTAAAGTTTATTAGTTATGAACGTTCATTAAATCACTAACACATACTTCAAGCTGATGAAACATATTCATTAATTAATTAACTCTTGGTCATTGATTCGATGCATAACACAATGAAGAAATTTCCATTACCATGATGAACAAATTTTTTGGGATAAGAAATAATCATCAGTACAATGGATATAGTTTATGAACGAGTATTCATAAAATCAAGTAATAGAATCGATGGTCTTTAAAGAAAGTTCCTTTTACTGATGAATTGACGAAAGTGTACGTCCGCACAATGGAAAATAAAAATTTATGGAAAAATGGGGTTGAATGCTGTGTGCACGTTAAGCAATTAAGCAAAAGAAGGTTTTGTATATCGTGCAAATTTTATTAAGAAAAATCAGTGCATGAGCGCTTTCGGCCTTAGGCCATCATCAGTGCCAACCTGAAAAGCAAGGAAAATCCAACATCAGCAAATGAAAATGGGGAATGTAACCCTTGAAATTATAAAACTAAATTTCAAGGGCTAAAAAAAAAAACTAGCCTCTTTTCATTGTTATATCCACAGACTTTTAAACATCCCTCTATCTAAAGAGGACTACAATAACGAAGTTAAGATTCTTAAACAGATTGCTTACAATAACCAATTCGAACCTAAGTTAATTGACACTAAAACTAAAACAAAGAAGATCCAGAGAAAAGTTTACCAAGTTCCTCCTCCAACAGTCAGTAAATATGTGGCATTACCATTTCTTGATTCTGAAACTAATTCCAAAATTTCACTTGTCCTTCGCCAAAATATCGAGCACTTAAAAATCTCATATAAAACATAGAACAGTCTTGCATCACTTTTAGTTAATTCTAAAAACAAAATTGACCAACTTTCCAAGAGTGGCATTTATAAATTGAGTTGTAACTCCTGCTCCAGCACCTACATTGGTAGAACTTGTAGACCTTTAGGCACTAGGATCAACGATCATTTAAAAAGAACAACCTCAGCTTTCGGTGAACACCTCAAAGCATCAAAGCATGTGTTTAGCCCCAAGTCTAATTCGAAGATTATTCATAATATAAATTCAAAAAATTTCAATCATCTTGACTTTATGGAGGACATCGAGATACAAAAAGAGTTGGCAGACAACAACCGTTGCCTTAATACACAAGTCAATCTGAACAAAAATTACATCCCTCTGCACAAACGCCTTTTAAACTAAACGTCACTTTATGATGATATTATAGGACACTCCACTGAGGAGTCTAGCTCCTTAGCATCAAAGACAAAGTGTTTGAATTTTCCTGGTTTGGGTTTGAAAAATTTTTTTAAATTTTTTTAAAAATTGCCCGCGTTTTGTATTTTTGGACAAACTGTCAATTGTCACACCTGTTGTATACTAAAGAATTCTAACCTAACATCTAGACACGTTTGCTTTTTGAGTTGAATTTATTAATTTCCAAAAGGGAAAATTGAAAGGATGGATTCCTCCTTGAGAAAGTTATAAAAATAAAGTTCATCCCTCGAATATTTTAGTTCGGTTATTTGATAAATTTTAAATTGTTCAGTCAATCCATGTTATTGATTAGTTTGTGACCTTATGTAACCATGTGCACCGTTGTTTTTAAACCAAGTTCTTTTATATACACCTGACGAAGTGAGTAAAACCCAAGTTTTATAATTTCAAGGGCTACATTCCCCATTTTCATTTGCTGATGTTGGATTTTCCTTGCTTTTCAGGTTGGCACTGATGATGGCCTAAGGCCGAAAGCGCTCTGCACTGATTTTTCTTAATAAAATTTGCACGATATACAAAACCTTCTTTTGCTTAAAAATGTATGGGTTTTACGATATCAATGAATATAAATTCGTTACATTAAGGAACGAAGTAATTAGGCTATGAACACTGTTCAATTGGATTGATGAAATATTTCATTTAATTAAGGACAAAAAAATAACAACCGCCATTCGTCAATATTATGAACGATTTTTTTTCAGTGTCTGGGACATAAGATTCTTATAGACAAGGATAACCAAACCCGAGAGATAACGCCAAGAGTCGGCTTGAGTTGGGCAGCCGTTGAAAATTGAGCAACACTCTAAAATTCAACATTCCTACCTATTTGAAGCGAAACCAGGGTGTTCTTCCTGTGACCTGTGTTAACCTACGGAGCAGAAACATTGACACTAACAAAATAGGTTGTAATTAAAATTCGCGTTCCACAGAGAACCATGGAGTGGGCGTCGCTAAGGGATAGAGTCTCTTTTAGATTTCGCCAAATGTCTGGAGTAACAGATGCTATTGAACGCATAACAAAGTTACAGTGGAACTGGGCTGGAGACGTAGCGAGAATGGCAGACGGACGATGGACAACTTTGATTCTAGGAGCGCGACAAAAGGCCTTCCGAAACAGAGGTTACCCACCAAAATGATGGACCGACGACATTAAAAGAATAACGAAAGCCAAATTAGTGCAGTACAGGCTCGAGGACGGATTACAATGGAAGGCGCAGCAATAGACGCAACCACACTGATTGATGATGATTCAATTATTGTTCATTCAACAATATACCAGACTTTTTTTTTTCATTTATTTCCATACTCTCAAGATGATTTAATTTTTTGGATTAATTTTTTTCGTGCAAAATTTTAAAATCTGAGGAAAAGTCATGAATTTCTGAGTTAAGAACGTGAAAGAGTGTTTTATGGAGCTATTGTTGTTTTTCATTTCTTGTTTGGAAAGATCTCCCTGTTTGTCCAATTGTATACTTTCGGTCAAGCATGAGTAAATCTGATTTGTTATTGGTTCTAAAAACAGTCTTTATCTTGTTTTTGAAGAAGTAATGTTTTCTCGACAACTACAGATAGAGTTTAAAGTCACGATAAAGCCTGCATCATATTTTTTGGGTATGGAAATCATGAAGGCAAGGAATGGATCAGTTATCATAATTCAAAATATATATGCCAAGAAATTGTTGAAAAAATTTGGCATGAACAATTGCAGACCCGGATAATTCTCCTTCAGAAGAAGCCGAAATATCAAATTTTTCATATAGAGAGGCTGTTGGAGCATTACTTTACCTGAATTCAGGATCAAGACTAGACATTTCATACGCAGTCAGTGTGGCGTCAGGAAGTTTGGAAAATCCAACTCACAAAGACTTAGTCCAAGTAAAGAGAATTTTCCGTTACATTCAAGGAACACTCAATTATGGTATCACTTACAGGCCAAGAAACAGAAGAGGTCACCTACAAGGTTTTAGTGATGCTGATCATGAAGGGGATATAAAAACAGGACGCTCCACAATAGGAGTGGTATGTGTTTATGCTGGAGGTGCTATATTCTGGATGAGTCAGAGACATACCTTCAGTTGTCATTTCTACAACCGAAGCAAAGATCGTTGCAGCTAGCAAAGCTTCAAAAGAACTTGTATCCCCCCTCCCACACCCTGAAAAACAAGTTACCTTTAAACTCAACATAAGTAGCATTTAGACTCATCCATTACAGCGTAAGAGTGCTTCGCACTAACGCTATGATAAACTCATAAGGAGAAGAAGGAATGTCGATTTACTGTTACTAATGTTACGTTGAATGCTAATCGATGTTTAACTGATCCTCATCTAGAGGGGCTTTCCCAGGGTGGCGGTACTTGCACTAGATGACGATGCAGTTTCCCAGCGGAGCTTTCCCAGAGTGGCGGTACTTGCATTGGGAAGACTTGACTCCAGAGGGGTGTTCCCAGGGTGGCGGTACTAACACTGGTTCAAGTCTGACTGTTACTCGGCTTGGCCCACTATTTATATGAATTTACTAGCTGACCCGGCGAACTCCGTACCGCCTCTGAATTCCCTTAAATACCTATTAAATGTTGTGTGAACGTGAATGTATCTATTAGCTGAATTAAATTCAGTTTTTTTCGATGGTGAATTTGACTTTGGTTGAAAAAAATTAATGTTAACTCTCTGGATCAGAAGTCACCTAAAATTAAAATTTTACATCATCCCTTTTTAGGCAGCTTGTGGGCATTATTTTTGTAAAGTGTACCATCAAATAAATAGACTCAGGCACAGGAATGTTCAAAGAATATAAAGAAAACAAAAAAATCTCCAGCGCAGCCCTGTTCCACTCTATCTGCACTGCACTACTCCATCTGTTCTACTCTATCTGCACTATTCTATCTGATCTACTCTTTCTGCACCACTCTATCTGATCGGAATAGTGGAATAGTTCTGTTCGGAATAGCTCCAGTTCCTGAGTAGCATTGTTCTACAGTATCTGCAATGAAATTACCGCGCAACGGCGAGCTTCGTTCTAGGTATCAGAGATAGCGCCGTACACAAAATGGTTTGCAATGAAAATGTGGCGGTAAACTTGATATCGGTTATAGGAGATGGCGCCGTATGCGGGCTTAGTGAATTTTTTTCATAAATAAGTAAAATAGGTAATTTTTTTGTTGTCTTTTTTTTTGGATATTCTCGATTTATTATGTTAATATGGACAAAGACAAATCCAATAAAGCAAAAATCATAAAAATCAGTCCAGCTGTTCTCGAGTTATAAGTGCTAGAACCAACACAACTGTGGAAGTGATAATAAATAATTGAATACGTCAAATAATTCACATCCGGGTCACCAAATTTCATTTGAAAAATAAAAAAGTTATAGGGGTGAGCGGGTTTTGAAAAACACCCGGTATAGATAATAATGATAACAAAATGATCCTCCATTTATTGAATAATTCATTTATTACAAAAAATGTAATAAATGAAGAACCGCTCGACCGATTTTGTGCAAACTTCACATAAACCATCTAATAAATAGTCCGAACAAAGCCTAAACATTTGGTTTGGCTAGGTGTGCCCGTTCTTGAGTTAAAAAATTACAACGAAAAGTGGCATTAATTTTTATATATAGGGTGTCTCACGACGTTTCTCCCAGGTGATAACTTCGGAACGCGTCATCCAATATAATTGAAGTTTTGAGGATCTGGGTAACTTTCTGTGCCCCTTCTACCATTGTAATCCAATTTTACCATTTTTGCTTCAATTTCGGTCGAGTGACGTCAACTTTCGAATCTTAAATGTAACTCATGGTATATTATGGTATTTTTCGTTAGAAAATTAAATTACGAAATCAGCTATGCCATATTTGTTAAGGCTTTGTTAAAGGATATGACAGAAAATTATACAGGGGAACATACGATGATGACGCGTTCCGAAATGATCATTTGGTAGGAACCTCGTGGGACACCCTGTATATAGATTACGGCATCATAAAAATAAATATTTACCCTAAAAGTTTTTAATCTCACTCGCTTCACGTCAATTCTTTGTAATATCATGAAAAATCAATGTTTTATCACTTTTTTAGGAAGACACATTATAGTGGCAGAGCATAATGGTTGCGCAGTTTCAGTAATAATTTTGAACGAAACAGTAATCTATGAATTATTAAATCAAGAATTCGAATTAACGCCTTTTAATGGTTTACGCAAACGAAGCGAACAGGATGATGTTGAGATTTTGCAAAGCAGCCAACCAGATCTTATTCAATCTGCCACAGAGTAAATATTTGAAACATTTCTACTTCTTGGATGCTTTTTCTTTGTTTTGATTGGGGTAAGAATGGTGGAATCGAGAAAAAAAAACATCAACAGAAGGTGGGTATTTTTTTAAATTGTCAATGTCGCAATATTTAATTGCATCATCAGGGTCCTTATTCTTGAAACAGGGGAGCAGCGTTCTCAGGAGATCGAGTGTTCCGTCTTTCTTAATGATATGCAAAATAATGATATAGGTAACAAAGAAGGAACACTCGTTCTCATGGGGAACGCTGCTCCTCTGTTTCAAGAATAAGGGTCCTGGAGTCAGGAAACTACAATGTTTTTTGTTTTGTCTCATCGCCGCAACATATCAGTGTAGTTTACGGCTTGTGTTTTTTTGAATTCGTATAAAACTGTATATTATGGAGATGTGCCTAAGATATAAAAAAAACCCTCAAAGGGTATAGTCTTTGTAAAGTCAATTGAAACAAGGTGAATATAAATTGCAACTGGTGGCTGACTAGTGGCAGTGCATTTCTTATGAAAGTATTCAATCACTAGTTGTGATTTATCTTTACCTTGTTTCAACTGACTTTAGAAATACTATACCTATAATAAGTCTGTGATACTTTTTTGATAATGACAGTTAAAGTTGATTTTGAGTAGTAGGTACTAGGCAGTTATTTATGTCCACTTGTTTATTCATTTATATATATTTTTTTGACGTTTATCTTAGGAAGAAGGAGTGAGGATGAAAATAAAATTTGAGAAACATCGATAATTAAAAAAAATTCGTTGTTTTTTTTTTTTCCCGAATCCTACCGCAATTACAACAAAGAAAGGCCTCAAAGATACTATCTATGTAGTGAAAACAGGGTAAATTTTCAGTATTGGTGACATAAATCTCGAAGACAAAAGCGTCAAATTTTTTTCGGCAAGCTTTGAAGATGAAGAAGAATATTTTATAGATGTAACTGATAGTGATTCTGATTATTCAATTGTGTTAACTACCTCAGATTTGTTCGCTTTCGATGATGAAGAAGAGGAACCGCTAAGGGAGCCACCTGAAATGGTTATGTAAGAGATGATTTCTACAAAGTTCCAAAAGTAAAAAAAATAAGGAATTCGAGATTGTTTTGATGACTAAAATCATGAAAACTGAAAGATCTTCAGCTCAAAAAAAACATAGACATTACAAAATTCGGTATGCTCCAAAAATGAAAAATTAAAAAAAAAAAAAACTAAGTTTTAAGGTAACCCAGTGGCGGCTCTTGGTCTCCAAGTAAGGGTGAGCGACAAAAATAAAAAAACAGCCGTAAGCGATTTTTTTCAGAATTTCAAGGTCTCGGCCTTTCCAAATATTGTATTAAAAGTATTTTTTATTTTTCTATTTTTTATCCAGGGTGGCGGTGCCCACCTTGCCCATATGGACGAACCGCCACTGAGGTGATCATTTTCTCTGGTAGAAATCGCCACTTTTCCAACTTCTAAAAATATCGGGAAAAGTAATGACTTGTATGGTTGTAAATAAAACATATTTATTCTTGAATGTATAGAGGAGAAGAAGGAACTAATGATTCAACAAGCAGCTATGAAATTTTAAAGGAAATGGAACACGTCAGGTCTCATGACATCGATCCAAGATTGACTTACGCTGAGTTGATGGACAAGTTTTCAAGGAGCATAGGTAACTTTTATTACTTGAAAGTTCAAATAAATTAAAATGCATTTTTAACAATCGTACCATTTGGATAACCTGGATTTTAAAAATAAAAGATTTTCTGAAGAATTAAATATTGAAAATTTTACATCAAAATTTTTTTCTCCATCAGATACTTATTTATTTTGAGACATTTGAGAGCATTTGCATTGCATTGTAAAGTGTGAAACAAGCTTAAATTGCTTCAAAAAACAAATAATATATTGTTTTATAGTTTCCGCAAAAAGTAGAACATTAAAACTACCTAGCTATGCCGGAAAAGGCAACGCTTTTGCCATAGAAGTAGCGGCAACGCATCCTGACCATACAAGCAGTATACATTATGTAATATTGAACAAGTACTAAAAATAGGAATATTTTTAAAGATATTTTTTTGAAGGTATTGGAATCAGTTTTTGAATGCTTTCCCGATCGGGAGTATTGCGTTTTGAGTACACCAACCGAAACTCCAATGGAGCATTGGATAAATTCCAGTTTTTGCAGGTAAAACTTTCAATAATAAGCATATTTTTTCATATACCTACATTTTATATTCATATGTTTCTTCGCATACAATTTAGAGCGACTCCTCGGCCAGGTAGCAGATTTCCCAATAGCCTTTACATTTGCCACAAAAGTTCACTTTTAGGTTGCTTAGAATGCAAAGTAAGTATTCAAGTAAGAAACTGTTGACTAAAATAATCTATAAACTTTAGGTTGCATCAAAAGAACACCTAACGGAAGTCTACAATTTATTAAGCACCATTCCAACACGCGCAATAGTACTGTCGCACTTTGAGATTTCCATGGAATTTGAGAAAAGTCCTTATCAGTGTTTTGTGTTTCTTTGCGAAGGACAAATAATTGGCACTGCAGTTGTTTCAGAAGAATTTGATATCGATTATATTGATGCCCAGTATGATATCAGTATCTGGGTGCCGTTACACTGCTACAAAAGTGGTTCTTATGGTGTTATCGAAAGTTTGATTATTTCTCCGATTTATCATGCACATGGACGGTAATTGTCTCTGCTGCTGGCTTTATCGAAATTGAAATGAAAAAATTACAGATTTTTCAAAAAAGAATTGCATAGGTTGAGCGATTATGACGTCTTGTTCTACAAACACAGAGCCTCCGACAGGGGTACTTACAAAGAACGACCTGTTTCCAGTCTTTTGCATTGGCTGCAACCTGTTTCACCACGTAAAATGCCCGAGTACGATTTCAAGATGCTTAGTTCCGAAGGTAAATAATCACGAATAATATCATCTATACAAGAATAGATAGGAACTTTTTGGTCTGACAATATGTAGTTATGTTTCCAACAAGTGCGCAAAGTGATATATTCCCCATTCCCGCATAGAACAGCAGTTAGCAGAGAATGAGCTTCAAGTGAGGCAGAGATACTTTGTGCACGTATAGCAATATTTTTTCTACTTAGCCTTTACAACTTGGAAAACGATGACCTTTTAACTAAATAATCTAATTTTAACGTCATTTCCATGCGCAAAGTAGAGTAGCAGCCGCTTTGCGCACGCTCGGTAGAAAAAATAATGATGTCTAACTTTTTGTAAAGAATTTTTCAATCACAAGTGACAGACGACACGGTTATAGTATATTACCTATATTATAAGGATTAAAAGTGCATAATTTTTTTACGCAGCGCAGCCGAGCAAATGCAAAATTGCGAGTGAGTGACTGAGTAATAACCATTACCAAAGATACTATACTTTTTCTACGATTAATAGATAAATGACACGAGTTATGCGGTTTTTCATTTAATTTTCGTAACAAAATCAATTGACCTTCCTGATAGCTGGAGTGGAGGACAAAGTAAGGTTAGGTAAGCACAAGTCTTGTCCAAATCAGCTGGCAAAATGACCGATTTGAAGGTTAAAGTATGTTGTCAACTTGCCGAATTTTCTGATTGGCTCTTAAATAGTGGAGTAATGAGATTAGGTTTAGGTTTAGGTTTATTCATACTAAGTATCATTACATCGGTTGACAATTTGTAGAATGCAGAGCTAGGAATACGATGAATTCAAGAATTTGTGTGTAGGTATTCCTAGCTGACATTCATTCTAATATAAAATAATTATTATAATAAATCCTTATTTACCTACATTTCTAATATAAATAAGAAGCTTACAAATGAAACAAAATATTTGCAATAACAATTGTATCCATTTACTATTTACTTTCTATCAGAGAACCATTGATTTTTTTATGAGTGTGTAGTTTATTTTTACTAAGATTTTTACCCAGTCTCTTATTTAATTTTCTGATGTTTTTGTTAAGTTTTGTTTATTTTCAATATCGAGTGGTAGCAAGTTCAATAATCTGGGTCCCGCGTGAATAAAATATTTCTCTGAGTGGTCGAATAGTTCTGTAGAGAGGTATAAAGTTTTATTTCGGTCTCAGCCCTAGTTTGTATCGAGTGATTAACTATATCTTGGAACAATTTATAATTTAGAGAAAACTGTACGACTCTAACGCAATAAAGTTGCCTCAAGTTAAAGAATTCGGTCTGAGAAAACAGTAGATCAGTGGAATACATCTTAGGTTTAAATAATAATATTTTAAGTGCATACTTTTGTGCTATCTTCAATAGTAACAGGACTGATTCGCAAGCTGAGCCCCAACACAAAATATCATAATTCAAAACAGACTCAACCAAACAATAATAGACCATTTTTGTTAATTGAGAAGTTAAGCAATATCTAAGTTGTGAAAATTTATAAACCAATTTCCTGATTTTTTTACTGACGTAGTCAACATGTACAGGGTGGCCCAAATTCCAGCCTCATCATTGGCATCTCGGTAAACGTAAGAGATACGGGGTCGGTTAAATTATGGCAAAGTTACGCAATTTTATAACCAATAGAGTGCAGTTTTGAAACGAGAAAGATTCCGAATACTTCCGGAGATATTCGGAAAAAACCGATATTTTGTAAAATAGTTTTTATTTTTTCCTGAGCTTATTTGAAGAGCAATTTTAAAATAAATGTCACTTCATCGTTGTCACTTTTTCCCCTTTAGAAGATGGTGCTACTCTAAATTTCGTCTTCTTGAAATCCAACGATTTGTTCCTCTGGAATCATCATCAATTTATTTTTTTTAAATACGGACCTGCTTTTTTACCCGTGTTATTGAAAAATTAAAAAGAGTATCTGTTTAAGGATACTCAAAGATGACAAAATCGCAAATAAAAAATCCAGGTCCGTATTTAAAAAAAGGAAGTTGAGGATGGCCGCATGATGACGAAACGTCGAATTTTAAATTAAGTAGCTCCATCTTCTAAAGAGGAAAAAGTGACAATGATGAAGTGACATTTATTTTAAAATTGCTTTTCAAATAAGCCCAGGAGAAAAATAAATACGATTTTACAAAATTTCGTTTTTTTTCGAATATCTCCGGAAGTATTCGGAATCTTTCTAGTTTCAAAACGGCATTCTATTGGTCATAAAATTGCGCAACTTTGCCATAATTTAACCGACCCCGTATCTCTTACGGTTACCGAGATCCCAATGATGAGGCTCGAATTTGGGCCACCCTGTACAGGGTGAGTCATTTTGGGTGGGAATGCCGGGTACAGCCTAACCGGTAATAAATACAAAAAATCTAATATACGTATCGCGATCTATTTTTCTGAGTATAGTTCAATGGACCACTCAAAATTTTTCGGACTTCTTTTGTTTTCGATATACAGGGGTTTTTTGGAAAAGAGCTGATTTCTGTTTTTCTCTGTATCTTACTTATTATCAAAAATTTTAAAAAATGTTAAATTACGTTTTCGTGTGATTTTTTACGAAGAATCCAGTGGTGTACTCAGATTTTTTTTAGCAGTATTATTTTCTGAGATATGGTCCAAATTTTAACTTTTTTTAATAAGGCACCCTATATATTTTTACATCGTCAAATTGAATGTTGTTTTGTGATTGTAACGATATATAACACTTTATAGTTTTAATAATTAAAACTGTCAAAAAACGAAAAAACTATATTTTTGGAGTGTTAAGCTAAGTTGTTCTTCGGATTTAGGGATCCCAGACACAAGAGCAAGGGCGGGCAGCGATACGGGATTAGAAAATGTGGTAGAATATGATACATTTCATCATAAAGCGTTATTTCGCTTACATGTCCCACCACATGATTTAATCCCGCGACGCTGCCCCTCCCGCGGTACCGGACTGGTGTGTAGGATTCTTTATTGAAGATTTTTAGTAAAATAAAATCATATTCAGTTTTTTAATTAAACATAAATAGAAGAAAATGTTTCGTTTTAAATGTTTTATTTACTACTCTGCCAAATGTCGACATCAAGGGAAGAGCATGCGCAGAACCGTTTTCACATAAAATAAGAAGTTAAAAGTTAACCATTTTTCTTATTTCTTTCTTGGATTGGTTTTTTTTGCTTTCCTAGCTACACTGACGAGACCTGATAGGTCGAAAGGCGTCTGTGGATGGAATAGCGAAGAAAATTAATCCAAAATTTTCACTTATTTCTTATGTTATGTTATTTTCTATATTGCCGCCATGCCCATAAGGGGTTTCCATAAGGTCAACTTTTTATCTTATGTTATGTTATAGTTATTAAGTTATTTCTTATGTTATGTTATGTGTCTGATGTATAAACTCACCTTAAGACTGGTAATCTATATAGAGGGTAATTCAAAAGTAAGCGGCATCCTTTCGGGGGCGTATTCCTTGCACAAAAATAAGACAAAAAGTTGCTATTAACATAGGTCCGGAAATGCTTCCTAAGGGAGCTACGCCCCTTTGAATAGGACACCTGAAAGACGTATTTTTTCTATAACTTTGAAACCCTTCACAAATGGATTTTGAAAATTGGTGTATTTTATAAACATTTGATGGCAATTAAGATACTAAGTTGAAATTTCAAAAATCTTAATCAGTGGCGTCACATACTGGGGAGGGCGAGGGTTAAAACATCCTTATTTTTTTTACTCGTCAGGTTTTTGCGATTCTGATTGAAAATTCAGAAAGTTTATAGTTTTTTACACAGAAAAGCCTACTCTTGGTTCAATTCGATACAGCGTACCGTTTACGAGAAAATTGACTTTGAAAATTTTCTGATTTGCGTATGTTTCGCAAAAACCTGATGAGTAAAAAAAATAGGGATGTTTTCACCCTCCCAGTATGTGACACTGATTAAGATTTTCGAATTTTCAATTTGGTATCTTGATTGCCATCAAATGTTTATAAAATACACCAATTTTAAAAATCCATTTGTGAAGGGTTTCAAAGTTATATATAAAAACATGTCTTTCAGGTGTCCTATTCGAAGGGGCATAGCTCCCTTAGGAAGCATTTCTGGACCCATGTTAATAGGAACTTTTTGTCTTATTTTTATGCAAAGAATACGTCCCCGAAAGGATGCCGCTTACTTTTGAATCACCCTGTAGAGATCCTAGGTTCAAATCCTAGTTTGGTCCAAACTTTTTCTTAACTAAGCCACTGGCAAAATTAGCTCACGCTCAAGCTCACACTATTAACTGTATTACTAGATATGTTTGATGAGGTATTTATTAGATTTTTGTTTATTTATGTTACTGGTTCACGAGTTATTTGATCTATCTAGTTAGTTTTCGTTAAATTTTTGTTTCCAATAAAAGTTTTGATGATTTGAAAGCCACTTCTTTTCTCACTACATTAGTGTGATAAAAATCCATATCGTGGCATAACAGACAGAATACGTAGCTACTTTAAAGTTAACGAAGAGTTTGGGTTAGACTCGACTAAGATTTGAACCTAGATCCTCTACATTTTTACCCAGTCAAGTGTTTCGTTTAACGTGATAGTTAAACAATCGGAAACCTTCGGTCATTACCAAATCTAGAGGTCTAGGGTTTGAATCCTAGTCGAGTCCAACCTTTTAGTTAACTTTTACATTAGCCATTCTGTCTACTAGGTCACAAACGATTTCCTTCATTTATATATAATTAAAAAACTGGATATGATCTGTTTTACTGAACATTTTTTGACAGTTTTAACAGCCAGTTAAATGTTGCTATTTCTTGTCATGCAAAAATAAATACTATATAAACCGTCAAGAATGGTATCTCCGTGTAAATTTTTTTGTCAACAAAATTGAGCCAAGCAAGCGCCATCTACTATATCGGAAAAGTTACTATTTACTGATTTTGCATCGACGCTACAGACACCTACTTTACGTAGCTCTAGCCCCTTTAGCCCCCCCCCCCCCTTAATCCAGGCATGATCAAGTAATCAAGTTTGTGTCTGGGATCGCTAAGTCCGAGAACAACTTAGTAAAAATATCCCGAAAAATTGTTCTTTTACTACTAACCTGAGAAATAGTCGTTATTCAATCTATTTTTCTAGGAGAAAATTGAATTTCTCTCCCTAGGTGAATAATGAAAAAATACCTAGGTCAATAATGAATATGACGTCATGACGCAAGGATATTGTCATGTTTCTATTGGTTCAGTTTCAATTTAAAAAAAAAAAAGGTTTCTGTAGGTACATAGGCAGTTATCATAAGCTGTTGATAGAGGGCAGTGTTAGAAAGTGGACAATTTCAGAGGTAAAATGAGCTTCTGGGGAACAAAATCAGGAACAGATCAGGAACGACCATACAAGTTTTAACATTTATTTTTGACTCACTGACATAAATTATGACAACTAAACAAAACAATACTAAACATTCTAGTAACCACTAGTGTCTACATTACATCACTACTAGATGAAACTAAGACTAACATTATTAATATTTTGGACTACCTGCATTTTTCAACAGGCAGCACTTTCAAGAGGACGTTCAAATTTTTTTTATTAGAGCACAGATATTAAACAAATTTTTTATTTTCTTCTAGCAGTAGTAAAAAAAATCTATATATTTCTCGGTAGAGAAAGTCATTATATACCTTACGCATTATTATAAATAAAAGCGCTGGGTATATAATCACCAACTTCTCTATCTAGGTATATAATATACTATTTGTGGCCTTTTTGACAGTTAAAATTATTAAAACTATGAAGTGTTATATATCGTTGAAATTACAAAAAAAAACATCCAATTCAACGATGTAGAAATATATAGGATGTCCCATTTTAAAAAAGTTAAAATTTGGATCATATCTCAGGAAATAATACTCCTAAAAAAAATCTGAGTACGCCACTGGATTCTACGTGAAACATCACACAAAAACGTGATTTGATATTTTTCAAAATTTTTGATAATAACTGAGATACAGAGGAAAACAGAAATCAGCTATTTTCCAGAAAACCCCTGTATATCGAAAACAAATCAAGTTCAAAAAATTCTAAGTGGTCCATTAAACTATATACTCAAAAAAATAGATCGCGACACGTATGTTATATTTTTTGTATCTATCACCGTTTAGGCTGTACCCTGCATTCCCACCCAAAATGACTCACCCTGTACAGTCATGACCACAAAAAGTGGGACACCCGTTTTTGTGTTCAGATACATAACGTGTATATTATATTTTAAGAATCTGTCAAAGTATACACCTAGGTATTTTTTCTACTGAGTTTCATATTACGCCTAAAATCTGTTTCATGATGAATTTCATTACGATACAGATTTTCATTATGATACAGATTTTTCAGCCACTGGAATCGAGTATTTTGAACATGAACAATGTTTATATAAAAATAACAGACTTGCTTTGGAATTTTGGATTGTTTCTATTTTTTCCACTCGCGTGCGCAAAGTTATTACTTTGCGCACTCATTTGCGTGCGTTGAACTTTGCGCACGGAAACTCTTCGCGCACTCATTTTTGTAACGCATAGTTACCGCATTTATACTCGATCTTTCAATGTTGTGACAAAATTGAGATATTAAGAAGAATAAATATTTTGGTAGCGTGAATAATTCTGTCACATCTTAGTTTACGTGGGTACCATAATTATGCTGAAAATTAAATTTAATCTGAAAAGGATCCTAAATACCAAAATTTCCAAACAAAAACCTCACTTCTTCTCTTCTTCGGTTATGGTTAGTGCAAAGGGTTATAGATTCAAGATGACTTACCCTTTTATTGCCAAAGTTGCTAATTCCCCTCCTCGATTGCACAAACCGGCACGAAAGATCTTTTTCGGCCACTACCAGTGATTAGAGCAATTTATGACACCAAAAATGAAAACTCCTTCTTTTAAAAGAATAAAATTAATTTATTTAAGAAAAGAATGAATAATAAAAAAAAATAAAAATTAATGAAGACAATGTTTGATTTCCAATTAAAGGTTTAGAGTAAAAAAAATAGATTTTAAAAGAAATTGAACTGAAATAAACCATCACCTTCTTTGGAGAGCGTTCCCACTAATCACTGAGTGGTAGATGAACTTAGGAGAAGAACGGATCGAGCGACGACTGTGACGAATACTAACTCGTTAAGTTTTTGTTTTATTCTAACAATTTCCGACGATAACTGCCGATAACTGTATCAACTCTCGCTTAAATAAGCGAAAGAGAATCAACCCCTATTTCTTGAGGGTACTGCACTTAGCAGCTCATTGGCTAGCTGTTTTTTTAGATTTTTGGTTTCACCCTTTCGAGCCCATACTCTACACTGCAGCCTTTATAGGCTTTTTGTATGTCATTCGTATGGGCTCTACTCCTTCTCATTCATACTTCTCATTCATACTTGGAGATCAGATTATTGGCGGCAGCGCGGTCGTCCCACCGTCCCGTACTACTGCGGTCACCCATCCAATCTCCAACCCGACACCGCGTTGCTTGGCTTGAGTAGGCCGTCTCTCACGTCCTCGATCAAGAACCAACGTGCCGGTCTGGCTAGCTGTTAGTACCTATCCCTCTCAATATTCCTTATTGCTCTTTCCTTATTGGTTCTCGTATCGTTCACCCTATTTACACCCTTAGTGACATAGTTTGAAAGCCTTCCAATAGAGTTCGCTAGTCATATGAAGAATATAAATTTAATAACTGAAAATTACCGTTTTTCTTTTAATTGGAAAATCTTTCTTTCTTATATGCCTTCTGTTAACCTAGTTAAATGAAACAAACAGTTTCTTAATTACAAATGTAACTGAGTAATAAACCTAATTACTTAGCCTAATCAACGGTGTGAAATGAATTAAATTATTCTATACTTAAATACTAATTATGCCTAAAATAATTGGGTAGTTAACTATCTCCTTTCTTATCTTATTTGTTAATAACATTTAATTCCTACAGTTTTCATTTCACTCTTGATTTTCCTATTACTATACAATTTTGTGTTATTATATCTTGGAAAATCTGGTTCCCGTAATCATTGTTTTAGCCCACACACATGCTTCGAATATAAGTTCAGTATCAGTTCTCTGACATCTGGGTTCGCCATAAAACGTTGGGAATTATCGTTCTTGAATACTTTATTACAAACATATGTCGTGATCTGGTGCAGCTACAGATTAGAATCACATTTGGTGTTTATCGAGGAGGACACATAATTTAGCCTAATAAATGTGTCAATTTTGGCTTATATTTGACTTGAAACTATAAAATTTGATACATTTTTTGCTTTAAGTGCTTTCCCTTAATTCTCGACCAGATTAGTAATCGTTCCCAGAATCGCCATATGTTTGTAAAACCCATTAAGATGACATTTTAACTATTTCTAAAAACTGTCTCTGGTAACTCCCACGAAATACGTACCTACTTGAACCGGGATTTGAAATTTACTATTAATTCTGTTACAATGTTTTGTGGGTTTCTGGATAAACTTATGTTCAGAAAGAAAGGCTTGATGTTATTTTTATTCATCAGGTAATGTTTAGCTTTTTCAATTTGACACTTTCCGTATGAAGAGCGAGGGGAAGAAATATCCAGCAAAAACAGATGTGAGGTCAGGTGACCATTGACATGGAGAGTCACCAACTCACATTTCTTTGGGGTATCTGATCATAAAAGTTGGACTGTAAGTTATACTCGAGGTTATACTTCTCCATACCAAAATTTGGCAGGAAAGACAAACTTAACGACTCGTTAAAATTTTAATTAAACCTCGTTAGCACAACCAAATAAATGCAATGCAAATAAAATCAAGCTGATCACTGAAAAAAAAAAAATTGAAAATACAACACATTGAACTAGGAGAGAAAATTACATTTGGAAACATTGAAGAAGATTGGGTACAGCTCTTCTGGATGTAAATCTACAAACACTCGTAGAAAAAGTATTGTTCCTAACACTTGCGCAAAGTGTGTTTTGGTCTTATCAATATTTAAGGTTAGTTGATTTGAGTCAAGCCAGCATTTTATCTTGTGTAAGTCCGACTCTGCTTTCGTGCACGCATCAAGCCATGAATTCCCTGCAATTAACAGGGCAGTATTATCTGCGAAAATACTACTTTACCGCTAACTTTTAGTTTTAAAAGACTGTTTACGTACATACAATGAGAACAGAATTGGGCCCAACACGGTGCCTTGAGGTACGCCTACCTCCACTTTTTCAACTTCACTATAAATGTCATTTAATTTCACCTTTTGGTACCTATTATCCAAGTAAGATTCAAACAAGTTATGTACTACTCCACGAACTCCAATACTCTCGAAGCGTTTGCGTAGAATAGGGTGTGCAACCTAAGTGTGCAACCGTATCGAACGCCTTTTTCAAGTCCAAAAAAACCACTATTGGTTAAGGATCCTTATTTAGGCTCTGAGTGATAAATTGGTTGACTTCATCCCAGTGCATTGTCAGTACTTATTCCTGGCTTAAACCCAAACTGATGCGGATATATAATTTTATTTTCTTCAAGGTATTCCCACAGCTTTATTTTAATACTTTTTCCAACTACTTTATTAAGGACAGAGCAAAGGGCTGTAGGCCTGTAATTATTTTTATCTGTTTTATCGCCACTTTTATAAATCGGTAACACAACAGATTGTTTAAAAAATTTTGAGTAGTACCAAAGAATATGAAGAAAAAATGCTATTGATCAGATGCAAAAATGGCTTAATGAGGCTTTATGATTTGCTTTCAAAATATTAGAGGTTATCCCATCCTCTCCGCATGAGCTGGTATTTTTTAGCGACCCTATTATATTAATAAGTTCTGCTTTACTTAAAGGTTTAAGAAACATGGATTTGACAGACAAATTATCATAAGGCTGTATTTTAGAAGCAAGTTTTTTACCAATTGCGCTAAAAAAGTTGTTTATTTCGTTGGCTATCACTTGTTAATCGGAAGTCGTTTGACCATTTTCTTTTTTTATCAGTTTAATGTTACTTTTTTCTAGATATTCATTCGAAGCCTCCTGGATAGTACGCCACATTTTTTTTGGGTCATTTAAGCTTTGTGTTATGATGTAGATGTGTTTTGATCTCCTGAATCCCTAATATTAACATAATAAGCCATTTTCACTATCCAACGGAAAACTTTTGACGTCATTAACATTGTCACAGATTTTATTTTGACATGACCGATAAGAGTCCAATACACTATTGTGCTGCATTTTAGAATATAGCGTGAATATAAGAAAGTCTTTCCTAAATAAAGTTTTAGTTATTTATTTTTCGATTTCAGAGAGGATTTTTTGCAAATGTAGTGTGTTGCGTACTTTAATAATTTTGTCACCCTCCTTCTTACGTAAGGGCACTGAACCATTTTGGTACCAAACGAATTTAAATCCATGATCCTTGCATTTGTTTGCTTCCTTTAATAAGTTGTAAGTGATATCCGATAAGTATTCGTTGATATTGATTGTTGTGTTTGATGTATTTATTCCAGAGGAATGCGCGTTCAAGACTCCGACCTCACGACGTTTTTTTGATCGCTGTGTCTAGCCTCCCGGCACCGGTATTCATATGAATCCCGGTTATGACGTCATCAACATCAACCGGTAACTGTCGTGGATCCCGGCTATTGCAATACAAGATGTTAATAGTTATTATGTTCATTGGTATTGTGGCAGAATTATTATGTAGGGTAAAAAAAGTTAACGAAGTCGGGCGCGATAAGCTTTTATTTATGGGAAATAAAATTATGACTTTTACTAAGTCTGTTTTTGCAGAAATCACAAACCAGTCAGAGCGAATTTCATTGGTTGAAAACAGTCAGAAAACTAGTTTTAACCAATGAAATTCACTCTGACTGGTTTGTGATTTCTGCAGAAACAGACCTATTATATGTACATAGAATACATAGGTATAATTCGAACGTAAGTATAAATTCTGAAGTAATCATTACAACTTTTTGGTATCAATTGTTCATGCACAGCTCACATTCCAAACAAATTCAATTTTTAGAAAATTTTGGTATTTTTTTTAACGTTGTACATTTAATATATCTCCATAGAAGGCATAAAAGATCATACATACAGCATTTCGCCACGGGTAGCATTTTGGAAGTCTGTTCAGCATTTGATCTTGTACAGCAACGCCGGCTGTTATTGTTCAGCAACTTCACACAGGTGACAGGGTGCCCCAAAATTAGAGGTTAATATTTTAACTGCGGATTCTACATCTAAAATTAAGAGCAAAAGTTCTTATAAACATGAGTCCGAAAGTACCTATTTAGTCCCGAATAATGAATGAAAATAAACCATACTATTTCCTTTTTAAACCAATACTACGAAAACTGGATTAACGAAGTACTATTACCACTCTAATACCAATATCACAACAAGAAACTAACAAAAATACACAAAAGCTATTCCGGAATTATTTACAGCCTCAAGCAGCAAGAGAAACACGACTTTGAATTTTGAATCCAATAGCCGGAATCCACGATAAATCCAGGCGGTCGTTGATGACGTCATTGAAAACGCGTCGTAACCGGGATTCGTATGAATACCGGAGCCGGGAGGCTAGACACAGCGGTTTTTAATATGTCTTTAACCATTTCGGATTTAGTTAGGGAGACAGATACTATGGGAGCTTTGTTTTTTACAGGAATAGTCTTGATGTGTTCTTTGTTAATCGAATTGTCAACAAAATTCAAGACTTTTAAGCGATTTTTCAAGTAACACCTTCTCAGTATTCCCTTTCATCAAATGCGTCATTAATCATAAGCTTAGTACTCATTTTATCTGCCTCAATTTCTAATAACTTAGATTGAACCAATGACAGTTCTTCTCTAAGTTTTTTGTTTTCGCATCTAGTCTCCTCAATCATGTCACTCATAACCTTGTTTATCTGGCGTTGCTCATCATACATACCATGCAAGAAATCAAGGGAAGTTTTAACCTCATCCATATCTTTGTGAATCACTGCCATTTCAGTTTTTAGCTCTAAGAGCAGGGAATAAATCAAATCCAAATCTTTCCGCTCTGGAATGGAAGAAATGCGCCTGCTAATGTTGGAAGATGATTCCTTATTAGCGTTTTGGCCTCCTAGGACATTTAACGTAAGGCTTTTACATTTTTTGCAGTTCCAAGGCTTCTTCTGTTCGGACAGAAGCCGTTCTTCAACTTCAGTAATTTTGGTAAAAGTAACCGAGTGGTACCATTAGGATATTTTGATTGGTTGAAAACAATTGAGTAACGAAAAAAACTGACTGTATGAGTAATCACTCACCATTGATCAATAGAAAATGAATGTATATTATGCGTGATTACGCATATTATTCAATACTCATAGAAAATAGTATATTATTCAACGAGCCCATTATCCACGAGTAGAATACTATCATTTAGATTGATCAATAGAAAATGGATGTATATTACGCATATTATTCAATACTCACAGAAAAAAATTCTTCGTTTATTAATGCAAGTAGAAAAAATAGTGTATGCAACTCTCATGTAATGGCAATTTAACACTCGCATGTTAAATACGAAACTCGCCTACGGCTACGCTCGTACGGCTACAACATGCTCGTGTATTAATGGCGATAATTACATGATCATTGCATAATATACTATTATTTATGACTAATGTATAATGTGCGTATTATATTTGTGATTTTGGCTGTATAATGACATATGTTATTCCTCCAGGGATTAATGACGAGTAGCGGGATTAATGGTCATTATTCCACAAAAGTGTCAGTGTCAAACGTGTAGTGCTTGTGGATTTGTATTGAAAATTATGAGACGGATGAAATTTGTTCATTGAAAATCTCAAATAAATTAATTTGTCGTAAATAAAGTAGAGTATACTACTCGCAATAATGGCTATTATTCCCTCGGAATGTTACTCCCTCGCCGCTAACGCGGCTCAGTTCGTAATAATCCTCGGGAATAATAGCTATCATTATTGGCTCGTGGTATAATCTACTATTTTCTATGATTATTGAATAATGTGCGTAATAGTCCAAGAGCCCAGAGCCGCCAGACACAACTTATTTTCTAAAGGACAGAATATGTGGGATTGTGTAGCACTTATATGTACTATTAACGTATGTATACCCGCTAAGTTGGGTAGACGGCCAATTTACCGCCACCAGGTGCGAAAGCTTAAAAAGTACTTTAACTTTTTTTCTAAAGCTTGATTTTTATACATGTTATTGGGGAGACTATTTCATAACTACGTGTACTCAGCCAGACCAATCGCACCGTCCAAACATCCCCCCAGACGCAATAATAGTTTTACCGTGAGTGTGAGCGCGAGGGTACTATGCATGCGTTTGAGAGTGAGCGAGATATCTATTTCCCCCTCTTAAACTTACAGTCTACTCCAGGCTAGAGTAGAAATTGGATTCGGTTTTTCCCATAATGGGAAAAACCGTTATTTACAAATAACAGTCAACTGGCCGTCTACCCAACTTAGCGAGTATACATACGTTCATAGTACCTATAAGTGCTACTCAATCCCACATATTCTGTCCTTTAGAAAATAAGTTGTGTCTGGCGGCTCTGGGCTCTTGGACTATAATATACATCTATTTTCTATTGATTAATGTGAATGATTACTCACACAGTGAGTTTTTTTATTACTCAATTGTTTTCAACCAATGAAAATATCCTGGTCTCATTACTCCACTATTAAAGAGCCAATCAGAAAATTCAACAAGTTAACAACCACATACTTCAACCTTCCAATCGGTCATTTTGACAGCTGATTTAAACAAGACTTGTGCGAACCTAACCTCACTTTATCCTTAAACTGTCAGAATTGTCAATTAATTTTGTTATGAAAATTAAATAAAAAACCGCTACTCGTGTCTATTATCTATTGATCAAAGAAAAAGTATAGTATTCTACTCGTGGGTAATGGATATTACTCACTCGCCTGCGGCTCGTAGTGCAAACTTCATCCTTCATGAGTAATAGTCATCATTACCCGCTCGTTGAATAATATACTATTTCTCGATTTTGGTGTGAGAATGTCATTATTTTCGTACGCAAAATCGTTGAAGAATGAAGCTCATTCTTTAACGATTTTTAGTGACATTTAGTTTTCAAAATATACCTATTGGTACCTACCTTCAAAATGGGTATATTTAGGGCCGATACTTTTGCTCTCGATTAACGAATTTGATACGTTGTCAAAATTTTGCATGGGCCAAGGTCTATAAAGTATGATGTGGTTAGAGCACATTCTAAGCCCTGATTATTTTTAACGGCTGTCAAATGAGAGCTAAAGTACCGGCACTTAGTGTATTTTTTTTTTAAATTTTTTTTTCGAATTCTTCACAAACCAAGTCTAATAACACTATTTTGGGGAATATTTGGGTTGCCGTTAATTTTTAATAACAAATATAAATTCAGCAGCATTTCAAACGCTGCAGAAAACCCGCCGAATATGACGTCAGTCCCTACAACTAGCAGAAATATACTGCAAATAAGTACGTTGTCAGATTGTCGTTGTCATTGTTGATTTTCAATAAGATTGCCTCTAGAAGCCTCGTTTTTATCCATGCATTATACAGTTTTTGTTGTATATTTTGGACTACAGTTATAAAATCAATGTAATTTTTTTATTGTTAGTAGATTTAGTTGTAGAACAACAGTTTTCTAGTGTTGAAGAAGAATTAATGTCACGTAATTTTAGTATTAAGGAATCACAACATTCAGTTTGGTAACGTTGCACTGTCTAACGTCAAGTAGGTTATGTTGACCAGCGTTAAACGAACAAGATGCAAATAACGTATGAGGAGTTTCATCATTGTCACTTCTCAGAGCTTAGACAAGGAAAGCATATAAGATGTGCGCCAGAGCTATTGTGAACGATTCTTATTGGTCGGAATGTGTATATACGTCACACAATGGCGCCATTCCAGTAAGTTTAAATATGTGGTAGTATGAAAACAGCACTTTTGAAAATAATTTTTACAAAAATTAGGATATTTTAAACCCAACTGGAAACAAGGGTATTTTCATTTTGGTTAATACAACTGATTAAAAATAATAAAACAATGAGATTAAAATATGGTGAATATCCCCATTTAGTCCAAGAGCCGGCAATACTAAAGGGCATGTGATCGTTGCAATGGATAATTCCTATATAAAATAATAGTTAATAGTAACCTTTAAACCAAATGGATGGGTTGCCTTGATTCTCATAGCCGTAAAGTTGTTTTATAGAAAGATTGTTCATGCAACTTTGTTATTTTATATATTTATTCAAAAATACGAAAGAAAAAATCGTTAAAAGCCATACAAGTTCAAATCAAAATTGGCACCGCTCGCGCAGACTCGGCGTATGTGAAAAATATGTGATTTATGAGAAGGAAGGAGACAGTACGAAGCCGTGTCTCTAAAACCACGTCCGCTTTTTCGGTCGTTATCAAAATCAAAAAACCTATCGAATTCAAGGCAAAAATTCCTTATTTTTATTTCTAAGACTGTGTTGTATCGGTGTGTCGCTGAGAAGCAGACTTTTTGGACACGAGGAGCTCCTCTGGATCGACGAAAACCAGCATAAACCAAGTAAGTGCCAATCCTCCATTGTCTTTGTATGGCTCGGGTTTATGTCCATTAATATTTGTGCGGCAAAATTGAATTTAGCGCTACAGTCCCGCTGCTCTTTAAACTTTCGAAAACCTAACGCAAATTTTCGTGAACATTATTTGGTCCCACGACCCGATTAATTTCAAAAAAGAAATAATTTTGGTCTCGCGAATATTATTTCAATTTTTTATCGTCATTTTCAAATCTCAAATAGTCAAGGTTCAAGCTAGGTGTCGTCCGCGCTGTCCGATTCGTCCGAGCTCTTTTCAACTCAGGTCTCACTCTATCCAATTTTCGGTACACAGTTTGTTTACGTTTACCTTTAAATTCCTTTAGTAAGAAAAAAGAGATTCCATTTATTTTGTTTTTCGCAAGAATAAATTCAACACAGGGGCTTGCTTTGCTTATTAGAATCAAAGGTGCATAAATAATTCAATAATTCAACAATTCAAATCTTTTATTCGGTTATCGCGTACGTAAAACAAATTAAGGAAGAATTAGTGATGTGTTTTTGGGTGTACTTTTGTGCATTTGTTTGGGATTAATAATAGCTAAAAGGTAATAATTTTTATTTCTATATTCAAAAGGAAAAAATCAATTCTTAGCAAATAAACAATCTACTCAGAGTTTTCAACTTAATTTATTTATATTTATAATTGTACAAAATCGCAACAAAAAAGTTGACAAACCAACGAAAAGTATCAATCGCTCGTATTATAGAAACTTTCAACTTTGCAATTAAATCTCAAAGCGATGATACTGTAAAGCTAGTTTTTAAAGCGTCCTATGAATCACTAGACGATCACTATGATCAGTTTAAAACCATTCATAATGAGATTATCGGTCTTCTTGGAGATAGCGACGCAGAATTTGATGCTCAAGATAAAATTCGAAAAGATACTGACTCATTTTATCACCAAACAAGGGCAATATTTTCTACGATGTTTCCTAGCGCAAATTATTCCGGTTTCACCCCCTCGATTGTAAACAATAATTCATATAGAGATGAACTAGAACCATTAAAAATACCGACCTTCAACGGAAACCTCAAGAAATGGCCAACGTTTTTTGATGTTTTTACGTCACTTGTTCACGATAATACAAACTATTCAGATATCAAAAAATTTCAACATTTACTTTCATGTTTAGAGGGCGAACCATTAAATATTCTTAACTCAATCAAATTAACATCCAGCAATTACGACATTGCATGGAATGCACTAACCGACAGGTATCAAAACAAACGACTTTTGGCTAGCACTTATTGGAACTCAATTTATAATGCAAATTCAATAAAAAATAATGCACCAAAAGATCTCAGATCGCTAGTAGACACGTTCGTGGAGAATATTGCAGCACTCAAGAATCTAGGCTTCCCGGTGGATGCATGGTGTTTTTGTTTATTTTCTATTTTATTGTCAAAAATTGATACTTCTACAAGAACCGCTTTCGAGATAAAGTTTAGCACTACCGAAATTCCAACCTACCAAAATCTGATCCAATTTCTTACTAATCAGTGCAAAGCCCTAGAAACAATGCAAACCATCCCACAAAGCGAAAATATGCAACCCTCGACATCAAAACAAATTCCAAAAAATAACAATTCAAACTATCAGTTCAAAAAGAATAATTCCTATTCCCAAAACCAGTACAAATCGAATACACCTTCCAATTTGTTGGTACGAACACCAGCTCCAGCCTATAAACCAACTAATAATCAACCCCAATTAAATCAAAATTCAACTAAATGCAAACTTTGCAACAACTTATATCACCCATTATCTCAATGTGGAGTATTTATTACAAAAACACCTTCGGAACGTTTCAACTACGTGAAACAACAAAACGCATGTGTGAACTGTCTGCGCGCAAATCACTATTTACAAGAATGCACAAGTACCTTCAACTGTAAAATTTGCCGACACAGACACCACACATTATTGCACCTACCCCAAATAACTGATTCTTATCGCCAAAATCAAAACCCAACCTATAATCAATCCATTGAAATATCGTCAAACCCAAATTCAAACTCGAACAATTCCAATTTAGTTTACTCGAATCCAAACTTTACCTTGAATCAAAACCAAGTGTCGAATCAATTCCTAGCGAATACAAGTCTAATCCAAACGAATCCCAATTTAAACCAAGGCAATTTTAATGCAATCCAAGAACATTCAAGTCAAATCGAAGCAAATCCAAATGAAATCCAAAGAAATATGAGTCTCATCGCGATCGATCCTAATCCAAACAATCTTTGTACTTCGCCGTCGACACTAACCACAGTACTTTTGGCAACCATAAAGCTCGAAGTTCTCGATGTTCGAGGCAATTACCAAACAGTTAGAGCCCTTCTGGATAGTGGTAGCCAAATTAATTTAATTAGCGATTCTTGTATTAATCGCCTAGGCATTCGAAGAAATAAAAATGCAATTCCGGTTTTAGGTATAAATCAATCCTCGTCATCTACAAATGGCGTAGCTACTTGCACCATTCGACCTTTAGGTCAAACCCAACCTACCTTTCATATTCAAGTTTTCATCCTGCCAAAACTTTGTGCAAATATGCCTTCAATGCAAATTGATTTTTCAACTTGGAGTCACATTTCCAACTTAAAGCTTGCTGATGACCAATTCAACATTCCTGCTCCCATAGACATGCTATTAGGAGCACAAATATTCACCGAAATTCTTCGGACAGGGAGGATTCAAGGACCACCAGGTCAACCTTCTGCCTTTGAAACCATCTTTGGATGGGTATTCTTGGGACAAACCCAAAGTATAGATATTCAACCCCATGTCAGCTCATATTTCATCTCATGTGAGCAATCTCTCGATTCAAGTATCCGAAAATTCTGGGAATTAGAGGCAATCAAACCCAAAACTTTTCTATCGCCCGAAGAAAAAAGGTGTGAAGAAATTTACCAAAAGACAACCACCAGGGATACATCTGGTCGTTTTACAGTCAATTTACCATTTCGTCACATCGACCCTCCTAACCTTGGAGATACCTATTCAATAGCCTATCGTTTATTCATGTCGCTGGAATCTCGACTCTTAAAAAATCCTAGTCTTTATAGCTTGTATGCTGATTTTATGAGCGAATACCTCAAAAACGGTCATATGTCTTTAATCCCAAAAACCGAATCTAGGCCAAATCTATGCTGCTATTTACCGCATCATGGAGTGCTTCGTCTGGATAAATCAACCACAAAACTCCGGGTGGTTTTTAACCCCTCCGTTAAAGGATCAAACGGCACAAGCCTAAACGAAACCCTTTTAACGGGACCTAAATTGCAAAATGATATTTGCGAAATTCTACTCAAATTTAGATTCTATTCTGTCATGCTTCTAGCTGATATCAAGCAACATTTTTTGCAAATCCAACTAAACCCAATTCATAGAGATTACCAAAGACTAATTTGGCGCTTTCATCCCAGCGAACCCTTACAGGAATACCGGTTGAATACTGTTACGTTTGGTATAAGTTCAAGTCCTTATTTAGCAATTAGAACCCTTAGAGAACTCGCCACTCGTGAAAGTCAAACATTTCCTGAAGCTTCCCAAGTATTGCTTAACAACATTTTCATGGACGATATTTGCTGCGGATCTAGCTCCCTAGATGGCGCTTTATCGCTTCAGAGAGATCTAATCACCTTGCTCAAATTAGGAAAATTTGAACTCCGTAAATGGGCATCAAATAACCCTAAACTCATCTCTCATTTGTCCCCATCGGATTGCCAAATCCCAATAACTTTCGAGAATGATAACTCCGCCTCTATCAAGGTTCTGGGCCTTCAATGGCACCCTTCAACCGACACATTCACCTACTCATGCACCCCATCCGAAAAAACTTACACTAAAAGAAGCATTCTATCCGCTATTGCAAAAATTTGGGATCCTCTCGGCTTCTTATCTCCGGTCTCATTTTTCGCGAAAGTTATAATGCAGAAGCTTTGGCTGGGATGAAACACCCCCTGAATCGATCACTACCCTTTGGAAGCAATTTAGTAATCAATTAAATAATCTTTCGAGTATCTGTCTACCTAGACACATTTTTCCAAATAAAATTCAACGTTGTCAATTGTTAGGTTTCTGTGACGCATCAGAACTAGGATATGCCTGTTGCGTGTACATTCGTGTTGAGCTACCTAACAATATTATCAAATCATCACTAGTCGTTGGGAAATCACGAGTTGCTCCCCTTCATACTAAATCCATTCCTCGTTTGGAGCTTCTTGGAGCCACCCTGCTAGCTGATTTGCTCGAATTAGTTATCCGAACTTATTCTTCGCTGATCCTAATCGATGAAATTCTTGCATTTTCGGACTCACGTGTTGCGCTGCATTGGGTTACCTCATCTCCTCACAAGTGGAAAACTTTTGTAGCGAACCGCGTCAGTCACATTCAAGAAACCATTCAAGTTCCTTGGTACCATATTCCTTCACTCGAAAACCCGGCTGATTGTGCCAGCAGAGGTCTAACCCCAAACAGTCTAATAAATCATCCTCTATGGTTCCATGGTCCGCCTTGGGTAATCCTGCCAACTTCCGAGTGGAAAATAAAGAAATTCGTAGAGGAATTTTCCGAGGAAGCACCTGATGAAGTCATAAAAGAGGAAAAGCCACTTAACAATACCGTATTAATGGCAGAATCGCATACTCCAAACTTTTTCGACAATCTAATAAGTAAGTTTTCTAACCTAACCCTAATTCAAAAAATTATTTGCCATTTTCTAAGACGAAAAAACCTGAAAAATCCAATCTTGGGACCCTTTGCAGCTTTCGAATTGCACAAAGCCTTGCTTATTTTAGTCAAAAGGGTCAAAGAAGAGTGTTTTCCAGACATAATTTCGAAAATACAAAATAATGAATTATTACCTAAGCCGTACCGCAAGCTCGCACCGTTTTTAGATGAGTCGGGTTTAGTCAGAGTGGGCGGTAGATTAAGGCATTCTCAGCTCTCTTTTGAGGCGAAACATCCCTTATTATTACCCAAAATTCATCATCTTACCAATTTAATCATAACTCAAACTCATATCGAAAATCTGCACCCTGGGCTTAATACAGTGCAGTATCTTATTCGCCAAAAATTTTGGATCATATCTGCGCGTAAAGCAATTCAAAAGGTCTTATCCCAATGCATTCGATGCGCTCGTTTAAAACCTAAATCATACACACCATATATGGCAGATCTACCCGATTTCAGAACTTCCCAGCTGAAGTGTTTCTCCCACGTTTGTCTGGACTATGCTGGTCCAATAAAATCCTTTGTAGGTCAAAGACGTCGTGGAGCGCAAGTCACGAAATCGTATATTGCGGTGTTTGTCGACACTTGTGTCAAAGCTATCCACATCGAGTTAGTTTCAAGCTTGACTACGGAAGCTTGCATTGCAGCGTTACGACGCTTTGTAGCTAGACGTGGCACTTGCGTTCAAATCGTAAGTGATCAAGGAACCAATTTTGTCGGAGCTATAAAAGAACTCCAAAACCTGTCAAGATTAGCTGCGGAAAGTCTGAACATAAAGTGGCACCTGAATAGTCCTGGTGCTCCCCACCTAAATGGCTTAGCGGAAGCGGGAGTCAAATCTGTCAAAACTCATTTATATCGCGTAATTGGCAACCAAATCTTAACTTTCGAAGAACTCTATACCCTTCTCTCACAAATAGAGGCTCTTCTCAACTCGAGACCTCTCTGGGAACAGAGTTCAGACCCAAATAACCTGTCACCACTGACACCTGGTCATTTTCTGACCACAGAACCATTAAATTCTTGTCCTGATCCGGACCTTTCTTCCCTAAAACTGAACACTTTAAATCGTTGGCAACTTGTTCAACGCCTTCATTCAGATTTTTGGAAGCGTTGGAAAATCGAGTACCTTAACACCTTGCAACAACGTTGCAAGTGGTCCGATCCTTCCGTCGAAATTAAGCTTGGCGCTTTGGTGTTAATCAAGGATGAATCCAGACCACCATTGCACTGGTCACTGGGAAGAATAGTAACCGTGCATCCTGGTCCGGATGGTCACGTTAGAATTGCTACAGTAAAAACACAGCACGGGCTCCTTACTCGTCCAGTGGTAAAGTTGTGCCCTTTGTTATTAGATTCGCGTTAAACTCAGATAAGCAATCTCTGTGTGTTGTGTTTTGTTTTTGTAGTTTTATTCTATTTTATTCTATTTTATTATTAGTATTATATATATTTTTTTCTACAAACGTGTTAAAAATGCAATTTTTAACACCCCCTCGAAGCATTAAAAATGTTACTTTATCGCACTAGTGTTAAAAGTCTTTAAGGCACTAGTGTTAAAAATGAAACATCAAAATTTGAAAGCAAACGTCAAAAAAAGTTTGTATTTTTAATTATTTACATTAATATTAATGGTAAAATTTGAACAACTGAGGAAGCTCCTTCGGCCGCCTCCTCTATATTTTTCAAGGGATTGATGCAACCCTCTTTTTCTTGTGTATTTTGTTGCATTTTTAGCAATAAGCTCACTGATCACGATAGACTAACGACAGACTTTCAAGAAACTGACGAGACATTTCATTACCTGTAAAACAAGGTGCTGGTTGTTTGAATTTTTTGACAAATATCAACTTCAATAATTTTATGTAGGAAAGATGCTTCCAATTTATTATTTATTTAAAAATCCAATTTGTCACTGGTTATTGCTTGTTATTGCCGTTTGTAGAAAAAATATTGTATGATATTTGTGTTAAAAGTATTTTTAAGGCACTTATGTGAATTGCAGAATTCGCTTCGCTCATTCTGCAAACTTTCACATGCGTGCCTTAAAAATGTACTTTTAACACTTATATCATAAATAACTATTTTCTCTCATTTATTCAACGTAAAACTCCGTTTTAAGTGGGCGGTTAATGTTCATGCAACTTTGTTATTTTATATATTTATTCAAAAATACGAAAGAAAAAACCGTTAAAAGCCATACAAGTTCAAATCAAAATTGGCACCGCTCGCGCAGACTCGGCGTATGTGAAAAATATGTGATTTATGAGAAGGAAGGAGACAGTACGAAGCCGTGTCTCTAAAACCACGTCCGCTTTTTCGGTCGTTATCAAAATCAAAAAACCTATCGAATTCAAGGCAAAAATTCCTTATTTTTATTTCTAAGACTGTGTTGTATCGGTGTGTCGCTGAGAAGCAGACTTTTTGGACACGAGGAGCTCCTCTGGATCGACGAAAACCAGCATAAACCAAGTAAGTGCCAATCCTCCATTGTCTTTGTATGGTTCGGGTTTATGTCCATTAATATTTGTGCGGCAAAATTGAATTTAGCGCTACAGTCCCGCTGCTCTTTAAACTTTCGAAAACCTAACGCAAATTTTCGTGAACAAAGATACTTTTATAAATAGAACAAAACCATAAGCGCAACAAATAAGAAGTACCTTGCGGTGTAGGGGGTACTCATCATATGCGGCAAACACTTTTTTAACACAATTTCATGTTTCTTTTTTTGAATAAAGTCCTACAGCCATATGCGAAATCCTCTTCACAGAATCCTCTTTTAACTCTAAAAGTGACTTTGAAAGCTGTCACTTTCAAAAAATTGTATTCAGCAAGCAAAATAACGCGCGCGATCGACTTTCAATGAGGGTTGCCATCATTTCCGGCCATCAAAATCGATGCAACTCTATACATTATTTGAGAAGACATATTAAAGAATATATCTACCAATTTTCAGCTATTACAACGATAACATTGTTCCTTCGAAAAAAGAGGGGTAGTTTACGCTCAGCCACCAAAGGGTTGCGGCCATGAGAATCAAGGCAACCCATCCATTTAGTTTAAAGGTAACTATAAGCTATTCTTTTATGTGAAAATTATCCATTGCAACGATCACATACCCGTTAATATTACCGGCTCTCCTACTAATTGTCAAACCTTCTAAAATGATCAATCAGCGAATACAAAAAAATGAAAAATAAAATCCAAAATCGAGGAAATAGTATAAAACTCACGTTGCAGAAGGCTATTCTCGTTCTAATTCGTTCGTCCACTCGCTCGTAGCCAAATTTCGAATTCGTGCGGAAATATGTGGCCTTCTGCAAATTGTATTTTAATATACCATAATGACAATAATATTACATTCGACATTTTTGGAAAAACATTAATAAATAGCGTTTTCTATTTTCTATCTTTGTTTCTTGAGAAAGACTTGAAACTACACTACTTTTGCTGCACTTCTTTCGCTAGTGAAATTTAAAGATTTTAATCTTTCTTGATAAAAATGTTTCAGGTTATGAAACGACCGATGCCCTAACACGAAGAGATCATTACGCACTCTATTTAAGTACGATCTGTTCGAGTAGCAACGAAAAAATAGTCATCAATTCCAGAATAGTTGTGGTGGGTGGCAGTAATACTGCTCATGCCTTTTTAGAGTCATTACTTTTGAATCATAAGAACCCAAATTTCAAGGTAGGTACCTACCTAGTTCATTGATTATTATATGTATAGGATGTCCCAAATTCGGCTCTTGAAATTAATAGGGTACTACTCCAAGACCATTTCCAACCCCTATGAAAAATTCCATTTACTCAAACCCCGTCGAAATATGAAAAATTACCCTTAACAAGTAAAAATGCATAAATAGATAAATATTCAGATTTTGGTATTTTTCTCCAACTCGGACTTCGAGTCTTGCCATGAAATTAATAGGGTATTATTCTTACACCATATTCAGCCCCCATACAAAATCTCATTGACTCAAACCCCGTCGAAATACGAAAAGCTACTCTTAATAAATAAAAATGCCTAAATATTGAGTTTTTCGTATTTTTTTTCCAATTTGGACTTCGAGTCTTGCCATGAAACTAAATGGGGGTTGAAAATGGTGTTCAAATAGTTAAATTCTTTATCAAAAAGTCTATATAAAAGAATTGTGCATCAAAACAAATTTTTCAGCAATAACGAAGTTATAGACCCTCTCCCAAAATGCAGACTTTGCAACCCCCCCGTAGCTTGTAAACAGACATATCAAGGATGCGGTTTTGACCTTCAAACTTCGCTTGAAAGTCGAGTCTCGCAAGTGGGGGGTCAGATTTTTTCCATCTCGACTGGAAGTACCTTAAAGTCTTTGACCTTAAACCCCAAAAGTACCTATAGTTTTTCCAAAGTCAATTGAAACAAGGTGAACATAAATCATAACTGGTGGCTGACTAGTGGCAGTACATTTCTTATGGAAATTTCCAGTGACCATTCAGCCACCAGTTGGTACCTTGTTCCAATTGAGTTTGGATATACTATACCCAAGTGTGATCAATTTATTGTGCTTTGGAGTTCACTCCTATTGAACCTGCTAAAGCTAATCCCTGTTTTATATCGGTTTATTCTAGATTAACTTCAATAATGTCGCTATAGTATCTCCTGATGGAATTAACAAAAAAATACCCAGAAAGGTCAATGAAATATTCATCGTCCAAAAAAATTTCATGAGCGAAAAATACATGGAAAGCATCAACCTAAAAGCCTACGTGAACGTCGTTATAGGCAACATTACAACAATAGATAGAAGACAAAAATTGATTATTGTGAACGATCATAAAATGCTCAGATACGATCTTCTGTTTTTGATGACCGGAGAAAAGTTCCAGAAACCTTTACAAAGCTATCGATTGCCATTTCAGGAAAATCCGATGAATATGTTTTTGGTTAATTGTGCAGTGGATGCATACAACGCGATAAAAGCGTTAAAGGAATTGCAAAAGGATATGAACGTGAATGAGGGTAAGAATGAACTTGTTGAGGAATATAAATACATCCTCAAAAGTGACTTAGGTATACAGGGTGTCCGGAAAGTCAACAATAATACTGAACGGGCTGATGGAGTAACTCATAGGCATCCAGAAAAAACATAATATGACCTTAGTAAAAAATCGATGGTTTCCGAGATATGAATAAAGTCGAAGTACTTGCTAATACTACAAGTATTAGTATACTCTACGCAGTATTTACTTCAAAAAGAAGCATTTACTAATTTTCGCTGGTTTCGAAATGTAGTATCAACTTCGTTCTAAAGTAAATACCTACTACGGAGAATCTACTAATACTTGAAGTAGTAGCAGATACTTCGTTTTTATTCATACCACCCATTGTCACTAATAAAATTCGTAAAAAATCGTCCTCTTTGATCAGATTTTCGAGTGTGACCTTAAAATTTTCTTTATTTTTAGGTTCTGAATTTAGTTTTGCAAACGTGAATAGACATTTCATTTGTCATAGACCAACATTGAAAGTCAAAGTTCAAAACATTTACTAGAAAATCTTTTTAAAGTGAATACTTCTGATACTTCACTTTAAAAAGATTTTTTAGTAAATTTTTTGAACTTTGACTTTTAATGTTGGTCTATGACAAATGATAGATCTATTTACCATCGCAATACTCAATTCAGAATGCTTACATTATTCCTAAATAGTGAAAATTTTAAGGTCACACTCGAAAATCTGATCCAAGAGGACGCTTTTAACAAATTTTATGAAAGTGACAATATCTCGGAAACAATCGATTTTTTACTAAGGTCATATTATGTTTTTCTGAATGCTAATGAGTTGCTCCATCAGCCCTTTCAATATTATCATTAACTTTTCGGACACCCTGTATAACTGCAGCTATGCTTTATGAAAAATAAATGATAACCAAAGTTATATCAGTAATACATATTCTTTGGTAATACCTATTGATTGTAGCTCGACTATTAGGCTGGGTATGGTGTCTAATTTACCAGTTTAGTCCTTTTGACTAAATGTTTCTACTAGGTGGTACAAAGATTTTTACATTAATATTAATACCAGGTCTTAAAAAATCATATCAAAGATTGTAACGTTTAAAGTTACTTGTTTTTTTTTTCTTTCAAATTTAACTAAATATAATCCTTTTAAATGTTGACTAACATTTAAAATTACAGGGTTCCCGCTATTCATTATATAGCAAATATTAAATTAGTACACTAGAGGGCGCAATTCTCTTTTAAATTTGACACCCGGTTAGTACCAAAAATTTCCGTTGACTATCTCGAGAGGAAGCGCTGTATTTGTGCTTACCTGGCCCGTGGGAAATTGATTCTCGCTCCTTTGAAATTGTCTCGTTGAACAGTACGGTTGACTGAAAGTGCTGATCAAATAAAATATCTTACCGGCCTTTGGGCATTGCCCTGTTTAACGAATTAAAGTTGCGTGTGGCAATAATCTGTCGATTTAAGAAAAATTCGGATCAAAAAGTCTCGTGATTACGATTTAATTCAAGTTTCAATTCCCACTCAAAAACGTGGTAATTTCTTTCAAGTTTTATAAGTAATGGCTTTTCAAGGAATACATTATTACTTAGGGTCTCTCGAACGGCTGACTTTACCCAACAAGTCCATTCCAAGAAAGGCTCCATTTTCGAATCAACACCATTTCCGTGGAGCTTGATATTGAGCCTTTGAAGGGCTTCCTACCCTACTAGAATCAAGACCCCACAGGTGAATACGTGTGCTGCATCTTTGACGACGATTATAGTCCCTTTTCTGCCCGAATTCTGGGCTGGAATCCACTAGTTCCATGTGTGGCCCCTTTCGTCCAGATATCGACAGACGAGAATGGATGGTTTCCGGATATGCCTTATATTGGGATGGAGGCTTGTATAAGTTTCAATAATAACTCTTAACTTTCCTTTTTTTATTCCATAAAATCATTTTTACTATTTTTACAGTCTATTTACAAAGCTATGATAATTTTTTATAAATGTACAAATTTATTCTTGACACTATGGCGAAGGAAAAAATTGGTTCTTTATTATTAATTTTATTATGTTGGCATAACTTCTAATCTTGCCTTAAATTTCATTAATTTTATAAATAAGTAATCTGAATAAGGGTCAAGGTTGGACAATAATATGTTCTGAATTTGAATTCTTAGATAATAGCTTGCCGTCGAAAATTGATCAATTTTTAACCAGGGCTCTTATAACCTATATAGCGGAGGATTTCCTTGAAGTCGACCATTTGGCTTATAATCCAACCTTTGATTTTTTTTACAGGTACAGCTTGTTTTTTTTTTCAATCTATTTTTTGCAGAGATTCACCATATTCATTGATTCAATTTTTGTAATTAGCTTTCCGGAAACGTAAATCTTTATATTTTCCTTTGAAATTGATAGTATTGGTAACTAATGTTAATGAATTTATGAGGCAAGTATATTAAGGTACAATTTGCTGTTAGTGTTGCCGCGAGACAAACCAATTTTGTACTGAAGTCAGGCGATGATTTGTACTAAATTACCTAAAAATGTACTAAATATCTAACCTAATAGTTTTAAGCATTTATGCGGGTGACGTAACGAAAAACCCCTCGTTTTTATTCTAATCGATGAATCCACCGGTAAGTTAACTATCTTTGTTTAGTGAATGGAAAATGAAATCTAATTTTTTTGTAATTTCGGAGTTGGAGTTGCGACATCGTTCATTCAAATAAACCATAATACGGCTCCCGATAATACTTACAATACCAGTGTTTTCGCATTCTGCATCTTTTTTTAAAAGCATATAAAATACAAGGATAGAGATAGGTAAATTTTTTTGCACTGATTCTGCAAATGGAAATCGCTATTAGTTTTATTTATTTTTTTATTTATAATATTTATTCATACCAAATGATACAATAAAAACAATGTTATTTTAATTACAAAGCATGAGTAAATATAGAAGATATCATATAAATGAAAGTCTAAGATCTTCAAAGCTCTAGTGAGCTTGTCTGTAGTTCTTAGTTTTCTGAATTTGTTTATAACATTTTTCTGTTATCGCTTTTTTAATTGACTTAATCTAACCTAACCCGACCCAACTTAATTCAATTCAATTCAACCTAACTTAGTTTAATCCAATTTAATCTACTTCATCCAACCTAACCCAATCCAATCTAGTTTAATTTATTTTAGTTTAATTTAACTTAATTCAATTTAATTCAATCCAATCCAATCCAATCCAATCTAATCCAACTCAATTTAATTTAATCCAATTCAAATCCAATTCAATTCAATTCAATCCAATTCAATTCAATCCAATCTTATTCAATTCAATTCAATTTAATTTAATTTAGCTTGATACTTTGATTTACACCTTAATATTTATGTTGTTTTGGATAAGCCATTGATTTAATTTTTTATTAAATTTTTTTTTATTTGTGTAATTTTTTATTTCTGTAGGCAGTGTGTTATATACTTTTAGCCCAATGTAAATAAAAGAGCATTGACCTTTTGTCTTTGTCATTCTTGGAGGAACTATCTGTTTACATGCATTGAACCTGGTTTGATAATTATGTTGTGGTGTTTGTGTTATATTGTTTTTTATTATATAGTTTATTGAACTTTTATAGTGAAGTTGTCTTATATTTAAGACTTGAATGTAATTAAATAACTGATCCGAGTTATACTGACGGGGAAATTTACAGATAATCTTGAGAATTCTTTTCTGAACTATACTTAAGGATTTTATAACGTTATCGTAAGCCCCTCCCCAAGCTATAATGCCATAAGACAGAATTGATTGAACCAATCCGTAGTAGACCGTTTTTGCAGTTTTGAGATTTACTATGTTTATAATTTGTTTGAATAAATATAGAAGCGACCTAAGTTTTTTTGTGCAGTTTTGAATATGTACCTCCCATTTCAAATGTGAATCAATTTCAATCCCTAAATAGTGCGCTGAGGTTACACTCTTTATTGTTATTGGCTCATTTCTAAAATCTAGAGGAATGGTTATCTCGCTATTGTTTGGGAGTCCTGTAGAATAACTAGAAAATGGTACGATGACGGTTTTTTCTGTATTTATTGATAGAAAATTTGTGTCGAACCAGTGAATAATTTTTTTTAGGTCAGTTTTAATGTTTTCTTCTACCTCTTCCCATGTATCGCCTTTAGTATGGTAAACAGTGTCGTCTGCGAATGATCCTATTTTTCCATTTAGCTTAAGTTTTAGTAGATCATTTATATAAATAATAAAAAGTACTGGTGCGATAATTGTTCCTTGGGGAACTCCAAAGTTTAAAGTGTTTTCGTGACTTAGAACATTTTGTATTTCTACGACTTGCGTTCTGTTGGAAACATGTTCCAACAATCATGCTATCTCTTTTTGATGGCAAAATATTTTTATACATATAAAGTTTGCAACACTGCAGCGTTGTCGTCATGTCTATTTTGTCATGTCTGTCAATATATTGCGCGCCATTTTTTGTCATTGCAGCAGTGTAGCTTGGAGCTTGTCCACGTTAACAAGCATCCAGAAACCTTTTCACATTTTAATAAATTTTATAATCTAGCTCTGCCCTGTTGGGCATCTAAGCAAGCTCTGGCTTCTTGTCATCTTGTAGTAGTAATTGTAAATAGTGTAAATATTGTGTAAATTGTTGTAAATATAGTGTCAGTGAAAAGCGCGTGTGTTTTAGTTCCCTATCCAGTCGATCATCCAGTCCACCTAATTATACAGTCCACTAATTATCAAGTTATTTATCTTCCATTATGTGGTTTGGCACATAATTTTGGCCAGTTCGAGCCGGATACTGGATAGTTCGGAACCTAAAAGTGCTTTAAAAACCCTCAAAAAGTGCCTTTTTAGTGGTTATTGATTGTTCCATCGTGATTTTTGGCGCCATGTGATGCAAAAAATCAATCATCCACTGTGCAGTCTGCACGTGTCTCAAACAACGTTGGGTTCCACGTGCCACCAGCGAAGGTTTCCGCCGGAACCGGAAGTGCGTAAGTAGAGTGGGGCGGAGCAAACAAACTTCACTTGTCAAATTCAAAAGGGTGCTTCTTTTTCTCGTCTGGTTCAACCCAAGTCACCCCGGGTGCAGTATCCTTGCTTGGTGCAATGAAGTACAGCCCCGGAGCAACGAACATGAAAGTGAGAGTTCACCACCCCGACAGCTTAACCTCAAATTAAATGTCAAACATTTGTTTACGTTTTGTTGTTTGTTGTTTGTGTATTTTGGATTTTTGCAGTGAATTTGAGTGAATTTGCATTATTTTTGAAAAACTGAATTTTTCGCATTAATTATTGCTATTTTTTCATTATTTATTTAAAGGATGAACAATTATCCGTTTTTCGTTTTGTTAAGTAGTTTTTAAAAAAAAAAAAAATCTAATTTATTAGGTAATTTTAAATTTTGTTTATAGATTTCTTTTGATATTTTCTTATTTTTTTGATTGTAAACTTTGTAAATATGGCTACCAAAAAGCAAATTGATAAATTATTGTCAAAGAAAAAGCAAGCAATCGACTCCATGGTTAGAATAAGTCGTTATATTTCCGATCACAAATCTGATCCTGACAGTGAGTATAAAACCGACCAATTTTTAGTTCGGAAGGAAATATTGCAGGACAGTTTTCAAAAGCTTAAAGACATTCAAGTTGAAATTCTGTGCCTTGATGGTAACTATGATGATTCAATTGATGATGTAGAAACTCTTTTTTATGATATCATTGTAAGTATTAAAAATTGTTTACCTAAACCTCAATTATTGGCTCATAAATGGAATAAGATTAATTAAAAAAGAGCTACACAAATGTGTGATTTGCTTTAAATTCAAAGCAAAATGTTCCACTCAATTAATGGGTTCCTTGCCGGAAAAAAGAGTCTGTTCAGCCAGAGTGTTTCAAAATGTCGGGGTAGATTTTTGCGGTCCCTTCCTCGTTAAGCAATCTCGAATTAGAAAATCCGTAAGTTCCAAGGCATACATAGCACTTTTTGTGTGCTTTTCAGTCAAAGCAATTCATATGGAACTGCTTTCAGACCTGACAACCGAAAATTTTCTAGCTGCTCTGAAGCGTTTTATTTCGCGGAGGGGGAAGCCCGCAAATATTTTCTGCGACAATGGTTCCACGTTTAAAGGAGCCGAGAATAAAATCAAAGAGTTTTATAACGAAACAGAAAAAATTGAAAATTATTCCCTTCAGGAAAAAATTACATTTAATTTTATACCGAGCTATTCTCCAGTTTTTGGTGGTTTATGGGAAGCTGGAGTAAAATCGGCAAAATTTCACATCAAGCGAGTCATAGGTAGCAATGAGCTTACCTATGAACAATTTAATACTCTTATTGTCCAAGTAGAAGGAATTTTAAATTCCCGACCACTTGTAGCCTTGTCACAAGATCCTTCAGATTTGGACTATTTGACCCCTGGTCATTTTTTGATAGGTGCGCCTATCACAAGCTTTCCTGACCCTGATTTGACGGAAATTCCCCAAGGTCGACTTAAGTTTTGGAAATTGTGTGTCCAGATGCAGCAGCATTTTTGGAAAAAGTGGTATCACGACTATCTAACGCAACTCCAAAATAGGCCAAAATGGCGTGATGAGATGCCTAACCTTAGGGAGGGCTTGTTAGTCATTTTAAAAGAGGATAATGTACCTTCTTATAAGTGGCCAATGGCAAGAATAGTTAAAGCAATACCTGGAAAGGACGGCAAAGTAAGGGTTGTCGAAGTGAAAACCAAAAAAGGTATTTATCTCAGATCGGTTACCAAGATTGCAGTGTTACCGATTGATGACAATAATTGTTAATAATATTTTTGAAAATTATTCACAAAATTCTGTACATATATTTGTAAAACATTTAGATTTATATTTATATTCAATTAGCTATACTCGTATATACATACATAATGTCATACTATGTGTTCCAGAAATGTTTTTAGCTTTAATTGTTAGTTAAGTTTTCGTTTACTGGATCATCATTGAAATCATACCTTTTTTTAAAAAAAGGGTTGCTTACTTTCTCTTTAATTTTTTTATTTTTTTTGCTGGAAAATTTTACCTTGGTTTCATGTGAAACTCTAGGCCCCCCAGCATGTTGGAAACATGTTCCAACAATCATGCTATCTCTTTTTGATGGCAAAATATTTTTATACATATAAAGTTTGCAACACTGCAGCGTTGTCGTCATGTCTATTTTGTCATGTCTGTCAATATATTGCGCGCCATTTTTTGTCATTGCAGCAGTGTAGCTTGGAGCTTGTCCACGTTAACAAGCATCCAGAAACCTTTTCACATTTTAATAAATTTTATAATCTAGCTCTGCCCTGTTGGGCATCTAAGCAAGCTCTGGCTTCTTGTCATCTTGTAGTAGTAATTGTAAATAGTGTAAATATTGTGTAAATTGTTGTAAATATAGTGTCAGTGAAAAGCGCGTGTGTTTTAGTTCCCTATCCAGTCGATCATCCAGTCCACCTAATTATACAGTCCACTAATTATCAAGTTATTTATCTTCCATTATGTGGTTTTGCACACGTTCTTTGATTTAGGTAACTTTTTATCAATTTTTGTGCCGTGCCTCTTATGCCTATATTTTTGAGCTTTTCTAATAGTTTCGTATGTGACACGGTATCGAAAGCTTTTGCTAGGTCAATAAATACAGCAGCACTCTTTTTTGAAGTGTCAATTGATTGATAAATTTCTCCAGTCAAATAGGCAATTGCGTCATTTGTGGAGGTAGCTTTGCGAAAGCCGAATTGTTGGGGTGATAATATATCGTATTTTGTGATGAAACTGACAATTCGATTCTTTAGAGCTTTCTCATATACCTTAGCTATATTCGAGATTAAACTGATCGGTCTATAGTTTTCGGCTAGACATGGATTTCCTTTTTTATATATGGGTTTGACAATCGCTGTTTTGAATAATTTAGGACAATAGCCGGTTTCAAATGACAAATTGACAATATGCATTAGTAAGCCCGCCAATTCTAACTTTGTTGCTTTTAGGAGTTTTACAGTTATTTTGTCTTTTCCTGGGGCGGCATCATTTTTTAGGGAATTTATTAGGTCTACGATCTCTAATTTTGTCGTTGGTCTAAGATAAATTGAATTTTCTTGATATGTATCCGATGTATTTGCCGTGGCAGTACTTTTATCCCTTATTGTTTTGGCCATCTTTTCTCCAATTGTTGTATAGTGTTCATTAAATATATTTGCTATTTCTTTGTTGCCTGTAGTGAGTTCTCCATTTTTATTATTTATTTCAGTTGGTGATTTATTTTCTTTTTTTTTGAATTTGTTGTTATATTCGTTTATAGTTTGCCACATCTTTTTGTTATTATTTGTATTGTTATTTATAATATTTTTGTAGTATAATTTTTTTGCTTCTTTGATTATTTTGTTGAGTTTGTTCCTGTGTTGTTTATATTCCTCAAATTGACGTAAATTTTTATTTTGTCTATATTTTTGGTATAATTTGTCTCTGGTTTGCATTGATTTGATTATCCCGGCTGTGATCCATGGTTTTTTCTTATGATGTAGGTTCATAGTTTTGGTATAGCTCGCTTGTGCCGTTGCGGTTTGGATCCATTTTGTCAGCGTTTCTGTGCAAAAATCAAGTTCTTTTGAGTTGTATATTGTAGTAAAGTCATTTTGCATTATTTTTGTTTTGAACATATTGTAATTAATGTATGTTTTATTTATTTTTTCAGTTTTTTTCTGGTTCAAATTTCCTGTAGGTATTTTTATTATTGTGGGATAGTGGTCAGATATTTTAGAATGAAGTACCATAGATCTTGTTTTTTTGTAATCAATTTTGTTGCTTTTTAAGAAGATATGATCAATGCATGATTGTGATTCGGCAGCTTCTCGAGTGCATTTATTTATGTATGATTTGAAACCATTTGATTCCAGAGAGATCATATAATTATTAGTTAAATCGGAGTGTTCAAGAATGTTTATATTTATGTCTCCGACAACTATTTCAATGTCTTTAATTGCTCGTAGCGACAGATAAGATTCCAGTTCTTGTATATATATATATCTTTGTTAATATCATGTAGTCTATATATTGCTGTTATTCCAATTGTATATTCATTTACTTTGAATTCTACTCTTACGCATTTAAGTCCTGCTATTTCTATTATTTCTGATGAATAAATGTAATTATTTTTAATATATACAACCACTCCGTCGTTTTGATTATATCTTCCTTTGTTATACATTATAGAGTAATTGTTTATACCAAAAAAATCGGGACTCTGTAGAATCCGTGTTTCCGTCAATATTATAACGTCAAACTCCTCCAATTGGCTTAGGGTCAATTGAAGTTGATCATAGTGTTTTTGCAAGCTACATATGTTTGTGTGGAATATTGATAGCCCTTTGATTTCATTTAAATATTTGTTTGCCATTTCTAAGTTCTTTGCCTCAATGGTTGCCGGTTCAAAGATATCAAAGTCCAGCAGATATCTATCCATTGCTTTAATTTATTTAATACGGTCTGTGTTTCTTTTTTATTTATTTTTTTTTTTGTTCTAAGCTCAAGCCAAATTAAATAAGAGTAACTATGTTCTATATTTTCGATCTAACTACTTATTTCCTAGTCTATTTTTTTATCCTAAAAGTGAAATATGGCAGAAGCCTTATAAAATTAATATGTATTACAGTAAATTCGGTACAAAGATAACTAAATTTTATATGATCAAAAGATTCTAAACATATCCAATATTCAATATTAAAGTGCCGAGTAAATAATGAAGGTTTATTGCAATATAATAATTCGAGCAAAAAAAGTGTAATTTTTATTTGTTACTGTTTCGAGTCCTGACGGCTCGAGGACTATATTGTATCTTCCTTCTCTTCCTTTTTGCTTTTTCGGTGTTAGTTCTTTCCGCCGTTGGTTTTGCTGTGTATTGTTTTGAGCTCTCAGCTGTTTTTGGATTTTTTGGATTCTCCGTGCTTGTTTTTTTAAATATTTCGTCTTCAGACTCGTTTTCTGTACTTTCCTCTTCTTCTAGAGACTGCAGCTGATTAGCTGTATAGGGGGTCCCATCTATAATTAGTTTCAAGTTTCTTATTTTTGCAACACAGTTTTGTTCCTTAGCCTGCTTCAGATGTTTTTTCAATATTTTAAGTTCCTCTCTATCCTCTGGACATAAGTCGTTTGTGAGAGATATTCCGTGTTGCGTGAGTTTTTTTAACTTTTCGGTGTCCTTAAAAAGGGATTGCTTCTTTAGAAAGGATATGAACTCCAAGACTATCGGTGGATCTTCAGTTTTTCCGAGGGTGTATATGTTGTTTAAGTCCTGTTCCTTAATGTCGCATTCCAGAATCGAGTTTAGAGTATTTAGTATTTCTTCTTTTTTGAGCTTTTGTCCAAATACAATAGTGTTGTTTTTTCTTTTTTTTTCTCTCTAATTCAATACACCTTTTCTGCATAGAGTTGATTTCTTTTTTAGCTTCGTTTAGTTCTAACTTCAGTGCTGTGTTTGATTCTTGGTATTCTTTTTTAAGTACTACAGTTTGTTTCTTCAATGCTTCTAGAAGTAAATCATATAGTAATTTTGTTTCGTTTGCTAATCCATCCATAATTTTGACCGTCGGTGGAAGCTTTTCTTGTCTACTGAATAGTCGTAGCAAGCGAAAATCGACCTTATGGTTTTTGGAGTGGTGCAGATTTGGTTACTATTTTGCGTAATTTTCACGTAATTAATTAATGGTTTTGTTTGTAACTTCTTGTGTTCCGTGAGTGTGGTAAAAACTCTGCACACACCAAAATTTAGTAAATTTGACTTACTTGTATTTGGTAAATGGACAATTTTTTGAGAGCACTTTAACACTGGGTGTACGAAGCTATAGCGGTGTTTTATTAACTTCCTTAGTGATTTGTAATTTTCTCTAAATTGTACTAAAATTATCGATGGTGTACTGACGTACTAAAATACACTGGAGTGTACTGAATCTAGTACAAATGTACTAAAAACGGCATCCCTGTTGCTGTTATGCTATTTTTATCATTATTATTATTTTTATTTCTTCTTTGAGCTTAAATAATTTGATTAAAGGTTAACTCTTCTTTATTTTGATTAAGTGAACGGTGTCTTATCAACAATAGTTGTTCTTACATTTTGGAATAGCTCAATACTGAATTGTTTACTGACTATGAAATATACACTATTTTAATTTGAAATTTTACTTAATTGTTTTATTTGTTTACCCATAGGTCGAGAGTTGAGTTGTGTGCATTATTATTATTTTTTTTCAGGATTACCAATTATCGTTTGCTAATTATTTTCTAGGTGTGTTTCTGAATTTTCACACCTCCATATTTGGCCATTCAGGGGGGCTTTATTTGAAATTGATGCAACTATGAAAACTGGTGCACGGCTTATTTGAAATGCACTGCGAGCGATATGACTTTGCACCCGCAACTTTTGCGCATGGGGGTGTACCGATCGCAAATCTAGCTCGCACACGCAAGTTGTGTTGTCAATTTGTCAATTTATTTCGATTTATTTTGATGGTTAACTTCAAATAAGTTCGAATATTGTGTTGATTTTTATAAATAATATATGATTTAATAACGTTATTAACAACAATGGGCTGGCTCGTCTTAAACTAGCGAAGGCTTTTAACGAAAACCTCGCAGTAAGGCCACGATTTTATGCCTTCGTCCCAAGTGACCGGACTTTCGTAAAAAAAATTCGACTAAATAAAGCTACTTTTGAAGACTTATATAAGGCTTTACAGGGCTCTTTAGTATTTAGTGACGCCAAGAAAAGCATCTTCCACCGAGCACCGTATAATACCGCTGAGGCTTTTGCAACATTTTTTTACTCGACTTTTTGGTAAAGCTGGGGCGTTCTCTGACAAACTGGACAAGAAGCCTTTTTTCCTCCGCATCTGCGTTTGCGGAGCTCTTTTTTATATCTACAGGAATAGGGGCTTGGTAAAATAATATTCATTTTTTGTGGTAAATTGCTTATAAACACGAAACATATTTTGGAAAATTCTAACCTAAAGAATCAAAAAAATCATAATAAATAAATGTCATCGTAAAATATACGTCACCGTCAGCCAAAATATCATAAAACACAGAACATATCACCTCTAGAAAAGTATCTGCAATGTTATGTACCGGTTATGAATTACAGCGCCATCGTTGACTGAAACCCCAACTAATCGAGCATTCTTGACAAAAAGGCGAATTGATTTTTTTCATATATTTTTATTATTTTTAAATAATTTTTAATGTTCAACTGCATTTGGCTTGCTGACTCTTTTTAGTTCTTTTCGCCTAATTTTTTTGAAAACTATGACTGGCAGGAAGTTTCCGATGTCGAACATAGTGCAAAAAGAGTTAGTAAGTTAGCAAGAGACACGCAGCTATAGGTAGATCGCAAAGTAAATACGAATAATAAATACAAATACGAACGAAACGAAACAAACGAGTAAATACAAAAAAATACGAACAAAAATTAGGGTTTTTTTCAACCAAAACTTTTTGAATTTTAACTTTAACGCGCGTGGGGATCATGGTTTACAACAACACAATTTAAAAATTTAAATTTTGACTCTTAAAATGACAAAATAAATGACAAAACCAACCAACACAAATCACTGTCCACGCCACAGATACCTGTAAATTTCTCTTATCTTCCGACAGTGTCGCCATCGTTGATTAAAAACCTAACAAAAACTTTCGTCGCGATTCTCCAATTTGAGATATTTTTCTATAGGTAATATGTTCTGTGATCGTAAAATTTATATGGTAAATTTTCAACATTTTATGAAAAAAAACTGGCAACGCAGCGAGCGAGTGCATCTTTTGCGTGCACGCAAGTAGAGATGCACACGTCCAATGTCAATTTCAAATAAAGCTATTCGCACATAACAAGTTGCGTATACGAACAAATTGATGCAACTTTAGGTGCACGCAAATATTTGCGATCGATTTCAAATAAAGCCCCCCTGTACTGAATAAACTATCAACCCACACCTAATATTTTTTTCGCTGAGCTAACTGAGCATATTATGGACACCTAATTAATTCATTAACAAAAGGGGTTACATAAATTAGCGCCCAACTTAAGGGGCGTCGAACATCTTAAATAATAACATCAATTAAATATTGTACAGTTTGGTATTATCTTTTATCTTTTCTTTTGGCATAACTCAACGACTTAACTTTGGGTGTACCGGTATTACTTGAGTGATTTCGAATTAATTTATTTTGATAGTAACATATTTTCCTATACCTTCAATTAGTAAAAGTAATCAAATATGGCAGATTCTATTAGCCCCCGGCATTTGCTTGTGTCTGAAATTGATTATGAGCTGAAGTTTAGAGGAGTCCTTGCTAACTGTGGACGTCCTGAGAAAATAAGACTATTAAAGCGTCTTTTAGATAAAGAAGCTCAGGGTGGTAATACAAATAATGTTGGTGTCTATAAATTTACCTTTGAATTTCCCACTGAGTCTACAGAAATTGATACCACAATTGCTAGCATCACTACCTTGGTTGCTGACTTTGAAGGCAATCTTTCTGATACACTTTTCCTCAGAATCAAAGCCCGTCTTGCACATGTAATGGCACGTATCCAAAGACTTATCGTCCCTGAGGATGAAACTAAAGACGATGTGTGGCATATAAACATGAAGCATATGTCCGTTGTCTTTCTCTTGATGCTGACACTCATGAAAGAGTGGATCAATTTCAGAGTACTCAAGCTCCACCTGCTCTTGCTAACTCTACCTTGGCTCCTCAAGCAAATGTTTCTGTGTTTCCCGCTACCTTATCTTGTTCCAATAACAAAAATTTCATTCCCGAATGGAACTTGAAATTTACTGGAGATTCCAGAAGTGTGTATGATTTTCTTGAGAGAGTTTCCGAGCTTGCTGCCGCATATAAAGTTACCGATAAACAACTTTCCAAGTCTGCCACTTTATTATTTTCTGGTGATGGCCTAATGTGGTTTAGAAATGTCAAAACTTCAGTTAATACCTGGGACGAATTGAATTAAAAATTAAATTGGATTTCCTTCCTCCAAATTGTGACGATGAAATATGGGAACAAATCAAAGCCAGGTGGTCAATTTTTGACCGTTCGCAAATATAGAAACGTATGTAGATTGTTCCTAAATCTGCGAACAGCTACAAGTTCTGATTTTTGGCCGTTCGCAAAGTTTCGTATGCGCATATTTTCATTCGCTTTTCTGCGAGCGGTATTCTAGTCGCCTTATTCGGTTTGCGTATTCGTTTTTCTTCTGTCAAGTGGGGATGTTAGGTTGTTTTTGTTTGTCAATTTGTTTGATAGCGATTTTATTATTGGATTATTATATACAGGGTGTATATTTTAAGTGATACCACTATTACTATATCCGAAACGGTAAGAGCTACAAGGTCGGTTAAATTAGAGAAAAGTTGCCTTTTTTGATGCCCATCCAAAACTTGTTTACAGTGTTGTCAAATTCCTTTTAGTTAATAAAATACAGGGTGATTTCTTAAAAACGCCAAAAACTATTTCATCAACTATTTCGAAAACCATTGATATTCGAGACACAATTTAAATTTGAAAGTTTTATAATTTTTTTCGCTCTACAACATAGCATCTTCAAATTTTAAATCCTACGTTTCGTGATCGAGCTTCCATTATCAACTTCATTTTTTTTAATATGGACCTGGTCTTTTTATGTCATTTTTACAAAGGGAATAAAACGCACTTTCTAAAAATGACATAAAAAATCCAGGTCCGTATTTAAAAAAATGAAGTTGATGATGGTAGCTCGATTACGAAACATCGGATTTGAAATTTGATGACACTATGTTGTAGAGCGAAAAAAATTGAAAAACTTTCAAATTTAAATTGTGTCTCGAAAATCAATAGTTTTCAAAATAATTGATGAAATAGTTTTGGGCGTTTCTTAGAAATCACCCTGTATTTCATAAACTAAAAAGAATTTGGCAAAACTGTAAACGAGTCTTAAATGGGCATCAAAAAAGGCAACTTTTTTCTAATTTAACCGACCTTGTAGCTCTTACCGTTTCGGATATAGCAATAGTGGTATCACTTAAAATATACACCCGATATATCTACTACCTCTGTATCTGGGAGGGTGATATATAAGGTATGCTACAGCACTTAGGCCACAATTATGCCCATTGTGCGCCTCCACAAGAGGAGAGGTCATCATTAGCTCGTCACTTAGCCTAGCGATTCTACGTAGGCGATGACGTCGTCGAAAGCGGTGACTCAGATCTCTTCTAGTGATTGGTACGATTGGCCTAAACTAGCTCTGAGTATTGGCGAAAGGGCAGTGCAGTCACAGAGAATGTGCTCTATCGTCTCGTATTCTTGATTACAAAGTGTATCTACTATAATATGGAAAACTTGATAAATGTGCTGGCAATTCGTTATTTGGAAACGCAGAGACACGAAATCGACGCAACCATCGACATAACCGCCGTAATCCATTCGTAGAGCTAAACCAAAGGGCCTGTTTCTCAATAGCGATTCACCTCCGAGTTGGTTTCAACTCCAGGTTAAACGTGTCCAGTTGCAATGTTCACCCTGGAGTTATGCTTAACCCGGGGGTGACTTGCTATTGAGAAACGGACCCAAAGGCAGTTTATTAAAGGGTGTTGCTTGTTCTACCTGCTCGAAAAATTAGGAAGATCTGCTATTTATGAGCTTATATGAGACAGGTGAACGCTGATCTGCTGCTGAGATCTGCTTGAAGCAGTACAAATTACAGTACAAATTACAAATAAACATCCTGTTTATTATTTTCTGATTGTCAAAAGAGCTTGTTAGATATTTGGTTGAATGTTTAGAACCTCATACACGTCTGGCACAACGACCAACAGATTCAGATGTCTTGACTAAAGTAGGAAATGAATGTTATTTAGAAGGTTGTTTTGCAATGTTTGTTATACAGTTAGTTTAATGCGGTGGGTCTTGATTACGCGTTGAAATTTTTCGCAAGCGGTAGCTATCAATCGGATTAGCTGTAGCTTGCTTTTCACATACTTCACAAGTTTCTTTTGCTTTTCACAGGCGGGATGCGAATCCCTTTTCTTTTAATTTTTGTCACTGGCTTTCTTCCATAATTTAGCACTATCGTAAACACCCATAATTCGTCAAATTTAATTGAAAAAGGCAAAAACACGTCAAAAATTTGTCAAACATTCTAAAATTTCCCACGTTGCCAAATCAATTATACGTATGTTTACGAATTCGCAATATCTACGTTTATCCATTTACGCACATCGGTCAAAAATGGGTTAATAGATACGTATACGTTTATTTTTGTTCGCAAATCTTCGAATACGCAATTTAACGTATATTGTCAAAAATTGGCCCCCAAGAAAGCAGAGAAACTATTTCTATTTTCGCATCCCAAATGGAGAGTCTCTTTTCTCGTCTATCACGTCCACCTGTTGAACCAACCAAAATTAAGTATATTAAACAAAACTTATTCCCTGAATACTTCTCTGCTTTGGTTCTCCAAGAAATAAATTCCGTTAATGAACTCATTATCCTAGTTAAAAAGTTAGAGGAAGCCAATTTTGTGAAGCATAAACAATTCCCTAGAAATCAGGTTTCTGCAAACAGTCATTTCGCCAAAAATAATTCTCAGAATTTTGCAGTCCCGAGTAGTTCTCAAAGTCCTAGCTTTTCCCGTAACTCACAATCTTCCAGAAATAATTCTCAGCCTTTAGCTCGAAATTCTCAGACTACTACCCAGTTTAACTCCCGCAATGCTCCAGGGCCGAGATTCTAAAATCACGATTCGACACACGACTCGACAACGATACCGGCCTTGTCGTGTCGAAAGCTATAATTCCAATGAGATTTCTAACCTAGAATCGTCGGAAAAATCGTCTCGTTGTCGAATCGTATGTCGAATCGTGATTTTAGAATCCCCGACCTGAACGCAAATGTTGGAATTGTGATGGCACTGACCATTTTTACTTTGATTGTCGTCGCCAGAGAAAGAAGTTCTGTTTTCGTTGTGGTTTAGCAGATGTAACCGTGAAAACGTGTCCTACCTGTAATCCAAAAAACTAAATTCTGGTGGTATACGACAAGGCCATTGTATATTACCTACCTTATCTGCCAATTATCTTACCTATCCCTCTACCGAACAAATGACTTACCTTGAGTTCTATAAGAACAATCTTGTATCTTTTTCGATACCTTTCTCAGAACTTAAAAACCATACCGCTGAACTAGCTCCTGTCTTTGTGCATCGAACTCTCGACAATCGACCTTATATAAAGGTTAATATATTTGATTTTGAAGTTGTCGGATTATTTGATAGTGGCGCAACGATTTCTATTGTTGGTTCAGAAGGTTTAAAGTTCTTCAAAAATTCCAATATCATCATAAATCCTTCTTCCATTAAGTGTGTAGCTGTAGTTGATGGCACACAACAGAATGTGACTTTCAATACTTAATGTGAGATGAAATATATTTATAAGGAATGTTTTTAGGGAGTGAATCCTACGCCTACCGGTAGGTCCTTTGTTTTCCAACGGTCGTACGCCTACCAGTAGGTCCTTTTTCATCCACCGATTGTGCGCCTACTGGTAGGTAGGTCCTTTTTCGTAAATTGATCAAGCGCCTACTGGAGGTGTTTTATTACATTAGAATCCGTATATCCTACCAGTCAGCTCTTGCTAGCTAAATGCGTTAATACAATTTTGTTTATTTACAAAATTGTCATTAGGAACTTCATCCACTGAGTAATAAGCCTTTATTAGTACTTAACATCTTTCTAATTTGGACTTTAAACTTGTTGATGTTTGAAATCTGCGTCATTTTAGACGGCAACCTATTGAAAATCCTTCTGCATACACCTTGAAATCATTTTTGAGTCTTCGATTGCACGCTATGCTGGCTAAACCTCGAATAGAGGGTCCTTGGGAGAGCAAATCCATCAAAAACGAGAAAAACCTTTTTCAAATATATCACCTTCTTGTTCAAAATATTTTTGAGTCTGCGATTGCTCGCTCTGCTCGCCGGTGAATCCACCAAAAACGTGAAAAACCTTTATTAAATAGGCATAACCCCTTGAAATTTAAAATATTATTGAGCCTCTGGATTGCTCGCTCCGCTCGCCAAACTTCAAAGAGAAGATTCTTGGAAGCTTAAATCCACCAAAAACGTAGAAAACCTTTTTCAAATATATCACACATCGAACGTAAATGCACAAATATGCACAATAATAGCGTACAATAGGTAGGCGACGGATTCTTGAATTAATATGAACCTACCGGTAGGCTCAGGATTCTTTTTACAAACAGTACCTACCGATAGGCGTTATATCATGTGGCAATTGAGGACCTACCATAATGTTTGAGCGTCTTTGGTTATACATACGGTAGGCACACAATCAATGAAACAAATGGGACCTACCGGTAGGCGCAGAGTTCACTCCCATGTTTTATGTGAAACAGCACTAACAAGCAATTTAACTTTGCTTCTGTGCTAATGCCTGTTTTATTTATCAATCTCAATTGTATACCTACCATTACCGATATTGTAACTTTTTTTGATAAATAAACTATTTGAATTGAATTGAATTGAATTGAGAAAGTTAGCAGTATTATCGATTTACCTATTTACCATAATGATACTTGTCAAGTCTTGGAAGCTTTAGTGGTACCATCCCTGGTACACAGTTTTATTTTTGGCAGCGATTTTGCCAGACAATTTTCATTGATAGTAGATTTCAGTAAAAATAGCTGGTTTTCCCAAAATACTTCTACTTTTGAATTTCAAAATTATAATTGTGACGTTACCTGACTTTTTACCTTGGATGATTTGTCGGATAACCAGCTTGCTCAGACAGTATTAGACTCTTTTCGAAAAATATCTAGCGACACTCAAATTGGCAGAACAAATAAAATTTCTATGAAAATCGATACCGGTGACGCCAAACCTTTTAAGAGAAAGCAGTATCCCATGCCACCATACATGTTGAAAATTTTAAATCAAGAGCTTGACGATATGCTGAAATTAGGTGTCGTTGAACCTTCAAAAAGTCCATATTCTTCTCCCGTACTTCTCGTAAAGAAATCCAATGGGGAAATGAGATTTTGTTTTGATGGTCGATTTTTGAATGAGCAAACGAAACATGACAGCTATCCTTTACCTAACATAGAGCGAATTCTCAGCATGTTGCGTGGTGCAAACTTTATATCTTCGGTAGATCTCCGTAAAGCTTTCTGGCAAATTCCTCTTGACGAAGATTCTCGAGAGAAAACAGCTTTTTCTATCATGGATCGTGGATTATTTCAATGTACTTCAGTTCCTTTTGGTTTATGCAATAACGCCCAAGTTCAACAGAGACTTGTGGACAGTTTATTTGGTCCTTGGTATGAGCCCAATATCTTTTGTTACCTTGACGACATTGTTATAATTTTTTCCACATTTGAAGAACATGTTAAGTTACTTTCTGAAGTTAAAGACATCTTAAAAGATGCTAATTTAACAATCAATGTCGATAAGTGTGAATTCTTCAAAACATCTCTCAAGTTTCTTGGGTATATTGTCGGATCAGATGGTTTGCGAACAGATCCTGAAAAAATTTCCGCTATGATTAATCATCCACGTCCAACCAATACCACTCAAATAAAAAGATTTTCCGGTTTATGTGGTTGGTATAGAAGATTCTTGAAGGATTATTCTTCCTTAATGGCTCCCATTCACGATTTCTTAAAAGATAAAAAGAAGAATCAACCTATACAATGGACTCCTGATGCCGAGAAGGCTTTTCTTCAAGTCAAACAGGCTCTTGTTTCCGCACCTGTCTTGAGTCAACCTGACTTTTCTTTATTCTTTACTATCCAGAGTGATGCCAGTGATGTTGGATTGGGAGGTGTCCTCACCCAAGTCATTGGTGGTGTCGAAAAAATAATAGCATGCTAGTAGGTCTCTCACTAAAGCGGAACGAAACCTACAGGAAAACTTGCACGTTGGGCTATGAAGCTGAGGACTCATACTTCCGGAGGTTTCCCTTATCGATATAATTCCCGAAAATCTTGACCAGTGGTATGTGTCCTTGAGAGAAAGAATTCTTTAATCTCCCGATCATTTTCCTCACTTTAAAGTTCAAAACGGTATTATTTACAAATTAATTTTGTCTTCTGTCCCTGTCAAATCCAACACTAGAGAGTGGAAAATAGTAGTCCCTAAATATCTTCAGAAACAGACTATCCAAGATTGTCACAATCCTCCTACCGCCGCTCATTTGGGTTTTCTCAAAACTTTACCTCTAATTCAAGAAAATTTCTATTGGCCTAGAATGCGCAAGCATATCCTATCTTTTGTGAGAAATTGTCATGTTTGTGCAAGTCAGTAGATATCTAATCTTCCTCCATTAGGATTAATGGGCAATGAAAAATCCGTTCAGTTCCCTTGGCAAATCATTGCAGTAGATTTAATGGGTCCATTTCCGAGATCACCCAAAAACAATTGTTACCTCCTCGTCGTCTGTGACTGGCTCACCAAATATTGTCTTGTACATCCCTTGCGAGTTGCTACTGCCAACTGTATCGTCAAATTTCTGGAAAACTAGGTGTTTCTTAAATTTGGAGTTCCACAATATATCATCTGTGATAATGGTTCCAACCTTGTAGCTAATACTTTTGAAGACTTAGCCAATACGTATCAAGTTCAAAAAGTATGGTATACTTCCTTTTATTCTCCTCAAGTTAATTTCGTTGAGCGTTCAAATCGAACAATTGGAACAGCAATTCGTTGTTACATAAAGGATCATCACAAGGGTTGGGACAAAGAACTACCAAAACTTCAACATGCTTTGAACATTGCGAAGCATGAAATTACCGGATACACTCCTGCTTTTCTTAACTTTGCTCGTCATATACCACTTTCTGGACGTTATTATGGTGATGTTAATTCTTCTGAGGACTTCGGAAGGAAACCCTGATAATTAGGCTAAGGATATCAGAAAATTATCGGACGTATTAACTGAAGTTAGGAAAAAACTGCATATCGCTTACCAAAGATATACCCATACCTATAATTTGAGAAGACGAGACGCTGTCTTTAACGTAGGTGATAGGGTCTGGCGACGCAACAAGGTTCTTTCCGATGCTTCTAAAAAGTTTTCCGCAAAGCTAGCTCCTAAATACATCTTGTGTACAGTCAAAAAGCGTATGTCTCGTTTAGTCTATTCTTTGGCCGATTCTACAGGTAAAAATGTAGGTAACTGGCATATAAAAGACTTAAAACAGTACCTTGGCTCTAACTCAGATTTATCTTTGGAGTGAGTTTTTGTTTTTCAAAGTATCGTACCGATTTCTAAAATTTCTGCAACTCAGCTCATCTATCAATTTCATTACCTTAGCGTTCATTTTTTTGTCAGGTAGTTTGCTGGAGTTGTTTCATCCTATTTCTCAATTATCTTTTCTATCGAATATCGTTAATACCATCAATACCGTTAATACCGTTTATATTACCTCTTTAATATCTGCCAATAGAACTTCTTGAGTCAGCTTATAATATCAGCCATTATCGACATAAGTTCTCCTAGGAATTTTTACCGTGTACCTTTATTGATTACTTTTCTCTATCTCTATCTTTCTCTATATCTCTCTTTCTTACCTTACCATTATTTTGCTATTACCAAGGCCGTTACCATTGTGGCTTAAAACAATGGCTTAATACAAACAATAATATTGTTTAACCAAACAATTGGTTACAATGTGTTTGTACTAGGGAATGGTTGCGGGCGAAATTGCTTTTCTTCAGTGAAGACTTTGTCTTTGCTGAAGAATAACCAAAACCCAAAATTTTGGATTAATTATCCATTACCAACAATTTCCGTTGGCTATTTCGGGAGGAAGCGCTGTATTTGTGCTTACCTGGCCCGTGGGAAAATGATTCTCGCTCCTTTGAAATTGTCTTGTTGAACAGTACGGTTGACTGAAAGTGCTGATCAAATAAAATATCTTACCGGTCTTTGGGCGTTGCCCTGTTTAACGAATTAAAGTTGCGTGTGGCAATAATCTGTCGATTTAAGAAATATTCGGATCAAAAAGTCTCGTGATTACGATTTAATTCAAGTTTGAATTCCCACTCAGAAACGTGGTAAGTTCTTTCAAGTTTTATAATTAACGGCTTTTCAAGGAATGCATTCTTACTTAGGGTCTCTCGAACGGCTGACTTTACCCATAGGTCGAGAGTTGAATTGTGTGCATAATTTTTTTTTTTTTCAGGATTACTGATTATCGTTTGCTAATTATTTTCTGGGTGTGTTTCTGAATTTTCACACTTCCATATTTTGTGCAATTTTATAAAAAAAAAAAATTCTCCAAACGTCAAAAAAACTTCACTTTATTAACCCCTGTCAAGATGTTAGAAATTTAATTTCTATGCTGCTAGGTAAATCCAGCGGGTAGACACCTGTCGAGGTGGTAGAAGTTTAATTTTTTTGCTGCTTGGCAACCCCAGCGACAGCAAAAGTACTTTTAGTGCCGCTCGTACTTTTACTGCCGCTTAACCATCCACTTGCCCCCGAGTCTACCTCATTAGTTTGGAGAAAAAATAGCGTGTTGCATACGGAGTAGAAGCACTTTTTTGTGCTTCAGCAGTAACCTACTGCTTCAGCACAACAAAGTAAAGCTTCTACTCCTAATACAACAATATACTATTTTTTAATTCAGTGGCGCCCTCGCCATTCTGTACTGAATAAACTATCAACCCACATCTATTTTTTTTTTTTTCGCTGATCTAACTGAGCATATTATGGACCCCTAATTAATTCATTAACAAAAGGGGTTATAAGATTGCTATGTTTTTTTAAACGTAGGTATGTTTTAGCAATATTTTTCTTTAATTTTGTCAATGAACTTTATTGTCCAAATTCCTTGTTAAAAATCTGACCAATTAAGAAACAATAATGCGACGTACGTTTTCGTAATCAAAGCACTCTTTGTTTGTTTTTTTTTTTGAAGACCCGTTATGATAAATTTGTTAAAAGTAGTTTTTATGCCCTTAGCCAAAACCTATTAAGTAAGTACCTACCTATAGCTTTTGTAGACACCATGAATGTGATATCATTTTGTGTATTCTAATTAATGAAGAAAAATTGATACGATACAAAAACTTTCCGAAAATACATCAAAAATATTGACATTTTTCGAAAGTAAACATTTCCTTCACCCCAGTCATTTCCAGGGGAATCGAAAGGTAACTGCGAAGAAGTATTCTTGTCCCCTAAGGAAATTATATTTCTTGACACTAAACTGACAAAATTATTGAGACCAATTTTTTTTCCAAAACAATTCAATTTTTGAGATTTTATTGGCGATTTCAGAGCCACTTTAACTTTTTTGTAAATTAAATCAATAACGCAATTTCAAAATTTCAACAAGTTGATTGTAATAATTTATGTCCTATGAATAATTTTCAATCTCGATGGTCGTCCGGGAATGTTCAGCTTCTCAAAACCCTCGAAATAAGTAGGTAACGTGATAAGCTTGCCGTGAAAACTGAAAAGTATTATAAAATTTTCAGATAATATTATTGTATATGGACACTTTTTGCAAGTATACAGCTGTTTGGCAGGACTTTTGGAATATGGAATACCAGGTAACAAGATAGTGCTAATAGAACCGTTTCCTTATAGTATGAATATTGACAAGAAGAAGCGTCATAATATATCGGTTTTCAACGATCCTGATATTTATCACAGTGTATGAAAATATGACTGGTTTAGAATTTTTTAATGTGGAATATTTTTTTTGTAGACTATGGAATATATCAAGCAGCAAGGTATCCGAATGTATTCGTCATATTATTTTATAAATTGGGAATATTGGGAAGAAGAGAATCGTATTTTGAGCGTGAGATTCGAATCGAAACACAAAATGTTGGAAATGAGTTGCCAGGCTATATTTTTCTTTTACGATAAGACTATAAGTCCGAAAATTTATCAAGTGGTTAGTCAATGTGGATTAGTGTTTGATGGTAGAAATTATTTAGAGCCACTACAGAAGCATGTTAATAAAAATGTATTTTATCTAGGCCGTTTAGTGATCGACAGTAATTGCAAAACAAACGACGACCGAATATACGCAGCAGGAACGCTAACAAAGTACTCCAGGAAATATTACGCACAAAACTTGGTTCATAAATTTTTCAATAGAGTTGAAATTGGTACTAAATTGGGTGAGCGAATTCGAAATTTGTTGGTACCAGGTTTTGTCAAAAAAACGGATCCTAAAACGCATGATTTTAATTTCCATTTGGAGATAAGGGATCGATTGGTAACTAAATATGAAAAGCCTATAATGCGATATTGTCGATTACCAGGAGAGTTGTATTATTTATCCATTGTTAAACCTGGTAGAAGGATACCGTTGGAAAGTGCTAGCTCTATGGAGAACTATGTAAGGAATATTTACAATTAGCTTTTTTGAGAAAATGGGTTTGTTTTGATTGTTAGAAGAAGTTTAGTAAAAATATTAATATTTTAGGGCCAAGTCTTCATCACAGGTAGTTGCCGAAATTTGGATCATCAAGGATTTTTCAAAATTCACTTCAACGAGTTTAACAAGGTGGAAACGATAACGTGCTTGACGAAATTTGTAAGAATGATTTTATGATTATACTAGCTGTTGCCCGCGGCTTCGCACGCCCTATACAAATTTTGTAGGTGTAGGGTGTAGGTATAGCATTAGGTAATCTTCTTTCAAAGAGCTAAGGGGATAGTTGCGTCAGACATATGGTCATGTAACTCTTATTTTTGCAGCACCTCTCTGTAAACCACATTTTTTGTTCTGCTTTGTGGCTGCACAATATGAATACTATTTTTTGACAGCTGACGTTAAATTTTTTTGAAGTGCCACTCGCTGCTAATAGCTTTGTTCGCGGATCATATTTTGAACCGATTCCGAACCAGTGCGGAACTAATGGAGGACTATCGTAGAGCGCATGCCCAGTTATAGCTGGGTTCGGCTTGCTCACTCCGTGCACTCCGAGTGATTCCATTCGCACTTCAGCCGTTCGGGTATTACCTTTTAGCTTATCAGATAACGGCTGGAATGCGATCGGAGTAACTCGGAGTGAGCAACCCGAACCCAACTTGTGAATGGGTTCAGGTTCCTATTTTATCGCGAACAGTTTTGGAACCGAACAAAAACTCCAGAACCTTGCTCCAGACTGTCGAATACGTGAACGAATTGCGAATGTCATGTCTCAAACTTGAAGTTAGCTTAGCCTGGGACCGGTGGAATTTGTTCAGAATCGGTTCCGAATCGTTTCTGGTGAAAGCATGAAAATATAACAACAAAAACACATTTTTTTTTGCACTGATTCTGCAAATGGAAATCGCTATGAATTTGATTCTGCTTGTCATATTTCTGAATTTGACAGCTGACACGTCGTCTGTTTCTGTTCATTGGTTCACACTTTTTTCCCCGCACTCCCGTACCACACCGTTTCTTATTTTTGGTTATTTAAGGCGATTGCTTAAGGCCATGTTGATATTATTTCTTAGTGAGCATCTCCAACCTATTACCTACCTGTTTGCAAATTTTCATCTCGATTGGTTTAGTAGTTTTCGAGATTTCGTGTTTAATCAGTCAGTCAGTGAGTGAGTGAATTTCACGTTTATATATATAGATTTAATAGCATTGCGTGTCAACAATACTACTCACGGGGAAAAATACAGAGAAGTGAAACTAGAACACGGATAGTTGAAACAGAATTATATATAAATTGGCAAATAATTTGAAAACGATCGTTTCAAAATAACTGCCAAATATATCGGACTTATATTTCGTTGGTGGTGGATAGATTTTTATTATGTATGTAGGTAGGTTTTCTAATTTCTACCTATGTTTGGTTTATAGGGTTCTAAGTCTCCTTTCGAATTCCAAACTACATTCTTCTCTCTTCTCCCACATATCATCTCCTAGCTTCGTCTTATTCTCTTTAGTTTTTTGATTCGGGTTAGCTTTTGTTTTTGGTGTTGCTCACCCGGTTCCTTTATTCTATCCTTTAATGTATGTACATTTTTGGTCTTTCTACTGCCCATATCATATGTAGCAGTCTACTGCCCGTCTCCAGCAGTTTACTCTCTAGCTCTAGACATCCACTCTTCACTATACTTTCAACCAAGCTTTCAACTATCTACTGTGTCATGTATTTGGTGTTAATTATTCTTAGATATTCTTTTATACCAGATAATTTCTGGTGGGCTTCTTCCTTTCATGGTACCATCAAATATGTCGTGATTTGTGATTTGGTAATAATTTTCATAAAGCCCGTCAAGTAATTCTCCTCTAGAATTCCTGACCCTTCGCGGAATATCATAGCACTCGTACTTCTCAGCGGCATGATCTGTATAGCGTCTTTTTGAAGGATAATATTGCCTCCCTGGATCCGCAGTCGTATCCGACTAATCTCCTTGCTCCCGATTTTCTTTTTTCCGCTCGCCATATTTTTGCCTTCTACTAGCATGTAGAATCATCATCCGCAGCGGTGAAATTAGGTGCCATTGTTTGCTCCTGGTAATACCTTCTCTTTTTTTTCTAGAAGTTCCTTCAACGAGTGTTTAAAAATTTGTCCCATTGGTTCTCTTTCCTCTTGTATTGACACAGTTCTGATGTTTGGTTTGGATATCCTATAGGCCGCTTTGGTTTCTAGGCCTTAGAGCTGCGCTGTTACTTGATAATTCTGTTATGAGCAGTAGATTCATATCTCAAATTCCATGAATGAAATTTGGGACCTTTAGTTCTTCTCGCACTCTTGTTGTTGCTTCGAAGAAAGCAAAAATACCCCTAGAAAATGATGGAATGGTCTAGAAATCACTTTGTGGACTTGCCTCTCCGATCTCAAAGCAGTAATAAAGTCACTACTTGAGTTCAACAAAAGCTCACTTTATTGTATCAACCTACTGGCATTAATCAATAATTCACTAGTTATCTCGCTAATTATCCACCTGACTAGCGTAAACTAATTCTCTAATTATCTCGCCAAGACTGCAAATTATTAGTATTAGCAATTACCTTGAATTAATACACCAATTGTTTCACTTATTATCTCTTCGCTGATACCATAATGTCACGAATTTCGCGGAACTACTAACTCTCTTCACTAACAACAACAACTTTTGAATGAATGAGTGAATTAGGGGTATCGTTACCTACGACCTGCATATATCTATTGTGGGTGCTTCAGTTGATAATTTATTCTTACTAAAAGCACCTTATCCAGCTTCAAAGCTTTTATGAGCGCAAGTAAGCTGGATACTTCTATGGATCGAATTTCTTCCCGTCCAACGTGAGAAGGTTTTCTGGAGTTTCCTTCCCGTCCTCACAGAACCGGCAGATGTCTTCGTTTTCGATTTTAGTTCTCTCTTAACCGGCAGTGGCCTGTAACAATTCCAGTGAGAATGCGAAGATTGTTTTTACTCAGTGATATATAAGATCTTTTGATCTCCCTTGGTGAGGGGCTGCCTCAACTTAACGCTTCCTTATAGGTTTGCATCCCTATGCCACAGAAAGGCCCTGGTCCTGAAAGCGGAGTTTGTGCTCTCTTTCTTTTTGTAGTTTCTGTCAAGATTGAATTCAGCTCATCTACTTATAGCGTTATTTCCGCCTGAAATATGCCTGGGTGTTTTCTCATTGCTTCAAAGAACTCGATCCCAGGCCCAAGTACTTCAGCTCCGGTCCCTTGTTCAGTTCTTGACCCATCAGTATACCATTTTACGGCTTTCTGCTGCATTGTAAGAATGGATGTGGTGTTTCCTAGGATAAGTAGTCATTGCGCCCGTGATGCATGTGCACGCCAAGCGCTGTAGTTTGTTGAGAACTGCTTTTATGTTCTACTTCTCGACTTCTCTGAGCCAGACTATCGATCCATATAGTAGGGTTGGTCTTACTATCATGGTATACATCCATCTCAAGATCCCTGGTTTGCATCCCTAGGTTTTGCCACACCATGAGAGCCCTTGTAGCCTTTGTTACAACCGCCTCAATAATGTGTTTGCTCCATCTGAGTTTGCAGTCCAGCGTTATGCCGAGATATTTGACATCACGGTCGATGGTGTAATATTAGTCCTGTGTATTCGGATTCGGATTCTAGGGAGTTTTCTCCTCCTAGTGAAATGCCCTACGGTGTTTTATTGATGGGTTTATCTCCACTCTCATTGTTTGACACTATTCCTCCGTTGCTTTGATTCCAGTTTCTGAGAGTTCACACAAGGTGCACTCGAATTTTCCTCTTGCTATGATGATAATGTCATCGGCATACCCAACGCAGCGCAAGCCCAGATTGTTCAGTATTCCTAGTAGTTTATTCATCACTGAGCTCTACATCAGGGGTGAGCATATTCCGCACTGGGAAATGCCTCAAGTAATGCTCACCTCAATAGACTCATTGCCTATTGAAGTCTCTGCTGTCCTCGTAGCAAGTAACTTACACATCCATCGAGATATTGTATCGTTGACTCCTCGTTAGTGCTCTCCGAATGACCACATGAGATGTGTTGCAAGGGCATCAGCGATGTCTAGGAAGGCGCATAGTGCGACTTCTTTCTCGTCTAGAGTTTCTTGTAACATGCCCCTCAGTTGGAACAGAGCTGTCTCAGTGGACATGTCTGCTCTGTAGGCATTGCATTCAAAGGCCACTTATCCAATGTAGTGGATCTGATATAGTTATCTACTGCCTTTTCCATCGCCTTTCGAAGGATCGATGTGAGGCTCATTGGTCTTAAAGATTTGGGGTCTATCCCATCCTTCTTGCCTGCCTAGAATGACAACAACGTTTATTGACCTAACTGATTTTACAAAATTCCGAGCAAAATTCTCTTCAACGCTTTCAGTTTAATTTATACAACAATTCTTCTATAAAAACTTACTGAATAACTAACTTGAAATTTACGCGATAGAATGACGTAAATAGTTGTTTATTACACAATAGTATTCATTCTTGAATACTTGACATCGGATTCGTTAACAGTGGTGCCGGCCTCTTCGCACCGATACAATAATTTCGTAACCTTCTGGTCATGTATTCCAGATTTGGATCATAAGTTTTTTTTTTTACACACAGGGCGTCTAGTTAGTGCGATATTGGACTTACAGGGAGATGCAAGGAAAAAAAAATAAAGAAAAAATTACAAAGTTGTTTGATACTCTAAGGTGCATTAGTTAATAGTTATTTATTTTCTACTTAACTATTATAGATCCATAATACCTAGGAAACGAAATATGTTAACATACCTATAACAACCTGATCCATAACGCCCGCTTATAATACCCTGAGGTGTTTTTGTTGTTGAAGTTTTATTAATTTGCACTTTACCCTATAGTTGGGGAGCTGGCGTCAAAAACATGCAAGAGTTTTGGCAAGGCGGATATTTTCAAAATAGGTCGTACTTTAGTGCTAGAATGCTAGTGTACAGTCAGCACTCACAGTTCCGGGACAGCTGGCTCTGGGACGCGGGCAAAGTTGTAATTTTAAGAAGCATCTAAACTGTTTTCTCAAAGCTCAAAATTTATAGAAATTTTGCACATTATCTGTTTGAAGGTCACAGAAAACGTATGTAAATCGTCAGACGTCTAGTTCGTTGCAAAAAGGGGGTCAGACGTCCTCAAAGTTTTTATTTTATGGCATTTTCTTCGATGTCCTGTCAAAATATATTTTTGCAGGTATCTGACAAATATATTTGATGAAAATGCCATAAAATAAAAACTTTGAGGACGTCTGACCCCCTTTTTGCAACGACTAGACGTCTGACGATTTACATACGTTATCTGTGACCTTCAAACAGATAATGTGCAAAATTTCTATAAATTTTGAGCTTTGAGAAAACAGTTTAGATGCTTCTTAAAATTACAACTTTGCCCGCGTCCCAGAGCCAGCTGTCCCGGAACTGTGAGTGCTGACTGCACACTAGCATTCTAGCACTAAAGTACGACCTATTTTGAAAATATCCGCCTTGCGAAAACTCTTGCATGTTTTTGGCGCCACCTCCTGGACTACTAGGCAGCCACTAAATGTCTGACTGAAAATAATTTTCGGTCTAGCCAGGATTTGAACCCGGTCTACCATCAATGTTTCCCATGTAGACCAGCGCGTTAACTCACACGACCACCACCGTTGCCTTGCCTTATGAGATATTTATAGATATATAGTCGGAGAGCCAGCGCCAAAAAAGTGCAAGAGTTTTAAGAAAGCTGAACATTTAATATAAGCTTGTATTTGTGATGTATATAACTATACTCCAGTCAGCAAGTGAGGTAGCGGGACAAGCCACGCCCAAGCACCTTCGAATGTGTCAAAAATTATTTGCGATGAAAGAGTTTCATGAAAGCTGAAAATCTGTCAATCCATTGTTTATTTAATGAAAAACATGGAAAACATGGTCAGATAGCATTATGATGGGACAACAAAAGTCAGCATGGCTATATTCCGGTCGTATTGTAATATAGGTAACTGAAACTGTTTCATGATGGTTCAAATTTGGTATGTTATTATTTGATTAAATACTATAATCGAAAATAACAGTCAGACTTTAATTTGTTGGAACTTAACCAGTCAGCAATCAATTCAGTTTTCAATATTAGGCAATTCAAACCACGTGACTTTCAAGATGGTGTGGCGGCCACGCATGGGCCAAAAAACAGAAAAAAATATCTAGAATCTGCTCGATTTATTAGTTTAGGTACCTAGTCGACAAATATTTTATTAAATAGTCCAAATCAAAGTTGCAAGCAAAACTCTAAGCAAAATAATTTGAAAAAAAAATAAACGCATAAAAACACATTCAAAACAAACTTGCTTGGCCGCCACGCCATATTGAATTTCCCTATCTGACAGATGGATTGAATTGCCTAATTGTATACACACAGGGTCCGCAGCTGAGCGCGCGTCGGTCTATAAGTGCTAAACTAATAAGGTTAGGAATTTCGTTCATGTCAACCTATACTGATCGTGAGACTCTATTTTAAGAAAATATTTTTGAGTATACAGGGAGGCTCAATTACGCGTGACGATATGAAAGTCATTAATTTTAAATCAGACACCATGTATATGATTACATATTTGGATTTTACGTGAAATTTTGAGCAGGTTTTATGTGATATAAAATCTGTTTTTTTTTTAAAGATAAAAGTCAAAATGACATTATGTTGGCAATACAATGTAAAATTGTCAATGCTTTCAAAATTTTTATGTAGAGAAGGCTTGTGTTGCCAACAAAGTTACTAAATTTTTGACTTGGGGAATTATCTTTAAAAAAAAAACAGACTTTACCCTTCACCTTACTTCAACTGTTTTGGAAATATTGACAGTTGAAAAGTGACTTTTTTGCAACTTTGCCAGGCTGTAATACTTAAACGGTTAATTTGAAAGGAAAACCAATCTTGCCTACATTTTTATCTTAGATTTTCATAAATTGTCATTCGACATCAACTTTGAATTAGCTGGAGATTAAATTAAATTGCAATTTTCAATCATGGATTAAATTCAAATGATAGTTTCTGAAAATCAAAGATGAGAATGTAAGATCGGTTTTCCTCTAAAATTAACCGTTTAGGTTTTATAGTCTAATAAAGTTGCAAAAAAGTCAATTTTCAACTTTCAATATTTCCAAAATAGTTGAATTAAGGTAGGGTATATCAAATAAAATCTACTCAGAATTTTACGTAGAATCCAAATATGCAATCACATACAGGGTATCTCGTTGAAAAATAACGACTTTTATATCGTCACGCCTAATTGAGCCACCCTGTATACTCAAAAATATTTTCCTAAAATAGTCTCCCGACCAGTATAGGTTGATATATGAACGAAATTCCTGAACTTATTAGTTCAGGACTTATGGACCGACGCGCGCTTAGCTGCGGACCCTGTATGTATAGTTTGGCAAGTGGTAACTTGGTAGAGACGAAAGGGGGAAGAAAAGTGGGGCGTAACCTAAGAATATTCACTGACACCTCAAATGACACCGCCTGATGACAACCATGTCTTTGGGTTCAGTGGCACCGAAAACACCAAGGAAATAAACCAAAAAATTATTAGGAAAAAAATTCTTGAGTTTCACGAATAACCACGCCACTGGTGCTGTCGTTCAGGCTCTAACCAATAGAATCATGCCTCTGAATAATCACGCCTCTCCGCTTCCTTCATTTTGTAATGTTGCCGGATTTTTTCCTATTTCAAAATACTACACGGCCCATATTGCAAAAAAAATATATCACCAACTTGTTTATTATTGTTTCTCTCAAGTTTGGCATAGCAGCAAATTCTTTTTGAGTTCGCCGTTTGGCTAGCCAAACTATATACAATATTGAAAATTGAATTGATTGCTGACTGGTTAAGTTCCAACAAATTAAAGTATGACTGTTATTTTCGATTATAGTATTAAATTAAATAATAACATACCAAATTTGAACCATCATGAAACAGTTTCAGTAACCTTTATTATACGACTGGCATATAGCCATGCTGACTCTTGTTGTCCCATCATAATGCTATCTGACCATGTTTGTCATGTTTTTCATTAAATAAACAATGGATTGACAGATTTTCAGCTTTCATAAAACTCTTTCATCGCGAATAATTTTTGACACATTCGAAGGTGCGTGGGCGTGGCTTGTCCCGCTACCTCACTTCCTGACTGGAGTATAGTTATATACATCACAAATACAAGCTTATATATTAAATTTTCAGCTTTCATAAAACTCTTGCACTTTTTTGGCACTGGCTCTCGGACTAATATTAATTTATTTCGTTTCTAGGTACAGGTCACAGGTACAGGTACAGATCCCAGGTACAGAGGTACATGTCAAAATACAAAACAATATTCTGTCGTTCTGTGATTCTGTCACACAAATTTAACTGATTTTGATAATAATAAATTGATGAAATAAACATTGTGTTGAGTAGGAAATAAAGCACTGTATGCACCACGGGGATTTTAAGATTATAATGCCCTTCAGGCGAAATATATCCCTCGGGTCAAAGCCCTCGGGCTAGTTTCGCCTTCGGGCATTATAATCTACATAATCCCCTTGGTACATAAATAGCTATTTCTATTTTTTCCCTCGAAATCCATAATAGTAACGTGTCAATTGTTTTTTATGTTATCATTATTTCTATGACAACAATTTTTCTAATTGGCATTTGACTATTCTGGATTTTAAGGAAGACATTCGAAAAAAGTTTAATGGCTTTGCTATTTGCGCGACTATCACTTAAGGGATATTAAATCTGAGAGGAGCTTTGACTGTAACTTTTGTTTCTACAAGAGTCACATTCAAAGCTCGACTTGCATTAAATATTCCTTAAGTTGAAGCAGTGCAAATAGCTGTAAGAAACCTTATGATTATCACAGTTACAGTTAAGTATAGGACATTTCTACTTTATTAATAAGGAAGCTTATTGCATGCTTGTTAAAAACGTCGAGACAAAAAAAAGGCTATTCCGTTTGAAAAAAATTAGCTATAGTTCTTTGAAATGTCTGGTTTTTGTACAGTATTGCTAACACCCTGTAGAATTTTATGAGATTTTTATAGGACCATGAAGTAAATGTAAGAATGCACAATGCACTAACAACCTGCAAAATATTTAGCTTATAGGCGACGGTCACAAATTCCCCTAGCGGCAGTTTTCGAAAGAATTTCTATAATAAACAATTGGCATTTTGACAGAAACCCAATATAGTCTTAAGGCCGGGGTAGACGTTCCGTCATCTTTAGCAACTTGCTTGCGCAATCTCAAATTGAACTTCAAGACTGATTCTTTATTTACCCCTAACTATTCAGTTTTTAGCTTCGTGGTGGTTACATTCCATATTTTGGAAAAAAATATTTATCTCCAACTTCATTTTTTGAAATACGAGTGACAAGTAAACAAAATAAAAAAATAACGCATAGTCTCGTCCATATTAGTTTAGAAAATATTGGCATTTTGTCAAAAGTCCAAAGTCCAATTGTCTATTATACAAATTCTTATATGAAAACTGCCACTAGGGGTCGCGGATTTAAATTTGTGCCCGGTCCCTATAAGATCTCAAATGAATGAAATATTTACCTACGTTGGTTTTTGTAGACATCACATGAAAACTACGATTTTTTGAGAAAATTTCAAAAACGGTTGAGTTTTGATATAGGTGATTCTTAACAAAAAGTATGTTGAATTTTTAGGGCGATCCATTTAAGAAATAAAATATAGGGCGTTCCATTTAAAGTAACAAAATTCTGTCGCATACCCCATTTATGCAGCACCCTGTATATACAAAAATATTTTTAACTGATGCATCTAAGAGTATCAAACAACTTTGTAATTTAAATTTTTTTGACATAAGCTTATCTTCGTCTATTTTTTTTTTTCAATATGATTTTTTGTTTTGATTTGTGTTTAAAGTAAAAAAGAGTGACATAAATTTCTTTGATATGGCGACTGATAATTTGTTTGATATTGGCGACTGATATTGACGGGAACAGCAGTGAAATGGGAGGAATTAGGAAATCATTTAACTATGAATTGGACTATGGGAGTGTTAAACGGTACATATTACAGACAACATAATTGACAATTCCTCCATATAAAAGAATCATGGCTCGCACCCCCAGAAGTCGCATTTACATCGAGAATCTTGGCTTTTTTTCACCTTTATCCAGCCTGGTGTAATGGTTACAATGGGTATACACCTCCGAAAGAGCTCAATATGCAAAGACAAAATGAATAAAAAATGAAAATAATAACATTGAAAATCAAAAATAAACCTGTCAAAAACACCGGTATATTATTGATTATTCCACTCATGTGTTAGAAATCCCATAAGACAAGTGACGATTTTCAGAATTACAGCAAAAACTCTCTTTTCCATTTGTTTAACTAGAGAGAATTACAGCGATAATTCTCCCATGTTATTTATACATGGTTGTCATGCTAATTTTTGATACAAACAAACGGTTCCTGATAGCAACCATTTATTTGTATTGATTGTTAAAATGTTCAAATCGTTTAATACATATTTATTTCCATATTTTTTGCATTCTCATACGTGAAATAATCCTCTAAATACCACTTGAGCTTTAAAATGAACCAGATAATTTTTCACTCATGCGTGTTTTCGTGAAAATTTCACTTGTCCTACGGACTAATGAAATTATAAAAAACATGCAGTCGTGAAAAATTATCGGTAATTTTGAAGTTCTCGTGGTATTATCCCAGAAAATCGAAAAAGTCTAAAATCTGTCATAATCCATTTCCCTCGAGAAAAAAAAACGCCAAATTGTGATACAAGCATGAAATTTGGCATTGTTATAAAAGACGATAGGTATTTTAAGAGATTTGACCCGATAAGCCACCCTCCTGGGCCCGTAGGAAACCCTATACCTCCTTTTTTCCAAAATGGCGGACAAAAATGTCCTAAATTTTAGATTTTTTCCAAATGGACGATATTATACTCTATTCCATAGAATTCGAAGATGGAGAATTCAACTGAAATATTTTCAGGTCGACATGACCTTTATCAACCTTGAAAATTGCTATATTATTTAGAAAATAAAAATGTTTGCAGACTTTCCATTAAAAAATTGTCAAACTGCTACCGTGAGAGAATTCGTAGCAAAAAAAAAGTAATTAACATTTAAAAAGTATGAAAAGCGTGTTTTTTCAAAATTGAAGATGTCTACGACAATCATTGGCGGCGCGTGGATTTTTTGAAATATTTTTTAAAATCTATAGAAGTTTGTGAAAGTCAACTAAATGAGAATTTATAGTCTTCCGAATGATTTCACGGCAAATAAAAAAAAAAAAAAAAACATTGTATCTAGTTGATAGTCAGGTAAATTCTGTATTAAAGCTCTTACTACAGTTTTCGTGATCGTAAATCATAAAAAACTTGTGAATAAAATGTGGCCTTTAATCTACCTATTTATATTTTTAAACTGAATTTGCATATTGTGGGTTTTAGATTTTAGAGACTAAATATGTCAAAACCAACACCAATTATGGCAGGAAAAATATTGATGGGGCAAACTGTTCCTGTACATTAGGAAAACCGTTGGATTTTCCAGGTGAAAGGAGGACAAATTAGAAGCCATCTAAATAATCCGGTCAAAAAATCTTGGAGATGGTACAGTCGACCTTCTAAAAAAATGATGCAGTTTGGCATACAAAATGCCACAATTCATGTAAAGTCCATTCCAAAATATTTCGTTGACTTCACGGCTATAAAACCCTACCATAAATTAGATAGCTATTAGCCTCTATTGTGTAGGTACCAGGTTCTTTTATGTAGGTACCGGGTTCCTTAATACCCACTCAAAGGTTTACAGGTACGGATTTTGTGCCCATTATAATGAAAACGAAAAAGGCGTTTCATAATATTATTTATGGACGCCACATTTTTTTTGTCAATATAACAGCTCTAGTTCTGCACAAAGACTAAATAATTTAACTAAAACATTCACCCACATTTACATGTACATCTCACCTAGACAGGTATAATAAATAAAATCAACCCGGACCTGCTCACAGGTAGTCGAAGTTTGTGGTTGAGGGTATCATCAACATTTTATTGATACTTGAAGAGTCAACGAATTATTTTGGAATGGACTTTAGGTACTGCACTGGAGATCGATTCAGGAGACTTAAAAACAAAACTCCAGGAAGAAAACGAAAGTCAAAAAGGCGACCATTTTGAGAAATAATGTGAACCTTCATCGTCACAGGAAGTAAGAAACTTGTTCTGCGTGCTCTTTAACTTTTTTGCAGGACATGTGCTTTTTATGTAAAGCCCTAGTTTTCCAAAAAAATCCTTTACGAAAATGCGCCACAGAGAATATCTCTAAACATGTCAGGGGGGTGTGCTCCAGCACTAAAGGATTTTGAGTTGGTGGCTCATCTAGCTCAAGGAGACAAGGTGGCACAAGATATCGAGTATCATTCCAAATGCTTCGCAAAACTTTATAACAAAGTGAGACAAAATGAGTGCTTAACTGAATCAGGCAGTGATGAATTGATGTGTGAAGATCTAGTGTTTGCTGACGTGCTAATATCCATGCAGAATAAACTTTGCGAATTAAATAACTACGTGTTTAGAATGGCACGTTGCTTTTTTAGGAATATTTTCTATGGCCATTATCGTAGAAGATTTTTTGGAAAACCTGGCTTTACACAAAAAACATATGTCCTGCAAAAGAGCCAAAGAGCACGCAGAGCGAGTATTTTCTACTTTTTTGACGATAAAGGTTCGTGTTTCGTATTCTTTCCCAAAATGTTCGTCGTTTTCACTTCCGTTTTCTTCCTGGAGTTTTTTTTAAATGTCTCTTGAATCCATCTTCAGTATATCTATGAGTTGTGCGTGCCAAACTTGCATTATGTTTTTGGCATCTCCTTCATATTTAGAAAATCAGCTGCGTGTCCAGATGGAAGAACACATCCCAATTCGGTCAGTTTCGACAGATTTGCAGCACTTGTTTCATATCCTGTATTACATTTTTTGACCGGAATATTTAGAGGGTTTCTAAGTCCTTCTCCTTTTACCTGGCAGATACAACAGTCTTTCCAATGTACAGGAACAGTTTACCCAATAGGGTAGTGAACATTTTTTGAATTTTTTTTTTTATTATTCTTCATAACTAAATAAATAGTAGTTGATGATTCTTTGATTTTAGAAAACAAAAAATATACCTAAAAAAAAATAAACAAATTTGTACTTATTTTAAACGCTATAATTTACCGCCCGAAATTACGTCATAGCTGTTATGTCTTATAACTTCAAGGTATTCCGACATTAATAAGAGTGGGCGAGAGCGCGGTCAGTGCGTCCTTATATTTTACCTGCTTCTAGAAAAAGATGCAGATAAGCTCAGTGCACATTGATTGACAAATGGAAATCTCTCAAAAAGTGGGGGTTAAGTTGAGGGTGCGCCCGACAGACGCTGATATATCTCTCTTTCTTGCACTAATAAGTAAGTGTGTGTCGAATATAGGACGAAGGTTTTGATTCATTTCATACTCAAATACAGCAGCTATGACGTAGAATCAAGGCGCGAAATATTTTCGTTTAAATAGTGCGTCCCAAAACTGTACTTTTACAATCGTTTTAGACAAAGTTAGCAATTTTTTCTGAAATTGTTTTCAATAGGAATATTTTTCATTTACTCCATAGATGAACAATAGATCATCGATTTCATTGAAATTATACCTTGTCCACTACCCTATTGATGATTTTCCGGCTATAATTGGTTTTGTTTTTGACATTTTCAGTCTTCAAAATCTAAAACATACAATATGCATTTTCAGTTTAACAATATAAATAGGTCGAAGAGCGCATTCTATTTAAGACCATTTACCAATTTTTAAATGTTTTACGATCACGAAAACTGTGGTAAGAGCTTCAGTATAGAATTCACCTGACTATATCACCTTTTATACTAGATACTCGACTAAATACCTACCATCCACTAAAACTAAAACCTTATAAAAACGCAAAAAATACTACATTTTCTCTGAACGGCGTGTTTTTTTTTATTTATTATTTGCCGTAAAATCATTTGGAAGAACATAAATTCTCATTTGGTTGGCTTTCACAAATTTCTATGAATATTAATCATTATTTCAAAAATCCAGGCGCCGCCCATGACCGTCGGCGTCCGTAGGCATCTTCAATTTCAGAAAACACGCTTTTCATACTTTTCAAATGGTAATTATTTTTTTTGCTACAAATTCTCTCAATGTAGCAGTTTGAAAAAGTTTTAATGCAAAGTCTGCAAACATTTCTATTTTCTAAATAATATACCTAGCAATTTTCAAGGTCGGTAAACGTCTCTGAGGTAAACGTCATATCAACCAGGAAATATTTTAGTTGACTTTTCCATCCTCGAATTCTATAGTGGCCGTGTTTCGTTTTTGTCATCTTTTTCATCGATTTGCTCCGAAATTTTGACAGGCACGTGATTTGTAAATTGAAACTGTCTGATCCAGCCTGTCAAAATTTTGGAGCAAATCGACGAAAAAGATGACAAAAAACGAACACGGCCAGTATAGAGTATAATATCGCCCATTTGAAAAAAAATCTAAAATTTAGGACATTTTTGTCCGCCATTTTGGAAAAAAAGGGCGGTATCGGGTTTCCTACGGGTCCAGGAGGGTGGCTTATCGGGTCAAATCTCTTGAAATATCGTCCTTTTATAACTATGCCAAATTTCATGCTTGTATGATTTCTATTTTTATTTCTATCGAGTTAGAGAGTTCGCCTGCTGGCTTTCTATATAGAAAAAAATAGTTAACTGTTGATCTGCCTGCCCCAAAATTATCATCTTCGTCTCCTGCTAGCATGTCGATTTTTAGTGCCTTATCTCCTGCTGATGGAGTTTTCCATTCTTCGGAAATCTTTCAGTTATACATACATTTCTTCCATGAATTTTTTTTTTAACAAAAACTCTTCCAATGCTGCTGAAATGAAGCGGATGCGTTGCCATTTTCTAGTGATTGAAATTGTTTTGCTGTCGCATAAATTTAGTACAAGTCGAGATGCCACTGTTACTGAAATTTGTGACTATACTTTAATAGGCCTTTGGTAAAGGTAGTTGGTTGTTCACTATTGTTGATCAAATGCAGATAATTTTTGTTCAGCAAGCGCGGACATGCCAAAATTGTTCGGTAATTATAACCTTGGGTACATAATTTTTAAGCAAAAAAACATTAGGTATTAAAAATTCCAATGTGAAGATAGTTATTTCGCAGTTGTAGAAAAAGTATAGTGTGTAACGCGTGTGAAGAGCACTTTCCACACTAATGTGGTTTGTGCCACTCGCCTGCGGCTCGTGCCACCAAACTTCCCCACGCTTGTGAAAAGTGCCATTTTCAACACTTGTAGGTACAATGTACTATTTTCAGATTTCTTTTTTCTAAACTGGTTTTCTTTTGTACTTAGGTACTATTTCTCTTCTTTCTGATTGTCCTATTTTGAATATGCGTTTGTTTTCGGCTAGAAGAATAAGGATCATGTGTCAAAAGTTTCTTGTTTGTTAGCTAAGAAGTTGTTATTTTAAAACTTGCAATTTAGAATTATTGATAGTGACAATTAACTTTTGTTGTAGAATAGGTTTCAATTCTGAATGTCAACCCCAAATTAGGTACAGTTGCGATGAGAAAAAAGTACTTAGTACAAGAAAAATCTCCAAAATCTCCTGGTCCATTATACACAATGAACTATAGCCAAAAACTGGGATGCGTACACATATTGACGAACGTGAAGCCTAGTGCCGCTGCTGCGGAGGGGGATACCTGTTTTTGTCGCACTCATTATGTTAAATGGCGGAAATTGCTTCCAACACGTATTCCAATTGATGAAACCTGTGAAGGTAAATATGACAAAACTTTCGAAAACGTCATATGCATATGTCAGCGAGGAACAGAAAAAAAACAACATTCCCCCTTGTGGTATCTGTCTTTCATGGCTTCATTTTTTTTGGCAGATATGGCAATGTGTGCGCATTCCAGTTTTTAGCTATAGTTCATTGATTATACATTAAATTAATTCAAAACCAAAAATTACATATTTTTGGTATTTTTCGACAATTTTTTTAACCTAGAAAGGTTCAGATGATATTACTTTTGGCATTTTTTCCACCCGTTTTTAGCCTAGAATATGTCATTGCCCGAACTCAATAAATTTTGATATTTTTCTTTTTTAATTTCAAAATTTTGTATGTTATAGCGGGATCTCAAATTGGGGTTAATAATTTTTTTCTCCAAACGTCAGAAAAACATCACTTTGTTAACCTCTGTCAAGATGTCAGAAATTTGATTTCTATGCTGCTAGGCAAATCCAGTGGGTTAACAACTGTCGAGGTGGTAAGAAATTTAATTTCTATGCAGCTTGGCAACCTCAGCGGCAGCAAAAGTACTTTTAGTGCCGCTTGTACTTTTACTGCCGCTCAACCATCTACTTGCTCCCGAAATTACCCCATTCGTTTGGAGAAAAAATAGCATGTTGCATACGGAGTAGAAGCACTTTTTTGTGCTTCAGCAGTATTGCAAGCCTCACTACGTTCGGCTACCGCTTCAGCACAAAAAAGTAAAGCTTCTACTCCTAATACAACAATATACTAATGTACTACTTTTTTTTTATTGCAACTGTACCTAACTACCCGTATTTGTGGCGATGTTTACCTGCAGTTAATTTAAGTAATAATAAAACATATTTCATAGGATTGCTGCTGTCTTAAATCATAAAACCACAAAACGCATTAATTAATACCAACATCACAAAGTAAACACAAATTATATTAATATATGCAGGCAACTTTTCTGACCATGAAGCCACGCTATTAAAAAAAAAACATTAGTATAATAATAGTAATTCCCAGAAACTCAAATTTCGGAATAAATTGTTAACTGGCTGAGTAAAGGTGCCTGCATGGAAATAATTAAAGTCGTTTTTATTCGCTTAATAGATAATTATTAAGTATTCACTTTTAAACAGGTACAACAACAACACACACACAACACTCCTAGATCCCTACCTCACTGTACAGACATGTTAAATTTCAAACTCAAAATCAATGCCAATCAAAAGTCTGAAAGTTCTTCATTGTCGAAAGGATTAATTTTCATTGGCAAAGCTGAAATGACAAAAATTCAGTTTTTTTCCAAGTTTTTTGTCTCGCAGATCGTGTTTCATTTCGGTATATGGAAGATAAGTGAAGAAAATGTTATTCTTTCCTCTCGTAAAGGAAATAGGGTAAATTCTAGGCACATCTGTAGGCGAATCTATAACTTTCTATAAGCCTAAAGACAATTTTCAATTTTTGCAATTCTGCGCTTCCTGCAGCTTACAAAAAATCTTATAGATTCGTAAATATTCCCTCCCCATTAGTTGTTTGGCAATCGATGCGTCTTCTAGTCAATTGCGTCACTGCAAATTAGACGTTCATGTAAAGTATCTCAGAATTGCCAGTTTTATGATCCTATAAACATAAAAGGTATAGATCATCGTAAGCTATGGATATACGAGTTTATAGAAATTTTGCGAGAGAACCCAAAATTGGACAATATGTCTGTTTCTTGGGTTCTCTTTCAAATATGCAGATGAAAAGCATGAAAATTGAACACTTTTTTTATTCTGGTTTTTATATAGGGTCATTTTTCTATCCTGCTAATTTGATTTCCGTTCATAACAGGGGTTAAATAATCCGTTCTCCAGTTGTCCCTCAAATAAGGAGGTGAAATACAATATGAATAATTTGAAGTACCTACTTACATTGAAATTTTGGAAACCAATGTTGGAAACCAAGATGCACTAACTGGGAAAAAAGTTGCCTACAAAAGTGCCTATAAATAATCTGTCCTCAACTTCTTCGAACTCGGAATAGCAACGGATATAGGTACAGGGCAAAAAAAGTTCGTTTTATCAAATCCTTCATATCTTGTTCATTGTAACAGGTACAATGAAGAAGTTCAAAGAAGTTTATGACATATTATCTGTAGGCACTTGATTGCGCAAATTTTTCCCTATTTGGTCCACCCTGTATCTTCAATCCCCATGTACTTCAAGTTATTCCGGACACCCCGTATAAAGAAAAAATTTCAATTCATTCTTGTTGACCTATTTGGGTTTCTATTGTCCGCCATCAAAGGGTTGGATAACCGCATCTTCATTTGTTCCTCGAAAATTGAGGCTAACGCACGATCAAAAATACGAAATACTTGAAAACTTTTTCTTTTTTATCATATTTGGGGCAGTTTTCTATTTTAGACGTCCACTAATTTCCGTTTGAGAATATAGGGTTGAATTTATTATTATTTTGTAAAAATGTAGGTAGAACGCGATCTGATTGGTTGATAAATTACCCAAATAGCAGGAACGCTGACGTGTACAAAGAACCTACCTATAAACAGCAATTATATGAGTTATTGTGCTATTTTAATTGTTAATAAAAAAAGTGCTTTCCAAGTATAAGTTCAATTAGTTGACCCTGGTTTTGCCTGATTAAAAAAGTTAATTCCCAAAGGTAGACAAATTTCATAATATGTGCATCTGTTTTTAGCCAATAGACATTAAAAATATCCACTGCCTCTGGGGAAAACACGAAAAACTATTGAATAATCTACAATTGCGCTTTGAAATGATGCTGATAACGGACTTTTTCGAATACTTCAAACAGCCATGGGCGTACGCAATCTATCACGATCGATTCGAGATTTTATTTTGGAGGATTTGAATAACATAATGACGTCATCTATGGTAAGAGTCTTTCAATAAGTGTCTCTGTTCACTTATAATAAATTAGAACCCAAGAAACCCAAGAACTTATTTTTAATAGGGTGAAGAATGTCTGATAACCATTATTATAGAAATGTACAAGAATCGAAAATGGCAGCAAGTAAGTTTAATTGTCTAAATATAATTTAGTTGAAATATGTAATTGAATTTTAATTTTCAGCTGACTACCGAACAACAAGAAGACATAGAATCGAAATTTCCTAACTTAATATACTCAAAAATAATTGAACAAAAAGTTTTGGATTTTTATTCACGAGAATTTGAACTATCTTTCAATGTATGCCCATCCGACTTCGATCAGAAAGATATTAGAAGGATTCGACAAGAGTCCACTATTTACAAAATGAATTGAAAGATTTTTAATATATTATTTGCAATTTTAATGAAAATTTATATGAAAGATCTTATAATATAATTAGATCCAATTTGTTGTAGTTCAATTATTATGCTAATGTTTTTGTCTGTTTTGTGCAATTGACCTTTGGCTTGGCGACAATGACTCATTAAATTAACTTCAGTAGGATTCCGGTAATTTGCTTAAAACTATCGTTAATTAGAATTTGGCTATCCACGCCTAGAAGCATATTTTTCCATTGATTGAGCATATTTCAGGCTCTTAAAAATACGTGATGCAGTTTTACTTCTGTGAATTTCCATTTTGTGATTTTAATTGTGAAATTCTCGGTCCAAAAATTAAAGTTCCAAATTTATTCACTCAATTCAATAGTTGAAGAAGTGAGTTTTTTGCATCAGACTGTTGAACAACGGCATAGAATCATTATTTAATCTTGAAGAATAAATAAAAAGATACCTATTTACTAATGAAAATGAAAACGGATAAAACGGCTGACGGCATAGCATTCACCAAGGAGCAGGTATAGCCATTCATCTAGTTCCCGTGACGTTAGTTCATGGGAAAAAGAGCCCTGCAGGCCTAAGAGTAGACCTAAATGGACAGGAAGGCATCCTAGAGGGAATTCATTTGACATGCATAGAGATGTTAGACGATAGATAGATGATGGAATGATGAAAATTCACTTTGAATATTTGTTTACTTTTTTCTCAAATTCAAAATTTGTTTTTTTTTTAAATGTTATTTTGGTTGAAAAATTAGAACGATTGAATCTTGTAGTCCCATCTTATACCGAGTGTTTATTATTTAGTAGTTTATTTTATTGAACAATCAGAAGATTTCTTGAGGCTGATTTAACCACAGAACGAGCAAAGGTGAATATTTTGAAAAAATGAACTGAAAGAGAGACAACGCAATGGTGAAAATGATCTCATTCTGAAATAAGGAGTACCTTAATTAATCCCAAATAACTAAAAAGGCTTGCCATAAGGTGAAATCAGAAAGCACCTCTTTACTGATATATTTGCCTTTCAGATATTTTTGGCGTAGCATTAGCCATGGAAATTTGGCAGGTTGACCCTCATATAATAATGACAGTATATGTCAAATTCCAGACAGTTTTAAGTGTGTTTTAAATAATTTCGTAAGTTTCGCGGTATTAAAAATTCTCTGGCCTATCTGGCCAATCAAATTTGACACATTTTTCAATAGTTTATACAGGGTGTCCCAGCCGAGAGTGACCCATTTTAAATGCTTATAACTTTTAAACGAGGTGAGCTAGCTACCTGCGGTTTATGCCATTCGATTTCTCTTACTCTAAAGTTTTTTCCAGTAGGTTTCAAATTTTTTTGAAACTTATACAGGGCGAGTAAAAAAAAAAATCAACATCGAAATTCTCCACTATTTCTAATGGAACATCCTGTATATCACAACGTCAAAAAAAAGATTAATGTTTAAGTTTTCCATGTATCAATAGATATCGTCCCTAGCCGAAAAAAAATCAAAATCGAAATCTTGGTATTTTTGCAAACACATGCAACTTCATGTTGTAGGAACTTGATATCACTATGGCAAACAATTTTGTAACTGTCTAGTTAGATATCAATTAAGTTGAGATACATTTTCCAAGATTTAAGAAGTTCCAAAGTATTTTCTCTGAAACTCATTAAATAGAGATACCCCAACAGTAACAGTTTGGTGTGCAATCTCTATTGAGAAAAAATACAGACCATTTTCATTGATGAACCAACAATAACATAAACTGTATACACTGATATGTTCTTTTTTCCATAGTTGAGACAGGAGGTTATCTTGAATGATATCTATTTTCAGTAGGATGATGCCCCCACCTCATTATTCATTAATAGCAAGGGAATCACTAGATATGACATTTGGGGAAAGACGGATAAGAAGAGCTGGCCGCTGGCCTATAGAATGGACACCTTACTCTCTTGACTTGAAAGTTCTAGACTCTTTTCTCTGGCGTTATGTCAAGGAAAGATGCGGCAATACTTTGCTAAAATAGCCTAAAAGATCTTAAGTGGAACATTTGTAATGTCATTGAAGCGATTCTCCAGGAAATGTTACACAATTCATTCAACCATTTATTGATCCACAAATGCCTGGAACAGAATGGCTAACATATAGATTGGGAGGGCGTGACAGGTTTTACCTACTGATTTTATCCCGCATGCCTTTTTAATGATTGATAATTAACCCAGAAACAGTAAGAAAAAATATGATTTTCACTGCCGCTCGAAACCGCTATATAGGGAAAATCGAATTTTCATTTGTGAAAAACTTTTGTGGTTTTTGGTGATTTGTAACTGCATGCCATTTAAACATAAGGTAAAACTAACGTATTGAAAGTCTTGTAATGAAAAGCATGCACCCCGCAGTAGCGCAAATGCTTCAAAGAGTCAACTGAAGATGAAAAAAATAATGCTGATTTTTAATGTTTTGAAATTGCATGCCAATGGAAATATTCAATTTTCATCGAAATAACAGCGTAAAAAATAAATGGCATGCGCCGCTCGGTGGGGGAAATCCGGAAAATTAGCGGAAAATTTTGTGAAAATTTTTAGTATACTTTTGGTGTTTTCAAACTCGTTAAAACAATGTTCAGTAATGATTTTGTAATGAAATAATTATATAGCCCGAAAGGCATGCATCCAGCTTTGGAGCATCGTATTGTAAACAATAATCAAAGTTGTACTAAATAATAAAAATAAATAATGATTTCTTTTTGCTTGCCATTTTGCAAATCATTAAAAAAAGATATTTTAAGTGCAGAAACAAAATGGCATGCACGCACCTGCAGCCCTACATACAGGGTGTCCCACGGTGGATGACGTAAGACGTTTATGGAGAACTAAAAAGCGGATCATATTGAAAATTTGGCAACCGGGATAAACGGCCATGATATTCACTAAAAATATTTTTGTTTATACGCAAATATGCGGTGTTGCCGCTTCTACTCTAAGCCAGTGGCACGCTATTTCAAACGGAACACCCTGTATGTGATTGCATATTCGGATTCTACGTGAAATCGGTCAGTGGCGTAGATACGGGGATACCCCCAGAGTCCCAGAGAGAGAAAAAAAAATGGAAAAATTGTAACAAAGTTTGTTTTCATCTCGTTTCAATATCGAAATCTAAATCTAAAAAAATGTTCCATTACGTGGTTTTCTTTTTAGCGCAAGTTGAATGGTTTGGCATCTTTATTTATCAATAAAAAGTTTGTACCTTTAGTTCAGTGATGACGCCAGGTGAGGGGGGGGGGGAACAGAGGGGGCTCGGGCCCCCCTGAAATTTAGCCGGCCCCCCTGCAAACTTGCCCTTATGCCGGCAACAATGCAATGTAACATCAGCAGCGTCTGCCGGTTAATTCGGTAATCGGTGGGTACAGGTAACCGCGACGCTGCTTTCGCTTTCCTGGGATTCCCCCAAAAATCGTAAATTAACAGATGTGGGATTCTGTAACGAATAGGTATATTTTCGCTATCTCTATTGACGTTCCCTCTCTATTGATTTAGAAAAGAGAGAAGAAGACAGCAAGTGCCATAGCGTTAAGGATAACGATTTCTATCCATTACATAATCCCGCCTCAGGATTGCTCATCCTCATAAGCCGTCCGTTTGCCTATTCTCGAGTAGGCAGGACCTGCGAGTAACGTCACCACTATTAACAGCTCAAGTGGTGACGACACCCGCAGGCCTCGATGGGATGCTTGTGATTCAGGCTAGGCTTATGCATTTTACGCCGAGAGTTGAGGTCTGCGGCTGAAATGGCAGACCCTTTCAGCTCAATAAGCAGTCCTTCAAGGTTAGGTGTTCTTGGGATTCCCCCAAACATATTAGTGTCGGCTTCCCATTTTTTATTCCAAAGAAGAAAAGCAATAAAGTGAAAACAAGTACCCCCCTAAATTTTTCTGGCCCAGTCTGGCACCCCCTAAAATAATACCCTAGCGTCGTCACTGCTTTGGCTGAAGATATTATGGACCACTTAGCCAAGAAGACTGGAAATTATTCTTTATTTTCAGAGCCCTGGAATTAAAGAATACATTATATCACTAGGTAGGAAATTGCCGCCATTTTGTTTACCTGTCCTGTCACAAATGTTTGCCTTTGGCGAATTTGCCTGCACCGCTGGACCTGGATCCCCTCCAGGGTGAAAAGCTATCTACGCCACTAAAATCGGTTTTTCTCTAAAATTAACCGTTCAGGTTTTACAACCTGTCAAAGTTGCAAAAAGTCAATTTTCAACTGTCAATATTTCCAAAACAGTTGAACTTCGGTACCTATAGGATATAGCACATGAAATCTGCTCAGAATTTTACGAAGAATCCAAATATGTAATCACATACAGAGTGTTCCTTTTAAAATAGCGATGTTGCTACTAGTTTAGAGTAGAAGCGGCAACACCGCATAAACAGAAATACTTTTAAAGTGTAGATTATGGTCGTTTATCTCGGTTGCCAAATTTTCAAAATGATCTGCTTTTTAGTAACGTGCCATTAATGGCGATTTCCATTTGTCATCAGTGCCGCACTGAATGTATCCGCATCTTTTTCTAAAAGCATGTAACATGTAAAGATAAGGATACATTTTTTTGCCCTGATTCGACAAATGGAAAACGCTTTAAGTTACCCCATTACCAGGCAACCTATTATTAGATAACCTTAGGAACCTTGTCAATAAATAACATCTCTGGCAAGTGAACAAAATGGCGCTGATTCTCGCGCCGCCATGGGCCATTGGCACTCTTTTGAAAGAAAAAACTTCCTCTGTGCAAATATCAAACGTCGAACATTGTTGCATAGATTTAGACGTTTCCGGGAGCACTTATCCTCGCACTTACTCGATTTCGATTTACTCCAATTCATTTCATTGTCTACTCTTTCAAATTTTGTAGAGAAACCTTAACGCATGTTGTATTTCAAAGGTAGGGCATCATCATTTGAAAGATAGGGCATTGCCCCCCAATGCCCCCCTGGCTACGGCCCTAGCTGGGACACCCTGTATTATAAACGGTACTTAACTATTTTGCGTACCTGCAAAATGTAATGACATTTTTTAAAATTCGGCATTGTCAAATTTATTTAATATTTAAGATGCCCAAAATAATTTTACTAGAGAAAATAATAAAATGTAATGGCTATTTCAAGAAAAACAAACCAGAGGTTCTTCAGGGATTAATAATTGAAGTCCAACTACCAGATATATTTGGGGTAGGTATAGTTTAAATATAGATGTAAAGCCATTTCTTACAACCAACAACCAATATCTTGGACCAAACTCGACTACACTCAAAATAAAAGTTACTGCGAAAACATGCTGTTAAGCTTACTGTTATAGTACATTCGTTTTTTTTTTCAAATAAATTAAATAATCTTACTACGTACACGCAAAAAACAAAATACTTGGTTCAAATAGCTTAAGCTCAATTCGAGCATAAGTTAGCTTTGCATATACTCAAGACTATGACGCCTTGGAATAAGAATAGCAAATTCTCAATATATTAGGTTTCTTTTAACAAAATGCAATGTTTCGTTTGAGTATTTCAGATTTTTTAAATAAAAATTTAGTTATTTCAAATTGAAGATATATCGCTTCATTCTAAACTTTTAAATATTCATATAGCAACTTGAATTGAGCATATGTCAGTTCCATCTAATAATATAGATCTGCTTTGTTTGATGCTATCCCAGTTTCATCTTAAGAGGACGGTAATTTCGCCATAAAAATTGAGATAGGTATGCTCAAAGTAAACTTTTGTAGGGGAGAAGCTTGTACCTTGACCCATCATGTACCTTGGACCATATGTGTAATTTCAAATTTGGCGCGTAAATCTCTGTCAAATTCTGTTATGTTGGTTATCACTTCTACCGCCAATGTGTGACACGTTGTTTAAATGAGTTCTGTGAAACGGTTGTCTTGTGAGCGAGTGTATGTTTTAAGTGCCTCCAAAAGTAAGTATTTTGATGTGATTTTAAAGTTTTCTATTCAGTTTTACAATACATAAATTAAAATTTCGCATGCCCTATGTTAAACTTAGGTATGTATAGAAATTAAATTGATAATTTTCCATTTTTCATTTTTTGTTTATATAGGTTAGAAAAATATTTGTTTATTATATCTAATAGGCTTGTACCTTGGACCATGGCCCTGTCTTGTACGTTGGGCCATGGTCCAAGGTACAATCGCTGTTTTGACTTTTTTGTTCGGATGTATAATTGCATGGATATTTTTTTTTAGATGCCAAGAAGTAAACAGGGTGTAAAGAGAAAATGCCCCGACCTTGCTGCTTTACAATCCGCAGCAAATGCTGTACAAAATGAACATATTTCAGTGCGTACTGCATCTAAAGACTTTAAAGTGTCCCGATCTACACTAAAAAGGTATTTGATCAAACTTGAGCAAAACGTAGCTTACAAATCTTACGAAAATTGTGCGGTTAAAAAAGTGTTTTCGGAAGCAGAGGAAAAAAGCTTGTGCGAGTATCTCCTCACAGCATCTCATATGCATTATGGCCTTACCCGTCGAGATCTTCAGGTCCTTGCCTACGACTTTGCCAAGGCAAACAATAAAACTATCCCTGCTTCTTGGGAAAAAAAACGTCGCGCCGGAAAGCAATGGTATTTGGATTTTTTGAAGCGCAGAAACACAATAAGCTTAAGAAAACCACAAGCGACAAGTTTAGCCCGGTCCACAAGCTTCAACGAGCACAACGTTTCCACTTTTTTCGAGAAGCTCAGGGGGGTTTTGCAAAAGCATCAGTTTACTGCTGATAAAATTTTCAATCTAGATGAAAGCGGAAACACAAACGTTCATATGCCAGGTAAATTAATATTTTTCTCACTATCTTGTTTTTGACATCGTCAGGAAAATTTCAGTCCTTTATTATAATTTTTTTTTTCGGTTTCAGATAAGATTTTGGCCTATAAAGGGGTGAAACAAGTTGGAAGCGCAACATCAGGTGAACGAGGTGTCAATGTTACTATTATTGCATGCGTGAATGCCATAGGAAACAGTGTGCCACCTTTATATATATTTCCGAGAGTAAATTATAAAGACTTCATGATTAAAGGTGCTCCTCCTGGTTCCATTGGATCTGCTCACCCCAGTGGCTGGTCTAACAAATCAATCTTTCTACAGTATCTTCACCACTTTCTGAAACATGTAAATTGTTCCTTTAATAATAAGGTGCTACTTATCCTAGATAACCATGAAAGCCATATTACCATCGAGGCAATAGATTTCGCAAGAGAAAACGGAATAGTAATGCTTACCCTACCTCCTCACACAAGTCACAAGCTCCAACCGCTAGACCGAAGCGTATTTGGGCCTTACAAAACATACTACAACACAGCATGCGCCGATTGGATGCGTTCTCATCCTGGAAAACCTAATTCAATTTATGATGTGGCCGAAATATCAGGAATAGCCTACCCTTTAGCCTTCATACCTTCAAACATTCAGTCCGGTTTTAGAGTATCAGGTATTTGGCCGTTTAATGAGAATATCTTTCAAGAGCATGAATTCATGGGATCATCAGTAACTGATCGGCCATATGACGACCCATCTACATCCCAAGGAGCCCCATCAGGAACCCCATCTTTACATTTAGCAACCGTATCCACAACAAGCATTCCTACAACTGCATCAAATACTGTTGCAACTCCATCAAGCATTATTACATCCACACCAAACGCTGCTTCCTCCAGATTAAACACGACTCCGTCCACACAAAATGTTACTCCATCCACATCACATGCAATAATCACACCAGAAATGATTCGTCCATTTCCACAAGCTGCTCCAAGAAAAGCTTCCGCAAAAGGACGAAAAAAAGGAAAATCCCGAATATTAACTGACACGCCTGAAAAAATGGAAATTGAAGCCAACAAAAAAAGCGTTACAAAAACGCCTAAAGCAGCAAAGAAAGAAATTGTGAAGAGAAAGGTGTTACAGTCGTCATCGTCGTCATCATCCTCAGATGAAGATTCTGAAGACATTGTTGTCTATGATGACGATTCAGACTTAGATGCTGAAGATGATTTTGAAATTGATCCCATAGAAGAATGTCAGGCTAAACCCACAGAAGTCAAAATTACCTATTTAGCAATAGGTGATTTCTGTCTCACAAAACTAACAGGGAAAAAAAAAAACATTTCTATGTTGCCGAAGTAACTGTTCTAAGTCCCTGTTTAATAGTCCAATACTTGAAAAGAATTCTCACCAGCAACAAATTTTCTGGCCCAAGTGGTCAACAATTTCAAATTGATATTGAAGACGTTTTGCTCAAACTTGCACCCCCACGTCAGGCAGGATTGTCCGAAAGGCAAAAAGGGATACATATTTTCGATTTAGATTTTGAGAAGTACAATGTTGAATAGTAAGAAATAGTTTTTTTACATTTATTTTTAAATTTGTATAAATGCCTCAAGGTACAAGACTAGTTGGTCCAAGGTACACTATGTGTTTGTACCTTGGGCCAAATTCGTAATAATAAATAAAATCCCAAAATAAATGTGTTTTATTGTTTAACTAATATTACTATGTAATATAATGTTCTACTATATATAACATACAAGTTAGCCCAAAAAGTTTACCTTAAAATTCAACAATGTGAATATAACGACGTCTCGAAAAAATCCTGCCCAAGGTACAAGCTTCTCCCCTATGCTATTTTATGGCCATTTGCACTTTGCACCGACCATTCAAGGGATGCTCAACGATAAGTATACGTTAAATTGACATTTTAACATGTAAAAAATGTGACATTTTAAGGAATACTTATCGTTAAGTCTCCCTCAAAATGGTCGGTGCAAACGGCCATTAGAGTATTCTACTCTACAGCGTTCGCCCAAATTCAGTTACAGAATGCTAAACTTTTTTATTTTCCACATTACAAAATCTGGGTAGACACTGCAAAATATAAATCCAATCCATATAGGGTAGGCAAAGAACGTGATTGGCCTCCATAGAAGATCCACACAAAAAAAAACTGAATGGTGAAGTTCAAACAGCCCGCCGTAACTTTACATGAACCTCACTCTTCAACGAACTAGTGAAGACCGAGAGTTGAAGAGAGTTCCTATGAAAGATCGTTATACTTGTAAGCCGTTGAATTCAAACCAAGCATTACGGTACGGTTATATTATTCTCTAATGGAAAATACATTTTCAAAGTATTTTCGAATTGAGGATGTGAAACTTATTAAATTAAAGATATACCTATATTTTTGAAATAGGTATTTTATGCTCTTATATTTGTTAACATTGAGAATATGGAGAAATCATATACTCAAATTAAGATTATTTTATTTTTTATCCTTTCCGTTTTAGTATTCGGTTGTTCAAAACAAAAATTAGTACATTCTCGAAATAGGTATATTGTTTCTCCTTCCAAAATTGTAAACCATCATTCTAAAGAGGTAATAATTTCCAAATAAAGAGCCGATGCAATCTCAAAACTAAAATTCGTAATTTAGGAATAAAAATGTGAAACATTTTGAAACAAGACTATTTACTACAATGAAAAATATATCTTGAAAATATTATATTCATTTTTCAAACACATTGAAATTCTTGATTTAAACTGGTGTCCTTAAATTAAAAATATGTAAACTTGAATCAAGTAAAAAATATTGAAAATACAGGGTGTATATTTTAAGCGATTCCACTATTGCTATATCCGAAACGGTAAGAGCTACAAGATCGGTTAAATTAGAAAAAAGTTTCCTTTTTTGATGCCCATTCAAGACTTGTTTACAGTGTTGCCAAATTCCTTTTAGTTCATGAAATACAGGGTGATTTCTAAAAAACGCCCAAAACTATTTCATCAATTATTTCGAAAACTATTGATATTCGAGACAAAATTTAAATTTGAGAGTTTTATAAATTTTTTTGCTCTACAACATGGCATCTTCAAGTTTTAAATCCGACGTTTCGTGATCGAGCTACCATCATCAACTTCATTTTTTTAAATATGGACCTGGATTTTTTATGTCATTTTTAGAAAGGGAATAAAGAGCACTTTCTAAAAATAACATCCAGGTCTGTATTAAAAAAAATGAAGTTGATGAGGGTACCTCGATTACGAAGCGTCGAATTCAAAATTTGAAGATGCCATGTTGTAGAGCGAAAGAAATAATAAAACTTTCAAATTTGAATTGTGTCTTGAATATCAATAGTTTTTAAAATAATTAAGGAAATAATTTCGCTCGTTTTTTAGAAATCACCCTGTATTTCATAAACTAAAAAGAATTTGGCAACACTGTGAACAATTCTGGAATGGGCAGCAAAAAAGGCAAATTTTTTAAAATTTAACCGACATTGCAGCTCTTACCCTTTCGGATATAGCAATGGTGATATCACCTAAAATATACACCCTGTATACGTAATCTACAATTAAGATTTTGTTTTTTTCTGTGTAAAGTCCGTTTTTCTTTAAAGATAATTTCCCAAGTCAAAAATTTAGTAACTATGTTGGCAACACAAGCCTTTTCTTCATAAAAAATTTGAAAGCATTGACAATTTAACATTGTATTGCCAACATAATGGCATTTCGACTTTTATCTTGAAAAACATACTTTACCCGATTTTTTAAAATTAATTTGGAAAAATATCTTGGAATTGAATCTTCCAAGATATTTTACACATTCTGGCAACTTGGCTTTCTGTTTCATAACCCTGAAATTTAAAAAATATCTTGTCATCAACTGTCATTATTATACGAGGGTCAACCTGTCAAATTTCCAAGGACGATGCTACGCCAATAATATCTGAAAAGCATATATGCTTTTCACTTATTATTGGCGTACCATTATCCATGGAAATTTGACAGGTTGACCCTCGTATAGTAATGGCATTTGATGACAAAATATTTTTCAAATTTCAGGGTTATGAAACAGAAAGCCGAGTTGCCAGAATGTGTAAAATATATGAGTAAATTCAAATAGTAAAATTATTCAATTTATTAATTAAACGTAACCATAACAGTAAGCTCAATAGCATAAATATGTTTTTGCAGTAACTTTTTTTTGGGGTTTGGTCCAACGGCATTTCTTCTATTTTTATTTTTTTATTTATTCTTCTTCTGGACGTGCCTATCCCTTATGAATGTCGGCGATCATCGATTATTATGGCGAATTCTATTTAATTCGCAGCAATATGGAAGAGTTGTGGCGAGCTTTTATCAAACAATGTTCTGAGATTTTTCTGTCACGATTTTCTTCTTCTTCCTGGTCCTCTCTTTCCAAATATCTTCCCTTGCAGGATCGATTGTAACAAAATCTTATTTTTTTGAAAGGGTTGTAAGGCATGGGAGGGTGGGTAAGATCTCGACAATTTTTACATAAGGCCATTTTTTGAGAAAGCGTTAATATACTTAAGCCTACATTTTCAGTTAGATAACCTCAACTATAGGTTACTTAAATGATGTATTAGAGAACCAATTCTGTAAAGCGTTTTCTTTAAAAATAATCTTGTATGTTGCCTTGCTTGAGTCCAATACCTCTCCCTCAGAAGGGAGTCGTTGGAGCAAAATAGGGGAGATTTTGGACATGAGCAAAAACATGGTGCATTTAATAAAAATAGTTTATTTCAAGGTAAAGGTAAAATATTATATTTCGCCAAGTAATTATTTTGAAAAATAACTAGAACAGATAAAAGATATAAATTCCTATATTCTAATTAAATTGAATGGAATTCTTGAAAATTTAAAAAATTGAAAAAAATAAAAACACAAATAAAAAAATCATCACTGCAAACCAAATTACGTCAAATCTAAATTGAAATAAATCATGACAATGTCTTTAAATATCTTTCTTGTATCATTAATGGGAGATGGAAGTAAAGAAGTAATGTCGTAAAAAGGAACCAAAGCTTAATCATATTTAAAAACTGTGAATCTATTTGATGCAACGTGACGTTCTAAGAAGTTCACTTCATATCAATCAACTATTCTGATTATTTTCGCTGCCTAATTTCTGACACTACTTTTACCGTAAACTTTGTTATTATAGAACATGTTTCTGGAAGTTCTTTGTAATCAAAATTTTTCTCGTCGTTGATGAAAATTAATTAATCTTCTGATAAATTATCTTTACATTCAATTCGATCTTCCTCCATATCCCTAATCGCTGTCTTCGGGAGTGTCAGTGGCAATCATGCATCTACCATCTATAGCGCAGGATAGTTTTTTGATGTTGATGGTTGTGGCTCTAGGTTGCCTTTTTGATGTGGATAGTTAGTTGCGGCTCTGGATATGGATAATTATTATAGATGGTGGGAGCCGGTTGATCCATTACGTTAGAGAAGGAAAAGTCTTCTTCTTCTTTGAAGATGTTTCCATAAAATGGCATTATTTCAGTGAATCTGAAACCTGATTTTTTTGTTTGTTGGTGCAGCGGTTCTAATCCAAGCCTGTTAACATATCACAAGCAAATCCCAGAGCACCACATCCCGAAACACCTTGCATCATTCTCTTGGTGTCGTAGCGTATGCGGGGAAACGGAAATACTCAAATTGGCGGCAAAGCTGTTCCGCTGGAAGAGATTATTCCTACTTGCGTAATCAATTCGCCTCTTTCACGAGAAATGGTTTCTTTCCAAAAATTTCAGGAACTCGTTGTACCGTCTTTACACCAGTCTACAAAAAAGAATTTAAAATAACATGAGTGGTTCAAAAAAGGTTAAATTTTACCTCATCTAAATTATAAATTTGCATGAGTTCTAGAGTTCGTTTGGGCATATTCATAAACCAATCGCCTTGCTGCGTTTGGCTTCAGACCGTAAAATATAAAGGAACACTTCAGTGGATATTTCTCTTAAGCGTTTTTCATCAGCATAGAAAATACTTATGACGTTATAAAATTTGGTGTAACATAACATTTTCGAGACCTTTCTCTTGCACTTGTCTGACATAATTCAACCCGGTTACCAACACTGGATTTCTTTACTCCATTTTTTCCTATCTGGATAGGACATGTTATTGTCAATCACATCAACTAGCTTGTTTCATGGAATCAAGTCAGAACTCCCTGTCAGTCTTTTTCTATGTTCTTATTGTTATGTTCTTGCTGAACTGGAATGGAATATGATAATATGTTTCAACCATCATGTTGCCACAAGTTTTTGTTGCAGTTTTTCTTTTTGAAGGGAATCTATGAACAACAAGGGGAGATCCTGTGCAGCCTTTCCCCTTGTGCACTTTATCGGATTAGCCTAAAAATATCTAAACCTCCCATTGGTATTTTCATTCTGTGAGAACATAACCTTATCGGTTAACCTTGCTTTCTATTTTGACACAAAGAGTTAAACAAATAACATTAAAATAAACAATAAAATACTTACATCGCGTCTTTGAAATATTAGATCAACAATGCCAAAAATACAAAATTCCCATGAAAAGCTCTTAAAAAAAAAAATCACAAAAACAATCTGATCTGTGCCATTCTGGAGATACTGTTGGCGCCTTGGCGTGATAGATCAGAAAGCCGCAAGAGGCGGGAAATATTAGCATGTCCATTGTCTCCCAGTGTCCCGATCCTATCCATCCTCCCCTTCTAGTTTTGTCAATGTAATAGTTCAAATTCAGATCCGTTTTTAGTCCGTCTTATTCAGCATCCACCATTTCACTTGAAGAATTAGATACCTCCTCAGATTCAGACATTTCTGAATCCGATTCGGAATCGGATTCTCCAAGAGAAATAATGAAAGATGGAATATTTTTGAAAGGTAAGTCTCCCATGTATTTTGTATGTAACCATGTAACCATGTAACCAAGACATTTTAATATTTCCCTTTTTTTTTTTCCTTCTGAGATTATTTTCGGCATCTTCAATACGAAAGAAATTTGACAATGCCGAATTTTAAAAATAGTTATTTGTGTACCATGGCCGTAAAGTTGATCTTTTTTGGCCGAATCAGAAATTTGCGGCCAAGGCGCAGCCGAGGCCAAGCAAATTTCAGGTGCACACAATTTTTTTTAGGCGAGTGCTTGTTCTCGAAAAAAGACGAAAATTCAACAGTAGCTTTAATTTTTTATTGATTAAATAAATAACCCAGCAAAGATAGGTAGATACATAATTATTAGTAGCAAAAACTACGATAGAGAAAGTTTGATTATAGAAAATGGCCGACTTTTTCGCCTGGTATCCTACATTGGGCTTTTTTAAAAAAGCAATCAATTTTGAAAACTTACTGATATGTTATTTTCGACTATAATTGTAAGTTTTAACATAAAGTATACATAGGTGGATCTGTGAACCATAACGTTGAGGACTTTTTAATTTTGGCATTTCCCGAAAAAAATAAAAGAAAATACTTCTTCTCTCAAACTTTTAATCTTAAGCCGTTTTCTTTAGCATTTTATGTGGAAATTTGGATAGAGTTAAAATTAAAAATTTGGTTTCATTGTGGTTGCTAACTAGTTTATTGGTTGTGTTGATGGTTACGGCACCGCGTTTTCGATTCTCCTTTTATTTTCACCAATGTAGCGGCCGTAAGGTAAAAGCGGCCGTAAAGTAATAAAGCAAATGCGGCCGTGAAGTAAATGCGGCCGTAAAGTAAATGCGGCCAAAAAAGATATACTTTAGGGATAGTATTGAATCCGTAAAACTAATCTTTTTGTGACAGTTGCCTAAAAATGTCATTAGATTTTGCAGGTACGCAAAATAGTTAGGTACCGTTTATAATATGGCATTATTGAAAAATCCATTGAAAAATGTGTCAAATTTGATTTGCCAGATAGGCCAGAAAATTTTAATACCGCGGCACTAACGAAATTATGTAAACCACACTTAAAACTGTCTGGAATTTGACATATACTGTCATTATTATACGAGGGTCAACCTTTTTCCATGGATAATGCTACGCCAATAATAAGTGAAAAGCATATATATTTCCGAAATGTCAGAGGCCTACGTACAAAACTTCTTTATGAAAATACCTCGTATTACCAATATGATATTTTAGTCTTTGATGAAACCTGATTAACTGGCGACATTAATGATGCTGAACAACAAATATTTGACTACAACATTTTGAAAGGACAGATTTTCAGATACAAAAGTAGGTACTTTTTCTAGAGGAGGTGGGGTACTAATAGCTGTCCGTAAAACCATAACTAGCAGAGTTTTATCAGATACCATAAATCTCGCCATAAATATTGAACAATTGTTTGTTAAAGTCCAAATTGGTAACAATTATTTTATCTGCGCAAAAGCTAATTTCCCACCCTGAAGTGCACCAGAAAAGTATGTTGAGTTTACTGAAAATGTTGAGAACCTATCTAAAAAATACCCAGAACACAAACTTTTTATCCTGGGAGATTCTAATCTTTCCTACAGTGGCATAATGATGGATTGTCTTCAGTTCAGTTGCTGCGCTTATGACAGTAGTTTCAACAAAAGAAGTTGAATCCATACAAGATCTTTAATTTTTATGCTCATACCATACATAACCTTTATTAACTTAACTCAGTTAGAATTGTTTACAACTTATTTCATGTGGTTTTTATGCAAGATAGTGACACTGAGATATTTAAAACAGAGAACGCCTTACTTCCGGAACATATTCATCATCCACCATTGTCTTTTAAGCTCGAACATGAATCTAATTGTTTTAACAATTCGGGATTGAATGGGGATAACTATTATAGGGATTTTAGGTGAGTGAATGTTGAAGAAGTATCAAGTTTCCTTTACCTGTTTAACTGGGATGATTTATTCAAGAAAAAAATCTCTTGAGGATATGGTTAATGTCCTTCACGACATTGTCTACCTAACAATTGATATTTTTGTTCTTCTGAGAAAGTATTCAGCAGAGAAGTATCCTATTTGGTTTCCTCTAGAACTAAAAGAAACAATAATTGAAAAAAAAAAGAAATTGCATAAAAAATAACGTAGAAATTGATCATTAGATGATTATAATAAGTTTTATTTATTATGGGCTCACTGTAAGCACCTAAAAAAAAACCTGTTATGAAAGTCAAGTTACTTTAACTGAATCGTCTCTTAGGAATAATGATAAAAAATTCTGGAAATTTGTTAACAGTAGAAAAACCAAAAGTGATATACCTTCTAATGCGCTATGATGGTGTTACTAGTTCTTCTGGAGCTGGGATTATCAATTTGTTGTCTGAATACTTTTCTAAAACTTATAGCGATAAAGACTGTATTTGGCAGGATACTCTGCCTTCTGGGGATATCAATCTGTCGGAATATGACATACCTATCTCGCCTATCTATGAAAAACTACCCAAATTGGATATTAACAAGGGACTAGGGAGCCTGATGCTCTCCCATCATCACTTATTAAACACTGTAGCTCGTTGTTGTCTAGACCTGTTTTCCATATCTTTAACTTCCTGGGACATTTCCAGCCTATTGGAAGACAAGCTTTATTACTACCATATTGAAATCTGGAGATAATTCACAATCACATAATAACATCGGCGCATCAGTATATTAAGTTGTATCCCTAAAGTATTTAAGAGCCTTGTTTGTGATTTCTGGTCTGCTAGTTCAAAAAGCTGTTTTAACGATCAGCAATTTGGATTCATTTCTCATCGCTCCACATAACTTAACCTTCCAACATTTACTGACTATCTCTTGGAATCCTAGCAGTGGAGTTATCAAGTTCATGCTGTGTTTACTGATTTTGCAAAGTCGTTCGATCGGGTAAATAGAGTTCCAATTAATAAGTTGCACAGTCTGAGAATTCAGGGGGTACTTCTAGAAAAGCTTCCTTCTTAACTTCTATATCCTATACGAAAAAAAACAGATAGTGCGTATTTAAGGATTCCAATCAATAGAAATTAAAGAACCATCGGGTGTACCCCAAAATTCACACCTGGGTCCTCTTCTTTTCAATTTTTATGTAAATGATTTTGCATCTTCCTTTATTTTTGTCCTCTTCCTAATGTTTGAAGATGACTTAAAATTATACTTGAGAATCAAGAATAATACTGATTGCATAAAACTGCAAGCCGACTTAGATCGTCTCAGCAATTGGTGCGAAATTAATGGAATGGAACTTAATGTTAAAAAGTGCAATCTAATGGTCTTTAGTCGTTACAGAAATCCCACAGGTGACAGAACAAGTATTACACTATACATTGCTGCCCTTTGGAATCTGTATACCAAATTAAAGATCTAGGTATAGTAATTGATTCCAACTTATCTTACATTCCAACCCCATATATCAATGGCAGTTTCTTAATATACATCCATCAAATTATTATTCTGTTCACTTGTGAGGCCCCATCTAGATTACTGATCTTGTGTCTGGTCCCCACACTACAATGTCCATATTCAGGCTATTGAGAGAGTTCAACATAAATTCTTAAAATTTATTCCATTCAAAGGACGCATTGAAGTTGAAGATATATCAATTACCTACGCACATGTTGAAGGTTCCCTTGATATTACTACTCTCCAGATCAGACACATGCACAAGGATCTTACCATATTCTATAATCTACTGCACTCATATAGCTTTGGTCCAGAGCTATAGGCAAAAATCAATATCCATGTCTCTTGGAGACAAAAAAGGCTTAATCAGCCTTTCCAAATTGGACACCACCGTACTAACTACGGATGTAATTCTTTTCTGTCAAGGTCGGCTAGATTTGTTAATCAGTATTCTGACGGGTTGGACTGTTTTGATTATCAAAAAGTTTTCAAATCTCAGTTAATAATCCTTTACCATATGATATGTCCCTAACGGCCAATTTCATAATCAATTTAATTTAAGTATTTTGTGGTTTTTACCTTGTTTTATGTTAATATTATGCTATATATTTTTTGATAATATGTTACTTTTTATTGTTTTTATGTTTTCATATCTTTCTAAGTGATAGGTTAGGTTTAGGTTCTAACTTGTTAATTATACTTTGTCAATTGGGCGAAAATTGCTTGTTGATAAATAGATAAATAATAGATTATTAGATACGAGTATGAAAAACATAGATCTATGACATTATTTCCAAAGGCACTGCATACTGCTGGTAGTATAGAGATGGAGGATAATAGATGAAATCATTATGGATCGGACGTAGAAAAGAAGGTGGTGCATCTTTACAGGGGGAAAGGGGTTATCACGAGAACAAATGGTCAGATTAGGACGACCTGATTTGATATGGCATTCGTGTGATTTAAATAAACAAGCATTTACGTAATTACAGAGATTTATCGATTGGATATTTTTGTATATAAAGCGCGTAGTTCGCAACATTATTTTTCTGTCATTGACTTTCCTCACACACTTGATTATGCAAAATTTGTAATTTGTTATTTCAGTTTGAGCATTTGAATAATTAATATTGTAATAAAGAAAACATTTCACCAATCTAACAAGTGCACAGTGTGTATTTATCCTGCTCATCAAACTTTACTTTGTGACCACAAAATAGTTATTAATGAAAGATAATTACTTTTTGAACACGTAAACAAAAACTGCGGTCCATGCACTTGCATGGACCGCACGTGGACGGAAAACAAAAAGTTACTAAGTAGGTATCTGTAAATAGGGTAATGGATTGTCATTATTTAAAAAATCACCAAATAAATATAAAAAAGTAAAAACTTTTCATTTTCAGGAGATTCGAAAAAAATACAGTGATTTTTCTTGTCTTGCCTAATAAAAAAAATAGGTAAGTATAATAAATACCGAGTTGGGAAGCGTTATTATTGGTATGGTGTGCGTTATTATTAGTATAGGCCAGGCAATGAGGCTTTGGAATTAATAATAATTACAAACAATGTGAAATTTAGGATTTATGTTTTGCATGACAAAAAAATTAACTAAAAAAATTTGCACCTTCTAGTGACGTGCGGAACACCTTTTTTCATTAGGCGGAACACAATGAAAAATTATTTATTGTTAAAAAGTATTATATAGTTTTCGAAAAAAATGCTAGCAAGGTGCAAATTAGAATGATGCACCCTTAATGCCAAACAAATGATTGTATAAATTTGCACCTTTCAATCTCCTCCGGAAATGAGCGATTCGCATTTATCATATGTGAAAAAACACCATTATTTGGAGGAAAAATCGCTAACAATTGAGAAACTAGGTGCAAATGTTCAAATTTATTGCCAGAATGATATGCAACATCTGCACCTAAAAATATTATGTGGAAACCTTTTTTTTCTTATTTTTGTTTTTTACAATAATTATCGACATTATCGACATCCAGAAAATTACAAACAGGGTGCAAATCGCAACAACAATTCTAAATAATATTTCAACACCTACTTCGAGTTTGCACCCCTATATGAAGCACGGAATAAGAAATATCTCCAAAACATTACTCAAATAATATTTACGCTGTGCCGCGTCACATATTATTTCTAATATTTTAAACCTATTCCGTGCTTCATATAGAGGTGCAAACTAGAAGTAAGGGTTGAAATAATATATGCGAATCGCTCATTTCCGGAGGAGATTGAAAGGTGCAAATTTATACAATTATTTGTTTGGCATTTACGGTGCATCATCCTGACTTGCAGCTTGTTAGCATTTTTTCCGAAAATTATGTAATACTTTTTTCTACAACTGCCAAAAAATGATGATGTTCGCACACTCATGACAGTTTGCAAAGTGACATTTTTTTTCCCAGGTATTGATTTTTTAACGTTTCCATGACGCCGTGCGCGAACTAGTTATTTCGCACACTTGTGCGCGAAATAGCTAGTTCGCACATTGGTGTCATGGTGACACATACCTGTCAGGAAACCAAAGATAATTAAAATTCACCTACCTTTGATTGAGAATGCAATTTTGGCTTCGAATGATCGATATTTAAATGGAGTTGTAGAAAAAATATTTTTACGACTATTTTTTTAGCTCGGCTGCGCCTCGTTAAAAAAATCAGATCTCGATCACCAAAGTAGCATTTCGCGCACTAGATACAAAAATAACTATTTAACAATAAATAATTTTTCATTGTGTTCCGCCTAATGAAAAAAGGTGCAAAATTAATACAAGATTTGGAAGATCAGTCCTCGCGTTTTTGTGAATTTGCACTTTGTTAGCAATTTTTGGGAAGAAGTAATTAATAATTGTTTAATTTTTACAAAAAAAACAATGTTCCGCACGTTACTGGAAGGTGCAAATTTTTATAGTTAATTTTTTTTTCATGCAAAACGTAAATCCTAAATTTCACATTGTTTGCAATTATTGTTAAATCCGAAGCCTCATTGACTGGCCTATTATTTATGGCTGTAACATTACCTCAAAAGTACACATTGTTACGGGTTGAAATTTTTATTAGTGGCAAATTAACATTTTCGACCAAACCAATATTTTTGAACTTTCGTCGTCGTTAATTTAGTAGATTTACCAGAGTTTCTTTCATTTTGTTTGTTGTTAGTTTCGTAATTTTCGAAAGTTTAATTCTTTTTATAATTTCAGAGTCCGCATTTTAAATAATTCGATCACACATTAATTCCCTATTGTCAGTGGTAATAAAGGTCAAAATCGAGTAAATTCTCTTTTGGAATGCATCTTTGGAATGTCGAAATTTTTATTGTTTTTTTTTGAGATCCAGTTTCAATTTAATATATGGTAATAGTTTACCAGTTGAATAAATTTAGGCAATAATTATTATCGAGTATTGGATAAGTTAATTAAACAATTAACTTAAGCTTGACAGAGCGCGAAAATTTGAATGGTGTAAAAGTAAATATCCCTCTACTTTTTCAAAATTCTAGATTCTCTTTCATAGGACAAAACTACCAGAAAAGTGACAGGTTATAAGTGAGCAGAGAAGAAGCACGTTGCTTTTGGTTTTTCTCTGGGCATTTTTGCCGATTTTCTCACAAAGGACCCCGCACCGGATGCATGGGATTTTGGGTTTCGGTGAAAATCTGTGAAATTTTCAAATTTTGTATAAATTAACGTGCTGAATAAAAGTCCAAATGGCAAAACTTTCGTAACCCCCATAGTTTGCCTTTTATAGGCTCTTCTTTTCCAGAATCTTCCTAATCTATACAGAACGTTTATTGATTGATTTGTTTATTATTTTGGTGTATTTATATCTATTTTTTACAGCTTGTTTGTTTTTTAGTGTATATCAGGGCCAGAGTTCTTATTCTCAAAACCGAGGCTGAGTAAGAATGTTTGAGTATTGCTTTTGGAGGATGCGCATATTGCCATTTTTAAGCTTCATTATCACTTGGGCGAAATTCGCTCTTTTTTTGATATTACGTCGACAATTTGACGTTTAATACACGTATTAAACGTCAAAATATCGAAAAATTGTAAAAAAGCGAATTTCGCGCAACCGAGTATTAAGCCTTACGATATGTCAACTCCCCACGTTCAACAATTCGATTAAGCACACATCTCAACTATATACTGTATTATATTCAAATATCGCTATGGATCATTGCTTCATATGCAATAGATATTCACGTTTAAATCAGCTTCAAAAACTAAAGGATATTAACGATAATTGTAGAATTGATATTTTTGTTAAAGCCAATATTTATGTGCCAGAATATGTTAAGTGTTGTGATGTACATATGACCGACCGCCAGCTGCTTCAGGAGTACTTACTTCCTGGATTACGTTCTGTTCGTAGGCCATTCGTTTTTAGAGGTGTAGATTTGTTAGCTTTTCTGGAAGGTCTTCGTGCCGCTATCACAACGCAACGCTTCCATAGGTTTGATGATGTAAGCAATATTACAGATTTTTGAAGATAACAAAAACAAAGTCACAGTCTCATAATTTATTTGATTAGCTACACGTGTTTCGCTCAATAGAGCATCATCAGGCCTAAAATAAAATAAAGTCACTTAACAAATAATAATTGAGGCAAAAACAACAAAAAAGTACCTTGAAATACACACCCTTAACACACATTAATTAAAAATAAACACTAAAAAGCAAGGTTAGGATACAAACACTGAATAAAATAAAAGAACAAAAAACAAACCGCAATTTATTGGAATTGAACCTGCGATACCCAGGATGCCAGCCCAACACCAGACCCAATGCACCAGCGAGATACTGACAATTCAAAGGCGAAAACAATAACCAATGAACCTCAACAAAACTAAGTGGAACTATAAAATTTCTTAAAATCTAATGCAAAAGGAAGAAAGTTTAATAAAGTTATAATGAACTGAAAGTTAATCCGAAAGGTTGTTAAAAATAAGATGAGGCTCAAAATTGAAAACGTCGTTTACACACACGAGAATGGGGCTCTTTTTGGCTCTGGTTATTTCCATCTTCTCTAGAAGATCGAGCTTTCTGCCCTTAGGGCATTCGTGAAGAATTTCGGCGCCATCAGCTGGAGAGAAATTGTGCGTGGTTGTAAGTAAATGGTTCGCAAACGCAGATCTAGTTTCTGTAATGTCTGTATTTCTATTCTTTTCGGCGAAAGCAACATGCTCTTTAATTCGTGTAGAAATTTTTCTCCCTGACTGGCCAATGTAAACTGCGTTACAATCATCACACTTAAGAGAGTACACCCCTGACTTAGAAAAAACGTCAGCCCTGTCTATTACCCTCACTAGCTGTTTCTTTATACTACTAACAGTTTTGAAGGCTATTCTTAGATTAGGAAGCTTGAAAAATTTAGCTAAATTAAGTGAAATGGATCCAAAAAAAGTCATTGATTTGAAAATCTGTTTGTTGTTCTGCTGATGGAGTAGATTAAAGGTCATCTTGTATTTATTAAGAAATTTAAAATATAATTTGTTTATTGGGTGCATTGGGAATCCATTGTTAAAAGCAATGTGTTTAATAATATTAAGTTCCTTATGAAAAGCCTCTTTGGATAGCGGGATATTGAAGAGTCTATAAAAAAGGGAATTAAAGGAGGCAAATTTATAGGAGTGTGGAGAGTTGGAGGAATATTGGATGACGTTGTCAGTAGTGGTGGGCTTACGATAGATTTCAAATAGCAATTTGTTGTTATCTCTTATGATCAGGATGTCCAGGAAAGGTAGCTGTTTATCTTTTTCTTCTTCAATTGTAAAAGAAATATTAGGGTGTAAAGAGTTTACAAAAGTAAGGAAGTTAGCTAGATCCTGATCATTTCCAGTCCATACCATAAAAATGTCGTCTACATATCTTTTATAAACCGTTATAAAGTTTCCGAATCTACCATTGACAATTTTCTCCTCTAGATGATTCATAAATATCTCACTCAAGAGGGGGGAGAGACAAGAGCCCATAGCCAGGCCGTTCACTTGTCTAAAAAATTTGTTATTGAATTGAAAGAAATTCTGATCGAGTACGAGCCTAAGCAGGGCTAAAAGGTCTTCGACAATGAGTCGACTGAGTGATGATTTCAATAGAAGTGTTCTCACCAGATCCACACAATCTGTAGGAGGAATACTGGGGAATAGGTTTTTTACATCCAAAGATATTAGCTTAGAACCCTGCGGTAAGTTAACGTTCTTTAAAAACTTTGTCAAATCTACAGAATTTTTTGTTGAATGGTTGCTTTTAAAACCAGTCACCTGCCTCAAGACAGTATTTAACCATGCGGATAAATTATAGCATGGAGAATTTGTAAATGACACAACCGGTCTTATAGGGAAACCCGTCTTATGGATTTTGGGGAGTCCATAGAGGGTCGGGGTTAAAGAACGTTAACTTACCGCAGGGTTCTAAGCTAATATCTTTGGATGTAAAAAACCTATTCCCCAGTATTCCTCCTACAGATTGTGTGGATCTGGTGAGAACACTTCTATTGAAATCATCACTCAGTCGACTCATTGTCGAAGACCTTTTAGCCCTGCTTAGGCTCGTACTCGATCAGAATTTCTTTCAATTCAATAACAAATTTTTTAGACAAGTGAACGGCCTGGCTATGGGCTCTTGTCTCTCCCCCCTCTTGAGTGAGATATTTATGAATCATCTAGAGGAGAAAATTGTCAATGGTAGATTCGGAAACTTTATAACGGTTTATAAAAGATATGTAGACGACATTTTTATGGTATGGACTGGAAATGATCAGGATCTAGCTAACTTCCTTACTTTTGTAAACTCTTTACACCCTAATATTTCTTTTACAATTGAAGAAGAAAAAGATAAACAGCTACCTTTCCTGGACATCCTGATCATAAGAGATAACAACAAATTGCTATTTGAAATCTATCGTAAGCCCACCACTACTGACAACGTCATCCAATATTCCTCCAACTCTCCACACTCCTATAAATTTGCCTCCTTTAATTCCCTTTTTTATAGACTCTTCAATATCCCGCTATCCAAAGAGGCTTTTCATAAGGAACTTAATATTATTAAACACATTGCTTTTAACAATGGATTCCCAATGCACCCAATAAACAAATTATATTTTAAATTTCTTAATAAATACAAGATGACCTTTAATCTACTCCATCAGCAGAATAACAAACAGATTTTCAAATCAATGACTTTTTTTGGATCCATTTCACTTAATTTAGCTAAATTTTTCAAGCTTCCTAATCTAAGAATAGCCTTCAAAACTGTTAGTAGTATAAAGAAACAGCTAGTGAGGGTAATAGACAGGGCTGACGTTTTTTCTAAGTCAGGGGTGTACTCTCTTAAGTGTGATGATTGTAACGCAGTTTACATTGGCCAGTCAGGGAGAAAAATTTCTACACGAATTAAAGAGCATGTTGCTTTCGCCGAAAAGAATAGAAATACAGACATTACAGAAACTAGATCTGCGTTTGCGAACCATTTACTTACGACCACGCACAATTTCTCTCCAGCTGATGGCGCCGAAATTCTTCACGAATGCCCTAAGGGCAGAAAGCTCGATCTTCTAGAGAAGATGGAAATAACCAGAGCCAAAAAGAGCCCCATTCTCGTGTGTGTAAACGACGTTTTCAATTTTGAGCCTCATCTTATTTTTAACAACCTTTCGGATTAACTTTCAGTTCATTATAACTTTATTAAACTTTCTTCCTTTTGCATTAGATGTTAAGAAATTTTATAGTTCCACTTAGTTTTGTTGAGGTTCATTGGTTATTGTTCTCGCCTTTGAATTGTCAGTATCTCGCTGGTGCATTGGGTCTGGTGTTGGGCTGGCATCCTGGGTATCGCAGGTTCAATTCCAATAAATTGCGGTTTGTTTTTTGTTCTTTTATTTTATTCAGTGTTTGTATCCTAACCTTGCTTTTTAGTGTTTATTTTTAATTAATGTGTGTTAAGGGTGTGTATTTCAAGGTACTTTTTTGTTGTTTTTGCCTCAATTATTATTTGTTAAGTGACTTTATTTTATTTTAGGCCTGATGATGCTCTATTGAGCGAAACACGTGTAGCTAATCAAATAAATTATGAGACTGTGACTTTGTTTTTGTTATCTTCAAAAATCTTGCCTTTGGTCTCTTGGATAAAAATGGATGATGCCTTTTTCTTTTAATATTACAGATGATGAATTTAAGTCTATTTCGTCACTTACAAAAGCGCAATTTGACGAATTATATACATTCTGCGATAATATTCCTCACGATAACCGATGAGATCGACATATAAGAAAGAAACACTTGATAACTTTTTTATGCAAGCAACGACATGGACTTTCCGATGAATTTCTAAAAGTTATTTTTAACTACAGTACCCGACAGGCTGTCAGTTTGGTTATTTCATCTGTTAGAAAGTCCTTGTTACTACGGTTTGTACCAAACAACTTGGGATTTACAGCAATTACAAGAAATTCATATATTGACCGTCACGTCAACGACTTCAGTAATGCGCTGTATAACCCTGAACCTGAAGTCCGTAGAGCTATTGCGTATATTGACGATACTTACAGCAAAATCGAGAAAAGTTGTAACTTTCAAGTTCTGCAACAATCATATTGTCGTCATAAGGGCCATCATCTTTAAAAGCCAGCTCTTATTGAAGCCACCAAATGGCTACATTCTAAGCGTACTTGGACCGTACTTTTCAGATACTAGAAATAACCACGCAGCAGTGCTACGCACTGAGCTTCAACATGATGTTGACGGGATTAGAAACGGGTTTAATAATGATGATATTTTTATGTGGACAGGGGGTATAGAGATGTTGTGCCCTTTCTTGAAAATATCGGAATTGCTCTTCGGATGCCTTATGCCTTACCTCGAAATCAGCGACAATTAACAACCGAAGAAGGAAATGCATCCCGTCTCGTTACTAAAACCAGATGGATCATTATCGAAGTCAGAAATGGACACTTAAGACAATTTTCAAGTTTTTCGCGGGCGTTATTTCCGTAACGCACGCAGTTAACCTTCGTGATTTTTATAAAATTGCAGCTGCAATTATCAATAGATTTCATGGCCCAATTCCCGAACCCTTTTTGGAGATTGCTCACCGAATGTTGGCTCGCTTACATGAACCAAATGTATTGCGAGCACGAGTGGAGGCGGACGGCTTACAGAGAAGGAACGGTCAATGGGCAGTGCTAGACGAAAACCATCTACCAGGATTTCCACGCTTGCCTCTTGATTATTTAAGGGATTTAACATTCGGTACTTACCAACTAAAACTGGCGCCATCCTATGTACAGTACAAACTACAAAGGGACCAAACAGAGATACTAGAATTAGACCTTTTAGCCAATGACCCTGGATTTATTAGATTAAGAATATTTTCCCGATTTAGAAACGCCACAAAACACCAGCTGTGGATTGCCTTTAACGAAGACGTCCAGGACGTTGAACAACCGATTCAGGGATGTTGTTGCACATGCAGGTCTGGTGCAAGGACTATAGGCACATGTGCCCATGTTGCAAGTGTTTTGTGGTATTTGGGATATGCACGACACGATCACAATGTCAAGTATCCGTCGTCTATCCTGCTAGATGTTGTTTTGGATGCTGCTAACAGAAACCCTCAGGCATATGTCAATCACGGCATCAACATAATTCCCTGAATGAAAAATCTCAGTATTAATCATCACAGGAGCCCGTTAGTGTTTACACCATAATTATTTAACCCTTATTAGCTTAGTGCCCAATCTTCTAATATATTTTCGCAAAAATAAGCACATAATATATTATGTTCTTTTAATAACAGACCACTTTATTTACCGTTACTTATTCAAATAACCATTGCAGCACTTCAGTATCATATAAAGCAGTAAGCTTATGTTTGTCTTTTAACCTATGCAGCTATTGAGCGATGCTTGTGTAGCTTTGATGTGGATTACTGGAGGAGAGGGTTTGGAGTCGAAAAATACTGCGGAGATGACGAGCCACAGGGTCCTTTTATCTCCTTCCTATTAATTTTTACACTGTAACGCATCAGCCATCAAAACATGAACCCCAAAAAACAAATACAAATACACTAAAATAATAAACAAATCAATCAATAAACGTTCTGTATAAATTATAAAGGTTCTGAAATAGCAGGAGAGCCCATAAAAGGCAAACTATGGGGGTTACGAAAGTTTTGCCATTTGGACTTTAATTCAGCACGTTAATTTATACAAAATTTGAAAATTTCACAAATTTTCACCGAAACCCAAAATCCCATGCATCCGGTGCGGGGTCCTTTGTGGTGAAAAATTTCGTCAAAAGGTGGCTATTACTGTTTAATAGTGCCTTAGCAAGTTGCTGATTTTTAAAGTGGAAAATTTTGATTTCAACACCACGTTTCACACATACGATCTCGCTGTGTCCTTAAGGAGAATAAAAGGGCCAATATCTATTGGCCTTTTTTTTCCTGTGGAGTCCTGTTCTGGCCCTGTAACAAAGACCCTCACAAGCTGTTGTTGGTATTGACATTGGATGTTGATGGTTCAAGCCATATAGAATACCCAATCCGCCCTATGTAATAGAAGTCTGCCTGATTCTTAGAAGTTCGAGAAATACAGACTTACTGGAGCATCTGAAGTTATAGGAGCAGGTTTGCTGTGTCTTGTTTGTTTGGGAACCTTTAGTGTCTACTCAGTACTTTCTACCATTATATTTTTATTTATCGACCTCTGAAATATACCTTTATAAGTTTGGTCACCATTGACTATGGTATATATCTTAAAATGTAAACTGGGTATAAACATGCAGGCCTGTTTGGCGAAGGTAATTATTGACGGTTTGTTAATTATAGTTATTAATGATACTAAACTGCTGGAACTTCGATACGCATAATGAAATTTTTTTGCCTATTTTTGAAGTCAAATATCTCAGTTGATTGCGGTTTGAAGCATATTGGGGCGCATTGTTTGGTGTTTAAGGTATATGGTATCGTGCTGATGAACAGAAACGTTATCTTCAACATACAGGGTGGACAATAAAACAGTGCAAAGTTTGACAAATTTTAGGGCGTCGCCATTTCTTTTCAAACATACTCCTGCTTTTTTTCTGGGTTCAAGAAGAATCAGTAGTTCAGTGGTAAAAAACAACTTGAAGGGTTTTTGAATAAATCTCGTAGTTTTGCAGAAATTTCAATTCAACTGAAAAATGACTTTCATCATCCTGATTCTTTGTCTCAGTTATTCGAAACAATGTTCTTCATTATTGTTGGTTCGACGTTTTCATCTTTTCTTGTTTCAAAAAGATTTCATACAGGGTGGAAAAAAAGTAAGTTTTCAATACTCATTATTGGATGGTCCGTGAAGATAATTGCACCTCTGATTAACTATAGATAGTATGCGTCCAAACACGTAACATGTACCTACTCAGATTAATAAGGGGGCACAGTCCTCTTTGTCAATTGATATGGTAATCACGGTACTCACCAACCTTTCTCTGCTTTATTAGGCTATTTTTCGCGAGGATAATCAAGTATAATCGATTATGCTATGCTGTATTATATGATGTGTCAATTGTGTCATGCTCCCTAAGTCCCCCACCATCAAATTCTGGAATACTCGAGGATCAAGAACGCTTAATTTTTTCTGTGAGAATAGACCGAAAATCACTTTTTCTACATTTAAAGGTACAGTTTCTTAGGACAGTGCGCGACGCACAACTCACAACGTGAACGTCAGCAGAATCTATTCAGCACGATGTTGACACACTGCTGACGCTGTATGTCGCGCTCACCTGCGCAAAGTCAACAAACCGGTCTATAAAACTTACACTCGGTTGATTTTAACAGACGTGCGTGGCGTTCGACAGAATGTGAGTTGTGCGTCGTGCAATGCCCTTATAAACCGTACCTTGAAATCGACGAAACAATTAACTCACTAGCACAGCCTAAATCGGAAGCATTCCATAGAGGTTTGCGGGTGACGTCATTACTATAAGCTGCTGATAGTGACGTCACTCGCAGGCCCAAAATTAGAAGGAGAGAGACTAAGGGAAGTATGATACACTTGACGTATCAAATAACTCAGACTAATCAGATTATGTTTGATTATCCTCGCGAAAAATTGCCTTTTGTATAACCATTCTAAGAGCAAAATATGATTATATTATGTTTCCTAGGTGAAAAAGCTATTCTTTTCTCGAGACGCCAAGATATTTGGTGAATTATTAGCACGTACCATATCATCAGGGGGGCTATTTATACCGGGGTGGTAAAAAGGACCCAGAACAGTTCAAGCTCTTCCAAGCCCGCTTCGAAAACCTGCATTTCTTTCCGAAGATACAAAATTAAATGATTCAATGATAGGTAGTTAATTGGTCATTTTCGTGGGTGATTGTTCGGGGGACCTTATATCCCATTCTACGCGCGAGTTCCACTCTTGTAGAGGATTCCTAAGGTTGCCTGAATTTTTATTTGGTAAGAAATATCAGGAAATAAATTAATTTATTGTAATTATTGGGTTAGATTAGAATTAGATTAGATATTAAATACTTTTGTTGTATATATGTATATATTCCCACGTACGAGGATTCTATTGTGGGAAAACCCTGTATTTATTGTTTAGGATAAGTCATAAATGTACAAATTGAAAGATTAACAACAATAAATGCTATATAATAATAATAATAATAATAATGATATCGGCGCTGCTGTCAGATCTACCAGCTTCACCCTACATCAATGTCCAATATTGTTTGTCCAGAAACCTCCAGATAATGAAATCTGGGAAAGCAGCATAAGTGGGCTTAAAGAGATTCAACGGTTCCGGTACTTTTTACCACCCCTGTATATAAGTAGCCCCCTTATGACATGGTACGTGCTAATAATTCACCAAATATCTCGACGTCTCGAGAACAGAATAGCTTTTCTACCTAGGAAACAACAAACTCTCAGAATGGTTATACAATAAAGCAAAAAAAAAGTTGGTGCCATATCAATTAACAAATAAAACTGTGCCCCCTATAAATCGCAGTTCATGTTACGTGTTACGACGCGTGCTATCTTTAGTTACTTTGAGGCCCAATTATCCACATACAATTATCTTTACGGACCTCCCAATAATGAGTTATAAAAACTTATTTTTTTTTACCCTGTATAAAATCTTCTCAAAACCAAAAAAGACGAAAACGTTGAACCCACAATAATCAAAAAAATTGTTTTGAGTAACTGAGACATAGAATCAGGGTGATAAAAGTCGTTTTTCAGTTGAACTGAAATTTTTGCGAAACTACGAGATTTATTCAAAAACCCTTCAAGTTGTTTTTTACCATTGAACTACTGATTCTTCTTGAACCCAGAAAAAAAGCAGGAGTATGTTTGAAAAGAAATGGCGACACCCTGAAATTTGTCAAACTTTGCACTGTTTTATTGTCTACCCTGTATGTTGAATATAACGTTACTGTATATCAGTACGATACCATATATCTTGAACATCAAATAATGCGCCCCAATATGCTTCAAACCGCAATCAAATATCTCTTATAGTTTCCGACATATTTGACTTCAAAAATAGGCAAAAAATTTCTTTATGCGTATCGAAGTTCCAGCAGTTTAGTTCGATATGAACACCATAATGAAACGCGTGTAACGTTTTAAACCACGAGGCGTTAGCCGAGTGGTTTACCCCCATATTCTCCGTAGTTCATAAAGCCTGGCTTAGTGGAAACGCTATGTTTTTTGTGTGACAAAGCCGAGCTTTTCCACTAAGCCAGGCTTTATGAACTACGGAGAATACGGCCCTTTGTTACACAAGTTTCATTAATAAAATTCATATCGAACTTGTATCATTCAAAATGTATTCTACAATGGTCCAAATAGATTTGATTTGCGTTGAAATAGCAAAAACTTTTCAAATTAAAATTCAAAATTTAGCAAATGCCCGTACTAGTCGGGAATCGGGAACCTGTTTGTAGATTTTTAAAATTTTGACTTTGGCAGCTTCAATATTTGAGTCAATTTTTGTGCCATAAATTGAGTTTTATAGTGGAAAATAATGTTAATATTGGTGATTCTGAGTTCGAAAGTGTCCCTTCGAATATCGAAACAGCATCAATAAAAAGGTTCTTCTAGTAACTAACTTTCTTTTTGTATATTTTTCATTTCATAATTTGGGTGTTTTTATGAATTCTTAAACGCACTAGTGCTATTATGAAGGATCTAATGACATTCAAATGACAATGCTAATTATGTCATAATGACACCGACGTAGATTATAGTTATTAATGATACTAGTTCGATATGAACACCATAATGAAACGCGTGTAACGTTAAACCACGAGGCGGTAGCCGAGTGGTTTAGTTACACAAGTTTCATTAAAAAAGTTCATATCGAATGTGTATCATTCAAAATTTAATCTACGATGGTCCAAATAGATTTGATTTGCCAAGGCTATTTCAAGAAATAGCAAAAACTTTTCAAATTAAAATTCAAAATTTAGCAGGTATACCCGTACTAGTCTGGGAACCTGCTTGTTGATTTTTAGAATTATGACTTTGGCAGCTTCAATATTGAAGTCAATTTTTGTGCCATAAATTCAGTTTTATAGTGGAAAAAATGTTAATATTCGTGATTCTGAGTTCGATTCGTGTCCTTTCGAATATCGAGACAGCATCAATGAAAAGGTTCTTCTGGTAACTAGCTTTCTTTTTGTATATTTTTCATTTCATAATTTGGGTGTTTTTATGAATTCTTAAACGCACTAGTGCTATTATGAAGAACCTAATGGCATTCAAATGACAATGCTAAATGTGTCATAATGACACCGACGTAGATTAATAATTAAATATTTCTACTATGCCTACTGTAAGTATTTTTTTTGAGGGGTTCACATTGTTTTACGTTGACTTACAAATACCACCCTTTTGGTTGGAATATTAAGGTTATACCATTTACCCTACCTAAGTACTTTAAACAAGTAGTACTTACTTCTTTTAATTTTTCTTATTGATTATGTGATCTATTTATTGCCAATTTGATCACAGCCTAGGGCCGTAGCCAGGGTGGGGGGCATTGGGCGGCAATGCCCTATCTTTCAAATGATGATGCCCTACCTTTAAAACACAACACGCGTTGAGGTTTCTCTAGGAAATTTAAAAGTAGATGAAAGTACTGTTCCAACCGACATGAGAATCGGTAATTTCCAGTTGATCAATTCATTTATCGAGTAGGATAAACGTTCAACTTATTGAAAATTAGGTGGGCAATTGGAAATTACTGGTTCTGGAACGGTTCCCATGTCGGTTGGACCACAGCTAATGAATAGGCCTGAAATCGAGTAAGTTGGTAGAGTGGTTGGTAGTTATACAGTTATTTCACAAGTACGACAAGTACAAGAGGTCCCTCAAGAATTATTGCCTGAACGGGCCATTTTGTTTACTTGCCAGAGATGTGATTTGATAGTGCCAGGGCCGATCCTAGGGTATCGGCCGCCCGCGTGCAAAGAGCAATCGCGCCGCCTCATAGAGATATAGCCCTTTTATAGGCGCCAGTGGCTTTTTGGGTGCCACGCCCAAAATCGTTAATTTCGAAATCGTTCATTTCGAGCCTCAAAATGAACGTTTTTGGGTGTTTAGAGTTAAAAAAACTTGTTTGGAACTGTTGTAACTTTTAAAAAAAGTGTACCTAATTTTAATTTCTGATCCGTAAACATGTCAACGCCGCGCTCCCAATAATCAAAAATATATTGAAGACGACAAAGCACGGGACCTCGGGACCTTGGCGCCGGTCTCTTTTTCTAGAAACACTCACGAAAGGGTGCCATTTTATGTGGGCTCTCGATAAATTTTAGTTTGAGTTTCAATAATGTTTTCTTTTTATCGTTAAAATGTATTAAAATTAGTCTTTTGTTTTTATGTTCAATTCTTCAATAAAGAAATCTTTTGTTTGTATCATAAAGCCCGTAATTGGTACTTTCTTAATATTTCCGTGGAAAGGTTTCACATATATTGTCTCGAGAATTGGTTGACCTCGGCGCTTCGCACCTCGGTCAACCATAGTATCTCTCGACAATAATGAAACACTTTCCATCTCCGCATGTAATATACCAATGCGATCTTATGATGGATGTGTAAAGAATTAAAACATTATGCGTGAGCCTACACATTGACTGAACTAAACTTTCTATTTATGTTATCAGGAGATCGGGGTTTATTTTCATTTTCAGGAGATTTTTAAAGGTCAGCTTATTTCTTTATTAGAAGTACCTAGTTTTATTTTGGGAAATTCGTAAAAAGTTTCACTTGAATCTTGAATGACGGAACTATAGGGCGGCCTGCGGCCGCCCTTAGATTTGGCCGCCCGAAAAATTTGCGTTCGGCGCCATTATCCCTATTTTGTTTACCTATAAAAATTTTAAAGGGGGGGGGGGGAGTGCATGCCCTATGTCAAATTTTTCATGCCCTATCACAAATTTGACTCTAGCTACGGCCCTGTCACAGCCTAATTAATTTAACGATAGATTTGTTTATTATTTTTTTGAATTTGAAGCCTGAACCTCAAAGTTATTAAATAAATAATTCAATTTTGGTGTTTATCAGCTGTTTGCTGCCTTTAACAATAAATTCTTTTGGCAAATAAAAATCATGCACCAGAGTGGATTTTAAGCGCTTTCATTTTATTTTATTTTGTGATGCCCGTTCAGGTTTTTGCAGTGCTTTCAATTAGGATTGAGTATTTCCTGTTTTTGATTTATGATCGGTAGCTTCGTTCGACTGCAGCAGGGAAGTAAAACAGGTGGCGCCTTTCTGAGTTCACCCACCCTACTCTCCGCTGTTGAGAGTAAGTCGGACACCCTGAAAAGGAAGCTCCATTTGCTCGATGTTGGTCATTGGAGTACCTCAGCTACCTTTTTGTGTATTAATAAATTAGTTTGCCCATTGGGCAATCTAATAACATTTATGTACCGAAACCTTTCGAATGAAGTGATTGAATCGGAAATGAAATTTTTGTTGTAGGAGGACTCTTGTGCTTCTGAGAGAAGATAAAAATATCGTTTCAGTTTGAGCCTACCTCCAATTTTTTCCGTCAAACCCTCGGTCAAACCTAAAATAAACATTCTTTTGTGACTAAGTTAGGTTTAGGTAGGTGGGTCATAGCAGAAAATCTATTTGAAGCGATAGTCAATTGAGATTTTGCATCGATATCAATAATCTACGTCCCTAAAATTTCAAATCGATACCGATTTCCATTTCTATGCCTAAGATAGAGCTTGATAAGTATGTAGGTAGGTACCTACCTAGGTGAATGGAAATTATAGTAAAGGAAAGGAGCTAGTTTTCCGATATTTAAAAGAATAGAAATTGTAAATTTTTTTCATATTAGGCTAGACCAATATGAAAAATATTCAATTTTGGCTCGTGCTAAAAGAATGCAATTTCTGTACCTATTCCATTGAAGCAAAAATTTACTTTTAGCGAACAGGTCGGATACCATGCATATTTTTATTTTGTCATTATTTTATTACCAATTTTGACCTCTCAGAATTTCACCCATCGAAGCATTTGTAGGTAGGTATACACAAAATTTTTATATGGTACCTACCTAATTCGTAAATAATCTCAATTAGATGTTTTAAGTTACCTACATTAAACAAAACAGCATAACTGAACGACTGCACACTCCACTGCGTTCATTGAAATGCAATCTTAGACAAGAATGATTTTCATTGCTTGAAATTTATAAATAAACTACGAAAAAAATACCTTCTCGTTATAATCCCGTCGTCTTATTTCCGAAACAATCCATGGAAGCATGGCACTGGAAAACCTCCGATCCATTGAGGTGAATCCATTATAAACCACTGGCAATAACTTCATTATGTCACTATAAATTAAATCACCGTGTATTAAACAATATCGTAAAACATACTTTTCAATAGAGATTCGATTTAATTTTTCACGAACGAAACAAAAGTTTCATATTTTTTAAATTTCGGAGTAAATGGAAACTGAAAATAGAGCCGAATCTTGAAGACAGAATTACACAAAATTTCACTAATTCTTAGAAGTTTTCAATATTCTAACCGAACAACAATATTATTCAACCACACTTCAAGGGAAAACTTCCCCCTTCTGACACAAACACCGTTCACTTTCGGCTTCTGTCGCGCTACAGTATTGATCCCGACAAGTCCCGTAGAAAAAGCAAATTTATTATTGTGAAGAAAATAATTCCCGCCCTAGTACCTAAACATACGAATCGACTGAAATCGAACAAGTGACTGATAGTTTAAACCAACTTGACTCTTTTATGGAATTTTTATAACTTTAATTGTCTACAACAAACAATACTGCTTGGCTAAGCTCAGGAGGACAAGGACGTTTTATGCGGTTTTTACGAGGCTAATTTGATATTGTTGGTATTTTGCATAGTTAAACGTTAAATTATCAATGACTTTGTTTATTGATGTTTTAATTAATAAATAATGTATCGCGTATAAGTGCAGGTTTTTTCTGCATTCGTTAATTTCAAATAAAGTATTAAGTAGGTATCTATAGTGTTACCTATTTTATTGATCGGAAATGGCGTTTAATACTTTGAAGTTTAGTTCACAGGTGTCTCGATTGGTATTAGGAAAAGAAAAAGGTCACTTTCTTATTTTTAAAAATAGCCTGAAATTAATCGAAATTTTCAAATTTTCAGTTTAATAGATCATTTTGATTTTATCTGCTTTTGAAGCCTTGTGAAGTGAAACTTTGCCCTTTCAGAGGCTGAACGAAAGCAAAAGAATGTTTTGATAAAAATGGTAACGTTGCAATATTTTATTTTATATTTCACTCAAAATCTTAGGCGCTTCATTTAAAGTTGGAGACTGAACTTCTATAATAGATGGATTTATCAACACTTTTTCAAATAATGGCCGATTTATTTACATTATGATAAACTGTCAGGTACCTATGCATTTAGCGAATAAAAACGCAATCTGATTTCCCATTGGTCGGCCAGTTATCCGCCGACCAATAGAATAGAACGGTGAATTTATCTCGCAGATAGTTACCAGCAAGTTTATCTGAAGATGAATAAACCAGGCCTAAGTGTTATAAACTTGAAAAGTCCGTTATGTCTACATCTTTTCCAATTGTAGGAAGGGTCACTTGTAATTGAGAATAGTCAAATGTAATTGAGAAAGCGTTGAATCCTTAGTGCGCGTTCACATTGACACCGCTCGAGCGGTGAGTGCTGCGCGATGCGGCTGTAGCGATGCCCAAAAATAATTTTAACATTATATTTCAAATGAACATGTTAACACCGCGCGACACGCCGCCCCAGTGTGCACTTGTTCATTTGAAATATAATGTTAAAATTATTTTTGGGCATCACTATAGCGGCATCGCGCAACGCTCACCGCTCGAGCGGTGTCAATGTGAACGCGCACTTAGAATAACACTACATAAATAGAGAGGGCAAGTCATTCATACAATCACTTGGTTTCTGCGGCCAACAATCCTAAACGACAATAGTGGAATAATGAATGAACTACATGGAGTGGGGATAAGATTGCGGACAATCCAGACCAATTACAAACAAAACCCGTTTGACATTTTTTACTACGAATACTAGGGCGCATTCGCGATTATGGTCGGGCTTGCTCTAATAATATTTGCATCCTTCTTTATCTGGTTATCTTAACAAAGACAAAACGATTCAGGTGGGCGTTTTAGACGAATACAACCAGGTTCCCAGATTTTAGGAAGTGTTGCCATTTTCAGCTAGCACAAATTCTTATTCAAATTTTATTGTGATAATAGATTATTATTTTATATATTAATTATTCCTATTCATTGGAAGGCACCGCGATATTTTATGTATATAATAGGGTACTTGCATGGAAAATTAAATTGATTATTGTTTATTGCAAACTGTAGGAAATCGAAAAAAAATCGTTACTTTTTTTTCATTTCGCCCAAATATGATTATTTCGGAAGTTATACAAATATTAAGTTTTGTATATATAGATATACTGAGCATGTGCGACGTCATAAAGTATTATACCTGATGACGTCATAGGCATATTTCATAGCGTTGTATCTCCGTCAATTTTTGACTAAGAAGAAAAAGAAAAAACACGTGTTGACTTATTTTTCATGGACTATCGAAATCAGCAATAAAAAATTTTGATGCAAGGGGCCTATTGTATATACATATACCTATCTAAGTTTTTATAATTACGATATTTTTTTTTTTCCCTGCAACTTAGGACAATTTATAAATATGGCACATCTGCAGTAAATGTCCGCAAGTGATCTTAGAATGGGAATCAATGATTGGGGCATCTTTTAATCATAATAAACTTATCTATTTCATGTGTTTATCTGAGGTTGAATCTAATTAAGAATAGTAAAAATGCTATTCAGGTTTCGTTAATTGTAATTGAGAAACAGTTAAAGGTCATTTACATCCACTTAACTTAACGTACGGAAAATTATAATTAACGTACGAAACTGAGAAGGTGTGTATTTACAATGAAGGTAATTTTCTTAATTTACGCATGCGTACTTATAACCTCAACTGTCAAGTCAAATTACATGCACAGAACCAGAAATTACCGTAAATGTAATTCAGAAAGCATTAAATGAAATTCAGAATAGATCAAATGTAATTGAGATCATGCGAAGGTCAACTCAAGGAGCACAAAGGAGTCTATACGTTTTTCTGGAAAGGGAAGAAAGAGAATAAACCTCGCATTCACGGAGTGGGTTCCGCCATAAAAAATGAATTTATAGACCTTGCTGAGCTTCCATCCGGAATATGCGAAAGACTGATGACACTGCGGCTAAACCTCAGCAACAACCAACAAGCTACGCTAATCAGCGCCTATGCTTAAACCCTCACAACTGACGATAACCAAAAAGAGGAATTTTATGTAAGTACTGCTGGACTCTGGACTGACCATCGGATGATACGAGCCAGAATAAAGTTGCGCATCCTACCAAAGTGTAGATGTCGAAAAAACAGTTAAGTATTTCACTTGTAAGTTCCCTATTATGTATATATTATATATTCCCTATATCCCTATGTACATCTGTAAACTCCGACAAGTGAGTGAACCTTGGTAACGTATGAAGTAGCGGAGGGGAAGATGAAAACCTATACTATACGACGCGACGGGTCCCCGACGTGGTGCATTGCGAAAATTGCGTTTACCCTGACGCGACGACTCGCGTATATGTATATTTAATCTCGGGCCAATCAGGAGGGTTATGGCCGCATTCCTTCCACAGGTTCCACAGGTTCCTTCCAGGTTCACTCACCTGTCGCACTTTACCTGCGTGCTCGCAAAAGATGCACTCGCTAGCTGCGTTGGTTTTCTTTTTACAAAATGTTGAATCTACCGTATATAAAAATGAGTGGATTTTTGAATTTTATGATATTTTGGCTAACGCTGACGTATATTTTACGATGACATTTATCTATTAGGCAATCCTAGGCAATCCAATCCATCTGTCAAAACAAAAATTCAATATGGCGTGGCGGCCAAGCAAGTTTGTTTTGAATAATTATGTTTTTATGCGTATTTTAATTATTTTGCTTCGAGTTTTGCTTGTAACTTTGATTTTGATTATTTAATGAAATATTTGTTTACTAGGTACGAAAACTCTTAAGCCTGGCAGAAACTAGATATATTTTTGTGTTTTTTGGTCCATGTGTGGTCGCCACGCCATCTTGAATGTCACGTGGTTTGGATTGCCTAAAGGGTACGTTTTCATGCATCCGACATCCGATGAAGGAATCATTTACAATTGGTCAAAAATATTTGACAGATGTCACTACTGTTGTCATTTCAATGCTGGAGTGTTGTGTTATTATTCGCAGTGGTGGTATGGTATTTGTTTCGTCCCTATGCAATTTCCAATATAGTATATTTCCTAACTAGTGCGGAAAGTGCTACTTTTCCGCACGCGATTGCAGTTTGCCGAACGACGCATAGCAGAGTTCGGCAAGCAATCAAGTGCGGAAAAGAGACTTTCCACACGAGTTAGGAACACTATTTTTTCTACGAAAAAGAAGGAACGTACCTACGTAATGTAAATTTTAACACCAATATTTGACAACATCTCTTTTGCAACACCGGGTAATAAAAACAAATGGAGTTATTTTTTCTTAATAAAGGTTAGGCACTCTTAAGTGCAAATAAAACTTATTTTTTAAATAATAAAAAAATAATAATTTTGATGTAATGTGTCTTATTCTGAAGACAAGAAAATCGAGAACTTTTAACAATAATTTGTACGTTTGATGTATCTACTATGAAATTTTCGAAATTTTTAAGCATAATGTGAGTTTTACAAAAGAATTTTTACCCAATTACAGAAGAAACACAACTATCCAGATTTATATAGCAAAAATAATGTATAGCAACGAACAGCGCCTCAAATATTGTATCTAAATATACAAAGTCTTCTTGCACATAAAGTAGAGCTAAATTGGTTGATCAATCAATGGAAACCGGTAATTGTATGCTTATCTGAAAGTCATGTAACAAAAGATATACAAGAAAATGAAAAACTTATAGAAGGATACAGATACTTCAGTGCATATTGTAAAAGTAGGCATACAGGCGGCAGTATGATCTATATAAAAGAGGAAATAAAAACAAAACAAATACTCAGCATTGTTATTGATTCAAATATGTGGGTAATAGGAATAGAGGCAGTAATAGATACTTTCAAATACAATGTTTTATGTGTATATCATTCGCCTAATGCTAGTCACGCAACATTTCTAGAAAATATGGATGAAATTCTACAAAACATGCTGTCCAAGGAAGGGAATTTCATCCTTATTGGAGACTTCAATATAAATATGGCAATTGATACATGTTATTCAAAAGGATTGGAAAACATGATAACAACCTTGGGAGCTTACCAACATGTCAATAAATTCACAAGAGTCACAAGACAAGGGGGCACAATGATCGATTTGATAGTCACTGATACAAGAAATACCACTTATGATATTCATTTAACACCCAAGATAACAGACCATGCTATTTTGATAGTAGACCTACTAAAAAAACCAAAACCCAAACTGCACAAAAAGATGATAAGAGATTTCTCAACATTTAATGATACAGAGTACCAACTGGAACTAATAAACAAAAATTGGGATAACAACTATATAGATATTAACATAGCTTCAGAGAGATTGGTATTGAATATGAGAGAGACATTGAATGCACACGCACCATTAAAAGAAATAACAATATCTGAATCATGGGGAAACAAAAAATGGTGGACAATGGAAATTGGCAAGGAAATTGAAGAACGAGACAGACAATATAGGAAAGCGATAATAACGCAGAATGAAGAGGACTGGAGAAATTTTAGACAAAACAGAAACCAAGTAGTTGCATTGATAAAAAAACAAAAACAACAATATTATTTTGAGAGGAATAGATGAAGTGAAAAACGATTCAAAAGAAATGTGGAAGACCCTTATAGTTATTTATGTATCAAGGGAATTATGCAGGTGTTAATACCCCAGGGCAACGTTTGTGTCCCGAGGGCCTCCGGCCCGAGGGACACCAATTGCCCGTGGGTATTAACTCCTGATAATTCCCGTGGTACATAGATAATTTTATATCCTACTGAATTTACTGTATTCTGTCTATTTTTATAAAGGAATAAGCCATAAATCAAATTTTCTATTTTTTGTCAAAGTGTTACCTATTCAAGGTAAAAGCGGGTGTTATGGAAATCCTTAACTCCCTTGGGAGTTATGATATCCTTAACTCCCTTGGGAGTTATGAAAATCCTTAACTCCCTTGGGAGTTAAGACCCTGTTTATGATTATCGTAACCAAGGTATTATATGGTTTTAATAGTTCAGTAGGATATAAAAGAAATAACATGCCAAAAAACAGGATCCCAAAGTAATGATGGAATTATTTTTGATGAAAAACTGGAAACAAATAATAATTTGATAGTAGAAAAATTCAATGCCTTCTTTATTGAAAGCATTGCTTTATTAACCAAAAATTTAAATAGTAATAATACTACTTACAAAGAAGTTGCTTCTGCTATACAACAAGCAGATAGTTATTTAGGAACATTTAAAAAAGTGGAGTTTATAGAACTAAAGAAAATTGTAACGGGCATGAAAAATAAAACAAGCAGCGTGGATGGCATAAACACAAGGATTTTAAAATCATCATTTGAAGCCATAGGTCATCATTTTTTACAAGTTTATAAACACAAGTATAGAGAATGGAAAATTCCCTGATGGATGGAAAACATCCTCTATTATACCAATAGAAAAAAAAAAAGAATTCCAAGTTATGTCAGGACTATCGTCCAATAAACATGGTTCCCACCTATGAAAAACTCCTGGAACTTGTTATCAATAGCCAACTTGTAAATTATGTCGAAAACAATAAAATTTTGACATGCTATCAGGCAGGTTTCAGAATGAATAATTCGTGTGAGAGTGCACTACAGACAGTGCTAGCAAAATGGAAGGATTCATTGAAGGACAATTTGGTGATAGGGGCATTATTTCTCGACTTCCGAAGAGCATTTGAGACAATTGATAGACAGCTGTTAATCATCAAACTGGAAAAGTACGGCATTCAAAATAAAGCGCTTCAGTGGATAGAAAGTTATTTGTTTGGAAGAAGTCAAACAACCAGACTTGGCGAGAGTGAGTCTTCTTTGAGAGATACCTTCTGCGGTGTGCCTCAGGGAACAGTGATGGGACCAAATTTATTTGTGATGTATATAAATGATATTGTAAACTGTATAAAGGACTGTCAGATACAACTATTTGCAGATGACACGTTGTTATATTGTGCTGGTAACAATATAAACACTGTGGTGAACACCCTAAATAAAGAAATGGAGAACTTAGCTATATGGTTAAATAAGAACAATCTAAGCCTTAATATTGAAAAGACCAAATTTATGTTGATTAGAACTAGGACGAACACAATAGATGTGACACAACATCCAGGCATGACAGTAAATGGGATTGAAATTGAACGAGTAAAGGAGTTCAAATATCTTGGTGTTATTATAGATGAACATTTAACATTTTCGAAACACTCATCCTATATAACTAGCAAAATTGCTAGTAGGGTAAACGCCTTGGGCAGAATGAGAAAAACATTGAGTGAATGGTCCAAACTTCTAGTATACAAGACTTTAATTATGCCATATTTTAATTACATCTTCACTTATTAGCGGATGTACGATATTACAACAGCGTATACTTTAATTTATTTTAGTTTGTGGAGTTTCGGAGCATTGCCATATTTTGAAAAAATTGAAATGTCAAACCAGTCATTTAAAACGATTCAAACGGCCGGCCAAATATTCTGACGCATTTGCATGAAGTGGGTTCAAAATCCATGGTGGTTTCGGTTCGAATGTCGGTTCGAATCGAGAGTTCGTAATCCGCCCCCTGTTCGCAATCCGATGTCCACAGGTGCAGGTAAATTTATCAACTTTTCCTATCAAATAGCATTGATAGCCGTTTGCACGGGTTCCACTTAACACGTTTTGAGTGAAGCTTAACTTTAGATGTCCCTTCACTAATTATTTTCCGTTGCACAGTCGTTGAACCGGCACTTAAGGCAGACTTAAATGAGAGCAAGATAAACCGAAGATTTCTTGGGCTTAAACTGACCCCTAACTAAGGACAACGCACACCTAACATGGGATTTTTGGGCTCTATGGATTTTGCCCATTTTTTGATATGTTGTAGAGGATTGAATTCTTAACAACCTTTAAATGGGACGAAATCTGGTAGGTATTACGATCTTCGAGATATTATGAGTGTTGAAAGATGAACTTTTTTATGACTTTTTGTGTGGAGAGTATACGAAATACTGGTGTTTGTCAGTCAAAATATTGACAGTTTCACATATTTTACGTCACTAACAAATGTCAATATAGGCTAAGGCCGGAAACACTCTGGCGCCAACCTAAGGCGCCAACATTGGTCCCAGTGCGGCCCCGGCCTTAGCCTATGTTGACATTATTTTGTTGTGACGTAAAATATGTAAACTTGTCAATATTTTGACTGATAAACACCAGTAGCACCAGTATTTCGTATACTCTCCACACAAAAAGTCGCAAAAAAATTCATCTTTCAACGCTCATATCTCAAAGACCATAATACCTACAAGATTTCGTTCCATTTAAAAGTTGTTAAGAATTAAATCCTCTACAACATATCAAAAAATGGGCAAAATCCATAGAGCCCAAAAATCCCATGTTAGGTGTGCGTTATTCTTTTATTTTAATTTGTCATTTTTGAAAGTAAGCGTAGTGGCGTCGGCGTCTTTGATTTGTTATAGTTTGGTTGGTCTGAGAGAATAATTTTACGTTATGGTATGATTTTCAGGCGTTTGAGAGTTAAAGAGAGATGCTATTTTCTTCCATGCATCATCTTTTTGACGCCAAGTTAAAGAGTCTGTTTTTTTGTTTTCGATTACCCCTTTAAAGGCAAAAATAGTATTCAATAAAATTTATTTTTCGCTATGGAAAAAATTCGGAGCCCTTTATTTCACCTCACTAACTTCGTTTGTCGCCTCACTCATTTTTTTCACAGCACAAAGAAGATCAATAGCCACAAAAATGATAAACGTCGGTTCTCGGTTCTACGTAACCCAATGATACAGAAACCAATGACATTGACGTAACCCCACGAACCCAACCTAGAAAAATCAAAACAAACAACAAAACCTTAACATTTTGACAAAAAAAGTTACTATAAAGGTCTGGGCACACATGACCGCACCGTACCCGCACCGAGCCCGCACCGAGTCGGTGCAGTAAAGGCTCATCCTCAATCAATTTAGTAGCGAAGTGGCACTTCGGCACGCAAGCTAGGAAAATGTTGTTTAACGTTGGCATTTATCCTTGCGTTCGGTACTTTGCTCAAAGAGCAGAGTGGAGCCGTAATCACGTGACCAGCGAGCGCACAGAGCAGTTAAACGCTGTATCAAAGGGCTCGAAATTTTATTAAACGAACGTGAATGAGCCTGCACCGAGTACACTTTTTGAATAAACGAACGGCAAATTTATGCTCAGAGAACTCAAATCAAAATACCGAATGCACGGTATGTGACCGTACTACACGCACAGCAGACTGAAAATTGACAGCATTGAGGATGGGTGTAAATTTTCCAGCACGCGTGCCAAAGTGCCACTTCGCTACCAGATTGATTGAGGATGTAGCTTAACACGGCAGTGTGTCGCTCAATAAGGTAGAAACCACACATTTCCAACACACTGCTGCATGACGGTCGTACTACGAGTGCGGTCGGTAGTTTGTCACGTGGAAACGTGTGTGAAAAAAGCTAAAATGTTCGCCAGCTTCACCAACAACGAATTGGCAGTGTTGGACGATGCAGAAAATTAGAGAAATAGGCCAAAACGACGAAAAATTTGGGCTAGTTTCTCTTTTTGTACTGAAAAAATACTGAGAGTCCGTCCTGCAACGTACCGTGCCCGTGAAAAATTAAGCCAAACTTATCTCGCACGGTACAGACGCGGTGCGGTGGCGCTACTCCAGCGCGGCACGGGCACGGTGCGTAGATGTGAAGATTACGACATAAGAAAACACGGTACAATTCATCAGCGAGACATGGCCATGTCTCGGTACGGGCACGGTGCGGATACGGTGCGCGCATGTGTGTCCAGACCTTAACAATATGATATGTTCCTATATTTTGGAACGTTGCCGGTTTTACCTACCACTTAGGTAAACTTTGGACAAGGGGAACCCTTGCAAACGAAATAATCGTTAGCATACACCTCAGATTTGGGTTATACTTACATAGGAGTGAGTTTTGAGGGAAACCCGTGCAAACGGCCATGAAAGGCGATTTTACTTGTACCTACCTGTGGACATCGGATTGTAAACGGATAATACACTTCACTACACCACTATGGCAGCACCGTCGGAATAGGCTCGTACAGCATATTTTTTTTATTACATATTCTAAAAGAGCGTATTGAGTTCAGCAGTTGTGCAAAATTTCATAATTTTCCGAGCCCTTGTTCATATTTAAATAAATTATCAAAACGCTCCAAATTTGAAACACGCGGTGACGTCACTGCGGGCATTGTTTTGACAAGTTTTAGTTTGTTTTAGTTTGGCATTTTTTCCATTTGGTAGAACTGGATGTTTTTCTTTCGAGCATGTTGAAGTATATTTGATTAATTCCTTGACTCAATATTTTATGAACACAATTATGGAAGTAGCATGCAAAAAGTTAAATTATAGATAGTTCCGCAAACTCGGAAACTGTGTCCCAGTTGACATTGTGTTATGAAAAACCGTGTGTGACGGCCTTTAGCCGGTCTCGACTCGAAAGATGACGTCATACCATCTCTCAGCGATGAATTTCTGAGGCATAATGTTTTAATATTCAAAGACGCATAACTTTTTTAATATTTCTCCAATTGAGCTGAATTTTTTTTGTGTGTGCTATATGTGAGTAATACTCCATAAAAATATGAAAAAATGTGGTTAATGAAACTTTATTGAACGAGCCTATTGTCACTTGGCGACTACAACAGAAGTGAGCGCTCTATATCAAGCAGACCTGGGCAGGGCTTGAGTGCTTTATGCTTGTAAAAGTGCTTGAAGCACTTTGAGGGCTTGAAAGCCCTGTGCTTCAAAGCCCTTTTTCATATTTGTGATTCAGGCTTGCAAACTCAATTACTTCAGAAAAGTGCTTAGTAATTTGTAATTGAAAAAAGTAATTCAAGCCCTTTCAATGAGCTTCAATTACTTTTAGAGGGCTTGAAGCACTTTTGGAAGCTTAAAGCACTTTAAAAAGGCTTGAAGCACTTTGAAAGGACTTGAAGCACTTCAAAAGGGCTTGAAGCACTTCAAAAGAGCTTGAAGCATTTTGAAAGGGCTTGAAGCACTTTAAAAGGGCTTGAAGCACTCTAAAAGAAATTTGAATTGACCATCATTTAACCTATCCCACACCTAAAAATTATGAATGGATGTGTTTTGTTGCCTAATTCTAATATCTATTCTGTGTCGGAATGCTTCCCGCATACCACCGAATTTTCTGATTGATATTTATCTAGAATCTAGATTTTCGCTTATCGATATTTCTATTCTCAGTAGGTACGATATTTTAAAAATATCGATACTCGTCAAATGGCATCGATATTTTAAATGCATATTTCGATACCAGTATCGATATGCTAATTTTTTTATGACGCCATCTGTTAACATCAAAGAAAATGACAAATAATACAATTTTAGTAATTTCATGATGTACGCTCCAGGAGACTCTAGTTCTCTGGATAGTATTTTCTGCTTGATCCCGATGGTTAGGATAGAAGAGCAGAAGGGCCTTAGTACCAGACAGGACTTAAAGTCACGGCACTTGCACTAGGGCGTAAGATAGGTAACTTACAACCAGACTAGAGCACTTGTTGTAAGTTGGAAAAGAGGACCCAAGCCAGACAAAGCACTTGCTATAAGGTTTAAATTAAACCTGTAACCAGACAAAGCACTTGCTACAGGTTTAGAGAAGGGCCTAATGTAACCAGACAGAGCACCTGCTACAATAAGGCTAAAGAAAAGTAATTGTTAGAGCGCAGTCTCACGACTCTACTAGCGTTGCTAGGCCAATGGTGACTTGGGCACAATTTAAGTAAGAGAAACAACAATAAGTTTGAATCTCATTTTATTAATGAAATTGATCACCTTTTATATACAATAAATGCTGATTTTGCACACATCGATTGTCGTCATTTCCAATAATAAAAGTAGGTTGCTTATAATTAATTAATTCTAATATGTACAGTATGGTAAAAATATTAAGATTAAATGTTCCAATTTGGATAAATGGACATTCTGCCGCCTCTCAATTTGTCGACTTCAGGGACTGTAGTTCATACTCTTCAGGTTTGTTGGTGGTCTTTTTCTCTCTTGTTCGAAGTCTTAGATATTTGATGCCTATCCAGACACCCAAAACTACCAGGATTGTTGCAATGGTAGTTGTCACTCCAACTATGCTAGAATGATGTCGTATATCTCTCCATATATGATTTTGAAGTTCAATCTGAATTGACTTCTCTTCTGTCATTAGTGAGGTTAAATCATCTGAATGCCCAATTACTGACTCAGATGCTGGCCGAAGTTGTGAATGTTGAATATGTGTGGGTTCGTCGTGTCTATCGAGTGAGACAGCTTTGGAATAGCTGGTTAAACTGCTATGCTCCACTCGTATTGCTGTTAGTGTTAGCTGTTTGGTTTCTATAATACAATCGGGAGCCAAGCTGAGAATTCCTGTTGCAATAATGTCAACATCTTCCCGGACTCCACCACAAATAATAGCTATATTGGCTGATCCATTAGTAATAAATAACCATGTATTTGGCGTGGCCATTTGTTTCCATATAGTAGCCTGCACTGAATTTGTGAAAGTTTTGCATTTCTTGGCTTCAGGCTTATGGTATATTTCATCAATAATACAGTTGCCGTCGTTATTTATGTTTCTTATAACATCTGGAGAACAGAGAAACATGTGATGTTTTAATTTCAAGCATCGTTCGAATTCTTCTTTATGGAGTTGAAAGTAAAGCTGAGAGTTATAATCGATCGCGATATAATCGTTCGATATATCTAATGTCCAGTAAGAGTTGTTGGATATTCGTACTGGAATTGGGGTTGCTTTTATAACATCAAACTGTGATATTTCTATTATGGGAAAATAGCCAAAAACTTGGAAGTGGCTGCTATTCTGACATAGGGACATTTTTATCAAAGGCGTAGATAATGCTTTTAAGTTGTTCGGTAATTTTCTGTTGATATCCGTTATCAGAGTATGAAGATACGTTGGAGATATGATGTCGTAGATTGTTCCCCTGTTAAACTGGATATTTATCATATTCTCGTAGTATGAACTTATTTCTGCAATGTAGTTAGTTGCTATTTGATAAGTGCTTAGGACATGAATGTTTAGGCTGTTAATGTCTATACTTGAAAACCATTTGTTCATAGATTGAATTGCTTCTAATCCTTGATTAAGCCTTGTTTGGAATCTGTGAAGTTGGTTATTTATTTTTTGTTCGGTTGTATTGAATGTTGATAGTGCGGAGATCATGAATTGTGTCTGGTGATTGGAAGCTTTTATCAACATTTCTTGATTTTTGTTTATATTATTTATATCCTCGTAGACCTCATCGTTGACGCCAAAAACGGACGTCATAAATTTTCCCAATAAACCTCTTTTTGGACGAAGTTGTATCTCTTGCAGGGTCTTAAATATCCAGCTAAAATGTTGTTGTTGCTCTTTTAGATGATGGTCCAATATTTCACAGTGCGTTTCTTCCGATAGTTGTCTTGTCTTGTTACACAGCATCTCAAAATTGTTTACGACGCTAGTTACATTCTGGATGTCTTCCTTGATTTTTGTTCTGTTATAAGTGACTTCCATTCTAAATGTTCCTCTATTTATTTGTGCCGTTCCAAAATGTTCGATGTAAATACCTCCTTCGGGATATTTTATAACATAGCTGCTTTGACATTTTGGGAGAAGCATCAAACTGACCCATAACATAAATAGTTGAATGATTTGAAAATAAGATACTTTTGATTTCTTGGTTTTCACATGCTGCTTCACAGTGCATTCTCTTTTGATATTGTGACTGCTTGAGGTTATGGCCATATTTGCTGTAACCTGAGTGGGAATGGTCAGTGTTTCTTCTCCCATTTCTTCTAATGGAAGTGGGATCAGTGTATGTATCGGTCGTTTCAATGTAGCTCTGTCTGCTTTCTTGAGTGTGACTACTCTTACTACGCCATCTCTTCCAGGATGAACATCTGTTATGCGTGCTAAGGGCCATTGGCTGGGATTTATTGTATTTTCTTTTATAATTACCATGGTTCCTTTCTTAAGGTTGGTTTCCTGATTTTGCCATTTATATTTTTGCTGCAATCTTCCTAAGTATTCTGTGCTCCAAACTTTCCAGAAGTCCTTTTTCATTTTTTGGGTAAGCCTCCATTTCTCTGACAAACTGGAATTTATATTACTTGCTATTGGGTCAATTGGAGATAATATTCCCCTTCCAATTAAAAAATGACCAGGAGTTAGGACGAAATAGTCGTCTACTTCGTCAGAGAGTGGCCATAACGGCCTAGAATTGAGGCTTGCTTCGATTTGGTGTAACAAAGTCGTGAGTTCTTCATACGTGAGGGTTGTTTCTCCAATTACTCGTTTGAGGTGATGTTTCATTGACTTGACTCCAGCTTCCCATAGTCCACCAAAATGAGGTGCTGCCGGTGGGATGAAGTGCCAGTTAGTGCCAAGGTTGACCATTGTATTTTGCAGGGATTGGTGTTGAGTTAATTTGAGAACTTCTTCTTCAAAATAATGTGCTGCCCCAACAAAATTTGTTCCATTGTCACTGTAAATATTTTCGCAGTGACCTCTTCTCGCAGTAAATCTCCGGAAGGCTGCTAAAAACGAATCAGTCGTCATATCGCTTACTACTTCTAGGTGTATTGCCTTGGTGGAAAGACATACAAAAACTGAGATATAGCCTTTATATGACTTGTGACCTCTTCCTTTAGTAGCTCTGATTTTGATAGGGCCGGCATAGTCTACTCCACTGTTAATGAACGGTGGGGATGGTGTGACCCTCGTGGCAGGTAATTGGCCCATTTGCTGCTCTGAGGTTTTTGCTTTGTACCTGATGCATGTAATACATTTACTCAAGATGCTTCTTACACTTTTCTTTCCATTGATAATCCAGTATTTTCTTCTGAGGTAAGCCAGTGTTGCTTGGTTTCCGCCATGCAAGGTTTTGTGATGTGCGTCCAATATTATTAGTTTGCTCAAATGATTTTGACTTGGTAGTATTATAGGATGTTTCTGACTGTATGGTAACCCTGAATTCTGTAATCTTCCGCCAACTCGTAAGATTTTTTCCCCGTCAATAAATGGGCTTAAATTAAATATTTTGCTTGATTTCTCAACGGTTTTCTTTGTGTTAATGGACGATATCTCGGATGGAAATTCGCAGTTTTGGATCACTTTGATAACTTCTTGGAGCGTTTTTCTTGTTTCTTCGACAGATAATATTGGTTCGTTGGACCTGTGAAAAAATCTTCGACAGAAGCTTAATATTCTTATCATTCTGGTTAAGTCGGAGAATCGTTCGATTATGTTTTCTGTGATTTGTGTTTTAACTTGGAAACATTTTATGGTTTTCTTAGCTTCTTGGTCCGTTTCGGGTATTTCTTTAGCTAATGGTAGTGGTTCAAGACTATGAAGCCATGCTGGTCCATTCCACCACAGGAGATTGTTTGCTAATTGTTCTGGATTAGACCCTCTGGATATAACGTCTGCTGGATTTTCGGATGTTTTTACGTGGTTCCAGTGGCTGCTGTTTACGTGTCTATTTATATCACTCACGCGATTGGCAACAAATGTTTTCCATCGATTGGGCTGGCCTTTTATCCAGCCTAATGTTATCATGGAGTCACTCCATGCGAAAGTTTCTATATTTTCTATCTCTAGTGTCGCAATAGTTTGGTTTATCATTTTCGCTAATAAGTGTGCTGCACAGAGTTCAAGTCTCGGTAACGTTGTTCTTAGTTTTACTGGAGCTACTTTTGATTTTGCCCAGAGAAGTGTGACAACTATATTCTCTTCAGTCGTCAGTGTTCGGCTGTAGATGACAGCTCCATAGGCCTTTTCAGAGGCGTCACAGAATCCGTGGAGTTGAATTAGGTTTCCTTGGCTAAATTGCATCCATCTCGGAATTCTGATATCTTCGACTTTATTCATGTCCTTTCTAAATGTTATCCATCTGTCTGCTAGTTCACCTTCTATTTTCTCATCCCATCCTAATCTTTGTAGCCATAAGTCTTGTATGAGTATTTTTGATTTGATGACTATAGGTGATAACCATCCTAAGGGATCGAAAATTTTTGATATCTCTGATAGGATGTGCCTTTTTGTTATTAGATTCTCTGTTGATGTGGTAACTTTGAACATGAAGTTGTCATCATAAGGCGACCAAAATACGCCAAGTGATTTTTGGATGTCATCTTCGGATAATTCTTGGACGGTTTGGTTTTGTTGCGATTCGGGAAGGGCTTGAAGCAGGGCTGGTTTGTTACTGGTCCATTTTCTGAGATTAAAACCAGCAGATTGCATCATATTGAGTAACTGTTGTTGAATTTCTATTGCCGATTCTAAGTCATTGGCTCCTGACAGGACATCATCTACGTAAAAGTCTCGTAGGGTGATTTTGCTTGCAATAGGATACTTCGTTTCTTCAGATTTTGCCAATGTTTGTAAAGTCTTAATGGCTAGGTATGGTGCAGATGCTGTTCCGTATGTGACAGTAGTTAGCTCGTATTCAATCATTCGGTGTCCGCTGTCAGATCGCCATAAAATTCTCTGGTAAGGTTGATCTTCTCGATGGATTTTTATCTGTCGATACATTTTTTCTATATCGGCTGTAAAAACTACTTTATGCTGCCTCCATCTTAACAGGATTTCAGATAGGTTCTGTTGGAGTCTTGGACCAGTAAGCATCAAATCATTTAGGCTAATATTGGATGTTGATTTACTCGAAGCATCAAAAACAACTCGTAGTTTTGTGGTTGTACTGTCCATTTTAAATACTGCTTGGTGTGGTATGTAGTATCTGCCTTCATGAAGATTTTGAAATGATACTTTTTCCATGTGCCCTAATTTCAAATATTCATCCATGAATGCATCGTATTGTTCTTTAAGGCAAGGTTCTCTCAAAAACCGATTTTCCAGACTTCTTAAACGGGCAGCCGCTCTAGGTTTTGTTTGTCCTAAAACTTGCATGCCCTGTTTGAAAGGTATTCTGACTATGAATCTTCCTTTTTCATCTCGATACGTAGTCTCATCGTAAAATTTTTCGCAGATTTCGTCATCTTCTGATATATTTATTTGTTTCTGGCAACTCTTCTAATTCCCAAAATTTCGTGAGTTGGCTATCTTCTTCGTGTCGGGAAATCATGCTGGCCACTTGAAGTGGAAGGTGGTTTGACGATACTCCTCCAGATACCATCCATCCTAGTTCCGTATTTTGCTTAAGAAGTCCTTCTCTTGTTTTTTGAATGCCATTTAGAATACTATGCGTATATTCTCTCGCTCCAACTATAGCATCAATTGGACCTGGTTTCATGTAGGTTGGATCTGCTAGGATTTCATTCGTGTACGAGTTGTCGACTTCTAATTGATATCGTGGAGTTGATTGTGTTAATTTTGGAAGTACTAACATTTTCACTTCAAGTGAAAAATTGCTCGGAAAGCGTGGCTTGATGAGGAGATCTACTGCCGAGGAGGAAACTTGTGGGCTACCATCTCCTATGCCTGAAATTTCTGCTCTGATTTTCTGACGTGGGAGATTAAGACGCTGAGCTGCGTCTTCTGTTATAAACGCAGATTGTGATCCTTGGTCAATGAGGACACGTAAATACTGGGTGGTGCTAGCTGTTGCTACTTCTACCAATTCTGTGGCAAGCAGGACATTCTCTTCGTGGTCTTTTACGTGATAGTTTGAGGTATTTTGTCTTTGATCATTTCTTCTGAAGTTGTTGCGTGTTTGGCTATTTTCATTTTGATTGGAGGCTCTTTGATCAGTTCTTCTTGATGTCTGATGTCCTGAGTTGCTGAAGCTTCGTTGATTGTTTTCATTATGTAGGATTGTATGATGATGCTTCCTGCAGACATTGCAAGTTACACTGCTGCGACATCTGAGATGTTTTTCGTGGTTCAGACAGTTCACGCAAAGGTTTATTTTCTGAACAAAACGATTTTTTTCTTCTACCGACAATCTTCTAAAAGCTTGGCAGTGATATATCGCATGATCTTTCTCGCAATAATGGCAAGCTGAGTTGTTTCTTCTGCTTGGGCTTGTTGCTTCCAGAGATTGAAATCTTCTTTCAAGAAATTCCATGAATTGTTGGTAGTCTTGAATTTTGTGTGGTTCCGTAATTGTTTGTTCATACATCTTGTTGGTTTCGGAATCCCATTTCCGACTGATTATTCTGATGATGATTGGCCCCCATGACTGTGTGCTTACTCCTATATTTTCTAGCCCACGAGTACATTCTTTGGTGATGTCATGCAAGAGCTTCAATTTTTCAACGTTTCCGGAGGAAAGGTTTGGGAGGTCTAATAACTTGTCTATCAGTTTCGAGGCTAATAGTCGTTTGTTTTCATATCTATTCTGAAGCAAGTCCCATGCTGTCTCGTAGTTGTTTTCAGTGGTTGTCAGATGCTGAATGAGTCTTGCAGCTTCTCCTCGAACATGCGTTTTGAGTAGTTGTATCTTCTCTGCCTTGGAAAAATGTATGTTGTCGTGGACTACTCGCAAAAAAACATCATGGAAAGAGCCCCAGTTCTCGTAGCCTCCGTGAAATGTTGGAATGGTTATTTGTGGTGACGCAAGATGTCTTACAGGCCAGATTGATTGGGTCTGTGGTAATTGCGGCTGACATGAAGCTTGTGCCTCGACTGTTTCCGCTGATAATTTTTCCAACGTGTCTTCATACTTCATCTGATACTCATGAAACTTATCATCTCTGAAGTAGGCACTGGTGAATGATTTTTCATGAAATATTATCTCTTCGTGCAATTCTTGAATAGCTTCCCATTGTTTTACCAGCTTTTTCTGTTGTAATTCATACCTTATTCTTGATTTTGATTCAGCTAGATCTTGGTTGATTTGGTCGATTGTTCTATCCAATTCCTCACACTTAAGATTTTGTTTTTTCAAAAGTAAGAGTTGTGGACTATTTTGTAATTCATCATTGATCATTTCAAGGTACTTCTTGCAAGTCTCATACATCTCTTTTATTTGTTGCAGGTATTTTTTAGTAAAGTAGGCGTGATTTGGTTCATTGAACTTGTTTAGTTCATGATCATTTTCTTGAACTGCATCCCATAGTTCTTCTAGTGCTCCAAGTTTTTGTTCTACATACTGTTCAGTTTTTCTTGATTGGCCATCTTTTTTACAGTTGGTGTAAAGCTGCATGATCTTTTTGCCTAGTTCTTCTTGCTGAGCAGCACGTACGTTCATTTCTTCCATCATTGTTCTGTTGATCTTGCAATGGGCTTAGCTGAACCTCTGGAACCGCTATTGGTGGAACTTCTGGGAATGTGGTTGACCGCTGTTGGGTCTGGTTGAACTTCTGGGACCGCTGTTGGTGGGACCTCTGGGACTCTGGTTGATGGACCTCTAGGACTCTGGTTGATGGCTGCTTGATTCGGTTGGACCTCTGGGCCCGCTGTTGGTGGGACCTCTGGGACTCTGGCTGATGGACCTGTGGATCGCTACTGGTGGGACCTCTAGGACTCTGGTTGATGGACCTCTGGATCGCTACTGGTGGGACCTCTAGGACTCTGGTTGATGGCTGCTTGGTTTGGTTGGACCTCTGGGCCCGCTGTTGGTGGGACCTCTGGGACTCTGGCTGATGGACCTGAGGATCGCTACTGGTGGGACCTCTAGGACTCTGGTTGATGGCTGCTTGTTTCGGTTGGACCTCTGGGCCCGCTGTTGGTGGGACCTCTGGGACTCTGGCTGATGGACCTGAGGATCGCTACTGGTGGGACCTCTAGGACTCTGGTTGATGGCTGCTTGGTTTGGTTGGACCTCTGGGCCCGCTGTTGGTGGGACCTCTGGGACTCTGGTTGATGGACCTGTGGATCGCTACTGGTGGGACCTCTAGGACTCTGGTTGATGGCTGCTTGTTTCGGTTGGACCTCTGGGCCCGCTGTTGGTGGGACCTCTGGGACTCTGGCTGATGGACCTGAGGATCGCTACTGGTGGGACCTCTAGGACTCTGGTTGATGGCTGCTTGGTTCGGTTGGACCTCTGGGCCCGCTGTTGGTGGGACCTCTGGGACTCTGGCTGATGGACCTGAGGATCGCTACTGGTGGGACCTCTAGGACTCTGGTTGATGGCTGCTTGGTTCGGTTGGACCTCTGGGCCCGCTGTTGGTGGGACCTCTGGGACTCTGGCTGATGGACCTGAGGATCGCTACTGGTGGGACCTCTAGGACTCTGGTTGATGGCTGCTTGGTTCGGTTGGACCTCTGGGCCCGCTGTTGGTGGGACCTCTGGGACTCTGGCTGATGGACCTGAGGATCGCTACTGGTGGGACCTCTAGGACTCTGGTTGCCTGCTGTTGCAGGCTGCTGATTCTTGACCGTTGTAACTTTTTGCTCGAAGGACCATGTACGCTCCAGGAGACTCTAGTTCTCTGGATAGTATTTTCTGCTTGATCCCGATGGTTAGGATAGAAGAGCAGAAGGGCCTTAGTACCAGACAGGACTTAAAGTCACGGCACTTGCACTAGGGCGTAAGATAGGTAACTTACAACCAGACTAGAGCACTTGTTGTAAGTTGGAAAAAAGGACCCAAGCCAGACAAAGCACTTGCTATAAGGTTTAAATTAAACCTGTAACCAGACAAAGCACTTGCTACAGGTTTAGAGAAGGGCCTAATGTAACCAGACAGAGCACCTGCTACAATAAGGCTAAAGAAAAGTAATTGTTAGAGCGCAGTCTCACGACTCTACTAGCGTTGCTAGGCCAATGGTGACTTGGGCACAATTTAAGTAAGAGAAACAACAATAAGTTTGAATCTCATTTTATTAATGAAATTGATCACCTTTTATATACAATAAATGCTGATTTTGCACACATCGATTGTCGTCATTTCCAATAATAAAAGTAGGTTGCTTATAATTAATTAATTCTAATATGTACAGTATGGTAAAAATATTAAGATTAAATGTTCCAATTTGGATAAATGGACACATGAAATTAGCCTGAGTTGTTGTGATGTGTAAGGATAGGATACCATGTAAAAAAAAAATTATCCACATTTACAATTATTTTGGTTATACCAATACCAAATTGCAAAAAAATACAAAATGTAGATTCTCTAGTCGAATGAACTGAGGAAATTGAAAGTAAGCTTTTTGTTAGTAGTACTAAGATTTCAGAGGGCATATCCAAAGGGCTTCAAGTACATTTAAAAAGCTGCATGCACATTTAAAGAGCTTTAAGCAAATTTAAAGAGCTTCAAGCACATTTGAAGAGCCTCAAGCTCATTTAAAGAGCTTCAAACACATTTAAAGAGCTTCAAACCCCTTTTTGAGGCACCCCAAGCACTTTTGATGTGCCTCGAGCACTTTATAAATTACTTTGGGGGCTTTGTGCTTGCCAAGCACAAAGCACTTTGAGGGCTTTGTGCTTGTGAAGCACTTTTGAAAATAAAAAGGAATTTGTGCTTGAAATTGAAAGCACTTTGAGAAAGGGATTAGGGCTTAGTGCTTCAAGCCCTTTCACTGAGGGCTTTGCCCAGCTCTGATATCAAGAATATAAATCATTTTTCTATGGTCATTTGCTTGTAGGTACGGAAAGTTGCATCAATTACAAATAAAGCCCCCCTGAATTGATTTGATTTGATTAGAGGTCTGTTTCCACAGAAATCACAAACCAGTCAGAGCGTTTTTGATTGGTCCAAATGGCCAACAACCATTTTCCTGACTATTTTCAACCAATGAAATTTGCTCTGACTAGTTCGTGATTTCTGTGGAAACAGACCTTATAGGTGTGTGCCTAGCGAGTTTACTTTCTAACTTGTATTTATTACAATTAAGTTCTCTTTTTCTATTTATACGAGATAGGTCTATAGCACGTCTTAATGCAGAAATGCAGAATTGAATGTATTTTTGCACATACTTGGAAATGGTTTTCGGAATGTACCTACCATACTTTTCAATATTGTCAAAATCAAACTGACGTCAAATTTAGGACGACATATGGACGACATCAAGAATGCATTGAGATAAAACACCATAACACCCAAATAAACAAAAATCAATTGTCAATAAATTTCAAGTGAAAATTATTCAAAGTTCATCTAGCCAAAATGGCCCTCAAATCATCAAAAATCACCAGTGAAGTATTACAAACAGTAAGTTAACCAAACCAACATTCGTTCATATTTCATTATTGATACCATACTTTTTTTTTTAGTGCAACAGACTCGTATCAAGCAACGTAGACGCCACACTGAAAACCATCAAGATTCCAGCAACAATCGAAGCCCAAAAGCACCGAGAGGAAGCATCTCTAGCGGCCACGTCACGGTTCCGTTACCGGATTGCCAACACCGAAAAACCAGTCCTGCCGGATATTAATATGAGAGATGGGCAAGATATTACCCAATTCTTCGCTCATCTACAACCAGGTGCAACCCCTGAATTCGGATTTTATGGCAAGCCACCAAAATGGGTAGAAAAACCGTAAGTATCTTGACAATCTCCTGTCAAAGTTTTTTTTTCCACAAGTATATTATTCAATTACCATTTTTATGATTTCGGTTAAACCATTTTAACAGAAAAGGTTTTACCATGAAACGCTGGGCGTTTTATCTCGTTAAACCGTTGTGATTTAAAACGTTTTAAAAATGCGTTTTAATCTCAGACTCATAATAAAACTAGAGACCAAACATTCCATTTATAAATCGCCCAATGTTTACAATCAATCATCTTTTAGTCCATGAAATAAGTAAGAGAGAGATAGATCTAGAAAACGGCAACACTGTCCAGTGGCGGCATGTTCATTTTCCTCTGGATATTTCCCAGAATTCAATAGAAGTTTTACTCACAGTAAATTACCATAAATATCCTCTAACCAGGCCAATGTCAAGAGTAAAATGATGTAAAATTTCTTATTGCCGAAATATTAAAATGTGCTTGGAATCCTTACAAATAATAGATCGACGTATGATTTTAACGTTCTCCACCACACTTTCCACAGTTTTAAATCCAAAAATACCACTGATTAACCCAAAAAATTACAAAATTAGCTCTATTTCTCTACAGCAACACTGCCAAATCCGTTATGGATGACATAAGTCACATAAGATCATCTGCAGCCGTACTCTGTAACAACATAGAAAAGAAATTTCCTTTCTATGAGAGAAAATCGACGAAAGGGTACTCCCTAACCCCACTCGGCTATAGTCGCAACTCCAAACAACCTGTTCGTGTCAAAGAAAATAGAAAGGCCTCTTTAGATCTTGCTATTTTCTGTTTCATTCTACACATCGATTATATCCATAAGCTTGTCTTTGTTTTCTCTGTTCTAAAATAATTTTTTTATTAGGTTATGTTGTTTTGGTGTTGACGGTTGACGCTAGGATAATCAATCAATTTTTTCTAATTAGGCATTCCAACGACCTGTCAAAAAGTGCGTTGTGGCGGAAGTTCATTATCCCGTATATGAGAGTATGTAATTTAAAGCTTTTTAAAGTGCATTTTGTGGTTGTTTTGTGAATGAACTCTGTTTATTTTTTTTATTTTATTGATTTCGTTAGTGTTTCTTCCAATTAAAAATGCCTCAAACGGGTCTTGAAGTTGATTGTGGAAGTAGTTTCAACAAGGTAACAAGGATGATGTCAGGCTTTTTTTCATTGCCCTTTGTTTTAAAATTTTCCAATTAAAACATGAAAATTTTTCACTACCACTATTCCTGCATCTGAAATAAAGCCATTTTCGAAATATTCGTAAGAATCTAAGCTTTTGTAGGCTTTCATTTGCTCATTAAGGTGAACTGTGGAACAAAATGTCATCTGGACATTTTTTTAAACTAACCGTTCGCCCAGATCCCGATTTTCCTGCATTCAAGTCTTTAAATATTCTCTCTGCATCTCAAAAAGTATATTATAACAAAGTAAACTGTAATTAGCTTGAAAATATTCCAAATAAACTCAAGATAAACAAACAAACGTCAAATTTTCCACGGTCGCCATATTGAAAGATCACGTGGTTTGGAGAGCCTAATTTGTGTTTTTTCGTGCGTGATTGATAAAAGTTATAGATATTCGAAATTTTAGGAGCAAAAATTATAAATAATAAAATGGGTAAGATGTAATTATACTTTTTATTTATTTCACCATCATTAACTATCGATATTCAAGATATTTTGAAAGAGCGAGAGTTCGAAACTACAATTGAACAATGGAGAGTTGTTGTTCAATATTTTGAACAATACCCCATATTACTGAAAAATAAATTTCGAAACGTTGATGAGGATAGTTGTGACATCAAACAAAAATGGCAAGAGTTAATAGACCATTTAAATTCAATGGGACTGGGGACAAGAACTATGGAGAAGTGGCAAATGGTACTACCTTTATTTATATAGAATAATCAGAATAATAAATAATAATAATTTAACTTTTCAGGCTATAGGAAGGTGGAAATCAAAAACAAAGGCGAAGGCCTGTGCCATTAAATTGGAACAACAAAAGACTGGTGGTGGTCCTTGCAAAGCTTCACCACTAAATAACTTAGAGGAACGACTGATGACAGTTCTTGGCTGGAAGTCCATTATGGGGGACAGGAATAAAGAACTGGGAGTCGTAAGTACCACTTCTGTTTATTTGTGTCATACATACACACCACAATTGCATTTAAAAAATTGGGATATGGATTTAAAGTTGTGCTTTGAAATGCAAATATACTCTTATAATTGCAGAAAAGTAATTTAAAACCAATGTCTACTTATCAATAAAAAGTGACAGCTTTATGAGGTCAAATATGTATCTCAATTTCACCCACCTATTTCGAACATGAACTAGAGCACACTCATGCAGTGAGCACATTGGATTAATTATATTTTATTTTATAGCCGTCAACATCCAAAATACAGACCACATGTACCAATAATTCAGTAATTGGTAGTTCGAGCCAAGCTTCATCATCAACACCAACCACAAATTTTGAAATTGGACACTCTCCACCACCTCTAATGCCACTGAAACGAAAAAAGGAGAAAGAAACAATTACACCCAGGATTCCACAAAAAAAAAATTAAAACCACCACAGAAAAAAACGAAATAATTTGTAAGCCTTGATAAAATGAATGACGAAAATCAAGTGATATTGCAGAACATTGAAAAAAATACAGGAATGATTAGCAATGCTCTCAATGAAATTAGTTTAAACATAAAAAGGTTAGTTGATTCGATGATGCCAAGAGAGGACCAGGATTAATTGAGACCAGGACAAATGAAACAACTTAAACGCTTATCAGACTGTACCTTGGCCGAGTTCGTTTTTGTTGTCATTTTCGTCAATTTGCTCCGAAATTTTGACAGGCACCTGATTTGTGAACTGGAACTATCTTATCCAGTCACGTGCCTGTCCAAATTTCGCAGCAAATCGACGAAAAAGATGACAAAAACGAGCTCGGCCCTTGTTATTGCAATTTATTTATTTAGTTACCCAAGGAATTTTGTGATTTATAATGTTAAGTTTTGGGTTAATAAATAGGATTTTTTAGCGACTAATCGATTGTAACCGTTTTATAAGCGGTGACAAATAATCTATGCATTAACTGTTACCGCTTATAAAACGGTAATAAAGTAATAAAACCAATAACATAATAAAACATTCTAATTAATTACTGCATAAAATACATGTTGATTAACTGTTCCCTACGTTGTTGCCCTAAACGTACCAAGTTTCTGGCAACGAAATCATGTTCTTGTGGATCTGCTTCATCTTCATTTTCTGCTTCATCTTCATCTACCTCAATAATTGGGAATATGTGCTCGTATACACATATTGTGCAATACAGCGACAGCATTTATAATTTGCCCTACTTTAAAAGGATTGTACTTCAACACACGTTCTTTATGGATACAACGGAACCTCATTTTGAAGACACCTGGAACACAATAAAACTTCAACACAACAGAATCATGTAATAATACACAAACCTATGCATCTCTCAACACAATTCCTTGCACTTGTCAATGCTGCTGTATACCTTCCTTCTGGAGAATCCGGAGGCATTCCTCTAATTGGTGTCATTAGCCATGGCTCCTGAGGATATCCACTATCCCCTAGCAGCCAACTGTGAGTTCCTCCATATGAAGGCGTTATGACTTGCACCCCCAAAATTGGCGTTAACATTAAAAATTACTAGATTCGAATCACTGATAATTATCGTAAATTTTTCGAGTGATACCCTTTTCTATTAAAATATAAATGCTCTTCTTTGGCTGGTTTTGATATGGCAACATGAGTTCCATCAACACAGCCAATTGTACCTGGAAAACCTAGATGAGCTATGAAATCAATTTTTTTTTGCTCCTTCTCTGCCTCTGTCAACGGAAATTTTATCCATTGGGGAGCAATGGCTTCAATAGCTGTGCAAACTTCGGCCAAGTATCTACTCACTGTCTGCTGGGCCATAGCCACATTTGCTTCATTTCCAACACCTTTTTGATAAGAGCCTTGGGCAAAAAACCTTAGTGAGCTCTGGTGTCTATGGACATTTATGTACCTACTTCAAACTCCATGATTCATATGAGGGGTTAGCTCCCTGATGAGATTGTTTGCTAAATCCTTACTCAGCCGAAAACATTTTATAAATTCTGCCTCGGGCAATTCAAAAACGTTGCAATGGTCCCGTAAATATTTCGTTTCCAATCGCAACGCCTCCCTTTGTTCTTCCTCCTCCAGCTCCTGCACAAAATGCAGAAAAACTGGATCCATAATACCCAATACCGTAAAGGAATAAATGAAACCTCGATAGAAACGCACAAATATTTTAAACACACCACGAAAAATTAAAGCAAAATGGAAACAATATTGAATATTGACAATTAAAAATTAAATATCAAAAACACAAGTTAAATGTTGAAAATCGTAAAATTCAAAAATCTCCCTAAATGTTTTCAGTTTCGTTAGTGCGCATTTCTCTATAAATGAACCTACCCGAAAAATTCAGGAAAAAGTCATAGAGAGTGGCATTTGTCAATAGAAAGAAATTTCTTTTCTTTGCTATGATTTTTCTATTTCTATTTCTATCGAGTTAGGGAGTTCGTCTGCTGGTCTACTTCTTGATCTGCTCTCATTTGTTTGGTAGTCCATTTATCATCAACGATCAGATCTGCCCTTCTCACAGCCGGACCATTGTTTTTCTCATGCATGTCGATTCTGTGACATGCATAGTGCTTCTTTTAATTTTCTGAAAGCACAGTCGCATTCTTGGGTCCAATGTTGATTTTTCTTCCATTATTCGATCAAGCGGAGCAGCTATATTGACAAAACCTTCGACAAATCTTCGATAATAAGAACATGATCCCAGAAAACTCCTTAGTTCATGTTTGTCGCGTGTCTGGCCAATCTCTGACAGCATCTATCTTCCCTTCCATAACTTGTATGCCACTTCAGATACCACGTGACCTAAGAATTCCACTTTCTTTTGAAATAGATAACACTTGTTTGGGTTGAGTTTCAAGTTGGCATTCCGGAAGCGGTCAAAAACTTCTTTCAGGTTATTGAGATGTTCTTGGAATGAGGCAAGTTCTCCATGTAAAGCCGCGCAAAACAAGATCCATCAATCGCTCAAACGTAGCTGGAGCGTTACACAATCCGAAAGGCATTACATTAAACTGGTATAACCCGCTTCTGGTACTGAAGGTAGTTTTCTCTTTGTCATCTTCGTGTATTGCCACTTGCCAGTATCCACTTCTGAGATCCAAGGTGGAAAACCATTTGGAGCCTGATAAAGTTGTTAATAGAGAGTTTTCGTTGTATTGGCAAATTCGAACGGTTAACCATAAAGAATACGAAAACAAAGTCGCTATTTGACAGATCGTAAATAGTTATTTATGCAACAAGTGTGTAAAGTGAACCTTTTTTCACGAATGTGAATTTTGAGCCGAAGGCGAGTGCGACAATCACATGAGTGAAAAAAGGTGCTTTACGCACGTATTGCATACAAAATTTTCTCTACTACTAATCAAATATGTGTGAAAAAATAGATTTATACAAATACTTTACGCACTAGTGCGTGAAGAATTTTCACTTTACGCACTAGTGCGTGAAGTAATTTACCAGAAAAATACCAAATTGACAGTGTTGACATCTGTCATTGACATTACTTTTCGCACTAGTGTGTGAAGTGAATTACTTTATGCACTAGTGCGTGAAGTGAAATTTTACATCTTTTGAATAGTGCGTAAAGTGAGTACTTTACGCACGGTAGTAGAAAAAATAATTTTCGTTCAATCCGCTTAACGTTAACGTTTAGTCCAATTCGACAAACATAACCTATCTTTAATGGTTTGTGTTTATCATTGTGTTTATACAGTAAGGGGCAGGCAACTAGGTAAAGTGCGTTTTTTTTTTTAAGATAAAAGTCAAACTGACATTAGGTTGGCAATACAATGTAAAATTGTCAATGCTATCAAATTTTTCATGTAGAAAAGGCTTGTGTTGCCAACATAGTTAGGTACTAAATTTTTGCCTTGGGGAATTATCTTTAAAAAAAAAACAGATTTTATATATAGGATCCAATTTGACGAATTTACGATCGTCCGCCGCCGTTTAAGCACCTGTCGCTGTCGGTCCGCTGTCGTTTTTTCGACGACATTGACGTTCGTTGAGTTTTTTCACAAACCATGGTTCACATCAGTACGTTTTATGATTTTACATACTTAAGCCTGGTCCAGACGCTACGTTACGGATAACTGATCACGTGTTGAACTGTGCAGACAAAACGTTATGCAGAACATAGCATCTAGACCCTGCTTTTAGATGTATCGTCGAGCTTCACTTACTTATATTTAAATTTAGGCGTGTAGATAGATTTTTTTTTTCGAACCGAAACAATAATACTAGTATTCTTCGGATTTTATGGAAAAAAAAACATGTATTTTAAAGAAGCCATCCAGGAAAAACTAAAAATGTATTCAACATAAAAAATTAAGTAAAATAAAAACAAAAATTCTAAACAGATAATCTAATGTAGCAAATGTTCAAACAGTTCCAGTCAACCTTCTTGAACTTAACAATGACCTAATAAACGATCATAGAAGACTCTCCGAAGATTATTCAGCATCACAGCAAACGCAGCTGCTCAAGATTCACGGCGCGATCCTCCTGAAAACCTCCCTTTTTTGATTTCCAATAACCCCGGAGAAAATAATCGTTGGATGCAAGATCGGGAGAGCGTCACAGTATTGTAGCTCTCGACCCAGCAATGAGACGGTTTGGAAAAGTATTATTCAAATGGTCCAGAATGAAACCCATATTATGGGCTGGACATCCCATCTTGTTGAAACCATATTTCATTAAATCTTGGACCAGATAATCTTCTAATTTCTGGAATTATCTGCCGTTGCAAAAGATCCAAATATTTTGGACCAGTTAAGTTGCGTCAATGAAGGACGGTCCAATAACATTTTGGCAACATGGCGGCCAACAGTCATGTGCCCGTAAATCATGTGAAATTTTCTTGTAAAACTTGCAAAAAAGATGTTACTAATTATTTAAAGTGTTCTAAATGTGAGGGTTACTTTCACCCTAGTTGCTTGGTACAGTCAGCGAGATCGAAGAATGCAGTTTGTGTCCATGAACCGCAATCTGGTGAAGAGGACCAAAGTGAGGTTAACGACGAAAACAACGAGTCAAATACCAATCTCGAAGTTCAGAATCAGCTATTACTAAAGATAATTAAAGAAATGGAAAGTAAGTTCGAACTCTTGCTTGAAAATAATGTATTATTAAAAGAAAAAATTGGTTTTCTAAATACAAAAATTAGTGATTTAGAACTTAGGTCAAAATCGCCCAATCCGGCAACAATGGAACCGCTTGTTTCCGCCACTCCTGAGCCTGTCAATAGTAGAGATGGGCAAAGTAAGACGCTAACTTCAGGTGTGTCTAAACCTAACCTCAATCTTGGCATCAATAACAAAAACAAAAACAAATTTTCATTAGCAGCGGTAAATGCTGGAATTGCTCAAGTGCAAGCGAGCCTTAAATTAAACGAGGTTCAAAATTTAGGAGCTATTGATAGTCAGGAACAGGAAAATGGATGGCAGGAGGTCAGGAGAAATCGACCAAAAAGGCGCTTTGTCATTGGTGATAATAATGACAATATGAGGGATATCCAAACAGTACCTAAAATGGTAACTCTACATGTCACCAGACTCCAACCAAATGTTAACATTGGAGAGTTTGAAACGCTTGTAAAATCAAGATTCTCAGAAGCAAAATGTGAACCCCATGTTTCCAGATATCCTGAAGTATACAGCTCTGTGAAAGTCACTATTAAGCAGACTAATCTGAAGGATGCTTGGAAGAAGGAAGCATGGCCCGAAGGAGCACTAGTTTCGTTTTTTCGGAATCGCAGGAAGGATCCCCGCGGGGAGTAGGTGAATTCAGTAAGCCAGTTTTTCAACAAAAAAATATAGACCAACGCAAACACAAATTATCTATTTATTACCAAAATGTGCGTGGTCTTAGGACCAAAACACATACTTTTTATAATAATATTATCTCTGAAAATTATGATATAATTGCACTTACTGAAACATGGTTGAATAATACTTTCTTTGATACTGAACTATTCGATAACAGGTACTCAGTAATCAGGCATGATAGGAATTCAGAAAAATTAAGGGGTGGGGGAGTACTTCTCGCGGGTCTAGTACAGTTCGCCGCAGCCGATTCGCCGTGGCCGATTCGTCGCGGCCGTTTCGCCGCAAGCCGTTTCGCCGCAAGCCGTTTCGCCGCAAGCCGTTCCGCCGCAAGCCATTTCGCCGTAAGCCGTTTCGCCGCGTTGAGAATAATCCTAGATATAATTAGTAATGTAAGTTCTGGTCCAAATTTCCAGGCTTAAATTATTATTGATAATAATAATTAAAACAACCCATCTTGATGAAAAAAAAATTATCTGGTCAAAATTGCTACTTTCTGAAAAAAGGGTTAGTTGGGTTTTCTGGTAATTCAACAATAAAAATAACTTGGTCAAAATCATAGTATTGTCCTTTTTATTGGTACTTGCCCGAAACACATATGATGAAAGATACAGAACATATGATGAAGAAGAGAACTTGCTCCTCAATGACAGTGGTCCGGATAATGACAGGATTTTGATATTTGGACGGAAAGGAATATAGACCTTCTTCAGCAATCAAGGATCTGGTATGTGGATGGAACCTTCAAACCTGCCCCTCCTCTTTTTAGCCAAATATATGTAATTTTGGCCGAAATGTATGGTGGAGTCCTTCCGGCAGTCTATGCTCTTCTGCCAAATAAAAGGAAAGCTACATATTGCAAACTTATAGAGATGCTACGACAATTACAGCAAGATCTGGCCCCTCAAAATATAATTTCCGATTTTGAGACTGCAGCATTTACTGCTTTTCAGGAGGCATTTCCAGACGCCCGGATACATGGATGTTTTTTTCATCTAAGCCAGAATTTTCACAGGCATTTAGGGCAATTGGGACTACGCCAGCAGTACATAAACGACCCAAATTTTGCATTAAATGCCAAAATGATTTTGAGCTTAGCCTTTGTTCCCATCAATTCATTGGATGCGGCAATAGACCAGCTAAGGGACAACATACCAGATGAATTGCAAACGGCTTTAGATTATTTTGAAGATAATTATATTGGACGGCCTAACAGACGGGGTGGTAACAGAAGACGCCCCCTATTTCCAGTTGAGATGTGGAATGTTCACACAAGGACACTGGAAGGTTTTCCTCGCACCAATAATCACGCCGAGGCGGCTAATAGAAGGCTACAAGCGGAAATCCAACTTGACCATCCAACGATTTGGAGATTGATAGATTCCCTCAAGCTGGTACAAAGAGGACGAGATTTATTTCAGCAACAACTTATTGCAGGAAATCTACCTCCGAAAAAATTGCGAAAATACATTCAAGCCGACGAGCGCATTTTAAGAATTGTCCGGGATTTTGCTAACAGAAACATTCTAGACTATTTGAGAGGCATATCACACAACTTTGAAATGCAGCACAATTGACAATAAAAAAAATATATATATATATTTATCCATTAGAAACCTTTTGTATTATTGTGTATAAATAATTATGTAAGATTTGGTCAAAATTTTCAGGTTTAAATAGTGAACAAAATTTTCCACCAAACAATAAAAATTACCCATCTTAATAAAAAAAATAAAAATAACCTGATCAAAATCATGGCATTGTCCTTTTTATTACTACTTTATGCAGAAAGGGTTAGTTTGCTTTTCTAGTGATTCTACCAAACAATAAAAATAACCTGGTCAAAATCATGGCAATGTTCTTTTTATTGCTACTTTATGCAGAAAGGGTTAGTTTGGTTTTCTAGTGATTCTACCAAACCATAAAAATAACCTGGTCAAAATCATAGCATTGTCTTTTTTATTGCTACTGAAAAAAGGGTTATAATTTCGGACACCCCAATTCACCTGATGTCTTATTTAATTGCTTCTCAATATCAGCCCATCTCTGTTTCAAACTACTAGTTTTGTCTCATAACGCAACAAACGGCGGGCGGCGAAATGGCCTGCGGCGAAACGGCTTGCGGCGAAAAGGCCTTGCGGCGGAACGGCTTGCGGCGAAACGGCTTGCGGCGAAACGGCCGCGACGAATCGGCCGCGGCGAACCGGCTGCGGCGAAAAGTCCCACCCCCACTTCTCGCAATTAGGAAATGTTTCTCTTATGAAATAATAGATTCACATACATTATGTCAGTCTGAACATGTGATAATTAAGATTAAGTGTAAAAGAAAAAGTTTTTATATTGGATTAGTATACTTTTGTCCTAATGAAAATTGTGAAAACTATGAAAGTTTTTTACAAATTTTTGAGCATTTTATTTTTGAAAATGATGATAAATGTAAAATTGTGATATTGGGGGATTTTAATTTACCGTTCCTTTATGAAACCAGCTGTGATAAAAACCTACTTTTAAGAGAATATATGTGTTTGTACAATTTTCAACAACATAATATTATAAAAAATTCTATTGATAGACTATTAGATTTAGTAATTTCAGATTTGGAGGACATAGTGATAGAAAGGTCTAAACTGCCAATGGTGCCTGAAGATCCATACCACCCAGCATTATGCCTTACTTTTTCAATGGTGAGGGATGATGACAGGGTCAATAAATCTACAATGGCTTACAGTTACGACTATTCAAGGGGAAACTACACCTTACTTTATCATCTCTTAATCAACTGCGACTGGGCAAGTGTTCTGAGTTGCACAGATATTGATTCTTGTGTTCATGCATTCTATGATCTGCTTTATCATTGTTTTGATCAATCAATACCTAAATTTAAAAACAAGAGTATTAGTAATGCTCCAAAATTCCCCAGATGGTTCTCCATTGAGTTGGTTCGTAATGTGAGACATAAAAACAAATTACACTCTCTGATAAAAAAAGGTCAGGCAAGTATTGATCAAAGGGAAGAATATGCCAATTTGAGGCTATTTATTAAAGATCAGACTAAGTTAGAATATAAAAATCACATTAAATCATTAGAAATAAATTTAAAAAATGATCCTTCAACCTTTTGGTCATATATTAAAAGTAAATCTCAGAGTAGTGGTATGCCAACTAATATGAAATTAGATGGACAAACCTTTATCGACTCGCAGGAAATTGCCGACGCTTTTGCCAAATACTTTTCCTCAGTCTATGATGCTGGACATAACTGTTATGTTGGGGAATCTGGCTATGATTGGGGTAACTTTAAATTTTCCTTAATAACCAAAGATATTGTGATAGATAGTATTAATTGCTTAAAACCCAAAAAATCAACGGGGCCAGATGGTATACCGGCATGCATCTTTAAGGGATGTAAGGAGAGCTTGGCTGATCCACTGGTTCATATTTTTAATATTGCGCTAAAGAGTTGCTATTTTCCTGCATCCTTCAAGGAATGTTTAGTGTCACCAGTTTTTAAGGGTGGTGAGAAAAATGATGTAAAAAATTACCGTCCCATTTGTCTCTTGAACGTTCTCTCAAAGATTTTTGAAATAATTATATATAATAATATTTTTGAACATGTTAGTGCCAGTTTGTCGGTATATCAGCATGGTTTCATGCCCGATAAGTCTACTGTGAGTAATCTGCTGGTGTTCTCACAGGATGTCTCTCAGGCTATCAGTGATAAAAAGCAATTGGATGTAATTTATACAGACTGTACCAAAGCTTTCGATAAGGTGAATCATGAGATTTTGTTGAAAAAATTGGTCAGCTTTAATTTCTCAGAACAAGCTTATAACTTTATTAAGTCCTATCTTCTTGACAGATCACAAGTCATAAAAGTGGCAGGATCCAAATCACTTAGTGTTCCAGTGCCATCTGGTGTTCCACAGGGTAGCAAATTGGGCCCCTTGTTATTTTTAATATTTGTAAATGATCTCCCAAATGTTCTTTGTAGCTCCAAAGGATTGCTTTACGCTGATGATTTCAAACTTTATAAAACCATATCTAGTCAAGAGGACTGTGTCTCACTTCAAAATGATCTTGATTCTGTGGTCAAATGGTTTGATACAAATAAAATGAAAATAAATATTGTTAAATGCAATAGTATGTCTTTCACCAGAAAATTGAATTATGTCATTCAGGATTATTCAATTGAAAATGTTCCGATTAACAAGGTTGACGCGGTGCTTGATCTAGGTGTCATATTTCAGAAAAATCTTAAATTTAATTCACACTTTGATAATATTGTCAATAAGGCATACCAAGTCTTGGGCTTTATTATTAGAAACAGTAAAAATTTTGAAATACCAACTGTAATTAAATTATACAATTCATTGGTTCGCCCAAAACTTGAGTATGCTAGCTCAGTGTGGTTTCCAATTGCAGCAACAAATCAGGATCAAATTGAAAAGGTCCAAAAGCGTTTTCTGAGATACTTATATGTTAGAAGGAACAATGAATACCCTTTTAGAATCTCCTACCAGTCGATGTTAAATGGCTTTAATTTTCAAACTTTATCATCTAGGCGTAGAGTACAAGCTATAATCTTAATTTATAATATTGTAAACCATAAGAAATATCAACACTGTGATCTTATCAGGCATATCAGTTTTAATGTTCCTAAAATTGGCCTAAGAATTGTCAATAGAGGATTATTCTGGGTAGACCCCAATGACAGTTTATCCCCTTTATCTAATATGCAAATAATAGTAAATGAATTCCTGAACCTCTATAACAGAATAGATATGTTCCACAGCAGTCTGAGACAGATAATTGCCTTGATAACACCATAGACTGTCCTCATATTTTTAAGTTTTAAGTAGGTTTTTGTGTATTTTTTTTTTTTTAATGTGTGTCTTTTTTACTTTGCATGTAATTACTATAGGTGTTTGTAGATGCATCGTCATATGGGTTGTTGGCCAATATTTCTCCTAATAAAATAATAAATAATATTTTCCTCATCCGTGAAATGATTTCTCGATCTTTTGAGGGAATTTAGTATTGAATTTATTTGGGAAACCGAAAACATTTAAAAACAAAAACAAACCACAACAAAAATAAAGGAAATATGCATGCTTTCCGTTTTCGCTATGGTTTTGTCTTCCGTCCGTAAGCTCCTGGCACTTATCGGTAACGATAATGATAAATGACAGCTCAAATGTCAAATTTGTCAAATAGCGGCTATCGGTATCGCTTTTAAAAGACAACAACAAAACTCTCTAATGTATCGTCTATTCTCGGGAGAGGGAAGCTGTCCTTCTTGATGACGTCATTAAGCTTTCGGTAGTCCACACAAAATCTAAGACTCCCATCTTTCTTTGTAGCCAATACTACTGGCGCAGACCACGGACTATTTGACTAGTTCCTGTTGTTTAGCTACTGGCATACGTCGTGGTGATTGTCTAATTGGGTGTGCCAATCCAGTATCAATTTTGTGTTGAATTAAGCTGGTCCGTCCGGTTTGATTTTCCATCACAAATACATCTGCTTCTTTCAAGATGAAATCTGTGGCTTCTTGAAGTCTATCTGGATCGAGATGTTTCCATGATTTCGCCTAATTCTGCATCAATGTGTCTGTATCCAATTTCGATTTCACAAATTGTCGCTTATCTGGTAGGTCACAGTTCGATATTTGTTTAACTGGTTCGAGAATTCCAATAATGTCTCCTTCATTAATTCTTACTGTTTCGGAAGAAACATTGGCAATTCTTATCATAATGTCTCCATTTGTTCTTACTAGAGTCTTTCCAATAAGAAATCTTTCTGGTTTATCTCCAATGAAATTATGTGTTAGTCCAACGCAGCACCGAGGGTTCGTTTCTAATTTTCCGCAAATGATATTCTCAGTAGGTACTTCCAGGAATCCTCACTGGGTTTGTGGCCAGGGGGCCAATTTTTGACAATATACGTTAAATTGCGTATTCGAAGATTTGCGAACAAAAATAAACGTATACGTATCTATAAACCCATTTTTGACCGGTGTGCGTAAATGGATAAACGTAGATATTGCGAATTCGTAAACATACGTATAATTGATTTGGCAACCTCGGAAATTTTAGAATGTTTGACAAATTTTTGACGTGTTTTTGCCTTTTTGAATATTTGACTTATATTTATATTTTGAATTGTGGATGTTTACGATAGTGGTAAATTATGGAAGAAAGCCAGTGACAAAAACTAAAAGAAAAGGGGTGCGAATGCCAGTGAAAAGCAAAAGAAACTTGTGAAGTATGTGAAAAGCAAGCTACAGCTAATCCGGTTGATAGCTACAGGCTTGCGAAAAATTTCAACGCGTAATTAAGACCCATGAGTAGTACCGCATTAAACTAACTGTATAACAAACATTGCAAAATAACCTTCTAAATAAAATTCATTTCCTACTTTAGTCAAGACATCTAAATCAGTTGGTCGTTGTGCCAGACATGTATGAGGTTCTAATCATTCAACCAAATAACTAACAAGCTCTTTCGACAATCAGAACATATTAATAGGGTGTTTATTTGTAATTTGTACTGCTTTTCCTGCTTCAAGCAGATCTCAGCAGCAGATCAGCGTTCACCTGTCTCATATAAGCTCATAAATAGCAGCTCCTAGCAGATCTTCCTAATTTTTCGAGCAGGTAGAACAAGCAACACCCTCTAATAAACTGTCTTTGGGCCGGTTTCTCAATAGCAAGTCATCCCCGGGTTAAGCATAACTCCAGGGTAAACATTGCAACTGGACACGTTTAACCTGGAGTTAAAACCAACCTGGAGGTGACTCGCTATTGAGAAATAGGCCCTTTGGTTTAGCTCTACGAATGGATCACGGCGGTTATGTCGATGGTTGCGTCGATTTCGTATCTCTGCGTTTTCCAAATAATGAATTGCCAGCACATTCATCAAAATTTCCATATTATAGCCGATACACCTTGTAATCAAGAAGACAAGACGATAGAGCACATTCTCTGTGACTGCACTGCTCTTTCGCCAATACTCAGAGCCAGATTAGGCCAATCGTACCAATCACTAGAAGAGATCTGAGGCACCGCCTTCAGCGACGTCATCGCCTACGTAGAATCGCTAGGCTGGGTGACGAGCTAATGATGACCTCTCCTCTTGTGGAGTGTGGAGGCGCACAATGGGCATAATTGTGGCCTAAGTGCTGTAGCATACCTTATATACCACCCTCCCAGATACAGAGGTAGTAGATACACAATAATTCAATAATAAAATAGCTATCAAACAAATTGACAAGAAAAAACAACCCAACATCCCCACTTGACACAAGAAAAACGAATACGCAAACCGAATTAGGCGACTAGAATACCGCTCGCAGAAAAGCGAATGAAAATATGCGCATACGAAACTTTGCGAACGGCCAAAAATCGGAACTTGTGACTGTTCGCAGATTTAGGAACAATCTACATACGTTTCTATATTTGCGAACGGTCAAAAATTGACCCCCAGGATCTTAACGGCTTGGGATTCTTCTTGTGTTGTTAGGACAATCTCTTCATTACCAAATTTAAGGATGTTCATGGAAGGATCAAAAGAGAAACCATGTTGGCCGATCAAATCCATTCCCAAAATAAAATCATCTTCTATATCGGCGACTAATGTTCTGTGCCTGAAGGTGGTAGATCCAAAAGTAAGCTCAACCATAGCTTCTCCTTGAACTGGTGCAGATTCGCCCGTGACTGTTCGTAGTGACAGGTTTTTAGTGAGTGGTTGGATTGCCCGAGACTTGACTAATGTTCTTCTAATTATAGAAACTTCAACACCCGTATCAAAAGTGATGGTTTTAAATTCTCCATTGATTTGTCCTTCGAATTTTAATCCTCTATAGTGACTGCCGAATGATTTTATGTAGACAACCCTGGGGGCTTTGTCATTACTAGCCAGCATCCGCCCCTCCGTACTAGTTGGTTCCTGTCTGGTATTAGGGCTAGCGTCTCTAGATCTTGAAAAGTGTTGAGAACGATCCCTAGATGGAGAAGACATCCTTAGTTTACAATCCCATTGCATGTGTCCAAGCTTTTGGCAACGGTAACATTTTACTCGGTTTCTCAGTGTTGGTTGGTGTTTGTCTGGAATCGTTTCCCATTTTTCTATCTTCTATCAACAGTTTCTCCATTCTCTCCATTTTCTTCATGAAATTACTCATTACAGTCTCGAAGCTACCATCTTCTTTTGACAACTGTTTATCTTTTGGGTCTTCAATGGACACTGCTCGTATTCTGGGTCGTGAGGCACCAAATATTGCTTCCAGTTCTAATGCTCGGACAAGGGCTTCGCTACTCTGTCTGAACTTCCTGGATCTTCGAATCTCTGAGACCATCAATAAACGCAGATACTGCCATCCATTCCTGCATGTCTTCCCCAGCTGCAGGAAACGCCAAACTCACTAGCCTTTTAACTTCCGATTCGAATTCTTGTAGACTCTCGCCGGGTTTTTGAACTCTTGATTTAACTTGAGTTCTGAATACTTCTTGTCTGTAATGGTCTCCGAAGCGCAGTTCTAACGTTTGACTAAGATGCTGGTAATTCTGTTGGTAGATTGAAGGAATGGACTGAAGAAGATCAGCAACCGAACTCTGTAACTATATAGACATAGAAATAGAAAGGAAATAAAATAGACAGATTTTTTTTTCTATTGACAATTCCTACTCCGTATGATTATTTCTATTGAAATCGGATGAAATCGTCTATAGAAAAATTTGTATCGTCAGAACTAAAAACATCGACTTTTTTAGTGGAAAATTTAGGGACTTCTAAATTATGTTTTTTAATGTTTGACATTGATTGGTTACATTTCAAAACTTTTTTAATTTTCTGTCTTTTCTGCAAAGTTTGCTGTTTTAAGTCAAAGAATGCCAAGGTTTCAATCACTACTCGAATTATAGGAGCTCTAAGATTTTTTGCCCACGGTTCATACCAGAGAAGTGTAGGTAATGAAGCTGAAGTTGCAATGGCTCAGCAGACTTTCAGTAGGGTATTGTCTGAAGTTTGTAATACCTTCGAACAAATTGTTGATCGTTGGGTACGATTCCCAATAAACCCTGAAGAAAAGGAAGCCAAAAAACGCGGATTTATGGAAAAATTTGAGTTTCCAGGCGTAATTGGGTGTGTTGATGGTACCCATGTCGCAATTTTAGAGCCAATAGAAGATGAACATTTATATTTTAACCGCAAAGGCTATCATTCGAAGAATGTTCAAATTATATGTGATTCAAATTTGCTAATTTTGAATGTCAAAGCAAATTATGGTGGTGCTACGCATGATTCCTTTATTTGGAGAAATTCTGCAGTGCGGCAGCATCTAGATGACATACAAGTCGAAGATGGAAACAGCTTTAAGGTGATAGTGGTTACCCGCAGGAACCATGACTTATGACACCGATCAGAAATGCAGCTCGTGATTCTCCTGAGGGAAGATATACTGCCGCATTAACAAGAACCAGAAATATTGTTGAACGATGCATAGGTATGTAAGAAAACGCTAGACTTTCAACAATAAAAATAGTTTATTTCAAATTCACAAAAATATCAGGACGACGATGCGTTCAACATGCTGTACAAAATGCAAGTCCCTGTCGAAAATGACTAAAACTACCTAGTCTAAAACCTAACTCTTTTTTGAAGAGCCCTTTCAATGTTACCGAAGTAACAATGGGTCGGGTCATAAACAGTGAATCATACAACCTAAATAATAAAACCAAGGGATCAACTATGGTTTTGCACAAATCCTTTTTGCGTCGCTGTCACGTCTCTATTTTTGGGGTATCAGATTCTCGCACGGCCAACCTGACACATAATTCGTTCTCGAATTAACAGGAGAACGGCCAAAATCTGAAACAGAAAAAAAAGGCAACAGCTCCGGTTTTGTTTTGTCATTAAGCAAATATGGACCTGTGAGCCGACTACGAGGCCGACCGTGAACGACACAACCAGAGATAATGAAAAGACGCAGAATTCAAATCATATCAACGCAGTAACTAAAAATCATATCATCATAGAAATCAAAGTAAATCATCGTAATAATCAAATTATATCATCTTAGAAAACGAAAAATATCATCATAGAAATCCAAGTCTATCATAGTAGAAATCGGAATATATATCATCGTAGAACTCAAAGTATATCATCGTAGAAATCAGAATATATATCATCGTAGAACTCAAAGTATATCATCGTAGAAATTAGAGTATATATCATCGTAGAACTCAAAGTATATCATCGTAGAAATCAGAGTATATATCATCGTAGAACTCAAAGTATATCATCGTAGAAATCAGAGTATATATCATCGTAGAACTCATAGTATATCATCGTAGAAATCAGAATATATATCATCGTAGAACTCAAAATATATCATCGTAGAAATTAGAGTATATATCATCGTAGAACTCAAAGTATATCATCGCAGAAATCAGAGTATCTATCATCGTAGAACTCAAAATATATCATCGTAGAAATCAGAGTATATATCATCGTAGAACTCAAAGTACATCATCGCAGAAATTAGAGTATATATCATCGTAAAACTCAAAGTATCATACAACACACACCATCCAGCTTTTAATGGTTTCGTACTTCATGCAAAGCGTATAAGCTTTCAACACAAACAACAATACGCAAAGCGTGCAAGCTTTCAACGTTTCCATACTTCATGCAAAGCGTACAAGCTTTCAACATAGAGCTACAACGTAAAGCGTCCGAGCTTTCAACGTTTTCATAATTCATGCAAAGTGTAGAAGCTTTCAACACAGAACAACACACAAAGCGTGCAAGCTTTGAATGTCTTAATATACACAATCTTTCTCGCTAGTGACTAAAATATGCAAGAACTAGACACAAACTACTGACATAACATTATCATCATCCCTTCCAATCATTGTCAGATATGATGGCAAAAACAGTGTGACAAAAACAATCAATATCAACACAGTGCTCAAGCTCCAACCAACATACAATGCCTTTGTGACAAACTCCAGAATTCATGCTAGGCATCTAGCTGAAAATACAGAAACGTCACCTATAAAAGCCATCCAGTGGAAATTACCTATGACTGCTGGAAATAACTGCCAGTGAATCTTCAATTGCCAGGTTGAAATCTCTTAAACTATCTAAAATCAACATCGTTGATCTAAACGTGGCACAGCGTCGACTAAACCAATTTTCCGCTGAACTGGATAAACTTATCCTAAAACCATTCGTATCAAGACACAGTACAGTCAATGGTTCACCTCCGCTAATATAATCATGCAAAATATACGAGCTTTCAACACAGAATAAGACGCAAAACGTCCTAACTTTCAATTTTTTAGTTTAAAAGCTCACATCTTTCATGTGCAGCAAAAGTCTCACATGCAAGGAAAATATAAACTCTGTAAATAAGTTAATCAAAAGCTGTAAACTTTTTCAAATGTAAAAAAATAACAAGAACTTTTGATAGTCACTGGAAAAGGCTTTACACAGTCCGCATAGACTATATACCTGAAAATGGATCGGCTCATTGTCGATAAGATGCAATAAACCCTTCATGAGTCATGGGACCCATGTTGTCTTTGTTTACAATACATTCGAGATAATAATGGTCACATTACATTTTCACAAATTTCAAAACAAGAATTGGTAATAAAAAAAAAAAACGGTTTTTTTTTTAATTACCAACTTCACATTCGTCGTGAAAACTGAAAAATCTTAATGGGGCTAATCGACTAACTATTAGCAAGATAAATGGGAGGTTTGTCAAAATCCCGAACATCAAATTCTAGATCCAAAGGATCGAACATTCTATCATAATATTGCAGTAAACAAATCAATCTATTCAACAAAAATTGATTTCCTGAAATCCTGGAATGGATTACGCAAATGTTTATCTTTAATTTCCAGACTAAACCATTCCCCATGCCTTTTAACGTTAATAAAACTGAGTCTAAATGACATCTTATTTTTTTCCAGAAGTTTCTAAAGTAGTTCAAAATTTGCTCAAGTCTCTATCAAAAAGTTAATTTTAATTTACAATAAGTTGGCATCTAACAAAATAATAAAATTTGAAAATTACTCTTTTCGAAATTCCCCCATAAAATCAAGGAAATTTTGTGTTCTTTTTTTTGACTCAGACATTTCTCAATTCTAATATCATTAAATAAATCACTGAGTGAACCAATGTTCCTAATTACTACTGAACGCTGTAGTTTTTACGTGAATATTAGCGAATTCTAAAAACAATTTCTAATATTCTGTCAATCAAAGGATCGAAATAAATAAATGGAAAAACATAATTTTTTTTCAAGCATACCTACTCACAGAAGGATTTCGGTTTAATGGTATAGTGACTTGAAAAGCTTTACTTTTCAATTCCGTCTAGTAGAACAAGGCTGGAAAACTCGCACCCCATGATTTTTCCACAGGCTTTTACATAGAAAACCATCCCTTGGCCTCCTCCAGAAAAAGTGGCGGCACTTCGCTTGCTTGCTTCATAAAGATGTCACTAGGAATTTCGGTCGCCAACACAGGATCCGAATTTGGAAAAACTTCTTTTATTTTCTAGAGCGTCGCGGCTAGCACTTTCGCTAATTGCTCCATAATCACAAAACTCGCGCTTGGCAATTTAATTTTCGGCACTAGTAAACTTGTGGTGAATTTATCCCACTTCTGATGTAAGAAAACGCTAGACTTTCAACAATAAAAATAGTTTATTTCAAATTCACAAAAATATCAGGACGACGATGCGTTCAACATGCTGTACAAAATGCAAGTCCCTGTCGAAAATGACTAAAACTACCTAGTCTAAAACCTAACTCTTTTTTGAAGAGCCCTTTCAATGTTACCGAAGTAACAATGGGTCGGGTCATAAACAGTGAATCATACAACCTAAATAATAAAACCAAGGGATCAACTATGGTTTTGCACAAATCCTTTTTGCGTCGCTGTCACGTCTCTATTTTTGGGGTATCAGATTCTCGCAGGTATGTATTTGCTTTTTTAGACTTACAGCATGGCCGCACTCAGGGGAAGGCGACCAAGCCTTCTTCCCAAGTAAGCCATTTACCATGTGAGTTTACATACTGCAACTTTGAATAAAGTTGTTTTTTCTCTCTAAATATTGTCTTTTTTTTTTAATTCGATTTTAGGTGTCCTAAAAATGAGATTTAGGTGCAACTCAAAAGAAAGAGTGCTGAGATACAACCCTCATAAAGTTGGTCACATAGTAAATGCTGTTTGTGTACTCCACAACATGTGTATACAAGGAAACGTACCACTTGAAGAAGATGACAATTTTCATATTGAAGAGCTAGATGTACCAGATGATAATGTAATTGCTGGCAACATAGTAGCATTAGGTCAACAACGTAGGGCGCAACTTATTCGCTTGTATTTCTAGATAGTCTAGGAAAATAGTCGAAAAATACATGTATTGCAAAAAAAAAATTCCTACCCAAATGAACTTTTCAGGGATGATAGGGGGCGGGCGGGTGATCATAAAACCGAAAATATCAAACATTCTCCCCTCTGGCGTTTTGCGCTATAGGGGTTGAAAGTGCGCCATTGGCGATTACTTGGTATCTATTGATTTTACAAAAAAATGTTTCAAATAAAAGATGTGCAACATTATTTGATCTACAATGTTTATCAAAAGACTTTTTTGATTAAGGGCCATCTGTAGTCATAAGGGCCGTTTGAAATATTATAATGAAAATGAAAAATTTTAACCAACGTGAAAATTTTTTCTACAACACATACAATAATTTTGGTTTATGAAGTTTTTACTCACCCCCTGCCGTTTTTCAATAGGGGTTTTTTAAAGTTTATTTATTTTTTTACAAAAAAAAATTCCTTATAAGAGTTTTATAAGATTACATTTCCTACAATTTTTTCCAATCAACTTTTTTTGTAACTCACCCGCATTCAGCGGGGGGACACTTCCCTTAGGGATATTTTAGTTTTTAGGGATATATATTATTTTTTTTTTCTTTTCCCGCCTTTAGTGCATAGAAAAAGGTGCAATTAACATCGTACTAAAAGGATTTTTTTTCCACTACCTTTTTGTTTTTAGGGGTAGTTCGCCTATTTCCAACTTTGCAAAAAAAAGTTATAGAGAAAAGTTGCTCAAAATAATAAAATGAACAAGTTTTCTCAATATTTTTTTTTTTGTAAAGTTGAAAATAGGCGAACTACCCCTAAAAACAAAAAGGTGGTGGAAAAAAAATCCTTTTAGTACAATGTTAATTGCACCTTTTTATATGCACTAAAGGCGAGAAAAGAATTTAAAAAAATATATAAACCGCTAAAAACTAAAATTTCCCCGAGAGAAGTGTCCCCCCGCTGAATGGGGGTGAGTTACAAAAAAAGTTGATTGGGAAAAATTGTAGGAAATGTAATCTTATAAAACTTTTATAAGGATTTTTTTTTTTGTAAAAAAATAAATAAACTTTAAACAACCCCTATTGAAAAATGGCGGGGGGTGAGTAAAAACTTCATAAAGCAAACATGTTGTATGTGTTGTATAAAAAATTTTCACGTTGGTTAAAATTTTTCATTATCATTATAAAATTTCAAACGGCCCTTATGACCACAGACGGCCCTTAATCAAAAAAGTCTTTAGATAAACATTGTAGATCAAATAATGTTGCACATCTTTTATTTGAAACATTTTTTTGTAAAATCAATAGGTACCAAGTAATCGCCAATGGCGCACTTTCAACAGCTATAGCGCAAAACGCTAGAGGGGTGAATGTATGATATTTTCGGTTTTATGATCACCCACCCTCCCTCTATCATCCCTGAAAAGTTCTTTTGGGTAGGATTTTTTTTTTTTGGAAATCGACAATTTTCCTAGACTAAGAATAGTCTGTTATTATTTTATTTTTTGTTTATAGATATAGTTTTTTTTTACATAATTATTATGCATTTATATTCAATTAATTCTAAGGCAATTCGCTTTTGTTGGTGGTTAACTTGGCTTACAGCACTAGCATTGTTTCATTCAGGTAAGTACATTGGAAAAAAAAATAAGTTTTTCAATGTTAATAATACTGTCAATAATACCTTGGTATTTCTTTGTCCCATATTCATGTGAGGTGTTAATTCCTCAATCAAATTTCGTACCAAGTCCTTACTTAAGCGAAAACATTTCCTGAATTCATATTCTGGTAGCTCAAATACATTCTGTGCAAGTGCTATTTAGTGCCTATAGCTCGTCATTTTCAAAGCGAATTGGACTTGGAATTGACTGTAAATGAATTTTTAAAATAGGAAGGAAAAAAATCGCCTTTTTTGCAGAGGAAACAAGTATGATAACACATTTTTGTATAAATTTATGGTAAATAAAAAAGTACTTCTACAATATCAAATGTGTTTATTTATAAAACAGAAAAGACACCAGTAACTCCGGGTGTCTTTTTATCATTGATATCATTTTGATCACTTGTACATAAATAATGTACCTACATACAGGTGATCAAAATGATATCAAAGATAAAAAACACAGCAAACATAACATGTAGTGGAACAAAAAAAACTCCGTCTAACATACTAAAACAAAATCACATAATTATCACATCCATAAAACATTTAATTTACCTACCACTACAGTTGAGAATCTGTTAGATGTTCCTCCTCTTTTGATATGGCAAAATTTACATATCTTTTGATATCACTGGCCATTTCTGATAAGGCAGATGCCATTTTACTAGTATCTTTATTAATTTTATCTAACATATCTAATGTTCCACCGTGCATTTTATTTAGGCTCACAAATCTCTGAGTCTTGTCACTCTTGTCAGAACATTTTCGAATTCTCTTGCTACCGGATTCTGGGAAATGGGTCGCCATTTTATGGGTTATATTTTCAATGGAAATGGTATAGGTAATAGAGGAGGTGGCTCAATAGCCAACCCTGTTGGCAAATTGGTGCTCTCACTTGACTTAGCATCTGCACTTGTTATTGCAGTACAAACCAGGGACCGAAAAGCTGGACTAGTTACTTTCGCGTTTTCCGGAATCTAGAAATATTAGAATTCTCACTGAGGATAATTGATAACATTTTCAAAAGATAATTAATTTTTTTGGGTAGGTACCTAAGAGGTCTGTTCTAACCCACCAAAAAACCGTCCCAAGAACGGTTTCGGAATCACTCTGCATACGAATTTCGGATTCTACACACAAATTACGTTTTTCGCAGAGTCCTGACGGTAGAATGTACGGTTCTCTGCTGGGTTGGAACAAAGCTATGAGCTACCTATAAACTCTAATTCAATTCAACTTTAGGATGAACTCACTAATCCGAATCCCAATTCTCTGTTATTATCTCCTGTAACAGACTTCCAACCAGACATTCCCATAAGTCTTTCTTCCAAAGAATTTAGTGGTGGAGCTTTGCTCACACCTCCTCCGGTTTTTAATTGCGCCTGCCTTATAGCACTAGCTTTAGCCTTTGTTTAAGATTTCCACCTACCTACCGCCTACAAAAATACCCTAATTATAATTCTTATTTTAATTTTCATACAATCTTACAGCTTTCCATTTGTCTACAGAGCGCATCCCCGATCCTATTGAGTTGAGTTGATCTGCCAATGTTGGATAATCTCGCTATTATCGCCATCATGATTCTGGAATTTGCTTTTTAACAAAATTGGATTTTCTTCCAAATAATCGATTATAACTTTCCACTGTTGTGGAGTTGTTTTGAACTCTCTCTCTCTCTTTTGTGTCTAAAACCAATAAGAAAATCGTACGAATATATATTCGATACAACGGCCAACGATCTTTTTTTTTCTTAACATATGAGCACAACTTAATCACTTACCCATATTATATCAGAAACACCAAAAACTGAATAATAATCCTCACCGAAAACGATTTCAATTTGACATATTATTAATATAATTATTTGAACTTTCAACATAACGTCAACCGAAAACAAAAATAGAATCGACAAAGATAAACGTATGCAAAATTGTTTAATGGGAAAAGAAATAGGGCACATAGCAAGACCTAAACGGTCTTTCTATTTGTCAAAACTTCGGCAAATCATTTCCAGGCACGAATCCGTGCGAATCTAATCGAATGGTCGTGCAGAGTGCCGTTTTCGAGAATTTTCTAAAATAGGAAGACATTTTTTGTCTATAAAATTAGAGAGTTCGCATGCTGGTCCTCGTAGCGCCACTATCAGTACTGTACCTTTTTCTTGATCGTTCCATCCGTTTGTATTTGCAGCAGCTTCAAATTGTCGAATATACATAGTCCAGGACGTAGAACCGTCAAAAGTTGGTGGTTTTATCTTCATACTTTAGAATGCTCCAACACTAGCCGCACTGATGGACTGTATTTCGAATTAACGCACCTTATCTTCGCGTGCTTGAACTTGGTCCTCAACTTCTTGTCTTAATTGCTGAACATCAGTTTTGACCTCAGCTTTTACTCCCTGAACGTCGTGCTTAACTTTCGAACATCGTCTTTAACTTCTTGAACATCGATTTTAACCTCTTGAAAATCGTCATTAACTTCGGCTTTTACTTCTTTAATCTTTTGTTTTAGGTTAGCGACAGATCCGTGTATGGTTTGAAATATTTTCTGTAGTTGTCCAAGGTCTTCTTGCCGTTCTTTTTGTCACCTGGTCTCTTCATCTTGTTTTTCTTGTAGTCGTTTAGCCTCTTCTTGTTGTCGTCTAGCTTCTTCATCTTGTTTTTCTTGTTGTCGTTCAGCTTCTTCGTCTTGTTTTTCTTGTTGTCGTTTGGTCTCTTGAAGTTCGAACATTTTGCGCAGAAGTTCTTCAACTTTTTGTTCATCCATTTTTGCTTGTTGTCTTGTGATAGGCATATACAGTATGTTCTGGAATTTTCCTCAAACTCTCTTCAAATATCTTCCCTGGTCTTGTGTTCCAAACACGTCGGTGAAGTCACAAATTGGATAACTTGCTTTATTCTCGAAAAAAATATTCTAGAATTTTTTTGAAATGTCTTTTCTGGATGTCGATTGATATAACAAACACGTCGGTCAAGTCACAATTTCGATATCTCCCTTGGTTTACAAATAGAATGTTCTAGAACTCTCTCAAAGATTCACTATCACAGTCAAAATCGGGTATAGAGTCACTTCCGGGGTAATTTACACGATCGGTTGAGTCTCTTTTTGTGATTGTCACTATTTGCACTGACTAACTGTCCCAGTGTTCAATTCAGTTCACTTAGTGTCCAGTGTTCACACTACACTAGTGTCCCCGCACTATTCTGCAATTGGATTTCACTCTGCAGTCCTTTATATCTCACTTCTGACACCAATTGTCACGGCTCTGGGTTGCCTGACAGAAATCTTGGGCTCGTTGTTCGTTTATTCCAAAATCAAAGTCCAATTAACACAGCAATAATTTTATTCCACGTAACTATACACTTTGATACTAATTACTAACTCAACAACTAAACTCTTTACAACTCGCAACAATAATCACTGTTTAAATCTTATCACAGTCAAACTTGAACTTGAAAACTACCCAGTAACACCGGCCCCATATATCCCTAAATCCATTCATGTATAATCTAGAATAAACGCCATAATCTTATTTTCCTGATTAAAGTAGAATTTACTAGATTATAAGATAAGAATGTGCAATTTCTAGGATTTTCGGAAGGCTGGTGGATGCGTCGTTACAATATTTTTGTGTTATTCTAGAATTTTCACCAATTTTAATTAAAAAAAACAGTAACTATCCTATTCAAAATAGTATATTGTGTATTTAGGTGGAAAAGTGACACATTCTCGGCCGACGGTGTAAGTTGACGGGCGAGGCGTAGCCGAGGCCGGCAAATGTGCTTTTCCACCGAAATACACATACTATTTTTTCTGCGATCGATTAAATTTCTGTTAAATGTTTGTCTTTTTGTTCCAATTGTTCAGCAGTACGAAAATCACTTTCCCGGCCTAGGCCGGAAAAGTGATTCCGGTATTGTTTATTCATTGATTTCTTAGCAACTATTGAAACATAATTAAAATACCAGAATATTGAGTTTTGCGACCTGTCAACCGGTCAAAAATGCTGAGATTTCTTGTCAATCACAGAAAAAGGCAGAAAAAGATAACTTCTTTCAACAAAGATTGATATAAAATAGTATATTACATACCGAGTTGGGAAGAGTTTCATTACTGTCGAGAGATTAGTTCGCTTCGCGTCTCAGTTAACTATAATCTCGAGACAGGAATGAAACTTCCTACCGAGGTATGTATACTATTTTATTTACAAGAATTACAACCCTCATAATTTCGATTAAATACAAAAAAAAATAATAAAAATTTGTTGACAAGTTTTGACTCATTAAAAAAAACGTTTGACATGCAGGACTCGTCTTAAACATTTAAGGAAATGAGAACTTACTTTCCACCCGGGTGGAAAGTGAGCACTTTCCACCCGGGACCACTTTCCACCCGGGTGGAAAGTAAAATTCAAAAAAGTGTCACTTTCAAACTTTTGAAAAGTCAGAAACGTCAACATTACATATGTGGTTGTAAATAAAAGCATTTACATTATGCTAAAATATTTTCAAATAATAATTATTCGTGAAGACATCTGATCTGCGCATGCTGTTATTCAGTTAGGAAATGGCATCTTTTTGACATTTATTGCAGTTGTCAAAAGTGGTTCATTTTAACACAAACGTCAAAATAAGCAGTGTGTGGGGAAGTCCGCTCCTTTGGAGGTTTAACCATGATTGAATTCAAACCAAGTGTTTTGATACAGTGTTAAAATGAGATCTTATTTCATCACTGAGCGGTGAAATGGGATTTAGAGTGCGTTCCGCGTCAGTGTAAAAATTAGTTTATATTTTGAATTTTAAATATTTTGAATGAATCACAAAAAAATTTGTATGAAACACCTCGCAAAATGGCTGGTTTTTTTTTTGCACACGCTTATTTCACAACTTGTTACATAAATAGCTATTTCGTGATACTGTACTAATATTCATATAACATGAGCGAAACTCAAATCGAGAAGGTAAATTTAACGACCGCCGGCCGATATTTATCTGCCGGCTGGTTAAATATAAATAACAGGTCGGCGGCTGTTAAAATAACGGCCGCCGGCCGGGAGAGTGTTTATTTTGTCAGATGGGAAGATATCTGCAGCAAAGTTTAACTTCAGCCCGGCCGTTATTTGCTATTTATCGACCTCATAAAGTTAATAACTATAACTGGTTAGCGGATAAATAACGGCCGGTGGCCGTTAAATTCACCTTTCCGATTTCAGTATGACGGAAAAAAAAACTAATGAAGAACATTTTTTGATTACATAATAACTGTGTGACATCTCTGTCATCGTAATTCACTTGTTGCTAGAAAGTAAGAAGCATGCTACTTATCTCAGAACCTTAAGAAATATATGGCAGGTTTCACACCGGAGTGGCGTCGTACAAATGCGACGTGGCAACATGCCTAATATATTTTGATAGTTTGAGTGCTTCCGCTTTCTAGCAGCAAGTCGCCCGTCGCATGCTACTTTGGTGTGATGCGCACTCAGAAATATATTGGTGGTTTCACACCGGAGTGGCGTCGAATAAATGAGACGTGGTAACATGCGACGTGCGACTGAGAATTGAAACATGTATACAGGACACTACATCGATAGGAAGTTTTCAATGAATGATAGTTGGGGTCATTTTGAAGCTGTTTTACACTTATGCAAAGTTTTGTCGTTTTCTATTTTGATTATTTGGACGTTCTTTGATATAAATCGGGTCGCATTGTGCGACTTTGATATGGAAGTAAACATGGAGGAGAGTTCCTTCCTGGTTCACGGTCGATCGTCGCGTGCTACTTTGGTGTGAATGCCTAACTTAGAATTAACTCATCTGAAAATTATCGTTTTGCTTTCCTCATCCGGTTCATAAGAGACTACTATTGTTTTTTTTCTTATTTTTTTCATTTTCTAGTTTTGTTTTGCATCCAAATTTTATCATGTAATATTTTTCTAGAGTTGACAACAGTCCCTTTCCAGCAACGATTCAAGGGAAACCCAAAATTATTAGAGCCTATACCGACCAACAAAAAGCTGAAGACAAGATGCTGAAATACAAGTTGACGTATCTGCAGTCACTAAACAGAAATTATTCTACGGTAAATTGATTTCAAATGTATCAATGTATCACTTACCTACTGTTGATTCAAGTTAGCTATTGCTCGAATTGGTTGCTTTTACACGTATATTATTACTTTAAAGAATGCAAATTTTATTCTATTTTAGGGTCATCATTACCGTTACTACAGTAAAGAGCCAGCCAATAATAGCGGTTCAGGAAATTGTAAGAAAACCATAAGCAAATGTGTTAAAGTAAAACCAAAAAAACCTTGCAAAATGTCAGACCGGAAGGCCTGCCCGCGTTTGAAATTAAACGATTGCAATCAATCTCCAGGCTCAAATTGTAAACTCAACTATCTGGATCCGAATTGCGTAAAAAAATTCGCTCCTTATCCTTCCTATAGTGAAGCGTGCGCTGAAAACCTTCCAGAAGATCCTTCAGAATGTCACCAATGTCCATGGAGAACGTGCGACGATGCTGATACCATTGAACCAGGAAAACCTGTGAGGAACAAACGTAACTACAGTACTTCATGTTCCCGACATTTGGATGCTCCGGCTGGAGTCGCCTTACCAACTTTCAATGGCGAAATAACTGATTATTTGGTGAAAGGTAAAGATGGTAGATGTGGACAAGTGAAAAAACCTTGCAAACAACCCAAAGGACCTTGTGAAATAAGACGGGACAAGGAGGCATTAGAGAAGCACGAAAGGGAGAAGTTGTATAAACCTGATAAGAAGAAAGCTGAAGGACTGGTGCTGATTAGTGACAAAGAATTTATCTTAGATGCACAATTTGATTCGACTGAGTAAGTAGTATCGTAGTATAAAGCCCTCGCCACCCAATGCTATGAACATTGGCCACAACGTTGGACCGAGCATAAGTTAAATAGATTCGACATGTACGGCAAATTGATCTGCTATACGGTGTGACAAATGTTCAACTCAAACAAGAAGTTCTGAACTTGGCTGGTTATTGTAGGCTGCAGGATAGTTTTAACAAAATCGAGGATGTTAACGATGCAATAGCTACATTAGCAGCTGTGGTAGTATTTTCCTGTGTCAAGTGAAAGAAGCCTAGAAAACGTGCTAGAAGGTGGTGGATCTTATCTATAAATAAACGCAGAGAATACTTCGCCACCTAATTATAATATGTACAGTGTGTTTCAAAAGTCTGGGAGCGGTCAAATATTTCCATAGCGGCTTAAAATAGAATTACGTAATTTTCTGCATGTGGGTAATTAATGATGCCCGATTCAATGATGACATCGAAAATGTTGCCAAGTTTACAGGTTTGCAGATAATGTAGTCAACTTCGTTTTTTTTTTTTTTTTAATAGAAATACCACCTTATTTTTAATGCAATTTTGGTACTCTATTGTAAGTGAAACCAAATGACTTTAAATCCCCATTTCAAGCGGTTTTTGAATTGTGGCAACACAGACTTTTTGTTCAAAAGTTCGATAACAGTGGAGTATTTTGACAAAACTTTGAAGGAACTTCGCACATTTGATAATTACCTCTCACACTGGAGAATAAACAAATGAATATCTAAATTTTAGTTATTTAGCGTACGTGTTTTCTTTCATGTTATTGTTATGACAAATTGTCAAACAATACAGGGAGTATCAGGTGTGGGATTCTCAATCGTTAAGTCGATACGTAATGTCCCGACTCCCTGTAGAAAGGCAATGGGAAGTCGGGGTCGATAGGTTGCGATTAGAGGTTGAGAATTGGGGGGCAGGTATGAGTACAATATTTTAACATGCAAAAATATGACCTATTTCAAGCTAACGCTGTCCTATTAAGACTATTATTTATGAGTCAATTGTTAGTAATTTCGGAATTATGGCAAAATTTAAATTTAAAAAAATGTTAACAACGTGACAACATTCTAGAGATAATCTCTACCAGGATATTAATGCAAATAAAACTGGTAAATTCTATTTTTTTGCAAGCATTTCATATATTTCCATCTGTTTACCTTTTGGTTTGTTATTCGCTTTCAAATAATGTAAATAATAATTTGTATTTAACACTTTTTTGGTGAAAATAAAAAATGTGGCGTTTTATTAAGTTGTGAATTGCACTCAATTACATTTTTGCACTGAACATTCAAGAGAACAAAATTTACACACTTACACTTCCCATATCACGCAATCTTTGTGAACGGGCACAATGTTCTTTCATCAGGTGAGTGCCCTTCTATTGGGAAATTTTCCCCTGTAAATTCTGGCGGCTAAATGAGCATTTTGCAACGATTCTGCCTTAATAAGTATCTGCATATTCGACGTTTGTGAACATTTAATTTTCGACCACCAATTCTTTTTTGCGCTATGTTGTCAAATGTTTAGATACCGAATTACGAGTGAACGTGTCATGTTTTTCCAATTTTTTATTGTTGTTGACTTAAAATGCATTATTACTTGATAATTAATTGAATGAGTTAATTTTTTTTTTTGATCTCCTAATGATTAAAATTTTCTTTATCTTTCAAATATTTGTCAAAAATTGTCATAACTTCAAAGATCTTTTTCTTAAAAATGATTGAGTTTGGACATCATGTTGTACAAACCTTTTTTGTTCAAAATGGGCCATATTTTCAAGTGTTTAAACTTCTGTAGTCAAACCTGATAGACCCTGTATAAGATATCAATTTATACTCGACAACCAGTTTTTTTAGTGACATTTTTGCAGGTATTATTAAGATAGATAGATAATAGCTATTTACCTAACAAGTACGGAAAATGAATTTTTCCGCACGCGGCTGCCGTTCACCGAACGACGCCAGTGCATATCAGTGCGGTAAAATTTTTTCCGCACTGACAGCCGTGCGGAAAAAGTTTTTCCGCACTGATATGTCAAAAAAAAAGTTTTACCGCACCGTGCGGGAAGACTCATTTTCCGCACGCATATCAGTGCGGAAAATCGATTTTTCCGCACCGCTGTAGGAAAAATATTTTCCTGGGGCAATATTTTCCCAAATCTCGAATTGACGCCTAGAAAATGTAATCCTACTTTAACTCGTTTTAAAAATTTGACCGTTCTTAGACTTTTGAACAAAAAGGCTGTGTTGCAATATTACAGAAACTGTGCAAAATAGGGACATGATATCAAGAGGTTTTAATAGCAATAGAGCGACGAATTTATTGCAATGAAAATAGAGTGGTATTTCTATTTGAAAAAACGAATTTACCTACATTATCTAAAAACCAGTAAACTTGGCATCATCGTCAATGTCATCATTGAATCGGGCATCAATAATTTCCCCATCTGCAGAAAATTTCGCAATTTTATTTCAAGCCGTTCTGGGAATATTTGACCGTTCTCAGACTTTTGAACAAAAAGCTGTTTCCATATTTCAGAAACCGTGTAAAATAGGGATATGATATCAGGACGTTTCAATAACAATAGAGCGTCGAATTTCTTGCAATGACTATTTCACTAGAGTGTATTACACCAGCAATAAATTCGGTATTCACCTGACAATAATGCTACCTGGACAATACCAACAACATGGTATTTCAGTGACCATCTTTTGACATTGTCAAACTGGTATTTTTAATTTGAAATTTTTTATTATTAATTTTGCATCCTATTTATTTTCAAAATCTTACGTGAAATAGTCATGACGAATACCACTCGAGAAAAATTTGTGTAGGCAAAATTGTTCTCAAGGTTTTATTCAAGTTTGTTGCTTTTCGGCAATTTCGAGAAGAAATATATACAAGTTGCGTTTCAATTACCCAAATTACAATACGATAAAACGTAATAGTCTGGGAGTTAACGACATATTTCATTGTACCATTTCCGCAAGCTTAATTCTTTTTGTATGTGTTATGCGTGTAGTATATGATAGTAATATGATCGTCTGCCGGCGCACCAACACGACAGGGGGTTACAGGAGGGTTACAATTACAGCAAAAAATGAACGAAAAAAACTTATAGCCGCATAAGCGAAACTTATTGTACATATTGGTAGAAACTTAGAAAGCTCAGAAAATATGGTCTGCCATCTAAATTCCACGACAAAAGTCGTCTGCCACCCACATAAAAGAAAAATTAAAAAAAAAAATATACCCGCAAGGCTGAAATTAATTATTTTCACAGTGAGTTTGACAAGTGTCAAAAAGAGAAAATAAATATTCCAAGTGAAAATTTTCCTTTCCATTTTGAGTGTATCCTTCTATAATCTCTTTAAGAACTCTAGAACATTAGACTTGAGCTTTTCACAATTCCTTTTGGTTAGCCTAACAAAAAAATAAAAAAATAAACAGGAATATGAAAAAAATGCAACGTCCTAGCGGTGGTGCTCGGGCACTGCATGCCGAACCCAACTTCATAGGCTTGGCAGACGATCTTCGTTGTATCTTATTCGTGGCAGACGTTTATGTTTGTTTCCATAAAAAGAAGTATTTTAAGTAATTTCAGCCTTACGAGTATATTTGTTGTTTTAAATATTTTTTTGCGCTTACTTATGTGGGTGGCAGACGACTTTTGTTGTGGAATTTAGGTGGCAGACCATATTTTCTGAGCTTTCTATGTTTCTACCAATATGTACAATAAGTTTCGCTTATGCGGTTTTAAGTTTTATTCGTTCATTTTTTGCTGTAATTGTAACCCTCCTGTAACCGCCTGTCGTGTTGGTGCGCCGGCAGACGTTCATATTACTATCAGATACTACACGCATAACACATACAAAAAGAATGAGGCTTGCGAAAATGGTACAATGAAATATGTCGTTAACTTCCGGACTATAAGTCCCAAACAATTCCTATTAAAAAAAACGAAGTTTCCTATAATATTTCAAAACCGGTAAATTTGGCAACATTGTCGATATCATCATTAATTACCCACATGCAGAAAATTTCGTGATTCTATTTCAAGCCGCTCTGGCCCCGTATTCTTGACTGCCCGGGAAGGGAGTGTTCCTGGGAACGTTCCCAGGAAAGCTAGTTCACTTTCGCTCCCGGGAGCTAAGAGGTCGTATTCTTGAATACCCACAAGCGCTCGCAATGTTGCCGCCTATCAGAGTGTCAATCAAACTAACCAAAACGTGTTTCAAGCGAAAAAAGGAAGAGGAAGTTATCTAACCCAATATCTAACCCCACGTTTGATATTTATTATTGTCTATTTTTCAAAACTTTGAAAGCTGAAAGGCATTTGGGTTTGATAATATATTTATTTTTAACTACCCTATGAACATCATCGCTGTAAGTGTTCGAAAACTGCATTCCTCATGAGATTTTTTATACATGAAGGAAAATTGCGCATAATTTTCTGCAGCATAAATTAATAAATTCCGTATTCCTGCTCCTGAACTTCATGTGGCTCATCAACTTCTGGAATACTGTGTTCTATGCATACCTACCTACTTTTGTAGTTTTGGTTAATAGTCTGGGAGTTAACGACATATTTCGTTGTACCATTTCCGCAAGCTTCATTCTTTTTGTATGTGTTATGCGTGTAGTATATGATATTAATATAAACGTCTGCCGGCGCACCCTCACGACAGGGGGTTACAGGAAGGTTACAATTACAGCAAAAAATTTACGAAACAAACTTATAGCCGCACAAGCGAAACCTATTGTACGTATTGGTAGAAACATAGAAAGCTTAGAAAATATCGTCTGCCACCTAAATTCCACGACAAAAGTCGTCTGCCAAACACAAGAATAAGCGCAAAAAAAATATTAAAAAAATTTATACCCGCAAGGCTGAAATTAATTGAAATACTTCTTTTCATATTAACAAACGCAAAAATAATAGTCTGCCACGAATAAGATACAACGAAGATCGTCTGCCAAGCCTATGAAGTTAGGTTCGGCATATGGGGGATCATAGAATTTTTGTAAAAAAAAAACTAAAGATGGAGCCACTAATTGCGCAATTTTTATGAAGTTGTTTTCTGGCAGTACTGTTAACTGTCAGTAGCGTCATTGCAGGGTCTCGCAGAGTCTCCATAAATTGAGGTATAAAAAGTCTTGTGGAAAGTGCGGGCAAATTTGAAATGTCTGAAGTAAAGCCTCACTGTGTTTTTTGTAAAAAAAAAACAGGAAAATTGCAAAAGTTTGGCATTCATAATTTAAATACAAGTGAAAATATTCTCTCAATCCGTAAGGGGAAGAATTTAGATTTGAATTACATTATATTACCTCAAGAAGTAAATGACTATCAGAGATACCACTCAGCTTGTTATTCGAAGTTTACGGCAGTGTCAAAAAAATACAAAGTTGTTCCAGCAGAAGATAAACCATCACAATCAACATCAAAGTAAGTTGTGTAATGCTTTTACTCTGTCTCTCACTTTTACACATATTATACACACGCGCATATTCTGATTTATTAATTTTATGTTTTAGTGTACTTGTAGAAGAGGAAAGTGTTCTCGGTGACTTTAGTGATTAATCTACGCAATGAGGCACTAGCCGCGTATGGCTAATTCACTAAAATGTTGCACCGCGAATGCGGTAAAAAATTCACTAAGCCAATGTCAAACCACAGCTTGCCAAACCCTGTTTGATTTAATAACACGGCTTTTTCTACCATTACACCAGCTGAAGCTTAGCCACATGCTGTAGATGACGTTACACACATAGCCTCACTTTCGATCGGGGGACAAGAACATATCTAAAAAAAAAAACTACTTTCATTTATTATAAAATTGCTAAATAAATCGATTGAAAAACTACGCAAATAACTTAATTATTGTTTGTTTGTCCCAATCATAGAAAAGTGATTTGTCCCAATGACATATATGTTTGTCCCCCTATCGAAAGTGAGGTTATGTGATTTGTGATACGGCACGATGTGAATAGTTCTTTCTGTCCCCCATCGGAAGTGAGGTTATGTGTGTTTGTGTTATCTAGTACCTCATTGAGAAGTAAATACAAGTCCGTCTACAATTTTATGTTTTTTTTTGCTTGAAATTCGTTGGATTCAAAAACTTTAATTTATTTCAGAACTGTTTGATATTTTTACTATAACGCGTAATTAAATACTAAAATTTCTATTTTTTTTAAAAAACATTTCATTTTAAATGCTCATGCAGTTTCTAATTTGAGATGCACGATTCTTTTTTTGTTATACTTGTTCAAGACTTATTAAATTAACAAAATTTTAATATTGTAAATATTGTTTTGCAGAGTAAATATTGCTTCACATGAGAGTTGTGCTATCGAAGATGTGCCACAGAGCTGTAATTTGGATATGCATAAAAGATGCAAAGGGTTGAGGGGCATGCCCCAAAATCCGATAAAACTGTCACTAGTAATATTGTAGAAGAAGAACAGAATCCTGACAAATCCTTACATACATCGCCAGAGGATTTTATTGCAAGTGAACGATGTATTTTTTATGATATCAAATCTCTTTAGGAACTCCTAGAATATTAAACTTGAGCGCTTATTCTTGTGGGTGGCAGACGACTTTTGTCGTGGAATTTAGGTGGCAGACGATATTTTCTAAGCTTTCTATGTTTCTACCAATACGTACAATAGGTTTCGCTTGTGCGGCTATAAGTTTTTTTCGTAAATTTTTTGCTGTAATTGTAACCTTCCTGTAACCCCCTGTCGTGAGGGTGCGCCGGCAGACGTTCATATTAGTATCATATACTACACGCATAGCACATGCAAAAAGAATGAAGCTTGCGAAAATGGTACAATAAAATATGTCGTTAACTCCCGGACTATAAAGCCGAGACTCGCTTTGGAGCGGTAACATACGGGAGTAACCATATCCACTATTTCGTGGCATACATTTTTGCTTACTCTAAAAAATTTCACGAATTTCTGGCCAATGGAAAAGGCAGAACATCCCATTCTATTTCCTTTGCTTCTGAAGCATTTTTCATGTCTTCTTGGATTATGTTAGGTATGTTATACAAGATAATCTCAATAAAATAATCCACATCCACATTCATTTTAATGAAAAGACACAATGCATACAAAAACGAAAAAACCTTGAATTTGAAAGGAGAAAACGAAAACGTCAAGCTTGAAAACAACGTCAAGTCTTGAGGTTAGAAAACCTGACGGGAATTCGTTTTCTCTTGGGTAAGAGGATGGGAACTTCAGAATTCCCGGGAACTTTCACTTCACAGTCCCATTTTCAAGAATATGACATGTACCTTTTTGAGGTAAACCACGTCCACTTCCCGAGCAAGTTCTCCTCCCAGAAATCAAGAATACGGCCCCTGGAAATATTTGACGGTTCCCAGACTTTTGAACAAAAAGGCTGTGTTGCAATATTTCAGAAACCGTGTGAGATAGGGACATGATATCAAGAAGTTTCAATAACAATAGAGCGCCGAAATTATTGCAATAAAAAAAGTGGTATTTCTATTTAAAAAAACGAAGTTACCTACATTATCTGAAAACCGGTAAATTTGGTAACATTGTCGATATCATCATTGAATCGGGCATCATTAATTATAGTCCCCAGTACATCGACCTTAAAATTTTGTAACTCATGTACACGCCCAACTTCCTGAGCGGCTTCATAACACCAAGTCGGACAATAATTTTCATGTCTCCACCCTGGGCGATGGGACATTGCTGCGCTAGCTCTTCGTGAAGTTGTCGTTCTGACGTCCCTAAGGTAGTTGATACATGTACGTGTAGTTTCAATGCTAATCGACTGTTTTTTACATTACATTAACGATATCACATTTGTCGGACAAAAACCATGTGGCTTTGGGGAAGGTCTGACACCCCCAACATGTCGCTGTGGCGTCCCTAAGGAAGTTGATACATGTACGTGTAGTTTTAATGCCAATCGACTGTTGTTTGTATTACATTAACGATATCATATATGTCGGACAAAAAGCACGTGGCTTCGGGGGAGTCCGACGCTCTCAACATGTCGCTGTGGCGTCCCTAAGGAAGTTGATACATGTACGTGTGTTTTTAATACCAATCGACAGTTTTTTACATTACATTAACGATATCACATTTGTCGGACAAGAAATTTGAGACAATCAATGAAAAAATTGAAATTAGTTTGCCTTAACGCAACGTGCATATTAGTCAGTTTATTATTCACCACCCAAAGTTGTTACTATTTGTAAAGTGAGCTTTCGGTGAACCCAAAATCCATGACGATATGACATTTCTCCGCTCATGTCCCACTGGGAATGATCATTAAAGAACTTAGATTCATAATCTTTATGTGTAGACATATTTGCAAAATTCTTATCAGGAAGAATAATTGATACATTTAAAATTCTTAGATTAATGTGGAAGGACATTTGTTACGAGTCTTAAGCTACATGGAGTAGTTGTTGAAATTAGTTTGCCTTAACGCAACGTGCATATTAGTCAGTTTATTATTTACCTACTTTGACAAATACCTGTGGGGCCCTGTGTCATATTCCCTGATCTGTTTTTTTGGTAGTTCTCCGAGTATTTACGGAAATTATTCTGTAAACGGTCATTCAAAACCACGTGTGTGAGAAAGAATGGATATTCAGTCGTGTTTTTTGTGCGATCTCAGGAGTGAAGATTCTGAATTTCGGCAGAAATTGATCAAAAGGACTATTGTTGTCCGACTGACTTTAATACTGATTTTATTTGTCCGACATTTACTACACATGTTTTAAAATTACATTGTTATTCATAATTATTTTTGTCGGACATACATGTATCAACTTCCTTAGGGTCGCCACAGCGACATTTTGGGGGCGTCGGACCCCCCCAAAGCCACGTGATTTTTGTCCGACCTATGTGATATCAATAATGTAACATAGAAAACAGTTGCTTGGCATCAAAACCACACGTACATGTATCAACTTCCTCAGGGACGCCACAGCGACATGTTAAGGGCGTCGGACCTTCCCCAAAGCCACATGGTTTTTGTCCGACAAATGTGATATTGTTAATGTAATATAAAAAACAGTCGATTGGCATTGAAACTACACGTACATGTATCAACTTCCTTAGGGACGTCAGAACGACAACTTCACGAAGAGCTAGCGCGGCAATGTCCCATCGCCCAGGGTGGAGATATGAAAAATATTGTCCGACTTGGTGTTATGAAGCCGCTCAGGAAGTTTGGCGTGTACATGAGTTACAAAATTTTAGGGTCGATGTACTGGGGACTATTACCCATATGCAGAAAAATTCGTTAATCTATTTCAAGCCGCTCTGGAAATATTTGACCGTTTTCAGACTTTTGAACAAAAAGGCTGTGTTGCAATATTTCAGAAACCGTGTAAAATAGGAACATGATATCAAGAGGTTTTATTCACAATAGAGCTCCGAATTTATTGCACTGAAAATAAAGTGGTATTCCTATTTAAAAAAAAACGAGGTTATCTACATTATCTGAAAACCGGTAAACTTGGCAACATTGTCGATGTCATCATTGGCTACGTTCACCAGAACCAAAACGGATTGTAAACAGTTTACAAATACCAACAGAATATGTTGGTTGAACTCTTGGTTCTGCTGAACGATTCAATTTTTCAATGATAGAACGTCACCCTCTGAATGACAGGTCACCACACAAAACACAGCGTTGAAAATTATAAACACTCTCAAATTATGCTTGCAAAAATGGTGACCGTTTGCAAAACATGTTTGGTGTCAACATGAATTCAACGTAGCGTTCAGCAGAACAATCGCAAACCGTTTACCAACGTTTGTATCTGGTGAACGTGGCCATTGAATCGGGCATGATTAATTAAAGTCCGACAAATACCATTTTAAAGTCACGTGATATTGGTGGCAAAAAACGTATGTCCATTGATTATGTCGTTCATATCACCTACAAAATGCTACTGGTGATTAATTACTATTGAATTTTAGGATATGTTCCCACTAGCATTTTACAAACGCGTTTATGAAGTAGTATTGACCAATCAGAGGGCAATTTTAATACTTGCAATTGTTGCGAGACTCACTTTTGTCGTATCTTCTGTCTGTTGTAATACATTCTAAACTTAAACTGGGTACCCGTTTTCTATTTGCTTCTTTTCGAGTTGGAAAAAGGTTAATATAGTCAAAATTATTAGCTGTGTTTGTTCGTTGTATTATTTTCGGAAATAACTTTGACAAACTAATTGATGACAGTGACGGATTCTATTTCAGGTAAGAATATTATGAAGAATAATTAGACAGCAATTTTTTTGTCAATTTTACTATCACCGCTGTTTGAGATGTATTCAACAAGGATAGAGAAAAATCACGTGACTTTAAAATGGTATTTGTTGGACTATACCCTTATGGAGAAAATTTCGTAATTCTATTTCAAGCCGCTCTGGAAATATTTAACTGTTCCCAGACTTTTGAACAAAAAGGCTGTGTTGCAATATTTCAGAAACCGTGTAAAATAGGAACATGATATCAAGAGGTTTTATTCACAATAGAGCTCCGAATTTATTGCACTGAAAATAAAGTGGTATTCCTATTTAAAAAAAAACGAGGTTATCTACATTATCTGAAAACCGGTAAGCTTGGCAACATTGTCGATGTCATCATTGAATCGGGCATCATTAATTGACGTGTCTCGCAGAAATGGAAAAAGAGAGCTTAATTGTAATAAATACAAGTTAGAAAGTAATAAAGAATGACATGCGCGCGCAACATGTGATCTTGATTCGTAACCCGCTTCTTATGTGAACCCTTATTCTTGAAATAGGGGAGCAGAGTTCCCAGGAGAACGAGTGTTTCGTCTTTCTCAATGATATGCAAATGACAATATAAGCAACAAAGACGGAATACTCGTTCTCCTGGGAACGCTGCTCCCTGCTTCAAGAATACAGCTAGTGGACGTTTTTTCTTTGGTGAATTTAACGCTAAATTATCCCTAACTTTTTGAGAGATTTTACATTGGATTTTACTCACAGTGGTTATAGGTACCAATATTCAGTGCAGCTGCAACAAGCTGGAAAAATATTCCCAATTAAAGCCCCAGAAAATGTACCTATATTTGATAGTATCAATAGGTATACTTCACCTTTCTAACGCTATTTAATGGCAAAAAGGGGCCCTCATTAACTCGTTCCTGTTCAAAGAAACTAATTAGAGACACAACGAGTTTCTGACTCTGACTATTCAATGGCTTTCGCATTTTATAGATACATAAATAGAAAATTATTTCAATTATTAAAATCAGTAACCGCAGATTTGCAGCAATATTTGGCAACATAACCCATGAGTGCCAATCTAAATGTCATTTTATCGGCCGATTCGGTTAAATGCCAACAGTGTTCTGTCTTTTTTTAACTAAGGTTAAATAAAAAGGAGAATGAGCTCTCAGCTTGAAACGAATTTTAATTTCTTACAAACTGCAATTGGCAATAATTTCGACGTCATTGATCACGTGCATACACTGTTTAAATAATTTCACAATATCTACATTATCTGAAAACCGGTAAGCTTGGCAATATTGTCGATGTCATCATTGAATTGGGCATCATTAATTACACATATGCAGAAAACTTCGTAGTTCTATTTCAAGCCGCTCTGGAAATATTTGACCGTTCCCAGACTTTTGAAACACACTGTATATAGAGATTTTGATAAAATTAAAATGACCACACTTGTTTGTGTAGCAGTGCAACAATGTTCGATCGGCCGTCACAAAATTTCTTTGATTCGGGTCAAAAATACCAACAACGGCTCGAACCAAACGCGAATGATGAACGTTTGAGATTCGTAGCTCGTATGATCGAAGTTCGGCCACATGATGCGATAAATTATTGAGCGTCCAACGTTGGAGGGCATTCGTAGCATCGCCTAATGGTAGATGTTTTCTTATTGATTATGTTTCAGTGTAAATCCGTCAGTCTTGGAAACTGAAGGCTCTTGGATAGACATAGTTGGAACAGGAATGTCTTTGGACGGTAAAACTGGAGGCAAAAAACCTAAACCACCTAATTGTCCTAAACATAAGAAACCCAAGCGACCTGATATCGATAGTGCCATAGAGGTAAATAAATGTTCTTTAATTTATAAAAGTATCGCCAAGAAAGTCTAGTAATTGGACAACAGATAATTTAGTCTTGAAAAATAATATGCTTCAAGCAACTTGGAGTAGTCCTTATACTCTTACCTTATTACAAGTTTCAAGATCGGATAATTATAAACGCAATTAGGAAGATTCCATATTATTATGATATTTTTATACTTGTCAGCATATGGTTTTATCATTTTATTGAGAATTCACTCCTATATAGTTACTTTTGAAATCATGCTGAGCATATGGGTTACTTTTTAATTGTTCTTCTTCCTGTTTTTAAAGAATTCCTTAGGACCTTACTTCACGTTCGGGTTGACCTGAGCTTCTGAAGTTTATTTTTAGCTGACTCAATAAGTAAGCCGTTGAAATAAATTTTAACCCCAAAAATGCCTAAGCCTACGTAAAAGTTTTCAGCGATGAATTTTTTTACCCAATAAAACCGAACTAACATTCACAAGTTTTGTTCAGTTTTTGTTACATGAATCGATAAGTTATTAGCCATTTGCCCATATATTTCCAATAATGGAACAAGCTTTAGCAATCATGATGATCAAGCATCTAACCCAATAAACTAGTTCTCAATCCTTATCCTTGTTTTGAGACCAAAGAAATCTCAAGCCTCACACTATCTTGAACTAAATCAATACCTGTGTTAGTCCTTGAAAAGCTCAATAGAAGCTGTGTCAATAATAGTTGCTCTTATCAACATAGAATATTCTTCGTTTAAATTATCGCCAAATGGCAAAAGGGCGTATGCGGAATTACTTCGCCGTCTAGTTACAATACTGGAAAACTGTTTCGTCAATAATGCAATAATTGGGGAATTTGCATTATTGTTAAAATATCCCTCAAAACTCGCTTTAACTATATGATACAATAAATATTTTTCTGCAGTAAATGTTGTTGAAAATTTAGTACAGAACGATTATTATTGTTTTATATTGATATTGCATGTCTTGAGGCACAAATAATGTTGGCCTTATTGCCCTTATTTTTAATAAAACAATCAAAATATTTGTAGCATATTTTAAGGCAAGTTCCCCATATTTTGCATATAAAAACTGGTTTTGTGATAATTATTATTGTGATATTTTTTATTTATTATAGGTAAGTAAAATTACATAATTGCATAATAATTTATAAACATGTATGGGTAACTTGTCTTGATATGATAATAGAGAGATATTGCAAATCAGCCTTAATAAGGCTAAAATCTTATTTAGACGCGATAGGTCATTTCCTTACTTCGAATGACAAGTTTAGATATTGCAAATTTCCAGAAACGACTGGGAGTTGAGGCCTTATTTCTAACCTGAAAATATTGAATTTTTGTTAATGTTTATTTTTAAACTTTTGAACTTGAAGTGTTTTCTTTCTGATGTGGAAAATCACACAAATTCTCTAAAGCCAAACCAGTTCACAGTTATACGTAAACCTTGAGGTTGTTTGTTTGTGTTGTTCGGGGCAGCACTTCCTGCTTTAGGGCGTTCGTTTGTGAGCGTTTTATAGGGTTTATCTGCTATAATCTGAGATATTACAGGTTAGTTTAAGTTAGTGCGACACAAATAAACAAACCTTTAGTCTGCCTCTTTTCTGTGCCTCGATGCTGTTTTGATTTTGCCCCATTTCTCAAAGTTTGGAAAAACAAATTCAAGAATAGTCAAATTTTTTTGTCATGCATCTAAAATCTATGGTTATAAACACAAAATATAACAAAACTCGATTCCTACCGATCATCGCCGATCGACTAAGAACTTTTAGATAAGGCAAAATAAGGCAGGTCTTATTTTCTCCTAAATGAGGCAGATCCTTATCCTTAATAAGGCTGTCCCTATTCCAAACGGAAACTGCGCATGCGCAGCTGTCGAAATAAGGCTTGCCTTAATAAGACAAGCACTTGCAATATCTTTCTATTGCTTTATTGAAACTGAGTTATTTAGTATTTTTGATGTTTTTCAGATAAAACGACGCTGTGACCCAAATGATAAAAATCGAAAAAACCGTGACGATCCAAATTTTTATTAAATCAAATATACGGTAATAATAATGTGCAATAAATAAAAATTCTAAAGCAATCCAGTAATAAAGCTACAACCCAATTTTCTTTAAAATAAGGCCGTATTTATGGTCCAAACTTAAGTTTTCCTTAGAATGGATAACTTTTACCATAATCAATAGAGAATTATGGCACTTTCCAAATAGTGATCGATTTTATTACTGATCGGCCTTATTTAATTACTGACAGTCACTATTTCTCATGAATAAAAAGAATTATGGCACAACATGTTCAATTGGCACTATTTTGATAATTTTTTCGCGTCAGTGTCACGTTGTTTACACAATTGTAATGAAAGAAAAGTTAGAAACTGCCATTCTAGGGGGAGCAAATGATGTTTTTCGATTTTATCCATCAACAAAATACAAACAAAAAATATAAACAAATTATGTGAGGTTAGAATCTGAAAAATTCTTGGACAACTGACATATGATTTATATTTGCGCATGTCTCAAAAAATAGTGGAATAAATACTGCCTTTCACTATTCAATCACAAATAAGGATGATCCTTATTTCATTACTGACCACCACTATATTTAGTCACAAATTAGACTATCCAAAACACGTGACACAAAAATGGCCGACAAGAGGCACACAAACATTTGACACAAACACAAACCATAATGTCATTAGGTTATGTCATTAATGATCATAATCGAATACTCATTTTCTATTGTTTGCGTCTCAATTTTTGGCCGTTTCTACCCAATTACGGAATCCCTATTGTTTGGGCAAGATTGCTCTACCTACATTTCACTTGGACACCCAGGACCTACCCTTAAAATGTGAAAATATTATTTGTTGCAACTCCACCGTCCAGTGTTCTGCTACCTACTTTAAATAATGGATACAGGAGCATCTACAGAAAGACAAGGAAACAGGCAAGGAAGATTTATTACAATGAGAGGTTGGGCATCCGCATCCAATAAACAAAAAGAGTAACGACCTACGCGAAAAAAAAAAAAGAAATATACATATGTGCTTCCAATTTGAAAGCAGATAATATTAATTCATACTACTGTACGATTGCTCAGAAACTGAGTATCAAAAATAGAAAATCTTCTGGATGGGACGATATCTTAGTTAGGGCTGTTGATGTGTTGGCTGATTCCATTATCAATTTTTTTCTTACCGGAAGTTTTCCCTCATTTTTGAAGCAATCTTGGGTAGTACCTTTGTTTAATAGGGGGGTGATAAGAATTTACCATCTTATTACCGGCCAATATCCTTACTGGCAACTTAGACTAAAATTGTAGAGTGGCTAATTAAGGTGGATGGTGAGCTTCCTTGATAGACATAAATTGCTTTCTCTGTCTCTGTTTCAGCAGTCAAAAAACACTGATGATACCATATTTCATCTCCTGGATGAGCTGTATTAGAAGATAAATGACGAAGAAGTGGCCGCGGTAGTTTTTTGTGACCTGAAAGCTTTCGATTGTGTCTGTCATGAAGTACTGCTTCTAGGGGTGCAGTACTTCAGAGGGGTTGGATATCACTGCAGGAGTGCTCTAGGGATCTGTTTTATTTCTAACATTAATAAAAATACGAGTAAAAAGAACGAGTATCAAAACGCAAATGAACAATGAGCACTATTTTTTTGAAAAAAATTTCATGACACATTGAATGGCACATAAAAAAAGGGTTTGTGTGCCTCTTGGCGGCCATTTTAATTCAAGTTTGACAGCATCTTGGATAGTTCAATACGCATGCGTAGGTGTCAATAATGTCAAAATAAGAACGTTTTTATTAGTGACCGTCGCTATTTCAAAGTGCCATAATTCTCTAATATCTGATAAGGTTTGTTTTACTTAGAAAATGGTTCATATCTTAAGAATCGACGATCAATACGGCACTTACACTAAAGTGCATTTGAAGTGAATCGAATACTGGTTATAATTTTAAATGTTCTATGGCTTTTTAATTTATTTATTTGTGTAACTTTCAAATGACACAAGTATTGTCATTATTTCTAGATGGACGATCAATGCATGGAATATGGGGAAGCGGATTGGTGGAGTGGTAGGGGTAAAAAGTCTGTAATACATTGGAAAGATGTACGAATACTCAATTTAATGTAGGACTTAGTTATAATGAAACATCTGTTTAGGATTCAGTTCCGCCGGGGCAATGCCGCAAAGAAAGTAATCATCCCAATATAAAGATAAGAAGTGTAAAGGTGAGAGAATTTGGGTGGCAAAGCAAAATAGAATAAAAATGTACAGTGTGGTCATTTTATCTTGATAACATTTCAAACTGTCATAATTTCTTTATTTTTGAAGTTATTGAAATAAATAAAAAAACATACTGTAGAGTTGGTTTCCAAGTTTTAGATAGGGTGAACAATGCATGTAAATATAAAGTGAACTGTATTCAATTGTATTGTATTGTATACAGGGTCCCAACTATTTCATAGGGACAGTATTGCTATCTCGGGAACGGTTAAAGTTACGAGGGCGTTTAAATTAGAAAAAAGTTGCCATTTTTGAAGAATAATAAAAATATATTTTCGTTGTTGCCAAATTTCTATTAGTTTCACAAATACAGGGTGATTTTTGAAAATTTGGATAAATAATTTTATCAAATATTTTAAAATTTATTGATTTTAGAGACATAGTTCAAATTCAAAAGTATTATATTTTTCACATTCTTCAAAAATGGCAACTTTTTTCTAATTTGAACGCCCTCGTAACTTTAACCGTTCTCGAGATAGCAATCAATGCTGTCGCTATGAAATAGTTGGGAACCTGTTTATTGAAATCAGAATTAAACATATTATCAAACAAACTAAAAATTTACTGGGTGTTCCATTAAAAAAGATGCTATTTGTACGCATAACTATCAAAATATATTAGTCTTTTGTTTTTTGTCCACCCTATCTGAAACTTGGAAACCAACCCTACAGTATGTTTTTTTATTTATTCAAATAACTTTAAAAATAAAGATATTATGATAGTTTAAAATGTTATCAAGATAAAATGACCACACTCTACATATTTAAATTATTAGGTATACTTCTATAATGAGAAACAATATTGTTTAAATGAAAAATAGTATTTCCAGTTAATACCCTATTAGATTCAGACGTTCTACTCAAAAAACGTATTGGTTCTTAATATAATTTAGAAAGTTCTATTTTTATTTAAAACACATTGTTTTCAGTTTGATGTATTTTATAGTTTTCTTTTCAATAATATTGTCTGTGTATATTCTAGGACATGACTACGAAGACATGGACAAAAAAAAGTAAAGTGAAAGATAAAGTAAACAATAAGACCACACCATTTCGGTACCGAAACAGAAAAAGAGGCTCTTGAATTCCTTTATATATATATGTTTTGTTTTTTAGATAATTGGAATAAAATAAATAAAAACAGTAAGTAATTATTAGTGTATTATTAGTTACCGTGGATGTCAGTAAACACCTTGAAAAATCTAGAAAAAAGATTTCAACTGTTTTACATAAATATAAAATATCACCCTTAAAAAATGTTTTCAGTAAGTACAAAAATTAACCTATGAGCACAAAATTAGAAAATTCGTATACTGTAATGATATACAGGGCATACCATTTAAAACGAAACAGGCTAAATATCTGTCACTTTTTTTTTTTTTAAATCGCTCGTACACGTAATTTGATTGTGTGAAGTGTATGGAATATTCTCAGCACTAACTTAACCCTCCAGGGGGGGTGGGACCAACCCTTACCATTCCAAATGGAGCAGGGGGTCGAGTGATACCTGTTTTAAAAGTGCGTTTAATTTTCTTTCAAATGACATCAAATGAAAGAGAATTGAACGCTCTTTTGAAAGAGGTATTACTCGACCCCTTTTTCCATTTGAAATAGTGAGGGGTTGGTCCTACCCCGCCTAGAGGGTTAAAGTTGAAGTGCTAAAAATAGTTGCAGAAAACTTCCCCCTTCGAAATCCAAATCACGTCTACGAGCGATTTTTTTAAAAAATAAACGTGGCATCAGATATTCAGCCTGTTTCGCTTTAATTGGTACACCCTGTGTAAGTATAGGGACAATAATTTATTAAATAAGATAATGTGGAGCGATGAAGCTGCGATGAAATCGAAGATTTGCTAGAAGGTCTTTCTCTTAGAGAATATAACAATATTATGGCATTAGGATGGGGCACCGCCTCACAACATAATCCAACCAAGAGATTTTTCGTTGAAATTATTTTGCGTAATAGACCAGGAATTAGAGGGATATGAGTATGCAAAATGTGAGGACCGGAAAAAATGCTCAAAATCGTATTTCTGTGATCCTAAAGAATGGAAAAGTACATCTTGCCGGTAGCTGGAGTGGTCCCTAACCCAACTCTCTTGCCATCCCCCAGTGCAATATGGAAAATATCACAATTTCAAGTCATTTCACAATAATTCCTATTGATTGTACCTGAGGGTTTCATTTCAAGCACTCAATAATAAATTACCTACCACTGTGTAATTCTGCTCAAAAATATACACAAGTAAAAGAAGACTGCGAGATGTACAGGTTCATCCAACGACGACTGAGCAGGGGATTATTTTTGACCTCCCCGGAGAATTCAAAAATGGTACAAAAAAATCATTTGAATCACAAACCAAAGATTTACCACATGGGTGAACTGTTTTCAAATGGAACACCCTGTTTTTTTATGATTTTTGGAAAGGAAAAGTCGCATTTTTTACGTCTATTCTGTTGAAAATATTTGATATTCCGCAATTTTAATTTATTTTAATGTTTTATGTTTAAAGGGGGTGTGCGCCAAAAATTAAAGTTTTTGTGTAAAAAAATCTAAGAATAACTGTTCAAACCTCGTTATTCTACAATAAACCATCGCTGAGATATACCGCTTTAAAATGTGGACGACGCTCTCGTGACGTCACGAAAACTTCGTCCAGCGGCGCTCTGCATTGTTAATTTGATTGTTCCCGGCACGCGTGAGTGGTTTTTGTTTAGATTATTGCAGGTAACACAGGAAAAACATTATGTAAATTTAATTAAATCCACTTTCTCGTGCGTCGCTTGAGCTTTCGTGACGTCATAGGGTGAGATGCGGTACCTTCATAGAGCCATATCTGCGGTATTATTTGTCATAGAGGGGTGCGGATTTCACTGTTATTCTTAGATTGTTTTTCTCTTTTTTTTTAGATGAAGTTGCTTTTTTGGCGCACACCCCCTTTAATAATTTTAGCATTTCCTTTTTAATTTAATAGGTTTATAGGTGATAGAGGTATAATCACCTTTTGTTAAAGTTAAAAGAAATTTGACATATTTTGCCGCCATTACCATAGAATAAGTTAACACAGATGCATTCAACAGATGAAGCTAAAATTATTAAGGATAAAACTAAAACATTGAAATAATAGTTATTTATGTATCATGTATAGTCTATCGTTTCTCAAATGAGACAAGAAAAAAATTGGGGCCTCCTCAAATTATCGTATTGCCCCGTAAAATTATTATACTATTATTAGGAAAAATATATTGAGCGTGCCGGTATACATTGGATGCGAATCCACTTGCGAACAACGCATCTTATTGGTTGTTTTATAGAGTCAACGTTGACTACAGGAATATCTTATTGGTTAAAATTTTTAGCGGCGTATTTCTTTGAAGAGGCGGCTTCTTTGGCGGCATATTTCTTTGTAGCGGCCGCCGTTTGCGAATCAGTTTCATCTGGAAAAACAGTGCAGTAGATAGTTTTTATAAATTTGATTCCTATTTGAGTTGTATCGTGCCTCATGTTTTATTTTATATAAAACTGTTTTAATAAATTTCCCTTATAGTCCAGGAGGTGGCGCCAAAAACATGCAATAGTTTTCGCAAGGCGGATATTTTCAAAATAGGTAGTACTTTAGTGCTAGAATGCTAGTGTACAGTCAGCACTCACAGTTCCGGGACAGCTGGCTCTGGGACGCGAGCAAAGTTGTAATTTTAAGAAGCATCTAAACTGTTTCCTCAAAGCTCAAAATTTATAGAAATTTTGCACATTACCTGTTTGAAGGTCACAGATAACGTATGTAAATCGCCAGACGTCTAGTTCGTTGCAAAAAGGGGGTAAGACGTCCTCAAAGTTTTTATTTTATGGCATTTTCTTCGGTGTCCTGTCAATAGTTATCTTTGTATCAAGGGCGCGAAATGCTACTTTGGTGATCGAGATCACCAAAGTATTTCGCGCCCGAGTTGCAAACAATATTTTTTCTACAACTCCATTTAAATATCAATCATTCGAAGTCAAAATTGCATTTTCAATCAAAGGTAGGTGAATTTTAATTATTTTTGATTTCCTGACAGGTATGTGTCGCCATGACACCCAGTGTGCGAAATAGTTAGTTCGCGCACGGCGTCATGGGAACGTTAAAAAATCAATACCTGGGAAAAAAAGTGTCACTTCGCAAACTGTCATGAGTGTGCGAACATCATCATTTTTTGACAGTTGTAGAGAAAATATATTTTTGCAGGTATTTGACAAATATATTTGAAGAAAATGCCATAAAATAAAAACTTTGAGGACGTCTGACCCCCTTTTTGCAACGAACTAGACGTCTGACGATTTACATACGTTATCTGTGACCTTCAAACAGATAATGTGCAAAATTTCTATAAATTTTGAGCTTTGAAAAAACAGTTTAGATGCTTCTTAAAATTACAACTTTGCCCGCGTTCCAGAGCCAGCTGTCCCGGAACTGTGAGTGCTGACTGTACACTAGCATTCTAGCACTAAAGTACGACCTATTTTGAAAATATCCGCCTTGCGAAAACTCTTGCATGTTTTTGACGCCAGCTCCCCAACTATTACTCCGCCGGTGCTTCATAAAGAAAACGCCGACGGCCAAAGGAATATTATTTTTTTTACTGTCTCATTTGACTATCGGTAGACTATACTTAATTTTATTTCCTACTAAATTTACTGTATTTTGTCCATTTTTATAAAGAAATAAACCATAAACCAAAATTTCTATTTTTTGTTAAAGCTTCACCTATTCAAGGTAAAAGCGGGAGTTATGGAAAAATCCTTAACTCCCTTGGGAGTTATGATATCCTTTACTCCCGCGCGGGAGTTATGAAATCCTTAACTCCATTGGGAGTTAAGACCCTGTTTATGATTATCGTAACCAAGGTATTAAATGGTTATAATAGTTCAGTAGGAGATAAAATGAAAATAGGCATCGGAATATCAAATATTTTCAAAGGTATAGACGTTAAAAATGCGACTTTTCCAGAAATTATATAAAAAACAGGATGTTCCATTTGAAAAGCAGTTCATCCATGGCGTAACTCTTTGGTTTTTAGTTCAAATGATTTTTTGGTACCATTTTTGAATTCTCCAGCAAAGAATATGCCAATTGACTATTTTGAATTTTCTCAGAACTACAGGAACGGGGAAAGTCAAAAATAAGCCCCTGTTCATCATCGTTGGATGACCCTGTACATCTCGCAATCTTCTTTTAGTTGTGTATATTTTGGAGCAGAATTGCAAGGATATTCAACAAGTGGTAGGTAATTTATTTTTCCTACGAGCGTGCGCAAAGTAGTACTTTTCCGCACGCATTTCCGGGCTCAAAGTTACACTTTTCCGCACTCAGTGCGGATACAGGCCTTATCCGCACTGAGTGCCGAAAAGTAAAAATAATTGTCAAGCAACAATAAGTACACCTGTCGACTTTGACACATGATGACAAATTTTTCCTCTGTTCCTGTTCCAGCTAACATCTATACCTACAAACACCAAATTTAATTAACTTCAACACATTGTCAGATTTGTTTTCTATATATATGCATCTACAAACTTTCTCATCAAATTTATAGCATTTTCCATTTGTCGAAACAGGGCAAAAAAATGTATCCTTATCCTTACATGTTACAAGCTTTTAGAAAAAGATGCGGATGCACTCAGTGCGGCACTGATGACAAATGGAAATCGCCATTAAACGCTTTAAGATGAAGAGCTCTGACGATGATTTTCTGTTATATTTTTTTTTTGTTATGTAATTTTTTGATAAATGCATAGGTTCCCTTCAAGTTAATTAAAAATAATTAAACAAATTATCGTTTTTTTTTAAATTTTTGTTGTTACCTACCTGATATGAAGCTCGTAGGAAAAATTTTGTTCCTAACACGTGCGCAAAGTGTCTTTTCCGCACGCAAACACGTATCCGAACTCCGCTTCGCGTCGTTCGTATAACTGTGTTTGCGTGCGGAAAAGTAACACTTTGCGCACTTGTTAGGAAAATAACTATTTCCTACGAGCGTGCGCAAAGTAGTACTTTTCCGCACGCATTTCCGGGCTCAAAGTTACACTTTTCCGCACTCGGTGCGGATACAGGCCTTATCCGCACTGAGTGCCGAGAAGTAATTATAATTGTCAAGCAACAATAAGTGTACCTGTCGACTTTGACACATGATAACAAATTTTTCCTCTGTTTCTATATCAGCCAATATCTATACAAACACGAAATATAAATTAACTTTGACACATTGTCAGATTTGTTCTCTATTTATATGCAAAAATCTACAAACTTTCTCATCAAATTTAAACGCTTTAAGATGAACAGCTCTGACGAGGATTTTCTGTTTTTTTTTTTTGTTATATAATTTTTTGATAAATGCATAGGTTCCCTTCAAGTTAAATAATAGTATATTAAAGTATAAGTGGATATTAAGGTCGCGCGATTTTTCGAGCACGACGGCGCAGCCGAGTGCTCGAAATAGAGCAAGTGTTTTAAAGACCAGTTATCCACGAATACTTTACACTATTTTTTTTTATTGGTATACGTTCAAATCATAAATTACTAATAATTGTAGAATGCTAAATTTGTGCTTGACACTTGTTACATTTTATTTGACGTTATCTACAAGTACCTAACCTACTCCTGACAAATCAATAATTAAAAAGTTGACATTTAGACCTTTCTCGGGTTGTTGGTTGTTGATGTTGTCATTGGTAACTTTAAAACACGCGCGTTTTTGAATGTTGGATTTAAACACGCTGAGGAGTACTTTAAATAAGTGAAATAGCTTATCAATAAAAAAAAAATAATTAAACAAATTATCGTTTTTTTTTTTTAAATTTTTGTTATTACCTACCTGATATGAAGCTCGTAGGAAAAATTTTGTTCCTAACACGTGCGCAAAGTGTCTTTTCCGCACGCAAACACGTATCCGAACTCCGCTTCGCGTCGTTCGTATAACTGTGTTTGCGTGCGGAAAAGTAACACTTTGCGCACTTGTTAGGAAAATAACTATTTCCTACGATCGTGTGGAAAAGTAATAGTCCGGGAGTTAACGACATATTTTATTGTACCATTTCCGCAAGCTTCATTCTTTTTGTATGTGCTATGCGTGTAGTATATGATACTATATCAACGTCTGCCGGCGCACCCTCACGACAGGGGGTTACAGGAAGGTTACAGTTACAGCAAAAAAATTACGAAAAAAACTTATAGCCGCACAAGCGAAACTTATTGTACGTATTGGTAGAAACATAGAAAGCTTAGAAAATATCGTCTGCCACCTAAATTCCACGACAAAAGTCGTCTGCCACCCACAAGAATAAGCGCAAAACAAATTTAAAAAATATATATACCCGCAAGGCTGAAATTAATTGAAATACTTCTTTTGGTAGTAACAAAGACAAAAATAATAGTCTGCCACTAATAGGATACAACGAAGATCGTCTGCCAAGCCTATGAAGTTGGGTTTGACATGCAGTGCCCGAGTAGCACCGCTAGGACGCTGCATTTGTCTCTTATTCCTATCTATTTTTTTTTTTGTAAGACTAACCAGAATGAATTGTAAAAAGCTCAAGTTTAATGTTCTAGAGCTCTTGAAGAGATTATGGAAGGATTCATCGCGTACACTCAAAATTGATTTTAAATAATATTGATGAAATTCGATGAAATTATTGAAAATGAAAATGAGCAATAATTACAGTTTTACTTTACAATGACAATAGAGAATTTTTTGAGATAGTATTTATTGATTTTAATTTCAAAAAAGGCTATATTTATTATGTTTATGAATGATGCTTGATCTTGTTTGATTGCCGCGAATTCATGACCATTCATCCATATCACATTGATCATTTGAAACATCTGTTTTATCCCATGTTACATCGAAATCCTCAATATTAGAACTATCGATTTCAGTCTTGTCTTCTTCGTCTGACTTCGGACTGATCTTGGTCTTGTCCTGGTTCTGTATTTGTTTCTTCATCTGTAAGTAAGTATACTATAAATATTGAAATTATTTATAAAAGGCTATATAATTAAAATACCTAGACTTTCATCTGAGTTGATTGCTATGTCATCGATGGATTTCGGTAATTGATCTCCTTCGAACCATTGAAAAACAAGTTTGTCATCTGATTCCTCCCAACCATAGTCAGTTGGAGAAAATTCCGTCGGTTGCCGGAGATAAGCATTGGGATGGACATTTTTTGCGTTGCTCCGGAAGATTTCGTCACCCTCATTCATTTTATAGGTCTTCATAAAAAGAGCTACACGAGCCTCATTGATGTCAACTATCTTTTTAAACCCATACATGTGACATACGAATTCTTCAATAGCTGTATAAACTGATGATAAGTTTTCAGTGTTCAAATCGCTAATGCTTTCAAAGGCATCTATGTACCTATAACAGTTCCTCAGGATTGAGAGAATATTTACACTTATATCTAAAGCATAAATGACAAACTTTTACAATTTTCCTGTTTTTTTTTTTTACAAAAAACACAGTGAGGCTTTACTTCAGACATTTCAAATTTGCACGCACTTTCCACAAGACTTTTTATACCTCAATTTACGAAGACTCTGCGAGACCCTGCAATGACGCTAGGTACTGACAGTTGACAGTACTCCCAAAAAACAACTTCATAAAAATTGCGCAATTAGTGGCGCCATCTTTATTTTTTTTTTTTTTACAAAAATTCTATGATCCCCCATATGCCCAACCTAACTTCATAGGCTTGGCAGACGATCTTCGTTGTATCTTATTCGTGGCAGACTATTATTTTTGTGTTTGTTAATATGAAAAGAAGTATTTCAATTAGTTTCAGCCTTGCGGGTATAAATGTTTTAAAATTTTTTTTTGCTCTTATTCTTGTGGGTGGCAGACGACTTTTGTCGTGGAATTAGGGTGGCAGACGATATTTTCTAAGCTTTCTATGTTTCTACCAATACGTACAATAAGTTTCGCTTGTGCGGCTATAAGTTTTTTTCGTAATTTTTTTGCTGTAACTGTAACCTTCCTGTAACCCCCTGTCGTGAGGGTGCGCCGGCAGACGTTGATATTAATATCATATACTACACGCATAACACATACAAAAAGAATGAAGCTTGCGGAAATGGTATAACGAAATATGTCGTTAACTCCCAGACTATAACTTTTCCGCACGATTTTTCGTTTTGAAAGTTGTACTTTTCCGCACGATTTTACTTTTCCGCACGATTTTACTTTTCCGCACTTTTTTTTTAGTTTTCCGCACGATTTTTACTTTTACTGAAAAGTGTACCCATATTAAAGTTCGGGGGGCGGAGCCCCGCGGTGGCCCCCTATTTGGGGGGCATAGTCCCGCGGGGGCCCCATTTTTGAGGGCATACTCCCGCGGGGCCCCTTTTTGGGGTTGCGAAGCCCTGGGTGCTCCTTTTTGAGGGGCGGAGCCCCTTATTTGGGGGCACAGCCCCGCAGGGCCCTTTATTTTGGGTGGCATAGCCCCGCGAAGGTAGGGAATCCTAACAATTTTTTTGGCCAATTTAGTTATAAGCCAAGGATCATGATAAAAAAATCCGGTTCCATTATTTTTTGTGTATAAAAAAATCGTGCGGAAAAGTAAAATCGTGCGGAAAAGTTACTTTTCAGCACGATTTTTTTATTGCTAAAAATGAAGATATTTAGGATCAAATAAATGATTTATGTTATATATTATTTTTTCTCCAAACGTCAAAAAAACATCACTTTGTCAACACCTGTCAAGATGGTAGAAATTCAATTTCTATGTTGCTAGGCAAATCCAGGAGGTTAACACCTGTCGAGGTGGTAGAAATTTAATTTCTATGCTGCTTGGCAACCCCAGCGGCAGCAAAAGTACGCTCGCAAACCCACTGCTTCAGCACAAAAAAGTAAAGCTTCTACTCCTAATACAACAATATACTATTATATTATGTGCTATTTTGTACCATCATTGTAAAATCTTTGCGTATTGGAACATTTTTTTTGATAAATAAGATGGACAAAAGCACTCGTAGGAAAAATATTGTACCTAACTCTTGCGGAAAATGTCTTTTCCACCTTCGACGGCTTGCCCGAACTCCGCTCCGCGTCGTTCGTGCAACGTCTCGTGCGGAAAAGTACCACTTTCCGCACTTGTTAGGTAAATAACTATTGAGTGCTTGAAACGAAAGCCTTAAGTACAATCAATAGGAATTATTGTGAATTGACTTAAAATTGTGATATTTTCCATATAACTTTGCATTGTGGGATAGCAGGAGAGTTAGGGACCACTCCAGCTGCCGGCAGATATATAATAGTTATTTTCCTAACAAGTGCGCAAAGTGTTACTTTTCCGCACGCAAACACAGTTATACGAACGACGCGGAGCGGAGTTCGGATACGTGTTTGCGTGCGGAAAAGACACTTTGCGCACGTGTTAGGAACAAAATTTTTCCTACGAGCTTCATATCAGGTAGGTAATAACAAAAATTAAAAAAAAAAAAAACGATAATTTGTTGTTATTTTTAATTAACTTGAAGGGAACCTATGCATTTATCAAAAAATTACATAACAAAAAAAAATAACAGAAAATCCTCGTCAGAGCTGTTCATCTTAAAGCGTTTAAATTTGATGAAAAAGTTTGTAGATTTTTGCATATAAATAGAGAACAAATCTGACAATGTGTCAAAGTTAATTTATATTTGGTGTTTGTATAGATGTTGGCTGCTGATATAGAAACAAGAGGAAAAATTTGTCATCATGCGTCAAAGTCGACAGGTGCACTTATTGTTGCTTGACAATTATAATTACTTTTCGGCACTCAGTGCGGATAAGGCCCGTATCCGCACTGAGTGCGGAAAAGTGTAACTTTGAGCCCGGAAATGCGTGCGGAAAAGTACTACTTTGCGCACGCTCGTAGGAAATAGTTATTTTCCTAACAAGTGCGCAAAGTGTTACTTTTCCGCACGCAAACACAGTTATACGAACGACGCGAAGCGGAGTTCGGATACGTGTTTGCGTGCGGAAAAGACACTTTGCGCACGTGTTAGGAACAACATTTTTCCTACGAGCTTCATATCAGGTAGGTAACAAGAAAAATTTAAAAAAAAAACGATAATTTGTTCAATTATTTTTAATTAACTTAAAGCGAACCTATACATTTATCAAAAAATTACCTGACAAAAAAAAAAATAACAGAAAATCCTCGTCAGAGCTGTTCATCTTAAAACGTTCAAATTTGATGATAAAGTTTGTAGATTCTTGCATATAAATAGAGAACAAATCTGACAATGTGTCAAGGTTAATTTATATGGTGTTTGTATTGATGTTGGCTGATATAGAAACAGAGGAAAAAATTGTCATCATGTGTCAAAGTCGACAGGTGCACTTATTGTTGCTTGACAATTATTTTTACTTTTCGGCACTCAGTGCGGATAAGGCCTGTATCCGCACTGAGTGCGGAAAAGTGTAACTTTGAGCCCGGAAATGCGTGCGGAAAAGTACTACTTTGCGCACGCTCGTAGGAAAAATACTTTACCTACGAGCGTGCGGTAAAGTGCACTTTACCGCACGTCTTTGCAAATGGAAAGTATTACTTTACCGCACACTATGCGGTAAAGTAACTTTACCGCATAGTGTGCGGTAAAGTTAACTTTACAGCATAGTATGCGGTAAAGTGGACTACAAAGTGTGCGGTAAAGTGCACTTTACCGCATAGTGTGCGGTAAAGTAAAATTTGATATTTTTAATCAGAATCCTCTCTTTTTCAGAAAATGGATTTTTGATCATTTCTTTATCTAATCTAATTTCATTAATTAATCTAATTCAATAATTAATTTTATCAATGCCTTTTTTTAGAGATGTAGATGCTCATAGGTAAAATTTTGTACCTAACACATGCGGAAAGTGGCTTTACCGCCCTTAACGGCTTGACCGAACTCCGCTCCGCGTCGTGCGTGCGGTAAAGTATCACTTTCCGCATTTGTTAGGTAAATAACTATTCCCATTCTTTAGGATCACAGGAATACGAATTTGAGCATTTTTGCCGGTCCTCACATTTTGCATACTCAACTACTTGTAGCGCCTGCTCTATAATCTCTTTATTTCAGATATAGACTGTGAGATAGGGGCTGTTTAGTGGAGTCATTTTTTTTTGTCTGGCATTTTGAGGGCTGAATGTGACTACTAAGCTGATGCGAATATGGATGATTTTAATGCTTGCCTCCCGTTCGAAAATTTGCAGAAGAAAAAAATTGATTTACATGAGGAATTTTTTTTTAATGATCTCAAATTTTTTGGCTTCTAAATAAAAGATTGACATTGATAAATAATCCACCCATAAAAAATATTAGATGCTTTTCAATAGCTGAAAAAGTGGGGATGAGTGTCAACTTCCAAGAGAAAAGAAAAGAACCTTCCGCGTTTACTTTTTGTCTGGTAATCGAGAGAATGGAAGGTTTTGTTGTAAAAATATCGCTGAAAAATCGCCAGACGGTAATCCCTGTTCGAAGTCGAGTTTTCCGGCGAAACATTCTGTGGACATTTCGAACAGGTGGCAGGTACTAAAACCACCTATATTCTCATCAGCAAACTAACCACATCCATCCCTCAAAATGCCAGAAAAAAAAATGACTCCACTAAACAGGCCCTATCTCACGGTCTAATATACACATCGTAGATATGCGATCAAATATTGTTTATGCCAAATTTGAAACAATTCTGATGTGAGGTTTTTTTTTCTCCTTTGAAAATAGTATATTGTGTATTTAGGTGGAAAAGTGGGCCGACGGTGTATGTTGACGGGCGAGGCGCAGCCGAGGCCGGCAAACACCGAAGGCCGAGAATGTACTTTTCCACCGAAATACACATACTATTTTTTCTGCGATCGGTTAAATACCTGTTAAATGTTTGTCTTTTGGTTCCAATTATTCAGCAGTACGAGAATCACTTTCCCGGCCTAGGCCGGAAAAGTGTTTCCAGTATTGTTTTTCATTGATTCCTTAGCAACTATTTAAATATAATTAAAATACCAGAATATTGAGTTTTGCTACCTGTCAATCGGTCAAAAATGCTGACATTTCTTGTCAATCGCAGAAAAAAAAATTATGGAACCGGATTTTTTTATCATGATCCTTGGCCTATATCTAAATTGGCCAAAAAAATTGTTAGGATTCCGACCTTCGCGGGGCTATGCCACCTAAAATAGGGGATCCTGCGGGGCTGTGCCCCCAAATAAGAGGCTCCGCCCCCCAAATAAGAGGCTTGCTCCCCCCAAAAAGGGGCCCAGGGCTCCGCCCCCCCCCAAAAAGGGGCCACTGCGAGACTGTGCCCCTCAAAAATGGGGCCCCCAAATAGGGGGCCCCCGAACTTTATTATGGGTACACTTTTCAGTAAAAGTAAAAATCTTGGAAAAGTAAAATCGTGCGGAAAAGTAAAATCGTGCGGAAAAGTACAACTTTCAAAACGAAAAATCGTGCGGAAAAGTAACTTTTCCGCACGCTCGTAGGAAATAGTTATTTTCCTAACAAGTGCGCAAAGTGTTACTTTTCCGCACGCAAACACAGTTATACGAACGACGCGAAGCGGAGTTCGGATACGTGTTTGCGTGCGGAAAAGACACTTTGCGCACGTGTTAGGAACAACATTTTTTCCTACGAGCTTCATATCCAGGTAGGTAACAACAAAAATTAATAAAAAAAAAGATAATTTGTTCAATTATTTTCAATTAACTTGAAGGGAACCTATGCATTTATCAAAAAATTACATAACAAAAAAAAAATATAACAGAAAATCATCGTCAGAGCTCTTCATCTTAAAGCGTTTAATGGCGATTTCCATTTGTCATCAGTGCCGCACTGAGTGCATCCGCATCTTTTTCTAAAAGCATGTAACATGTAAGGATAAGGATACATTTTTTTGCCCTGTTTCGACAAATGGAAAATGCTATAAATTTGATGAGATAGTTTGTAGATGCATATATATAGAAAACAAATCTGACAATGTGTTGAAGTTAATTAAATTTGGTGTTTGTAGGTATAGATGTTAGCTGGAACAGGAACAGAGGAAAAATTTGTCATCATGTGTCAAAGTCGACAGGTGTACTTATTGTTGCTTGACAATTATTTTTACTTTTCGGCACTCAGTGCGGATAAGGCCTGTATCCGCACTGAGTGCGGAAAAGTGCAACTTTGAGAACCGAAATGCGTGCGGAAAAGTACTACTTTGCGCACGCTCGTAGGAAATAGTTATTTTCCTAACAAGTGCGCAAAGTGTTACTTTTCCGCACGCAAACACAGTTATACGAACGACGCGAAGCGGAGTTCGGATACGTGTTTGCGTGCGGAAAAGACACTTTGCGCACGTGTTAGGAACAAAATTTTTCCTACGAGCTTCATATCAGGTAGGTAACAACAAAAATCAAAAAAAAAAACGATAATTTGTTTAATTATTTTTAATTAACTTGAAGGGAACCTATGCATTTATCAAAAAATTACATAACAAAAAAAAAATATAACAGAAAATCATCGTCAGAGCTCTTCATCTTAAAGCGTTTAATGGCGATTTCCATTTGTCATCAGTGCCGCACTGAGTGCATCCGCATCTTTTTCTAAAAGCATGTAACATGTAAGGATAAGGATACATTTTTTTGCCCTGTTTCGACAAATGGAAAACGCTATAAATTTGATGAGAAAGTTTGTAGATTCTTGCATATAAATAGAAAACAAATCTGACAATGTGTTGAAGTTAATTAAATTTGGTGTTTGTAGGTATAGATGTTAGCTGGTACAGAAACAGAGGAAAAATTTGTCATCATGTGTCAAAGTCGACAAGTGTACTTATTGTTGCTTGACAATTATTTTTACTTTTCGGCACTCAGTGCGGATAAGGCCTGTATCCGCACTGAGTGCGGAAAAGTGCAACTTTGAGAACCGAAATGCGTGCGGAAAAGTACTACTTTGCGCACGCTCGTAGGAAAAGAATTTTTCCTACGAGCGTGCGCAAAGTAGTACTTTTCCGCACGCATTTCGGTTCTCAAAGTTGCACTTTTCCGCACTCAGTGCGGATACAGGCCTTATCCGCACTGAGTGCCGAAAAGTAAAAATAATTGTCAAGCAACAATAAGTACACTTGTCGACTTTGACACATGATGACAAATTTTTCCTCTGTTTCTGTACCAGCTAACATCTATACCTACAAACACCAAATTTAATTAACTTCAACACATTGTCAGATTTGTTTTCTATTTATATGCAAGAATCTACAAACTTTCTCATCAAATTTATAGCGTTTTCCATTTGTCGAAACAGGGCAAAAAAATGTATCCTTATCCTTACATGTTACATGCTTTTAGAAAAAGATGCGGATGCACTCAGTGCGGCACTGATGACAAATGGAAATCGCCATTAAACGCTTTAAGATGAAGAGCTCTGACGATGATTTTCTGTTATATTTTTTTTTTGTTATGTAATTTTTTGATAAATGCATAGGTTCCCTTCAAGTTAATTAAAAATAATTAAACAAATTATCGTTTTTTTTTTGATTTTTGTTGTTACCTACCTGATATGAAGCTCGTAGGAAAAATTTTGTTCCTAACACGTGCGCAAAGTGTCTTTTCCGCACGCAAACACGTATCCGAACTCCGCTTCGCGTCGTTCGTATAACTGTGTTTGCGTGCGGAAAAGTAACACTTTGCGCACTTGTTAGGAAAATAACTATTACCTACGAGCGTGCGCTGAAGTGCATTTTACCGCGCTTATTTAAAAATTGAAAGTAGCACTTTACCGCATAGTGTGCGGTAAAGTTAACTTAAACACATGGCAACAACTTGCCTTCTCTCCATGATTAGATACTACACCACACAAATTCCCCACACTGCAATAGCCTGAATCGACAAGGAAATAGTTATTAACGTTATAAGGCCGATAAGTAGCAAATAACGGCCGGGCTGAAGTTTGTGATTTGAGGCGATAGCCGAGGATCATAATCAGCCAAGGCAGTTATTTGCAGTTATCGGTCGTGTTTCGTTCTAGATTTTTCGTTTTACTGATATCCTTCTCAGAGCTGTAACTAGACCAGCTTGCAGGTGATTAATTTGCGCCCCGCCTTCATAATGTCACATCGCACAAATGCTGATTTTGTAAATTTAATATTTTAACATGAAAAGTAGGTGATATAAAAATTCCTGTTTCATTTGACATTAATGAAATATTATCATCAGACATCAAGAGGATCAGAAAAAACTAAGAAAAGTGGAACACGCAGAAGCCTAAATTATCTTTTTTTTTTTTAAATATTGACCCTTTTTTCTAGATATTAACGTATTGACCCTGCAACTACGTCGATAATTCGTCATAATTGAAAGTAAAGTAAGTGAAATCGGTTTCTCGATTGGAAGTAGATATAGCTAGGTATATGTATTTGTAAATTTTTCCTGAGTCCTGTGTCCTAAAGTGGAACTAGAATATAACATTGACTATAAAAGCTTAAGTTTACCAAAGGAAAGATCACACGTAGCAGTAGTCAATGGAACGCTCAGAAATATTCTTTAAAGCTGTCCGTATGTTAGGATAAATGTGTATCTTCAGGAGTAAAGTCATAATCTGACACTTTTCGTATGAGGAGCGAGGGAGTGAAGCATAAATGGCAAAAACAGGTGTGAGGTCAGGTGACCATTGGCGTTCTAACGTAGGGAGCCACCAGCTCACATTCCCTTGAAGTGTCAGATTAAAAACGACAGACTGTACTTTGCAAAATTTTTAAAGAAACCATTTCGATGAAATTCTATTTCATCTGTAGTAGCTTTTTTTAAACCTCGCAGTCGTTTCCTCGAACGACCACTGAGAAAATCAAAATCAGCTGTCACAGTATTAAGAGCCACATTTCTATCCCCAATCTGTATTATAATTGCATGAATGACGTGCAAGAGTTCAATTTCCAAATTTGTTTTGAGATCGAAAAGATGAGCCTCGTCATTTGGTTCATCACCAGGCACTTTAGTTCCTTTTTTCTTCTGGGTTATTCTGGTACAGTTTACTTATACAAAGTCAATCCGAATAGCATAAAAACTGTGTAGACGGCGTCCTCTTATAAAATTAAGCATAGACGTGTAACAGCCTAGAAATTAGAATTCTTCGTTCTCTGGAATTCCTGGGCTGTTGCACGCATATGCTTAATTTCATAAGAAGATGCCGCCTACAGTATTTATGCTATTCGGAGTTACTTCGTATAAACTAGGGCATCCAATACCAAATTAAAATTCCAATCCCGGGATTCCAGTACCGAAAAAAAAAAAATCGGTATCATGGTATTCAATACCGGGATTTCCGATATTCAATTCCACGATTTTCGGTATTCAATACCGGAATTTTCGGTATTTAATACCGGGATTTATACGAGAATTGACAAATTTAATCTTTTATTAAATTATTCCTTACATTATATTTATTAAAACATTAATACAAATACGTTTGTAGTGAAAATATGAGTATACAGGGACAATATTTTATTTTTCATTTGTATTAAAATATGACCGTAGAAATAAAAGTCCGTCAATCGACCTATCATTAAGGCTTGACCGAATCTCCGAGAATAATATACCGGTAGGTAGCAGAAAATGCACGCTCGGACTCAATACTTGTTGGGGGAATAGATAGTAAATACTCATAAGAGAGCTGTAGATTTTGTCCTCGGATACCGTGTTTCTCAAATAACTGAACTTCCTCATCAAGGGTTGTTTCTAAATCTGATGGATCCTCTTGAACTTTAGGTCGAACCGCACTCATCTTTTCGGCGATAATTTTTTAATAGCACTTTTTTAAGCAGAAATCAGTGACGTTCTCAGTTTTTTTCTATTTGGCGCCGATTTTGAGATATTGACCAAAGACTGATTTTTTTCAATAGGACACCCTTTATATTAATAGTAATAGCTCATTGAAAAGGTATGATTTTTCTGATTTTATTGATATAAAGTTCGATAGGTTTATCTCTAACCGTTTTCGAGAATAGTATATTAAAGTATAAGTGGATATTATAGCTATTTATGTACCAAGGGGATTATGTAGATTATAATGCCCGAAGGCGAAACTAGCCCGAGGGCCTATGGCCCGAGGGATATATTTCGCCTGAAGGGCATTATAATCTTGAAATCCCCGTGGTGCATACAATGCTTTATTTTCTACTCAACACAATGTTTTTTCATCAATTTGTTATTAACAAAATCAGTTAAACTTGTGTGACAGAATATTGTTTTGTATTTTGACATGTACCTGTACCTGTGACCTGTACCTGTACCTGCGACCTGTACATAGAAACGAAATACATTAATATATCTATAAACATCTCATAAGGCAAGGCAACGGTGGTGGTCCTGTGGGTTAACGCGCTGGACTACATGGGAAACATTGATGGTAGACCGGGTTCGAATCCTGGCTAGACCGAAAATTATTTTCGGTCAGACATTTAGTGACTGCCTAGGGTAAAGTGCAAATTAATAGAACAACAACAACAAAAACACCTTAAGGTATTATAAGCGGGCGTTATAGATCATAACGCCCGCAAAAGCGGGCGTTATGGATCAGGTTGTTATAGGTGTGTTAACGTATTTCGTTTCCTAGGTATTATGGATCTATAATAGTAAAGTAGAAAATAAAGGTCTTTAAAACACGCGCGATTTTTCGAGCACGACGGCGCAGCCGAGTGGAAATAGAGCAAGTGTTTTAAAGACCAGTTATCCACGAATACTTTACACTTTTTTTTTTATTGGTATACGTTCAAATCATAAATTACTAATAATTGTAAAATGCTAAATTTGTGCTTGACACTTGTTACATTTTATTTGACGTTATCTACAAGTACCTACTCCTGACAAATCAATAATTAAAAAGTTGACATTTAGACCTTTCTCGGGTTTTTTGGTTGTTGATGTTGTCATTGGTAACTTTAAAACACGCGCGTTTTTGAATGTTGGATTTAAACACGCTGAGGAGTACTTTAAATAAGTGAAATAGGTTATCAATGAAAAAAAAAATAAAAATTATTTCGGTTTTTCTCATAAGAAGCAATGTGTTAGAAAAGGATTTTATATCTGTAAGGAAAATGAAAAAGGTCTCTTTATAACATATTGTTTCTTATGACAAAAACCAAAATAATTTTTTTCTCAAAAACTATTCGAGATAAACCTATCGAACTTTATATCAGTAAAATCAGAAAAATCATAGCTTTTGAATGAGCTAATATTATAAACGGTGTCCTATTGAAAAAAATCAAACTTTGGTCAATATCTCAAAATCGGCGCCAAATAGAAAAAAACTGAGAACGTCACTGAATTCTGCTTGGAAGAGTGCTTCCAGAAAGTTTTTACGGAAATCAATTATTTTCACAGTATTAAGAGAATACATAAACAAAAAAGTTATGAAGGATTTAAAATATTGCTCAAAATCGAGAATCGCCCTCTAACGGCTAAACGGTTGAAGATATCAAAATGCGGTTTGCCCCAATCTAAATTTCATGAAATTGTAGCCTCAGAGTGGGGGGTTCATTTTTTTCTATCTCTAAAAATAAAGGGTGTTTCCATAAGAAAGTGTCCAAATTGGCCCACCCTGTACATCAGTACCGGAGATGTTTTTCTCTTGCAGTTGTGCAAGCGGTATGTCGTCTTCATCATCATCCTCCACAATAGTGATAGAAATAGAACCACTAAGTGCCGGTACTTTTGCTCTCATTTAACAGCCGTTAAAAATAATCAGGGCTTAGAATGTGCTCTAACCACACATCATACCTATGGACCTTGGCCCATGCAAAACTTTGACAACGTATCAAATTCGTTAATCGAGAGCAAAAGTATCGGCCCTAAGTCTCTCAATCAGCTTTTTAATAGTGTTTTTGACTGCATCTCTACCAGGCAAAGAAAAAATATCTGGATAATCATGCTGATCTTGGCGAGGATCTTGGGGATTGTGGAGATAGGACAGAACACCAGACAAAATAGTCCGACGTTGCTGAATGCGCTGTTTCAATGCAATTTGGATCTCTTTGCTTAAATCTGTTTCAACATGAGAAAGTTGCTTCAAAGTGAACATTATTGTGACATCTGCTGTGATAAGATTGGCATCTCTCTGACAGAGAGCATCCACTGCCAATTTCACCGGTTCCAAAACTCTGACGACATCATTGATAAAATTGTAGGAACTGTCCGAGAGTGTTATGGTGCAGTTTAGATCTATCAAAGACTTTTTCACACAGTCTTTCAGATAAATGAAAAGCTTAAGCATATTATATAAACTACTCCATCTAGTCTGACAATCTAAAATGAGCATGAGTTCTTTGCCATACATTTCTTTGGCATATTTTTGAAGAATACTGTTTTTTGTTGGTGATAGTCTAAATAATTTAATCAGTCTTCGAACCTCTTTGATACAGGGTGTAAAAAAAGTCTGGAATATTGGTGATATCTTAAAAACGGCTAAATATTTTTTTCCTAAAATTGGTATGCCTCTGTAACGAATAACTCCGGATCATTCAAGTGTGAAATCGCTTATTTAAGAATACAGGGTGAGTCAATAAAAATGCAAACTTTTTTATTTTAAATGACACACCCCGTAAATTTTTACGGCTATCGATAGATCTTTGCAAGACAAATTCACTAATATGGGGTTTAGGGATCTTATCTGTCAAAGTGACGGAACAAGTAAAAAAAACTAATTCAAACTGTTTATTGTTATAAACACTAAAAATAATCACAACAAATGTTCGAAATGAGCTCCATTATTAGCTACGCAATAACCTAACCTGTCCTTAAACTCCTGGATAACATTACCGAAGATTTCACCTGGTATAGATCGACTTTCACCAAGTATTCTATCTCTAAGGTCGTTAAGATTTAATGGTCTACTTTCGTAGACGTTTGTTTTTAAATGGCCCCACAGGAAAAAATGATCCGAAATTGTTACTATTTGTTGAATTTACGGCTTCTGATTGGTTCGAAAAGGCAAACCAATCAGAAGCCGTAAATTCAACCAATACTAATAATTTCGGATCATCGGGCCATCAGATGATGGATGCATGAGACTCCGGTTTAAGATGTTTCGACGATACCGGTGGCATTAAAAATTTGTCGAGCACTGGCAGACTGAAAGTGGTAATCAACACGTCGGCTAGGATTGCAACAGGGTATCAGCCATAAGTCAGTGTACGATTCACTAGGTACATAAACAAGAAAATCGTTCTTATAAAGTTTCCCTTGTTCAGGACCTCAAGGAAGATGACTTCGACAGACGGTCAGAGTGCGAAATTCTTATGGAGCGTTGTAACTTGGTCACGTTCAGCCGAACTCAACATGTTGAATGATTAGGTAGCGGCTTTGTTCCAACAAGTGAAATACACAAAGTATAACAGTTTTGATTGGCCAAGAGCTGATTTTCATCTGTTTTCAACAAAGCCGCTGACTAATCACTCAACATGTTAAGTTCGGCTGAACGTGACTATTGACCCCTTCTTTGCAAATAAAATCCATTTTTCTGACGGAGCTGCTTATGCTCAGTTCTGTGAATAGGCACAACTGCAGATTCTGATCTACTACTAATCTCACTGATGGAGCAAGTACATACTCAGCGCCCTCAGAAAGTAAACGTGGGGACAGATATTGTTGGCCATAATGTAATAGTACCGTTCTTCATTGAGAGAAATTTAACTTCGGACAAATACTTACGATACTACAAGATAAGGTTATTCCTAGTTCAAATATGCTGACTCCAAACAGGCAGAATACTTAGTTCCAGCGAGATGGTGCACCAACGCATTTTGGTGTACAAGTCCGGAAATTTCTTGTTCTTGATGAAGAGTTTCCAAAGTAGGACGAGGAGGTGAAAATGAATAGACAGCGAGATTATCGGACCTCATCCCCTTCGATTTTTTCCTGTAGGGGCATTTAAAAACAAACGTGCATGAAAGTAGACCATTAGATCTTAATGACCTTAAGAATAGAATACTGGGTGAAATTCGATCTATTTTTGGTGGAATCTTCTGGGTGAAATTCGATCTATTTAGGTGAGATCCTTGGCAATGTTCTCCAAGAGTTAAATGACAGGTTATTGCCTAGCTAGTAATGGAACTCATTTCGAACATTTGTTGTAATTATTTTTAGTGTTTATAACAATAAACAGTTTGAATTTGTTTTTTCACTTGTTCTGTCACTTTGACAGATAAGGCCCCTAAATCCCATATTAGTAAATTCGTCTTGCAAAGATCTGTCAATATCCGTAAAAATTTACAGGGTGTGTCATTTAAAATAAAAAAGTTTGCATTTTTATTGACTCACCCTGTATTCTTACATAAGCGATTTTACACCTGAATGATCCGGAGCTATTCGTTACAGAAGCATACCAATTTTAAGTGAAAAATATTCAGTCGTTTTCAAGATATTAGCAATATTCCAGACTTTTTTTACACCCTGTATAATCACCAAGGTTATAATTTTCCGTCAAATCACATTCAGTTTCTTCATTTGAATCTTCAAAGATCAAGTCACCGTCACCATCCGCGCAATCGTCATCATCCGAGATGTCAACGTCAACTTCACTTTGCTCTTCCATTTCAGGTTGTTCAAGCTTCTTCTTATATAAAACATCTATTACAACTAGCTGAATACCATGCGCAAAGCATAATTGTTGAAATGGTAGGTGGTAGACGCTTTTACTCATTGGGCGTCGACCGGTGAGATACCACCATGCCAGAATTGAGTAGCGCTAAGTGGTATCACCACGTTCCGCTACTGCGCTGGCAGTCCGGTTCCAACAATGAGTAACAGATAGCACGATGGCGCCTCCAGGATCAAAATATTCCGGAGGTAAAATACCCGACCACTCGGATCTCCGGGCGTCGGGTGATCCTGGGGGTCCTTCATGCAAAGATATAAAGAGAAGATCAAAAACTCAACTCAGAATTGATTTTAGCAATATAAGAGGAATAAGTACAAATATGAATTCAGTTCACCAACATCTTGAAGAACAAAGACCTGACATCCTTGTTCTCACTGAAACTAAAATCAGTTCTGCAACACCTATTGTGAACTATCTTTATCCCGGCTATGACCTACACCACCGATTTCGACATAATTTTGGGATCTGTGTGTACATTAAAAATGACCTTTCATGTCATCGAGAGGAGAAGCTAGAACCAGCGAACCTTGATATCATATGGCTAAAATTCACCTCAAAGTCATCGATCAAGTTTATCTGCTGCCTCTACCGACCGCCAAGTAACACCGATTACCAAAACTTTTTCGCGACATTATCCGAAAGCTGTGATAGTATACAGTCAAGCTATCCACAGGCGGAAATTGTCTTTTTAGGCGATTTCAACGTCCACAATATACCCTGGCTGAAACACCACAACAAAACAGATAACGAAGGCAGAGAAGCAGAAGCTTTTGCCATAAGTTGTGGTCTAACGCAGCTTGTCGATGAACCTACCCGTATCTCAGAAAGGGCCGAATTTGCAGCGCTTTTAGACTTGTTCCTAACCACCAATCCTGACTCGTACACAATTCAAGTAGATGCTCCACTTGGTTCGTCCGATCATAAACTTATAATAACAAAGTGCGAAATGCTCATCCCACCAAGCCTACAACCACTTCCTCGTAAAATGTGGCACTATAAATCGGCAAAATGGAATGACCTTAAACAGTATTACCTGGATTTTCCATGGCAAGAGGTTTGCTTTAAAACAGCTGATCCCACTATTTGCTGTAATGAAATAATACAAGTAATCTTATCTGGAATGGACGCATATATCCCACATAAAACTAAACGTAGAGCTAATGCAAAACCTTGGTACAACAGCCAGTGTCAAACGGCTGTACAGAAAAAACACAGAGCATATAACCTTTGGAAACGACAACAAACCGCTCAAAACCACACAGAATTTATAGAAGCCAGAAATAGTTGCAAAATTACTATTGACTCCGCTAAAGAAACATACAATCAAAGAATAAAAAACAGGTTGCTGAATTGTCCAAGTAGTTCTAGGTCTTTTTGGTCTCTTGCAAAAGCTGTTGGATCTAACTTCACCAAGTCATCCATACCACCACTTACAGATAAAAATAATCACTTAGCCACAACATCAGAGGAAAAAGCCAATATGCTTGCCCAAATGTTTTCCTCCAACTCCAACCTAACAGTGCCAAACGGAAAAACTCCACCGTTCATTGAAAGGGTTTCCCATAGTATGCCAGAGGTACCCTTTTGTCACAGAGAAATACGAAAATCCCTAAAAAAGCTGGATACAAACAAAGCAATGGGTCCGGATGGCATTCCCGCAATAGTACTCAAAAATTGCGCCAACGAACTCACCCCAACTTTCGCAAAATTATTCAATTTGTCTTACAGGCAAGGAGTATATCCATCATCATGGAAGTCTGCCGCAGTACAACCCATTCCAAAGAAAGGAAAAAAGACAGATCCGTTAAACTATAGACCAATTGCTCTACTTCCGATGATATCAAAAGTAATGGAAAGAGTTGTGAACAATCACCTAACCAAGTACTTGGAAAAGTACAAAATTATCAACGATAAGCAATACGGATTTCGAAAATATAGGTCAACTGGCGATTTACTTACATACGTCACTCACTTATGGCAAAAAGCGATTGAGTTGCGGGGTGAAACAAGAACAATTGCCTTAGATATATCTAAAGCATTCGACAAAGTTTGGCATGAAAATCTGCTCAGCAAGCTCAAAGCAATGGGATTATCGCCGAAACTTTGCACTTGGTTTGAAAGTTACCTAAAGGACAGATCCATTTATCTTGCACTGGATGGCCAGAACTCCAACTTTTACCAAATAAATGCTGGCGTGCCACAGGGAGCAATCCTTTCGCCAACCCTTTTTCTGATTTACATAAATGACCTCATAGATAAAACAGTAAATCCACTTTATTGCTTTGCAGACGATGGCAATGTAGTCTCCTCACTCATACCACCCACAGGTCTTTCCGCACGTGAATTCCATCATCTTAGACTAACTCAAATATCGCAGATAAATAACGACCTGGAGATAATAGAGGACTGGGGTAACAAAAACCTTGTACAGTTCAACGCGCAGAAAACCCAAGCAGCTCTGTTTTCAAAAAAGACCAGCACCGGTGAGCCAAACATCATGCTATCTGGAAGTGCTGTCATATTACAGAGTCAGTTGAACATCTTGGGGGTTACTGCAGAGACCAACATGTCTTGGCACAGTCACGTGGCAGATATTGCTAAAAGAGCGTCCCAAAAGCTGGGGGTGCTATTTCGTACAAGACATCTGTACACACCAAGCCAATTGCTGACACTCTACAAAGCCCAGATTCGACCAACTATGGAGTACTGCTCACATATATGGAGTGCAGCACCCAAACATACCTTAATGCTTTTGAACACCGTGCAAAAACGAGCTATCAAGCTGATCAATGACCCCGCACTTACTCGTAACTTGGATGGTCTCGAACATCGCAGATCTGTGGGCGATTTATCTCTCTTCTACAGGTACTATCACGGAAAATGCTCTGAAGAGTTGGCACGTATGATTCCACCGAGAGTAGCACCTACCAGGCGAACCCGTCAAACAGACGGTAACCATGAATTTACTGTCAAACTAGAGGTACCAAGAACTTCATTATATCAGAATTCATATCTCTGGAGAACAGCATCGCTGTGGAATAAACTCCCTGCGACGGTTTTCCCTGCAGGTTACAACCTGAACCGTTTCAAGACCAACATACACCGACATTTCCGCGCACTTGCCGCTTCTCGAGCGTGATAGGACATTGCTTGCGAGTGCGCATATCCGTAAAAAAAAAAAAAAAATGGACTGATCAGTTTGCCAACTTTTGTCATTACGCTAGCCCCATAACAATGTCATTTTGTAAGGACAAATCATACAGCTTCAAGCGAGCCTCGACCAGTTTGGCGCAGGAATCGGCAGGCATTGATCCAAAAATACGTGGCAGTCCCAAATTCCATAATATGCCCTTCTGACTGTGAAGATTTATGTTCATATAGCGTTTGTTAGAGACCGAGGTCCACTCATCAAATGTAAGAGAAAAACGCCTACCCTCAGTTTTAGCTATTGCTATTTGTGAACGAATAAAATTCTTCACTTTTTCGCAGTATTGAAAAACCTTATTGCGTATGGTAGTCGCCGAGGTAGGCACAGTTAAGCCTTCTGCCTTCAGAGCATCCCGCAAATCTTCAGATGTTACAAAAACTCGAAACGGAATACCATCTTTTGCCGTCATTCGGGCCAGCACAGCTTCAAGTGATGCATCTTTTTTTGAAAAAAAAAAATATCTGTCAACTTTTGTTGTTTATTAGGAGTAGGACTTGCGATTGATTCATCAGTTCGTTCCAAAGCCCGTTTTCCTTGTTGAGTTGAACTTGATGGTTTATTGATATCTTGAAGTCTAATCTGATGCTTACTAGCCAAGTGGACATGCAAACCTCTGGTAGATCCACCTTTAGTTTTTAAAATAGCTTTACACTCTTTGCATAGAGCCGCTTCAGCGTTTGTTTGTTTTAAGAAATAGTTCCACACTGACTTCGAACAATGGGCCTTTTTTTAGTTTACACGAAAATCACGAAATGTGCTCTTGTCAGTCTTGTCCGCGTCTTTTTCCATGTTGTTTTTTCTATAAGTTCAACACATCATGCAGCTAAGCTAACGTCACATTAAGAAATAGAACCTACCTTAGATAATTTTAGTTTTCAAATTCCACACTGACTGCATACGAAATAATAGCTTAATGTAATACACATACGAAATAATAGGTAAATGTAGTGACAACACAACTTAAACAACCAAACACAGTTCACGGATGCAGTACTGCCAATGCCAACTGCACTACCCTAAAACCCTTATAATAATTGTTTTTCAAATCAACTTGTCGCCACATGCCTGGCGAGTGGCGCCATGCGCACTCCGGCTGGCGAAGGCCACCGCGACTCGCTGCTCTCCGAGTCTGCGAAGCAGACGAAACAACCCCGAAAATCCCGAAAATATCGATAATACCGGTATTATTGAATTCAAACATTAATCCCGAAAATACCGAAAATTCCGGTATTGAAAAGAGAATACCGGGATTGGAATACCGGGCTAAAAACTCCGGGATCCCAGGATACCGAATTTTCGGTATCCCGGTGCCCTAGATAAACCATACCAATTCAGTATCTATTTCTCTGCATAAGTATAAAATGTGAAAAGCACTCTTTACAGTTTTGGTTTGTTAAGGCGCTTCACAGTTAACGATTATTGGCAGATTGCGCCTTTCTGAAGCTTGCGCCCGTGGCAAATGCCAACTTCGCCACGCTCTAGTTACGGCGCTGATCCTTCTATCCAAAAAAAAAAAACCTCTTTTCCGGTCCGCGGCTGTTAATTTACCGACTGGGTGCCTGTTATTTATATTTAACCGGCCGGCGAATAAATAACGGCCGGCGGTTGTTAAATATACCTTTTCGATTTCAATTTCTTTGGTTTCTTTGGATTCAAGGCCAGCGATTTGGGATATGCGCTCAGAGGAATATTCTAACAAAATCAAAAACAAATCGTCGTCACTAAAAGACGCCATTGCATACGGTGAGACTGTACCCAAACAACTGGCAACAGCGAGAACATGCATTTCTAAATGAGTTGATCCGCCAGGAGCGGTAACGCTGTGTGTGTTTCGAGCCGCTCCTCAGCCGAATCGGTGCCGACTCGGCAGAAACCGCTCCGTGTGTTTTAGCCTTTAAGGTACGGTTTGTTAGGCAGTGCGCGACGCATAGTCCTAAAACACACGGAAACCGCGCCGTCTATTTTAGGCCTAACTCACATTCTGTCGAACGCCACGCACGTCTGGTGAAATCAACCGAGTGTAAATTATATAGACCGGTTTGTTGGGTTTGCGCAGGTTAGCGCGACGTACAGCGTTAGCAGTATGTCAACGTCATGCTAAATAGATTCTGCTGACGTTTACGTTGAGTTGTGCGTCGCGCACTGTTCTAACAAACCGTACCTTAAGATACGGTTTCATATTTTTGCTGATTTGGTAAAAACGAATGGACTAAAATATGAAGTACTTATATCATTGTAATCGGAATAAGATATTCTATTGAATACATATGTATATGTATATAATATACAGGGTGTTCCATTGAAAAAAATATAATGTAGGCTTACATGTCAGAAAGATGATAGTGTTTTGTTTTATATGTAACTTACTACTGGCTAGACCCTACATTTTGTTTTTTTATCTACCTTGATATCTTTAAAAACAAAAAGCTACAGCGAATTAAAATGTTATCAAGATAAATTGAACGCACGCTTCTACCTGGAAAGATGAGAAATGCTGATCCGATCAACCCCACCACAAGCTGTTTGTTTTTCATCTTTCTTCAATGAACACCAGAGGCGGCGTATGCCTTCGAAAAGAGGGGAAGCTGAAATTTTTATTAGGTGTCACGCCCAAAAACGAATATTTTGAGCTTTCAAAACAAATCTTCTGTACTACCGACATTTTATTTGACATAGAAAGTTTTTGGATTACTTATTTCCCTCAGGGCCAAATTATGGACCAACTGGTTCTTTCTATTTTCTACACCATTTCATCCTCAATTTCGGAAAAAGTAACTTTTATTTAGGAAAATGTAAAGTTATTTTCGGAAAAGTCAAATCAATTTCAGAAAAAGTAAAGTTAATTTCGGAAAAAGTAAATTCAAATTCGGAAAAAGTAAATTCGAATTCGGCAAAAGTAAGCTATGAATGAATTAACATTTTCCGAATTTGAATTTACTTTTTCCGAAATTAACTTTACTTTTTCCGAAATTACCATTACTTTTTCTGAAATTGATTTGAGTTTTTCCGGAAATGACTTGACATTTTCCTAAATAAAAGTTACTTTTTCCGAAATTGAGGTTGAAATGGTGTAGTGCATGAAAAGTACCTGCTAGGTAACAATCAGACGTTTACCAGTTAGTTCATAATTTGGCCCTCAATCGCCAATATTAATTGGGAGATAATGGGTGGTATGAATAAAAACGAAGTACTTGCTACTACTACAAGTATTAGTAGGTATATGCTACGCAGTATTTACTTCAAAAAGAAGCATTTACTAATTTTCGCTGGTTTCGAAATGTAGTATCTACTTCGTTTTTAAGTAAATACTACGGACAATCTGCTAATACTTGTAGTAGTAGCAGATACTTCGTTTTTATTCATACTACCCAATAGAATAACAAATAGCCTTCTCAAGGAACCACGAACAAGAAATACGTTATTTTTATCTCTTTTAACTTTAAAAGTGACTTTGAAGGCTGTCACTTTCAAAAATTTGTATTTAGCAAGCAAAATAACGCGTGCGCTCGACTTTCAATGAGGGTTGCCATCATTTCCGGCCATCAAAATCGAGGCCACCCTATATATTATCTGAGAAGACATATTAAAGAATATATCTACCAATTTTCAGCTATTGCAACGATAACATTGTTCCTTCGGAAAAAGAGGGGTAGTTTACGCCAGGCCATCAAAGGGTTGCGGCTATGAGAATCGAGGCCACCTATCCATTTAGTTTAAAGGTAACTATAAGCTATTCTTTTATGTGAAAATTATCCATTGCAACGATCACATACCCGTTAATATTGCCGGCTCTCCTACTGATAGTAATAAAAGAAAAATTTCAAAGTAATATTTATTATAAGCTTGATGCTAATAGGTACCGGGTGATTGTCCATATTTTGCACCCACACCTATCTCACCTGTTTGAAAGGATCCCAAGAAATGATGTGCAGGTTATAGTTAATAGGTATCAGGTTTTCAATGAGGTTAGTTATAAGTATACAGGGTGTGTCACAAAAGTCTGACAAAGGAAAGTTGAACTTTTTTAAATGGAACACCTCGTATATTATTGACCTATTTTGGATATGCCTTTTAAACCTGATCCCAAATATATTAGGTTTTTTAGGTTTATTTCTTATAATTAGGGAGGAATACGAAAAAAAGGGAAGAAATAATTGCATTGCAATCAGAAAAATTATATAAGTTGCTTAGGTTTAACTGAAATTGCGCCCACTGTCTAGGGAATGGACTGTTTGGTGCGTAGTACATTTCCTAACTCATCAGCGCAACCAGTAGTGTTCACGGTTGGCATTGCGCCCACTGTCTAGGAAATAGAGTCGTTGGTGCGCCTTGTATTTCCTAACTCGTCAGCGCAACCAATAGCGTTCACAGTCTACGAAACGAAAAAATGCCCTCCGTGCCCCCCGACCGACGCACCGCCTCTGATAAACACGATTGAAAAAAGACAAACCACATCATCTAGTGATCGGGTTAATAGGAATGTTCACAAAATAAAAACATTCTGTTTAATCATCATCAAATTATTAAGCAACGTTTCATGAGTAAATCTACAAAATTTTACGAAAATCAGAAAATTCTTTCTATGAGAAAAACGCACGAAACGCTGTCTGACGTTACAATGCGTAATGAGTTAGCACGTGCAAGTACAGTGGCGTTACTAGCTACTTAGATCAGCCTCTTGTGAAAGAATATTAATATTAATATTATTGTTAAAATATGTTTTTTTTTTAAAGATAATTCTCCAAGTCAAAAATTTAGTAACTATGTTGGCAACACAAGCCTTTTCTACATAAAAAATTGAAAGCATTGACAGTTTTACATTGTGTTGCCAGCATATTGTCATTTTGACTTTTATCATTAAAAAAAAAAAACTTTAGTAGATATTATTATGGTTTGCTTTTAATTTAACAAGAGAGTCTGTTTAACGTTTAACAAGTATTTTGATATTGCTGCTATCTCCTTCATGTCGATCTCTGTGTTATAGGGTTTATCGAAATTAAGGTAGAAAAGGTACTATGGCTAAAATGAAGGAAGATTTTCAAAAGGCCGATTCACATAATCTGCCAACTGTGGACGTTATCTACTATTTTTTTGTTTTTTTTCGTTATCTAGGTACTATGGTATCAGAATGTTTGGTCAAGTATCCACTTGAATCAGCTCCAGTCCATTGGTGTAGAAGTAAAACAGACGTTATTAGATGTAGGTATAGTTGCATTTGAATAGGTAATGATATATAGTTATTTACCTGTAACAAGGGCGGAAAGTTATACTTTTCCGCCCGCAACGGCATTTGCACGAACGACGAGCTAGCGGAATTCGTGCAAGCCGCAAATGCGGAATACATACTTTATGCTCATCGTGTAAGGCCCATTTTTTCTTTGAGCGTGTGAAAAACTCGTCTCCACGTAACGATTTGCGTGCGGAAAGTAGCACATTTTCGCACCTCGTAGAAAAACACGCACGTAGATACCACTCTTTTCGACTTGGTTCAACTTTGTTTGAGTCTCCCATCATTACACAAACACAGATAATTAGAGTGAATGAAGCTTCTTGGGATAAAACAACACAATAAATCAAATGTAAACTTGTAAACAAATCTCGCCAACGCGCCAGCTGATTTTTCGCTCCGCACAGTGACGTCACAAGCGGTACTCTCGCCGCAGGAGGTCGTTTTGTTAGCCTCGCTAATTTCGTTTTTTTGTTTTCGATTTATCAGAAAAAATAAAGGGTTTCTAGATGTTTTAACGCTTAATACGCGTTTTGTGGACCTAAAACCACCACTTTTTATTATAATTGAAAAATAGTGAACATCCCTATTGAATCACTGCGTTTCTTTAAAGGCCTATATACGGAGAGTAGGAATTCACGTGGCGTGTTTGGCTACTGACATCACGCAGCCTAGTCTCGCGTACAGTCCGTCGACTTTAATCTGATACTCAAAAGGAATGTGAGCTGGTGGCACCCTACATTAGAACACCAATGGTTACCTGACGTCACACCTGTTTTTGCCATATACTTCACCCCCTTGCTGCCTCGCTCCTTATACGGAAAGTGTCAGCTAAAAATCGACGAACAATACAGGTACGTTTTTTGATTGGTTTTTGACAATGGTTTTTAATAGCAAAATCTCTCGATTTCAGTTGAAATAAAAGATATACGAGAAATGTCGATAATTTACATGAAAAAATATCAAATTTAAAATTCAATATAAAAAAAGATACCTACCTACTTCGACGGAACGATTACAATAATAAAGTGTCGTTTTAGTTTATGATATAAGTTAAGTTCCTAGGGCAAAACAAGTTTATCCTAATAAAATCAAAGAAAATGGGGTAGACTGTGAAATTATTGATCAATCATCAAGGACTAAATCGAAAATGAAGTTAGACACATCAAAATATAAAATATCACTAGGTACTTATAAAAATAGTAGGAGAGCCGGCAATATTAACGGATATGTGATCGTTGCAATGGATAATTTTCACATAAAAGAATAGCTCATAGTTACCTTTAAACTAAATGGATGGGTGGCCTCGATTCTCATGGCCGCAACCCTTTGATGGCTGGGCGTAAACTACCCCTCTTTTTCCGAAGGAACAATGTTATCGTTGCAATAGCTGAAAATTGGTAGATATATTCTTTAATATGTCTTTTCAAATAATATATAGGGTGGCCTCGATTTTGATGGCCGGGAGTGATGGCAACCCTCATTGAAAGTCGAGGGCACGCGTTAGTTTGCTTACTAAATACAAATTTTTGAAAGTGACAGCCTTCAAAGTCACTTTCAAAGTTAAAAGAGGACTCTGTCAAGAGGATTTTGCATACAGCTGAAGGTCTTTAGACAAAAAAAGAAACATTAAATTGTGTTAATAAAGTATTTGCCGCATATGATGAGAACCCCCTACACCGTAAGGTACTTCTTATTTGTTGCCCTTATGGTTCTTGAAGTATCTTTTTATTAAACAACTTTACGGCCATGAGAATCGAGGCAACCCATCCATTTTGGTTTAAAGGTAACTATTACCTATTGTTTTATGTAGAAATTATCCATTGCAACGATCACATACCCGTTAGTATTGCCGGCTCTTGGACTAAAAGCTGTAACGTCTGTAATTTTATTGCAATTGTGAATTTTGAAGCAGTGGTGGGAACCCCAACCTACTCTTTAGTGATGGAGTCCATTCGGATCGTTCATTTTTTTAAACAGGGGGCTCCGGTGCTGCAATAAGATAAAATTCAGGAAAACTATAAAAAGAAAACGTGCTAAATCGAAAAGTTGGATTTTTATGAGGAATTTAATCAACGATATCTCCAAAATCACTTATTTAACTATAAGACGTGTAAAATAAATTAAGTCTCAAATCTAATGTAGAATAAAAAAAAACACTATCAAACAGTAGGGGTCATTCCATGTAAAGGTAATAAGAGAAAATAATCCAGTCAATTGACCTAAGCAGCACTATGTTTTCACCCTAATGCTCTCCTTTAGGAATCGTGACCTGAATGAATTTCAAATTCGGGGCACTGTACTATTTATTGTGAAAGCCCAATAAGATAAATGCGAAAATGCGAGTCTATTGTTTTTTTTTTTTTTGATCTGAATTATTTTGTCAGGTGAACTTATTTTGGGCAGACACCTTGGTCTATTAGTGTCTTGTTATAATTTGTACTGAAAACCTTCAATTTTTCATCTAAGCATCCTTTAAGTCCGATTGTTTTGGTGATACTGTACAGGTTCTTTCCTCATATATTGACTCTCTCACTACAGGGGTTACGTGAAGAGATATCCAAAAATTGTAAATACAAAAGCTCTGGGGTTTTACCCGAAATTTTTAAATCCGATGTTAGAAACTTTTTTTTTTTAGAAATGTCAAATTTTGACAGATGGTCAGTTTTTTCTTATGAAACACCCTATATGTATGTGAACAAATAAATAGAATTAAACTCCAGATGAACAATTAAATAGAATTAAACTCCCGTTTTGTAGTTAAACACGAAGATACATTCGTTTGTGGATTTTTATTGAAGGATTTTCAATATCACTTTCAAAAACCTGCCTGTCCCTCTCCAAGTCAAAATTCAACTAAACACCTTAATTAAAACTAATATAAAAATATGGGTTTCTATGAGTCTTCCTCAACAATGGGAAAGGTCGGCCAGGTATAGACTTGCAGCATTCGTCCACTTAAGGGTTAGCGTCGCTTAATACTGTTCACATTCGGCCATCCTGATCGAATAATGCTGCATCATGTTACTGTAACAACAACAAGTATTTTATACATAGCAAATTATTTCATGGTTTTATGCACAGAGACAATTTCGACGGCGTCTTACGCTACGCAACGGAAATTTGTCTCGATGGCAATCATTACTGCTCAGAGGTACTTTTCAGCCAAAACAGGCACAAGGTACCTCGACGGCGATTTGAGCACAGAGAAATTCTCAACGGCTTCACGGAGCACAGAGATATTTCTCGACGGCTTACTCCATGCACAGAGAATTTCTCGACGGCTTACTCCATGCACAGAGATTTTCTCGACGGCTTACTCAATGCACAGAGATTTTCTCGACGGCTTACTCAATGCACAGAGATTTTCTCGACGGCTTGCTCATAGCACAGAGATTTTTCTCGACGGCTTGCATAGAGTTCACTTTCGACGGCATTTCTACACAGAAAGTAACTCGACAGCAACTTTTCATGTACGTATATAATATACCTTGACATTCAGGGCCCATCACAGTAGGTAACCCATGGTTTAATATGCTCTGCTGCATAAACTCCACAGTATGGTAGTCTTGATCTTTGAGATCCTGGAACGTCGCACACCTCATAACGATCGTTATCCAATATCTTATTGACTTTGAATGGCCCCTTCCATTTAGCTACCAACTTCCGACTAGTACCAGAGCTTACAATTGATGAAATCTTGACCAAAACTAAATCTCCCAAACATAAAGCAACCGGCTTTGCTCTGTGAATGTCAAACTGTAACTTTTGTTTTTCCTGTGGTTTAGAAATCTGTTCGATGGCCAATTTTCTCAATTCAGCAACATTCACGAGGTCGTCTTCTTCCACTGAATCGAAATGGTGCGAACTTGAACGGTATCCTAATAAGATCTGCGAAGGACAGCAATTTAAGGACTTATTCAAAGTATTATTAAGTCCCAGTTGGATATTTAAAATATTTTCGTCCCACTCGTCATCATCTTTATCTGCTCCCATAGTGGATAATGAGTCAAGAATAGTCCTATTATAACGCACGACCTGTCCATTTCCTCTGGGCATCCCCACTGCGTTTAGATGGTGATCTATTTTGCGCTCTTTGCAAAATTCTTTAAAATTTTTTGAAACAAAAGACTTTCCTCTATCGGTGATGATTCTCTTTGGGGCTCCAAAAATTTTTACTATTTCTGTGAGCTCACTTAATACATATTTGGTTCTGGTACTTTTCACAGCCTTAATAAAACAAAATTTTGTGAAAGCGTCAACAACAACAAGCACATTTGTATTCCCCTGCTTGCTTTTACAAAATGGTCCCAAATGATCAGCATGGATCGTGTGGAATGGGCGAGGAATTTTTGGAATCGGATGAAGGTATCCAGGTTTCTTACCAGATGCTGTTTTATGATACATGCAATTTATGCAGGCCTGTATATACTTTTTGATAAATTTTCTCATCTTAGGAAACCAAAACTTATTTACACGTTCGAAAGTTTTATCAAATGAAAAATGGCCTATATCATCATGATTAAATCGCAATACCTGCCATCGACACGCCTTCGGTAAAACTGCTCTACTTCCATATGGTGTCTTCTTCTAAACTTTGCCCCTTTTCAACTCATATTCCTTAAAGATTGCTTTATTTTTTTTCTCGCTCTGTAGACAGAAGAATTGTTTTGATGTTCTTAATATTCGTATCTGTCTCCTGTGTCGTCAAGATCCAATCTTCTTCAGTTAGCAGTGCAGCACATACGTTTTTCTTTTCCGATATGTTGGGATTTCTGCTTAAAGCATCTATATGCGTCATACTTGTACCAGGTCTATGTCTTATCTCAAAATCATACTTTTGAAATTCTTGTATCCAGCGGCCAATTCTTTGATTCAACTCCTTTTTCATTACTGCATTGCGTACAGCAGAGCAATCGGTACAAATTTGGAATCTTATTCCCACTAAGTAGTGTCGAAATCGTTTCAGGGATGTTAATATAGCTAATGCTTCCAACTTGAATGAATGGTACTTCTGTTCTGTTGGGCTTGTTGTTTTGCTGTAGTAGGCAATGACATATTCCTTATTGTTTTCTTTTTGTGTTAATATACCATCTAATCCTATCCTGCTGGCATCTGTGTATAAAATTGTTTCCCTTTTGCTGTCGAACAATGATAATATTGGTTGGGATGATAGCGAATGCTTTAGGCTTTGAAAAGCGCTCTGTTGTTCTTCAGCCCATATCCATGTCTGGACTTTTTTTAAAAGCTTCGTTAGAGGTTTGGATTTCTGAGCAAATTCGGGTACAAATTTTCTGAAATGTCCTGCCAATCCAAGAAATTGTCTAACATTATGAATATTTTTAGGTTTAGCGAAGTGTTCTATTGCGCTGATTTTCAAAGGACTTGGTTGTACAACGCCGTCCGTTATTTTGTACCCTAAATATTCAATTTCTGTACTAAGGAAGTTACACTTCTCTAAATTCAAGCAAGCTCCATGAGCTTCTAGACGTTGCAAGACTTCTTCCAGCTTGAATAAACCTTCTTCGATAGTGGTAGAGGGAATTAATATGTCGTCCAAATATACCAACACTTTGTTGAATCTGAGTTCTCCCAATATGTTGTCTACAGCTCGTTGAAACACGTAAGGTGCATTTGTGAGCCCAAATGGCACTTTTAAATATTCATATTTACCTTCTGGCGTAACAAATGCGGTAATTGGTATTCATTCTTCCGATAACTTAATTTGGTGGTATCCAGATCGAAAATCCAAGATGGTAAAATATTTTTGGCCTGCTAGACGATCAATGAGGTCTTCTATAATTGGAAATGGATAGTTTTGTTTATTGGTTATTTGATTTATACGTCTGAAGTCAACACATAACCTAGACGATCCGTTTTTCTTCTTTACCATGATCACGGGGCTAGCATAGCAGGACTCGGAGGGCCTAACAGTACCATTTTGAAGAAGTTGCTGAACTAATTCTCGAAGACACTTTTTTTCTGTCTCAGATAAACGATAAGGTCGATGAACAATTGGAACATCAGATTTCAATTCAATTTTCATTTCAATGCCTGAAATAGTGCCAATTTGATCCGATTCTTGCGGAAAACACTTTTTATATTTTTCTATAATTTTCTGAATTTTTCTATAATTTGTTTTATCTTGCATTCCAATGTGAATTACTTGTGTAGCATTCTGGGCTGAAATCAAATTAACCGTGCGAGCAGCAGGATAGAAATTTAATTTTGTTCCTGTTCGTGAATATGAAATGTTTAAGTTTTCAGTGAAATCCTGTCCAACTACAATATCAATAGTGGGAATACAGCACTCGACTAATAAAAATTCTACTTCCAGGTCAACATTGTCAATACATACATTGCATAATACTTTATCTTCGACGTTAATTTCAAACCCGCCAAAAACTGTTAAAATTGTTCCAAATTTTTCCATTTTATTTTCCAATTTCAGTTTTTTAACCATGTCGTAGGTAATGAGCGAACATTCACTACCAAAATCTATAAAACAATTTGCTGACACACCATTAATTTCAATTTTCTTATAAAATTTGTTCTTTGCCTCCTGTGCAGAAACCAGAAACACTTGTTTTTTTGGTCCCTGGGAATTATTTTGCTGTTTGTTTTGGTCAAAATCAAAGTTATTCTTATTCTTCTTGAAACATTGTTCTATAGTATGTCCTTTCTTCCTACAATAATTGCAGTGTAAATTGAAATCTCGACTGAAATGTGAAGGCTTGTTATTAAGAGGACAAAGTGATTGTTTCTGGCCTGTTCGGTTACATTTAAAACAAATAATATTTGCCTTTGTTTGCTGAGATGGAACATAGGATTTAGAAGGACGTGTGACTCCTGAAGGACCAGGTATGGGTTCAGAATTATTTTCAGTTTGCAATCCAGATTCAAAAGTTTTCAAATAGGCAGCTAACTTTGATGGGCCATTGATATTCGCAGCACGAACGGAAAACTTGATACTGTGGTTATTTATACCTCCCACAATCAAATCTACTTCATCAGACCCGCTTAAGTTTAAGTTCATTTTCCTTATTAGAGCTAATTTTTCGAAACAGTATTCAAAAATGTTTTTCTCTGATTTACACCGGTACGCGATCATTTTTTCCATGAGATTATGCAAATCGCGAGAGGACGGAAAAGTATCAAGAAGTGAAATTTTCCATTCTGACCAAGTTTTTGGAACAATAAAGAGACTTTTATACCATGTTTCCGCTGGCCCAGTAAATTTGTTGATAGCCAGATGACAAATATTTATGTCATTCCACTTATAAACATTTGCTAGCTCATCAATTTTTCCAATCCATTCACTAATATCGTCATGCAGTGGATTAAACTTAGGGATATCGTTATCTTTTACAGACATGCCAAATTTGGGAATTTGATCTCTTTTCAAACTATTAATTAGTTCTATCAAACCTGTATTTGCTCCCTCTTCGCTAACAGAGCCAGACGACATGGTTTTCGGAAAAGGCAACGGCGGTGTTGCTGGACTACGAGTACGTCGTTTACTTGCTCTATTCATGATTCTTTTCTTCTTAACATTTTTTTTTCTTTCACTGTCACTGTCATTACTAGGTGAGCTGCTTGAGCTTGAGCTTGAACTACTGCTCGAGCTTGAGTATCGCCTTTTCCGTTTCGACATGGCACCATCACACTATATTTTCAGTTCCTGCACTAGAGTCCGCACAATTAGACGTAATTTTTTTTTTTTTTTTTTTTTAACCAAAAAGTGAATTTTATCAAAATAAATGATTTGAAAACTAAAGTTCAATGTCCGATTCCAAGAAATCCCACTTCTGATGTGAACAAATAAATAGAATTAAACTCCAGATGAACAATTAAATAGAATTAAACTCCCGTTTTGTAGTTAAACACGAAGATACATTCGTTTGTGGATTTTTATTGAAGGATTTTCAATATCACTTTCAAAAACCTGCCTGTCCCTGTCCAAGTCAAAATTCAACTAAACACCTTAATTAAAAATAATATAAAAATATGGGTTTCTATGAGTCTTCCTCAACAATGGGAAAGGTCGGCCAGGTATAGACTTGCAGCATTCTTCCACTTAAGGGTTAGCGTCGCTAAATACTGTTCACATGTATATGACTTTATAGTTGAATATAGTCGATTTTCATGATTTCAAGTATACAGGATGTCCCACGACGTTTTTCCCAGTAGATTTCTTTTTTCAATTTTAAGCAATAAAGGACACTGGCCTTATTAGATACATGGCCTTATTTGGGTCAGGTACCTTAATTGAAATTTTGAGGATCTGGATAAATTTTTGTGCTGCTTCTACCATTGTCATCCAATTTCACTAATTTCGCTTCAATTTGAGTCAAGTGTTTGGAATCTTAAATGTAACTCATGATACCTATATTATGGCATTTTTCGTTACAAAATTGGCGATGCCATATTTGTTAAGACTTTGTTAAAGAAAATTATAAAAAAATTATACGGTGGAACATACGATGATGCGTTCCAAAGTTATCATTTGGGCAAAACCTCGTGGGACACCCTGTATATGGTGTAACTACTTTTAAGTGAGCCGTTATGGGGTCTTAACTTCAAGAACATAATACATACATTGAAACACATGAAATCTGTTCCAACCGAGATGAGAACCCTTCTAGAACGGTTTTGATGTCGGTTGGAACAGAGCTGGATGTGTTTCAATGTATTATTTTCTTAAAGCTTAGAGCCCGATATTATCAAAACGGCTCAATTGAAAGTAAACTAACCATATATTATATTTGGAATCGGAAAAATCGACTCTCTTCAAGCATAAAGTCATGGGTGTCACTATCTGTCAAAATTTGACATTTCTAAAAAAAAAACAAAAAAAATTGACATCGGATTCGAAAACTTCAGGTAAAACCCCAAAACTTTCGTTTCTAATTTTTTTGATATCTCTTCATACAGGGTGTCCCACGGTGGATGGCGTGTTAGACGTTTATGAAGAACTAAAAAGCGGATCATTTTAAAAATTTGATAACCGAGATAAACGACCATGATCTACACTTTAAAAATATTTTTGTTTATGCGGTGTTGCCGCTTCTACTCTAAACCAGTGGCAACATCCTGTATGTGATTGCATATTTGAATTCTATGTAAAAATCTGAGCAGATTTCATGTGATATACCCTATACCGAAGTTCAACTGTTTTGGAAATATTGACAGTTGAAAATTGACTTTTTGCAACTTTGACAGGCTCTAAAACCTGAACGCTTGATTTTAGAGAAAAACCTATTTTACATTCTTATCTAAGATTTTCATGAACTATCATTTGGCACCAACTTTGAATTTAACCGGGGATTAAATTTAATTGGAATTTTAAATCATGGATTAAATTCAAAGTTGGTGTCAAATGATAGTTTATAAAAATCTAATATGGGAATGTAAAATCGGTTTTTCTCTAAAATTAACTGTTCAGGTTTTACAGCCTGTCAAAGTTGCAAAAAGTCAATTTTCAACTGTCAATATTTCCAAAACAGTTGAAGTTAGGTATAGGGTATATTACATGAAATCTGCTCAGAATTTTACGTAGAATCAAAATATGCAATCACATACAGGGTGTTCTATTTAAAATAGCGATGTTGCCACTGGTTTAGAGTAGAAGCGGCAACACCGCATAAACAAAAATATTTTTAAAGTGTAGATTATGGTCGTTTATTCCTGTTGCCAAATTTTCGAAATGATTCGCTTTTTATTTTTCCATTAACGTCTAATACGCCATCCACCGTGGGACACCCTATATAACCCCTGAAGGGGGGGGTCAATATATGGGGGAAGACCCTGTACTTTTTAAAATAAATACAAAATCAAATTCTTTTTTAATGCTATTCGAGAAGAATCGGACATTTCTTATGAGTTTAATATAGCGTTAGTGCGAAGGACTTACGCTGTAATGGGAGGTCTATTACCTACTTTATGTACCGGGTGCTTTTTTTATTTTTGATATCATTTTGATCACCTGTAACTTTTTTGTTTTTGACGTTATCAAGGTAAACAAAAAAACAAAATGTAAGGTTAGTAGCCAAGTTGATTATATTTTTTTAAATGGTTCATCCTGTATATTAGGTATATGTATGTTCGATAGAATATTTTATTCTGATTACAATGATATAACACACCTCATATTTTGGTCCACTCGTTTTTGACAAATCGGCAAAAATATGAAACTTTTGAAATGAAACTTATTGGGCGGGGGTCTGATATTTGGGACGAGAATTATTGAGACTATTGAGAGTGTTTATACAAATTTCATATTTTTTTGTTGATTTGTCAAAAACGAGTGGACTAAAATATGGAGTGTGTTATAGGTATCATTGTAATCTGGATAAGATATTCTATCGAACATACATATAATATATAGGGTGTTCCATTTGAAAAAATATAATGTAGGCTAATATGTCAAAAAATTGATAGTATTTTGTTTCATGTGTAAAATGAAAAAAAACTTGGCTACTAACCCTACATTTTGTTTTCTGGTTTACCTTGATAACGCCAAAAACAAAAAAGTTACAGGTGATCAAAATTATATTAAAGATAAAAAAACACCCGGTACCTATACTTATAACATAATTAGCTGTTCTGATTTATTCGTATTTTCTAGGTAAACGGTTTGCTCCTGAGCAAGAAAGGAAAGAAACGGAACGTCAAAGACGAAGGATATCCGCCACCATGTGAGCAAAAACAGAATCCAAGTCTGCAGTGTCCCAAGGAACCGATGAAAAAACCAAAATATAAAAAACGACCGATGAATCAAAGTGCTTACAGAAAAATTGAAGCACCATACAATGATGAATCATGAAACGCATTAAAAAATCGAGGGAAATACATGTAACTACAGATAAGGTGTGGAAATAAAGACAAACAAAACAAAGTAAGCATTTTAATTTTATCTGGGATTTTTTTACGGAAAACTTATAGTTTCCTATACGACTTTCAAGGACCATAGCTTTTTAAATAGCATATATTTTGATTCAGGCTTCTTGCTTAGTATTAAATACATCCAGGCGTCAGCATCGTTTTACCTTCTGTTCCATGACAGGAAATGAAAAGCGTTTCTGAGTGAACCTGATTTTCACTAGCATGTTGTTCGTTAACTTGTAGCAGTATCTTTTATTGTCTTAAACTCGCTTCTACTGGTTACTAGCCAACCAAGAGAAGCTGATATAAGATCCTGTGATATCTCGGAATGTCTAGAAGTTATTCACTCACTCAAAAATCCCTTTTGCGTCTTGTTAAAGTTGACCTCTAGGCCGTTTCTCCTGTATGTCTGGTTGAATGCATTGATAATTGCCTGAAGATCTTCCTCTCTATTGGCCATCACGACGTTATCATCCTTGATCATTGAGTACGTTTATCTCGTGAAATTCGATTCCGTTCGACTTGATCCCATCCAGTGAATCTCTGTTTCTCTCATAAAATGAATTATCCGATCGATAAATCCTTTTTTTTCTATCGGATTCAAATAGAAAAAGACCAGACGAATTAAACAAAGCAAAAAAATCTTATTTTTGAATAAATTTGTGGCAAACTACCATGAGAGGGAAAAGAGGAAAGCAGTTTCTGATTTTTACAATGAAAGTAGATCCATACGGATTAGAAAGTCCGATCCGATTGAAAAACAGGATTGATTTAAAGACTTCCATCCGATACAAAATCAGGCGTCATCGTTTATCTCGCTGTTTTCAAGTGGATGGAGTTAGATCCGCTTGAGCGGCCCGAGATAAACGTGGTCATTGAGGTTCTCAATTAACAATACTTTCGTCTTGGCTCGAAATCTGTTCAGGTTCAATAAGCCGCCATCAAGACTGTATAGGAGTTCCACTCTTAACGGCAGGTGACCCTTGACAAGGCGAAGCATGGATACTATAGAGAAAATAAAGTGGGTGCAATAACACAGCCCCAGGGTGTATCAGGTTTGACTACAAAAAATTTAACACGTGAAAATATGGCCTATTTTTAACAAAAAAAGCTTATACGACATGGAGTCCAACTCAACCATTTTTAATAAAAAAGCCATTGAAGTTTTGACATTTTTTGACGAATATTTGAAAGATAAAGAAAAGAACATCTCACACTTCTTATGGATTTCGGTCACCAACAGGTTTTGTTGAAACTTTAGTATATTATTTGAGAAGTCGAAATAAGCATTTTCTTTCATTGCACCGACCTTGTAGTAATACAGGGTGATACTGAAAAATTGGGTCAAAGTTTTTTTTTTTTGTATTATCTACTGGTGAAATATTGCAATTTAACTTTAGTTGATAAAATAAAAATAATATAAAGGTACTCCATAATAGTATATTATATACCTAGGTAGACAAGTTGGTCATTATATATACCGAGCGCTTTTATAAACCGAGGCGCAAAGCGCCGAGGTTAATAATGCGTGAGGTATATAATGACTTTCTCTACCGAGGAATATATAGAATTTTTTTTACTACTGCTAGTAGAAAATAAAAAATTTGCTTAAAATATGTGCTCTAATTTTTTTTTTTTGAACGCCCTCTTGAAAGTGCTGCCCTCTATCAACAGCTTATGATAACTTCCTATGTACCTACAGAAACCTGTATTTTGTTTTAAATTGACGCATGAAATTGAAATTGGACCAATAGAAACATGACAATATCCTTGCGTCATGACGTCATTTTCATTATTGACCTAGGGACTTTTTCATTATTTTCATTATTCACCTAGGGAGAGAAATTCAATTTTTTCCTAGAAAAATAGATTGAATAATGACTATTTCTCAGGTAAGTAGTAAAAAAAAGATATTATTTTAATTTCTAGCATATACAGGGTGTTCCAATTTGAATACCGAACAGATTGGACATTCCTGAAGAGTATTCACGAGAAGGACTAGACATAACTACTAAGGAAGAAGTCCAACACGCCATTCAGTTATACAAAAACGGAAAAGTGACAGGTCTAGATAGTGTCTATTCAGAACTTATTGAAATCCTAACAAATGAAGAGTCACTACACGCAATGGTGAAGCTTAACTCTTAATCTTTTATAGTCAATATTCCTCCAAATAAGCAGCATCCCCTCTTCCCTCCAAAACCGATCACTTCCCGTTATTATCCTACTTAAGCCTGTAGGGACATTGGAAGAAAAATCAAGCATCCCACACAATGTTCGCCAAACTTCGGTCCGGATCCCGAGCCTCCCTCAACAAAACGAAACTCCCAGGACTTTCAATATTTTAGTTTAGCTCGTGATTTTGCCGGGAAAAGGCGAATCTCCGCCTCTGGAACACTCCGGTTTCTCTGGACCAACGCATATCGCGTAATTTCGAAGGACAGCGTGTTTTGAGTTGCGAAATCATAACTCCGATATTAAAACAAAAGGATTTATGGTGGTGTGATTTAATTTAGGGATGTGTTAAATTGACTTTAGGCAAGTTTGGGAGTTATTTCAAAATAGGTAAAAATAAATTATTATATTTTTATCATAATATATGAATACATAAAAGAGAAAATTAATTTAAACGTAACTACCAAAACTTATGACATGTGTGTAATACAATATAAATGAGATATTTCAAATTAACCTCGATCAACATACTGAAAAGCTCAGAAACGTGTTTTTAATTACCACCATCAAAGCATTTTTCTGTGGCTCCAAACCTTGGCCTTTTGTGAATGGCAACACAAAAAGATCAAAGATAATAAAAATAGGATGGAAGCGTGAAATTGCCCTTAATGTGCGGTTTGAACGCGGTCCTTAATAAAAAGGAATTGAAAAGAAAATGCCTTTTTTTCGGAACATAAAACCCTCACAAGTGTTCCTGGAAGAAAGATGCTCTTGACTAGTTTTCAGGAAAGTGATTTTTTCTTAGAATTTTATTCAATGGACCTCTCGAAACGTTTAATGCTAGTTTGTGAATTAATTACATAATATAGTCGGTTATGTTTAAATTTAATAAATAAAAATTGGTATTATAAATTTTTCTACCAATTCTGCTGAGCCATTTGTTGTTATGTAGTATCGTTCTCAACTTCTCCTAGCTCGAGCAATTAGTCTGTGAGAACATTATTATTAAAAAAATCATGGCATTGATCATCAAATTTACCCTTAACCGCTTATCGTTTGATGTAGCCTATACCTATACTTAATATCGCAGCATAAAAACAACTGATTGTACCATCAACTTCTTTATTTCAAATGGATTACCCGCTATATTACAATTTTGGATTCTACGAGAAATTCTAAGCACATTTTGTGTATAATTACCTAACATGATCGATGTACTTTTGAGGTGTTGGTACTGCGATAATTTTAATGGTACCCAAAACATATAACAGGAAATTCGTATTCTACGAACAATTTAAAATAGTTTTTGTATAAATTTTCCTATACCTGAAGAGTACTGTTTTTGAGATATTTGGTGTCTTTCAAGTTTCAACCAACAAAAATTCGCTCTTGGTTTAACATAAGACATCAAATCCAAATATTTCAAAAACAGTACACTTTAGGCACAGCTTTAGGCATAGGAACATGTACACAAAAACGATTTTAAATTGTTCGCAGAATACGAATTTTCAGTAATTACTATGGGAATATCACTATTACCACTGGAAGACCCTTTTATGCTTCTAAAAGAAGCCTAAAGCTGCACGACATATTCGTGAGCACCTATAATTTCAACATGTTTCGAAAGGTACAGTTTCGCTGACGCGTCTGGCGGTGGTGACTGATCGCTGCGTCTTTTGTAACCTCAGACGCAGCCGCCGGTCGCGGCGACAAGTGGTTTGGTTGGCGCGTCTCATCCTCATCTCTTTTATTTACATCGTACATCTTGACGTTTTCAAATAAATTTATAACATGTTCAAGGGGTATCTTGAGGTTTTGGTTCCTGTCTGATGACAAATAAATAGGAACCTAAAACCGTCTCTCTTTGCTGAAAAGGATATTTTTTCCATGCATTTTGTTTTATTGGAAAATTTTCACAATGCTCACCCTCGTAGTGGTATATAGCATATTTTTGTACTTCTTCAATGAATAGTTCATCCTGGATTGTCGAAAATTTAGCCATTTTTCCTTCAAAAATCGTCTAACAGCGCGTCTAGACTGATCTATCTATAGTGAAATTAATTAAACAGTGTATGCACGTGATCAAAATTAATGACATAAGCACGTCGCAATGTTGCCGCTATCAACTTTCGTTTTACTTTGACATACCATATCTAGTAAAATTTGTTATCACTAAAGCAAACAAACATCGATTTTTATATGAATAGATAGTGTATTATGAACACAATCTAAAAAAACTACTCACTTTTCGTCGTAAATTTGATTACGAATAGAGCTAACATCAAGGTGATCTTGATTCGTAACCCGCTTCTTATGTGAACATTTTTTCTTTGGTGAATTTAACCCTAAATTATTCCTAACTTTTCGAGATATTTTATATTGGATTTTACTCACAGTGGTTATACCAATATTCAGTGTAGCTGCAACACGCTGGAAAAATATTCCCAATTAAAGCCCCAGAAGATTTATATTTGATAGTATCAATATATTGTAGTATAACATACCCAGGTTCGTTCAGTAAGATTGAACGATGAGAATTTTTATTACCTTTAAAACAACAAATCTTCTGAAAAATTAAATGAAAAACAAATAGGACCTACGTTGTGGAGACTTACTCAATTTTACTTACTGAACATGCGCCCGACATAGCAAATATTTGGGAAATTTAAGGGAAGTTGTGATATATAAAAAAAACGAAAAATTTGTGAAACGTCTCCTTTATTATCAAAAAAAAAAACGTACCGTTCTCGACCTAGAATTCTCGAGGGAAAAGAGAACGGCAGAGAAAACCTCGATCTAACATTCCTCAAAAATCGAAACATACTGTGTCATTTTAATAATAATTGTGAGTCATTAATTCAATAATTTAAGTCAATAAAAGTTTAACACGGGCGGTAGTGATCTTGTGCTAAAATTTTAATTACACACACTACATTCAATCAACACTACCTATAATCAATACTGAAGAGTTTTTGTTAGTTAGCCGGTCTGCCGGAAGGTACTGAGGTCCCATACGGGATGCTACCTAGCTATAGTTGTTTGTGAGCCAATATCTCTAGATTGATTAATTCAATTTGTTAGGATATTCTCTCGTCAGGGTAGGAAAATGTTAGTAAATTCAACAAAGCTCTAATACACGCTCTTAATACACAAAATCGAAATCTCAGCACAAAAAGACAGCACATAATTTCTTAGGTTTTAATTTACTCTTTATCTGTGTTGTTTACAGCATGAAACGATTTTGGTTAAATACATAAAGAATGCACATGTTATAAAAACTATTATAAACAAACAAAAAATACATAAAAATGAACAAAATAAAAGGAACTCTCAAAAACAAAATAATAATTAATCCACTAACCTGTACGCTTCTTACACACACACACACTAATAACAAATTGGATTGAACAATCAATTTTAATGCAAAATAGAAATGAAAATTGAATAATGAATAATTTCAGACACGCGTCTAAAGGAACAGCGCCAGCTTCTTCTCTCGTTTTTCTAATGCCTAATCGTCTCTTCTCTTCTATCCTCTTCGGTTTTCAGTACCTTCATTTTTCTGTGGCGCGCTCGTTCCTCTAAACTTGTACGGCGCATACATGGTTGCAACATTTAATTTTATTCAGTAAATATTTGTTTTAAAAAATTAAGATTTGAAGAAATAATATTTTTAAATAGGTGGTTTTCCTCAATACTTCACCACACTAACGCTATTTAATGGCAAAAAGGGGCCCCCCATTATCTCGTTCCTGTTCAAAGAAACTAATTAAAGACGCAACAAGTTTCTGCCTCTGACTATTCAATGACTGTGGCATTTTATAGATACACAAATAGAAATAATTTTAAGTTATTAAAATCAGTTACCGCAGATTTGCAGCAATATTTGGCAACATAACCCATGAGTGCCAACCTAAATGTCATTTTATCGGCCGATTCGGTTAAATGCCAACAGTGTTCTGTCTTTTTTTAACTAAGGTTAAATAAAAAGAAGAATGAGCTCTCAGCTTGAAAGGAATTTTAATTTCTTACAAACTGCAATTGGCAATAATTTCGACGTCATTGATCACGTGCATACACAATTTAAATAATTTCACTATAGCAGTCGAGTTGCGAACGCTGCGACTGGGCCGCTAGTGGCCGCGGCTGAAACTCTCCAGCGGAACCAGAAGTACGCAGTCGCGAGTCGCCGACGCCAGACGCGCCAGTGAATCCATACCTAAGCGGTCGCCATTTTTGAAAGTATACTTTTTCGAGCGCTTGCTGTGATAAACGTGCTTCGATAGACAAATAACATTGCTTGCTGGGATTGACAAATATGTCATGTCATATGACCCTGTTGCATACAAACCAAAAAGATCGTTCATCAGAGAAGTATCTGCTACATAAACGTTCATCTTCTGAGCATAAGCATGTTGACGGTCAGTCGATTCTGGTCAACGCGGCCATTATCGTATAAGTTTGAAGAAGGATTGAACCCATTACTTTTTTTCACGTGGCTCCGGCTTAAATTAACCGGGTTACAAAACGGTGAGTAGCGGTTTGTCAAGTGATGACATCATTGAAAATGCCACTTGAAAACAAACGGTTAGAAAAATCTGATTTCAAACTAGGCAATCCAACGACCTGTCAATATATTTTATAATAGGATGATGTACCCTCTAGTGACTGCACCAAAATTTTAGGTGTATTTTGAAAAAAAAAATGCCCCCATCATTTATTTAAACTTTGATTGCTTCCATGTTCGTAGATTGAGTGGGTAGCACCGAATTTTCGCGACAAACTATTTCCATGTGGACGCAGCCTCTAGCCAGCATTCAAACTCATGACGTCACAAGACGAATTATGGTTCGTCTTTGATGAAGAAAATTCGCTCTAGTTAGAAATTCCAGAATAATATTAACAAAACACATTTTTATATTTAAGTTTACACCTGACACAATTTTCCCGCTCTCCGTTGTTTAAAAATTTTCTATTTTTTTTTGTTTTAACCGTTAAAAAATACAGGTTGGAAAGTAATAAAAGATGACATGCGCGCGCAACTAGTGGGTTGCAATGTAGCCAGTTTGTATTGTTGCTAACTGAACAAATGTAGACAATACATATCGAATATTATAACATTAGAGAAGTGATATAGTATCAAGTGTTCTACAACGCCTTAAATCAGACAAAAGAAGAGCTTTAAAGTGTATGTTAACATCGCTTGCACTTTTGTTTTGATAAATGTTTCATAATAGACTGTGAGATAGGGGACTGTTTAGTGGAGTCATTTTTTTTTGTCTGGCACTTTGAGGGCTGAATGTGGCTACTAAGCTAATGAGAATATGGGTGATTTTAATGCCTGCCTCCCGTTCGAAAATTTGCAGAAGAAAAAAATTGATTTACATGAGGAATTTTTTTTTAATGATCTCAAATTTTTTGGCTTCTAAATAAAAGATTGATATTGATAAATAATTCACCCATAAAAAATACCAGATGCTTTTCAATAGCTGAAAAAGTGGGGATGAGTGTCAACTTCCAAGAGGAAAGAAAAGAACTTTCCGCGTTTACTTTTTGTCTGGTAATCGAGAGAATGGAAGGTTTTGTTGTGAAAATATCGCTGAAAAATCGCCAGACGGTAATCCCAGTTCGAAGTCGAGTTTTCCGGCGAAACATTCTGTGGACATTTCGAACAGGTGGCAGGCACTAAAACCACCTATATTCTCATCAGCTAACTAGCCACATTCATCCCTCAAAATGCCAGACAAAAAAAAATTACTCCACTAAACAGGCCCTATCTCACGGTCTATAAGGCAACATCGAACAATGAAAGTGCAAAGGAATATGTCAAGTATAATCTGACATAATTTCAAACAACACTGCAGTGAGTTCAGGAGTGCGTTCGAAAAAGGGTTAAATTTTACCCAAAGCTGAGTCACGTGGTCGGAAGAGTAATTTTTTTCTGGCGTATTTTCGAACGCACTGGTGTATAATTATAACCTAACATATATACATAACATCTTGGCCCAGTGTTCTGTGCATTCCATTTATCTGTTTGTGCCTATTATCAACAACAACGGAAAACGGAAAATGGAACAAATAAATCTGACTAAATATGAAAGTAGGTAGTAGATTTAAATCATGAAAAACTGACAAGAATGACACGAGTAAAATTTACCCAGCGGCAGAGTTGGTTAGGAAAAAGTGCACACTGGGTAGCACCCCGGATATTGTGGAACTAGCGTGAAAGTCAACCGGAGTTTATACCAATTCATTTTCGAACGGCTGGTGTGCACTCGGTATGATGCCCAGACTGATTTCAAACGCACTCTAGAAGTAATACTTAAAGTATTAGTTTGCTCTTTGTCGAATTACACGCTAGAAAGAAAGAAGAAACGATTAATTCTAAACTGGCCCCTGAATAAGTATATAATGCAAGCCCGTAACAAACTCGCCTTTCATTGGACGCTCACCTGCAGCCCACGAGTTGCGCGCGCAGTCAAGGTAAAAAAAGATAGGTCAATTATCAATTTTTGGAAATTAGTTGAAACGTCAGGTAATTGATGTAACAGATAGCATGATGGCGCCTCCAGGATCAAAATATTCCGGAGGTAAAATACCCGACCACTCGGATCTCCGGGCGTCGGGTGATCCTGGGGGTCCTTCATGCAAAGATATAAAGAGAAGATCAAAAACTCAACTCAGAATTGATTTTAGCAATATAAGAGGAATAAGTACAAATATGAATTCAGTTCACCAACATCTTGAAGAACAAAGACCTGACATCCTTGTTCTCACTGAAACTAAAATCAGGTCTGCAACACCTATTGTGAACTATCTTTATCCCGGCTATGACCTACACCACCGATTTCGACATAATTTTGGGATCTGTGTGTACATTAAAAATGACCTTTCATGTCATCGAGAGGAGAAGCTAGAACCAGCGAACCTTGATATCATATGGCTAAAATTCACCTCAAAGTCATCGACCAAGTTTATCTGCTGCCTCTACCGACCGCCAAGTAACACCGATTACCAAAACTTTTTCGCGACATTATCCGAAAGCTGTGATAGTATACAGTCAAACTATCCACAGGCGGAAATTGTCTTTTTAGGCGATTTCAACGTCCACAATATACCCTGGCTGAAACACCACAACAAAACAGATAACGAAGGCAGAGAAGCAGAAGCTTTTGCCATAAGTTGTGGTCTAACGCAGCTTGTCGATGAACCTACCCGTATCTCAGAAAGGGGCGAATTTGCAGCGCTTTTAGACTTGTTCCTAACCACCAATCCTGACTCGTACACAATTCAAGTAGATACTCCACTTGGTTCGTCCGATCATAAACTTATAATAACAAAGTGCGAAATGCTCATCCCACCAAGCCTACAACCACTTCCTCGTAAAATGTGGCACTATAAATCGGCAAAATGGAATGACCTAAAACAGTATTACCTGGATTTTCCATGGCAAGAGGTTTGCTTTAAAACAGCTGATCCCACTATTTGCTGTAATGAAATAACACAAGTAATCTTATCTGGAATGGACGCATATATCCCACATACAACTAAACGTAGAGCTAATGCAAAACCTTGGTTCAACAGCCAGTGTCAAACGGCTGTACAGAAAAAACAGAGAGCATATAACCTTTGGAAACGACAACAAACCGCTCAAAACCACACAGAATTTATAGAAGCCAGAAATAGTTGCAAAATTACTATTGACTCCGCTAAAGAAACATACAATCAAAGAATAAAAAACAGGTTGCTGAATTGTCCAAGTAGTTCTAGGTCTTTTTGGTCTCTTGCAAAAGCTGTTGGATCTAACTTCACCAAGTCATCCATACCACTACTTACAGATAAAAATAATCACTTAGCCACAACATCAGACGAAAAAGCCAATATGCTTGCCCAAATGTTTTCCTCCAACTCCAACCTAACAGTGCCAAACGGAAAAACTCCACCGTTCATTGAAAGGGTTTCCCATAGTATGCCAGAGGTACCCTTTTGTCACAGAGAAATACGAAAATCCCTAAAAAAGCTGGATACAAACAAAGCAATGGGTCCGGATGGCATTCCCGCAATAGTACTCAAAAATTGCGCCAACGAACTCACCCCAACTTTCGCAAAATTATTCAATTTGTCTTACAGGCAAGGAGTATATCGAGGGCTGAAACGCAGGACCTCGTAACTAACATTTTCGACGAAATCGGGTTTTTGATGTAGTTGTCTTCTTTTATGTGAGCGCCATCTATTTCCGAAAGGACAAAATTCTACAAAAATTATTTATTTGTGAAAATAAACGAAAACAGTAACTCGTAACTTATTGCGCTGGGTTTCCCGAAGCATAACCTCGTAAATACAACACTGTTCAGGTTGGCGCCATTTAAGTATTGCCAAGGTAAGTGCTTTTGAGAATTAATAGTATTTAAATATTATGGAAACTAATGTGTAGGGTTGAATTTTGCTATTAACTGTTTAATTGGACAATAATCTTTATTCTCGCATAATAATTTTCCTGATATGGAAATCATTTTAGGTAAAATTTCACATTTAATTACAGGTGTTAGATACGAGGTCCTGCTCCATAATATATTCGTCAAGGAAGACCTCGTAACTACAACAATGTTAAATTTGAGCCATTTACGACTAGTCAAGGTGAGCGGTTTTGTGAATAGTATGTGAATAATGTGAAATAACTGATATGTAAATTTTGCTGATAATTATCAAGGTAATCAATAATCCTCATAGTCACATAGTGAATTTCCTGGATTGTTGATGATTTTACGTGAAATTTTCCATTTTTAATTGCAGATGCTAGTTACGAGGTCATGTTTAACATTGTTCTAGAGAAGATACGAGGTACTGCTGCCTAAAAATGTCTAGTCGCACGAAAAAAATTTTGGAATTGGCCAAACTAGCACATTCTAGCGAAAATACTACTGAAAAAAATGATTATACTCTTCAAGAAATCAGTGAAATTGAACTATCAGGAAATATTCTTCTAAATGAAGCCTTATCTCCAGAAGATATTTCTAATATCATCAGAAAAGTCGAGAATGTCTTTGATAACGATAATGAAACCATACACGAGGTTAACGAAATTGAAACACGACAACTAGTTGAAGCCTTAAGTTCAGAAGATATAATTACTATTATCAATGAAGCCGAGATTGTCTTTAATATTAACGAAAATCCAAGCGATTGTCATAATAATAGTGCTGTTTTGTCAGACATAACAAACGTGGTTAGCTGGCAAAAAGAAAATCAAACTCACAATGAACAATCTCATCTCGTAAGTAATGATATACAAAAGGTAAATGAAATTGAGACACGACAATATGAGGATGACATTATTATTGCGAATATTATCACAAAATCTGGAGAAGAAAATGCAGAAGAACCCGTTGTTTTAGATTTAGCATGCAAAGCTCATAGACCAGAACAAACTGACGTTTATGACAATGATGACTACAGTCCAGAAAGCGAAACAGACAGCGAAGAAAGTATGGAAGTCGATGAAGATGAAATACAGCTACAGGTCAATGTTATTTAAGATGAAATTGAGAATGAAAATGGAACAGTGGAGAGAAATGAAAAAAGAACAAATAAGAGGGTTATCAATAAGCAATTAAAAATGGCGGGAAAGCGGTATTTAGGGTTTAGAAAGCCACGGAATCAAAGCAATACGTTTCATGATACAGCAAGAACAGAGAGAAAATTAGGTGCCAGGTGCAGCTGTAAACAAAAAGCCAAAGATCTGATAAGAAAATGTTTCAAGGTGACGGAAGGAATGCGCCAAGCTATTTTTCAAAACTTTTGGTCTAACATGACGTGGGATCAACGAAAAGTGTACGTCAGTAATACTGCTAAAGTGACTGAAAAGGCTAGACCAAAAGAAGCAGAAAGCTCTCGACGAAATATAAACATCAAATATTTTTTGAAAAAGGCCTTAGAAGGACAGTGCAATGTTATTGTAATGGATGTTCAGTCTGTCAAGTTAGCACCACAGCTAAAAGCTAGCGCTCTTTATTACAGAACAAAATTGTACTGCCATAATTACATAATCTATAACCTAAAAGATTGATGAGCTACTTGTTACTGGTACGACGAAACTAACGCGGACGGTCAAGCATCTACCTACGCATCATTTCTTGTAGACTACTTGGAAGAAAATTTTTTGAACCCAAGTAATCCAATGATTCCTATCATCATTTACTCCGATGGGTGTACTGCTCAGAACCGCAATTGTGTAATATCTAACGCTTTACTTCACGTGTCAGAAAAATACAAAGTGTGTATAACCCAAAAGTATCTAGAAAAGGGTCACACTCAAATGGAGTGGGACTCTGTTCACAGTGCAATTGAGACCTCACTCAAAAATGAAGAGATTTATCTGCCCTGTGATTACTTACGGGTTACTAAAGAATCTCGTCAGAAGAATCCTTACATAGCCAAAAGCATGGACTATTCGTTTTTCAAAAATTACGCTTATAAGGAATACTTGAAGTATAGTTCATTTCGGCCTAGCAGAACGGGTGGTGACAGCAATGTTTTTCAGTATTATGAAGATAAAATTAGATTCAAGCTGAACTTTGAATTTGAATTTAAAGATTTACCAATCAGACCAAAGAACATACAGTTAAGCAACGTCATATTCCCTCAACTTTTCAGGCAAAGGCTACCTATTTCAAGCATCAAATACTCGCACCTGCAAGCGATTAAGCAAGTGATACCAAAAGACTGCTGGGGGTTTTATGACTCCCTTCCTCACAAATAGAATAATGGATTTTCTTTCATTTGTGAAAACACCAAATACTTATTTATAATATCCTAAGAGTTTTTGAATGAATTTTTAAGTTTGTTTATTTATTTTAGCATTTTGTTCAACTATAATGAAATTTCTTTTATTTGTGCAAGAAAACCAAATATTTTGTAATAGCTAGGATTAAGTTTTTTGATGAATCTATAAGTTTATTTAATTTGTTTTGCCATTTTGTTGAACTGGTAGTTAATGAAAATGTTTATTTTGATACCTATTTCAAATTCCCAATTTTCTCAATATTATTGCATAACCACGTAACTGACATACTTTTTAAAACATTAACTCGTAAGTGACGGTTATTTTTGAAAGTCCCTACTGAAGTTTTTTTTTTTCACTGCATTTATTTATTCGAAGTTTTTTCGAATAAAAAAATATCGATATTCGATAATTATTTCCCATTAATATTTTAAACAGTTTTTTGGTGCTCCTGCACATTTCACGATTTGTGAGATACGAGGTCCTGCGTTTCAGCCCTCGATATCCATCATCATGGAAGTCTGCCGCAGTACAACCCATTCCAAAGAAAGGAAAAAAAGACAGATCCGTTAAACTATAGACCAATTGCTCTACTTCCGGTGATATCAAAAGTAATGGAAAGAGTTGTGAACAATCACCTAACCAAGTACTTGGAAAAGTACAAAATTATCAACGATAAGCAATACGGATTTCGAAAATATAGGTCAACTGGCGATTTACTTACATACGTCACTCACTTATGGCAAAAAGCGATTGAGTTGCGGGGTGAAACAAGAACAATTGCCTTAGATATATCTAAAGCATTCGACAAAGTTTGGCATGAAAATCTGCTCAACAAGCTCAAAGCAATGGGATTATCGCCGAAACTTTGCACTTGGTTTGAAAGTTACCTAAAGGACAGATCCATTTATGTTGCACTGGATGGCCAGAACCCCAACTCTTACCAAATAAATGCTGGTGTGCCACAGGGAGCAATCCTTTCGCCAACTCTTTTCCTGATTTACATAAATGACCTCATAGATAAAACAGTAAATCCACTTTATTGCTTTGCAGACAATGGCAATGTAGTCTCCTCACTCATACCACCCACAGGTCTTTCCGCACGTGAATACCATCATCTTAGACTAACTCAAATATCGCAGATAAATAATGACCTGGAGATAATAGAGGACTGGGGTAACAAAAACCTTGTACAGTTCAACGCGCGAAAACCCAAGCAGCTCTGTTTTCAAAAAAGACCAGCACCGGTGAGCCAAACATCATGCTATCTGGAAGTGCTGTCACATTACAGAGTCAGTTGAACATCTTGGGGGTTACTGCAGAGACCAACATGTCTTGGCACAGTCACGTGGCAGATATTGCTAAAAGGGCCTCCCAAAAGCTGGGGGTGCTATTTCGTACAAGACATCTGTACACACCAAGCCAATTGCTAACACTCTACAAAGCCCAGATTCGACCAACTATGGAGTACTGCTCACATATATGGAGTGCAGCACCGAAACATACCTTAATGCTTGTGAATACCGTGCAAAAACGAGCTATCAAGCTGATCAATGACCCCGCACTTACTCGTAACTTGGATGGTCTCGAACATCGCAGATCTGTGGGCGATTTATCTCTCTTCTACAGGTACTATCACGGAAAACGCTCTGAAGAGTTGGCACGTATGATTCCACCGAGAGTAGCACCTACCAGGCGAACCCGTCAAACAGACGGTAACCATGAATTTACTGTCAACCTAGAGGCACCAAGAACCTCATTATATCAGAATTCATATCTCTGGAGAACAGCATCGCTGTGGAATAAACTCCCTGCGACGGTTTTTCCTGCAGGTTACAACCTGAACCGTTTCAAGACCAACATACACCGACATTTCCGCGCACTTGCCGCTTCTCGAGCGTGATAGGACATTTCCTTGCGAGTGCGCATATCCGTAAAAAAAAAAAATTGATATTAGGTATCTAACTCTGTGTCCCTACCTCAGATAGTTCGATGATAGTTCAGTCGTCCGACATGTCGTGTATAGAGTCTATTTTCGAAGGATATTAGCTTAAGACTTACTATTTGTTTAATTGGAAGTCTTTAGAAAGCGCTTTGGTAATAAATATAACTACTGCCCCCAGTTTCGCATAATAAGGTGTGTCCAGGTGATCGGTCATAATGTTCCAATATCCCCTCATAGTTCAAAAGTCAGTTCAGTTCTCCAGAACTAAGTTTAAATTTCACTTTCACTGCAGTATCTACCATTAACAAAATAACCTATCATTCACGTGATCAAATGAATCATTGAGAAACCACATAAAACTTCCACTCATAACCATTACGAATGTAATAAATAGGTTAATTATCGTGTTATGTTCACAAAATTATTATGAAAGATTATTTAATTTTTGAAAATTCGTCTTTGTTAATTATAACGCGAAAAAGTTAACTTTTGTCTGCGTATCCAAGTCCCAAACTTTCTGCCGCAAAAAAGGTAAAACCAAAACTTTCAGAAGCACGTTTCCAAATAAAGTGTTGGAGCGAGTTTCGCTGACCATCAACAAATTATTTTCACCACTTAAACTTTCTTTGGGGGATTCAATTAATTTGATTGATATATAGGAAAGATAACTGAAGAATATTAAACAGTTTTTGGATTATATTTTGCTCTCAAGGCTCAGGGAAATTACAATAAATAATTTCCTGGATATTATTCTGTCAAAAGCCTGTGTAAAGAAAAACGGTTCTGTCTCTTATTAAGATCTGCCGTCCTGTTGATTTTCATGAGAGAATATTAAAATATTGTATATAAAATAAACCTCATGACCTTTCTTGAAAAAAAAAAAAAATAAAATGCAGAAGAGAAGACAAGAGATTATCTTTTTACGTTTGGGTGCCATTGATAAATGTCAATCATTTATCAGCTTCAAAATTTCAAACACAAAAATTCAGGTTTCGAGACAAACTCAGGTATCGTTAGATGGGGTAAAATACATATACAGGTTTGGCAACATCGTATGGGCCAATTTAAATGCAATAGAATGAAATGTCTAGAAAAATTCTAAAGTTGAATAGAGAATAAAAACGATTTCCCCTGTTTCACTTTCAGCATTCCCAGCCATGTAGAATCTTGATGTTATAGTTAAATCTGTGGCTAGTTTCAATGAGGTGGTTAGAATAATTTGTTTCAGTTTCAAAACATCTTCCTATCTGACCTATATACGTTTTCAGACAATCATTACAGACTAGCTGGTAAACTCCTGATTTAACATTTGCTTTTATTGTTCTTAATTAGATGTTTACCAAGTGATGTTGAAGTTTTGAACGCAGCATTGATATTCAGTTTGTTTAAGTAAGAGCTAAGTTTATTGCTTGGTTGAACCAAAGTATGGATGAAAATGATTTGAAGTTTTTATTGAGATCGTGGATAGCATTGTTCAAAATGAGGAGAATTGCTTTCGTTTAGGGGGATAGAAATTAATCATACTATGAAAAGTTGCTAGGTAGTTTATGTTGTATTGGGTAACAGAAGAATTGTCGATAGTACCATTAGTACCATTGTATAAAGAGTCTGCACAATGATAGTACCTACTGTCAGTATGAGATAGTTGATGGTTTGTGATAATTGAATTTAGATTAAGAATGTAAGAAGTATGATGCCCTCATTTTTCTTTTCTATTGTTAAGATCTACAAAATTCATAGAATTGTTAATTCCCTTTTCAATAGTAAATTTAATATTTATAAAGTTTTAAAAGGTAGAAAGTTGATAATCGGTTCGAACAAAGCAAGTTAAAACGTCGTCTACGCTAGTGAGAAAATGGTTAAAGAGGCGGTTGTTAGTAATTAAATTTTCTAATGAGTTCATGAAAATTTCAGCTAATAAGTTGAGTGAATTATCCATAATTAGTCCATCTCTTCCCAAATAAAATTTATTATCAAACTCAAAATAATTTTGATTTATTCAAGTGTTCAAATTAGTGAATATTTCTTCTTGTAGGATGGGATTCCTTCTTTTATTAATTAAAAGTGGGTGATAATTAAAACTTTTTCTTTGCAAAGTACACTGGGAAATAAATTTGTAACATAAAAAAAAAATGGCTTTAGGAGGAAGTTTAATATCCTTGGTTTTGTATACAAGTTCGTACCTATATGTGTTTTTGATAACAAATTCACCAGTGTTTAGTTTGATAATTTCAATTAATCTTTTCGAGAAACATATGATGATACAGAAGATATAAAGGAAACTACTGGTCTGATCGCATAATCATTCTTATGTAATTTAATTAACGAGTATAATTTTGGGGCTTAAGGATTAATTATTTTGAGTTTAAATGAATCACTATGGCTATTTGCACGGGGAGGGGATGCTTGAGCTTAGTGGAGCTTTAAATGAGACTTTTGCTTCTACAAAGAGTCACATTCAAAGCTCCTCTTAAATTAAATACCCCTTAACTTGCCTTGCAAATATCCGTGAAAGACCCAAGGAATTTTGAATACTTGATCATACTCTTTTCCGAAAATTATTACTGAGGTCTTGATGAGGATTTTATACTTGCGTATATTGAGAAGGGAAATAGTTTTAATAAACTTTAGTGAAAATACAGTAGTGATTAGTTTTACTCTTCTTCGCAATCATGGATTTGTTTTTTCCAATTTTCAGCAACTCAATCATAAATAATTCAAAAAATTATGCACATCGACCACCCCACACCGCACATAATATATAGAAAGGTAAAATTCGTTGACGTGACATACCCGACCACTGTTTTGAAATTATAATAAAGGCATCCATCTAACTAGCGTTTAAATTCCGAAATCGTCCGTTCTGGCGCGACCGATCTGGCGCGACCGTTCTGGCGCGGCACTTCTGGCGCGGGTCCGTTGTGGCGCAGACCGCTTCGGGGGCGAAGCCTATTTGGCGCAGGTACGTCCTGGCGCGAAGACTTTATGGCAAATGATTCGGAAATAAAATTCCTTAAAACGTGATTAAAAAATAGTATACCTATCATATTATAAGGATTAAAAGTGCATCTTTTCAAAATTGCTAGGAAAAAAATAATGAGCTTTCAGTCCGCATGATATTTACTATTTTTAACCCCAACCAAGTCAAATCAAGTTATTAAACAATTTACTTTTAATCCGCCGGATTAAAAGTAACTTACTGATGTGCACATTTAATCCGCCGGATCAAAAGTAGAAAGCAACGAGCATATTTTTGTCCGGTACGAGAATGGGCCACTTTCGCGTGCCGGGAATATGGCAAATTATGATATTTCTTGACGCATAAGACACATGAATGCAACCGGGAATGAACAATATTTTGCAGAATTTTCAGATTATTGAATAAATTAATAAATAAAAATGAAAAATTTAAACAAAAAATCACGTGACTGAAAACGCTGTCTGATTGGCTAAAGCCGATATTCATGCTTTTGTTGCCATATTTAAAAATGCGAAATTTAAATGAGTTCAATGATTACCTATCCTATATTTTTTTTATAACATAGTAAAGGACTAAAATAGACTCTAGATAGGGAGTTGTCTAATGATGTACCAATGAAAAATTTGGCATCCTCGCATTTTTACTGATTTTACGGTTTGTGACGTCACATATCGGTCCAGCGTTTTCGCGGCAGTTTAAAAGTTCCATTTTAAAATAATTTTATTTTCATATACAGGGTGAGTTATTAGGCGCGCGGTGGTCCATATCTCCTATACTAACGGAGCTCGGAGAAAAAACTAAATACAAAACTTGTAGATAAACATGAGTACTACATTCCTAAATTATTTTCCAGAATACAGGGTGGCCCAATAACTAGTAGTGACACAAAGTTTTGTTTTTCAAATGACTCCCCCTGTGTCCCACTAAGGTCGGCCAGGTACGATATTATGGCGACCATAGACCTCACGTAACTTGAAAACGAATGCAGATATTGAATTGCGGTTTGCGACAAAATGTAGATATTTTTTTGCTCTTTAAGCACAGCAATACAAAAATAATATTAAGCCATTTGGATTTTTCATGAAAATTAGGAAAAACTGGATCTTGAATAAACAGCGCCCTCTAGCAGAGGCGGTGGGAACTATCGACCTCGAACGAAGTGGTGTTCTTAATAACAATGAAATTATCTTCCAAATAAACCCAAATTGAATGAGTTTGAATGAGAAGTATGGAAGATACAGCAATTTCTAAAAAAAAAAATTCACCAGCTTCCCCCACCCTTATTACTGAAGATACGAAAAAAAGCCTAATAACCAATCTTTTCTTGAGTGGTATTCGGCTGGACTATTTCACGAGAGAAACAAGCCAAATTTTCATTTGGAAAATTTATTTTCTTTAGGTGACACTTGTCAAACTCAATAGTTTTTTACATTAACCACGCCAAATTTTGCAGCTGAAAAACCATCATGTTGGTTTTGTCCAGATAGGAACAGGTAGGAGTTTTGTCAGTAGGGAACCGGCCTTTCCTCCAGTGTAAAACACTCTAGTGAAATAGTCATATACAGTGACCGCCAAAAAGTTTGCAACAAATGGGAAAATATTTTATTATTAAGATATCAAAGAGAATGTTACGTGGGATCAATTCGGCATACCCATCAACAAAAAAAGCACTGTGACAGATGTCATGTGACCACAGTTATGGCGGGAAATTTGAAAACTTCGCCTTAAATATGTAAAAAGTAGGGTTAGATGACCAGAAATCGAAAAATTGTAGAGAGAAAAGTGGTTCAGGATTCGATTTTACGTCTATTTGTGAATTTTTAAAAAGGTACAAGGATTTTTAATAAATATCAATTTTTTGGCCTGTTTTCTGGTAATTTGAAAAATATCAAAAACTTTTCGCTTGGTTCACATAATTCAAAGTAAAACTAGCCAAAAAAAAATCCAGTGCAGTCATTCTGCTTAATTGTTCCGCGGAAAATTGTAAAAACCCAAAAATTCATTTTCAGACCATTCTGATCTTGTTGCAATGACCTACAGAAAGCAAAAATTTGAAATATCAAATTTGGAATTATCATGAAATCTTTCTAAATGATCCAATACCTCTTTTCTAAATTCAATTAAACCAATATTTTTCCGAAAAGTTTTTAATATTCTCCAAATTACCAGAAAACAGACCAAAAAATTGATATTTATTAAAAATCCTTATACCTTTCCAAAAATTGACACATAGACGTAAAATCGAATTCTGAATCACTTTTCCCTCTACAATTTCTCGATTTCTGGCCATCTGACCCCACTTTTCACATATTTGAGGTGAACTTTTTAAATTTCCCGCCATAACTGGGGTCACATGACATCTGCCACAGTGCTTTTTTTTGTTGATAGGTATGCTGAATTGATCCCACATAACATTCTTTTTGATATTTTAATGAAAAAATATTTTCCCATTTGTTGCAAACTTTTTGGCGGTCATGGTATATGATAATTCCCCATGTCAAAAATTTAGTAACTATGTTGGCAACACAAGCCTTTTCTACATAAAACATTTGGAAGCATTGACAATTTTACATTGTATTGCCAACATTATGTCATTTTGACTATTATCTTAAAAAAAACAGACTTCATTCAATATTGGAATCTTGAAAATTTGACATTTCACAAATTTCTGCTTGCCTTCGGCAAGCAGCTCGTCCAAATTTAAAGGGCACTTCGAAGTGAACTTCAAATTCATTCCAATGTAAATGGATCGGTGCTGCCGCCATATGACAAGCACGTCAATTTCAAGACAAATTGGACTTCGACGTGAATGTAAATGCAGCAGAAAACTTGTCGAAAAATGCCAAAGTAATGCCATTTTTGGTTATAAATTAAATTATTGTATGATAGACCAGGGCTGCGTTCATAAACGGCTAAAGCCAAGCCCAAATTGGCATATTGCGTTCAAGTTCAGCTCCAGCGTGCGAAAAACGGTTGGCTTTACATGTGGGTATATCACTTTTGGCACAAATAACAACACATAAATAAGACAATATAGAAAGCTTCTAGAACGGAAGTAGAAGTTGTGAATAGATAATACTAACGCTGCCAATCTGAAAATAATAAATTTAAAAATGTTTACGAAAATTTAAAAATAAGCATAAACAAACCAGGGACAAATTTATAGGTTAATCCTGATGGCAAGTGTCATGAGAATTGAGAATCAGTATTTAGCGTTTCAGCAAATTCACACCAGATTTGGCATCGCCTGTAGAAGGGGAAAAGTAGGTTTTGGCATTAGCATTGCCATCCTTGAACGCAGTCCGGAGATTTTGGGGATTTTTGTTCAATGACATCATATTACGTTTCACTATGGACCGGCCCTTGATGGCGATTTATTGATTCCAACGCAGTGCGAGAAGGATAGTGCTAATTGTGGCAAAACACAACGGGATTTGTTGTTTTTGTCAAGCAAGTTGTAAAGGTTTGTATCAACGCTAATTTATTCCGATCGGTTTCATTTCGTTTTTTTCTTCAATATCACTCCTGGATCCGACTAAGTATTCTGTTATATTTGAGTGAAAGGCCAATAAAATATCAATTTGGTTCCCCCTGTGCTGCATTTAATTGCAAAATAGAATGGCAGAATGACAACCTATTACGGCCCTTAGATAAAAATATGAGTGTTTGCCTCAAATAGCTCCATCTCTCTCGGACCCCTCTTTCTGATGTTGGCTGCAAACAAACACTGTTCGAGAATATGGCCAGGGCCGGTCCATTAGGGAAATGTCATTGTTTTTGTTGTACTTCTTTTTTCTGATCGCAACTGTACAAATAATACTGTATTTTTGGAGTAATATTTCAATTAAAAATTTCCTGTGGAAAATTTTATTGAAAATGCACTATTTGGACGTTGAACAAACGACTTTTATTGGAAAAAATACTATTTATATACAGTGACCGCCAAAAAGTTTGCAACAAATGGGAAAATATTTTATTATTAAAATATCAAAAAGAATGTTACGTGAGATCAATTCAGCATACCTATCAACAAAAAAAAGCACTGTGACAGATGTCATGTGACGACATTTATGGCGGGAAATTTAAAAAGTTCGCCTCAAATATGTAAAAAGTGGGGTTAGATGACCAGAAATCGAAAAATTGTAAAGAGAAAAGTGGTTCAGAATTCGATTTTACGCCTATATGTCAATTTTTGAATAAGTACAAGGATTTTTAATAAATCTCAATTTTTTGGTCTGTTTTTTGGTAATTTGGAGAATATTGAAAACTTGTCGGAAAAATATTGGTTTAATTGAATTTAGAAAAGAGGAATTGGATCATTTAGAAAGATTTTATGATAATTCCAAATTTGTTATTTCAAATTTTTGCTTTCTGTAGGTCATTGCAACAAGATCAGAGTGGTCTAAAAATGAATTTTTGGGTTTTTACAATTTTCCGCGGGACAATTAAGCAGAATGACTGCACTGGATTTTTTTTGGTTAGTTTCACTTTGAATTATGTGAACCAAGCGAAAAGTTTTTGATATTTTTCAAATTACCAGAAAACAGGCCAAAAAATTGATATTTATTAAAAATCCTTGTACCTTTTTAAAAATTCACACATAGACGTAAAATCGAATCCTGAACCACTTTTTTCTGTACAATTTTTCGATTTCTGGTCATCTAACCCCACTTTTTACATATTTAAGGCGAACTTTTCAAATTTCCCGCCATAACTGTGGTCACATGACATCTGTCACAGTGCTTTTTTTTGTTGATGGATATGCTGAATCGATCCCACGTAACATTCTCTTTGATATCTTAATAATAAAATATTTTCCCATTTGTTGTTTGATAATTCCCCATGTCAAAAATAGGTGATTTTTATAAAAACTAGTTAGTTCATTTGTGAATTTTGTGATAACGTGTTAGAAATGGAAGTGCAAATTAAAAGTAAACAGGGGCGTGAGAAATTTATCGAGAATGGATTTTTGTATGTATTCGACAGATACAGTGCGTGTGGAACAAAAAAATTCTGGCGTTGCGATAGGAAGGGTGAAGGTTGTCATGTGAGAATACATACAGAAGATGGCACTATAGTGAAAATTATACACCATCATACACATGATAGTTCAGCTGCTGCAGTGGAAGTCCAGAAGATTAAAACTAAAATTAAAGATAGAGCCGCGTCTACAATGGAAGCTCCTGCTCAAATTCTTAATAATGTTTTGAGTTCTGACGGTGAAAATGTGCCAAGAAGTGTTTTGGCTGCATTGCCTGTGCAAACAGCAATGAAGAAAATGATTAGAAGGCAGAGAAATGAAGTGAATAGAGTGCCGCCCGTACCACGGAGCCTGGAAGAACTGGAAATTCCTGAAAAATATAAGACCGTCGTGGGAAGAGATAACCAGGAAGAAGATTTTCTTCTGGCAGATAGCGGCGCAAGCCCTACCAGAATTTTAATTTTTGGAAGACGCGAGAATTTGAAGGTATGTCAGAATTGTGTACCGTTAAGCGAGACCCTCTGAACTCTGTGAGTGAGAAATGACTTAAACCATTTCAAATCTGTACCCCTGAACCGATAAAGCTCGAGCTTGTGCAAAAGTATTTCGTGGTCAACACAGTCAAACGCTTTGCTTAAATCGCAAAACACCGCTGCTGCCACCTCCCCATCGTTCAGACTCGAATATAAATTTTCAAGGAAAGAAAAGACAGCGTCATTAGTGCCTTTACCAGCCTGAAACCCAAATTGTCTAGAGTTTAATATGTTATACTTGAGGAAAAAATCATTCATGCGTTTTTTTACTAATCTTTCAATTATTTTAGAAAGCACTGGTAATAGGGCTATTGGCCTGTAGTTTTCAGGTAAATCATGATCCCCACCCTTAAACAAAGGCACTACCACCGCCCGCTTCAAACATTCTGGAAATATACCCTCGCAAAACGACAAATCAATACACTCAGACAAAACAGTTATTGCCTCATCTGGGAGCCCCAGAAACAGTCGAATAGAGATTTCATCCCATCCAGCAGCCCCATCTTTTTTAATTTCGGACATAGTCCCCCTAATTTCAACTGCATCAGTTGGAGAAAGAAAAAATGAAGCTTGGATACCATTGTCATTTAAGAACTGTCTAAAATCAGAATTATTTGGCATGTCTTTTGCCAATGAGGCAGCGACGGAACAAAAAAAGTTATTCATATCTCCCGCGGATAGACTTGATTCTACCCGTAATTTCTTTGCCGTGCCCCTCAGCTCGTTGACACATTTCCAGGCTTCTCGTTGCTTGTTATTAGCACGATTTATGCGTTTACTATAGTAAATTTGTTTTGCACACTTAATTGTTTGTCTGTAAATTCGCCTGTATGAAGAAAAAACATTACTAAAGTATTCATTGTTTTGAAGTATTTTCTAATGTAATGCAAACTTCGCATGTTTTTTGCTGATGTTTTCAGACCTTTTGTGATCCATGGTTTACTTGTTTTTTGTTTTAATATTTTTACTGGAAAGGAAGTTTCAAAAGTACTTCAGTTATATGATCCAGCATTCTATCTCGCTTCAACTAGGGTTAAACAAAAAAAAAGCGATCTAAGTTTAAAACGAATTTTAATTTCTTACAAACTGCAAGTGGTAATATTTTCGACGTCATTGATAGAACTGCATCCATTAATTTCACTATAGCTAATATGTTTTCAATTATTTGCGCCATAAAGTCTTCGCGCCAGAATGTACCTGCGCCAAATAGGCTTCGCGCCCGGAAGGGTCTGCGCCACAACGGACCCGCGCCATAAGGGCCGCGCCAGAACGGCCGCGCCAGATCGGTCGCGCCAGAACGTCCTAGACCGTTTAAATTCTGGTACAGGGAATACGGTACCGACCAATAAGAACAAAGCGATTTGACGTTACATTTTGGAAGATATGTTATATTGTTATTTGTTGATATTGCCGGTCGGTATGTGTTTGTACATGGCTCTCGCTCTTTTCGCTCTGAGTTCAAATTTTGTATTTTGACGATTACATTAATTATTTAATTAATAAGGATTACCTCATACATGCAGATATGGCGAATTTTGAGTGCAAAAAATGTTTACGTACGTACCTCCAATTTAAGACTCTAAGGTAAATTCTGGCGTAGTCTGTTTTTATTATGTGGAACAAGAAATATTTATTTGAAATATTGTTAGGAGACATATCAAGCAAAGTCATCCTGATGAAATTAGAGAGTTAGCTCCACTACCCGAAAGAAAGTTTACTTGTGAACTTTGCCCAAAATCATAATATAATAACAAGAAATCCTTGAGTAATAATGAAAGAACATAGTATGTTTTTCCTCTGTGCAGACATCAATGTTTCCAAAAATCCAGGCTGTTTGAGCACTGCAAGAACCAACATAATATATTTGCAGAGGTATCAGAACATGAATTTGAAACATTTCAAGAATTTGAAGTTTGGAAGGAAGAGATTCAATTAAACACAAAATCAAAGTTTATAAAAAATTGAAATGGTGGTTGCAATTCCAAAAGAAACACTAAATTTATTTATTACATTTGCCATAGATCCGGACAATTCATTAACAAAAAGAACAGGAAACGGAATCTGAAAAATCAAAGATCCAATAAAATTAACGGAGTTTGTCCCGCATCCCTAACAGTTAAAACTGAAGAAAGTGGCATAACATCAGTTAAATTTGTACAAACCCATGTTGGCCATGAAAATGATTTGGGCCACTTAACGCTCAGTGTGAATGAAAGAAAATCAATTGCCAGAAAAATTGCATCAAGTGTTCCATTCCATGTCATTCTAGACGAAGTCAGAGAATCAGTTTCGCAAGATGAAATACAATATGTACTAAAGAAAATGGATTTAGCCAACATTGAAAAAAGTTTTAAGCTGGATGCTTGTGACAGAAAAGATGAAAGTGATGCAATTAGTGTCAATTCGTGGGTGTGCGAACTAAGGGACACGAAAGACTGTATATTATATTATTCTATAAACCACAGGAACAGTGTTGTGAAAGTTACCCAGATTTACGTCCAAATAAATTTGTATTAATTATTATGAACAATGCTCAGATTGAAATGCTTCAAAAATATGGCAACGATGTGTATAGATGGAACACACGGATTGAATAAATATGATTTCGAGCTGGTTACATAATTTGTACCCGATGAGTTAAAGACAGGTTTTTTCCTGTGGCTTTTTAATTACTAACCGCTGTGACAAAGATGTTCTTTCATTTTTTTTTTTAATGTCATACAAAGATGTGGTATTGTTCGATCAAATGTTTTCATGTCCGACATGGCAAATTGTTCCTGCAATGCCTTTATTACTACTATGTCAATCACAACCCACAGACTTTTTTGTATATGGCACGTCGATAAAGCCTGGCGGAAGAATTTATCAAAAATAAAACTGAAAGAGAAACAAGTTGAAACTTACAAATTGCTGAGAACTATGATGGAAGAGAAGACCAAAATGCATTTGTTGTTATATGATTTTGGGCAAAGTTCACAAGTAAACTTTCTTTCGGGTAGTAGAGCTAACTCTCCAATTTCATCAGGACGACTTTGCTTGATACGTGTCCTGAAAATATTTCAAATAAATATTTCTTGTTTCACATAATAAAAACAGACTACGCCAGAATTTACCTTAGAGTCTTTAAGTTGGAGGTACGTACGTAAAGATTTTTGGCACTCAAAATTGGCCATATCCGCATGTATGTAGGTCATCCTTATAAATTAAATAATTATGTAATCGTCAAAATACAAAATTCAAAACACATACCGACCGGCAATGTCAACAAATAACAATATAACATAACCTCAAAAATATAACGTCAAAGCGCTTTGTTTTTGTTGGTCGGTACCGAATTGCCTGTACCAGAATTTAAACGCTAGTCATCCATCTATCAAGGCCTATAAGATAGCTTTCAGTAGTGTAAGTTCGTGGGTTCTGTAACCCCTTTTGTTAACAAATCAACAGGAGGCCCATAATATGCTCAGTTTGCTTAGCCAATAATTATTAGGGGTGGGCCACTAGTTTAATTGTACAGAATGGCAAGGGCGCCACTGGATTTGAAAAATAAAATAAATAATTAAATTACATAAAATATCGAAGTGTGAAAATTCAGAAACACCCTAAAAAAAAAAAATTAGCAAACGGTAATTGATAATTCTGAAAAGGAAAAAAAAATAAGGCATGCAACTCAACCAAATCTTGACATAGACAATACCAATAAAACACTCAAGCAATTTTCAAATCAAAATAGTACATATTTTCACACTGTTGTTAAAGATCAAGAATTAAATATTTCTAAAAGATAAATATCAATTGTTGGTAGAACACTTTATATAAAATCAATAAATAGAGGTTAACTCTCAATAAAATTCACCAAATTCCAACAAAAAAAACAATATTACAATGTACCTCAATATACTTGCCACATAAGTTCATTAACAGTCGCTGGCCATATCATTATCATGAAATAAAAATATAAAAGATTCAAGTTTCCAGAAAAAAAAAAAAAAAAAAGAAAAAAAAAATTATTGAAAATTGTGTTGATAAATATGGTCAGCTTCTCCTTAAAGAATAAATTCAATAAAATCAACTTGCACCTGTATGAAATCAAAAGTTGGGTTAAATGGCCAGGAGATATAATAGAAATTCTCAGTAGTAATAACCCAAGGACATTGATAATTGTCCGGAAAAAATTTATGACAGACTTCGAAAGCTTGTTGCTTGAAAACAGAAGGACGCGTTAGCGGAGGTCTGTTTTCTATAAGCAACAAGCTTGAGAAAGTTCTTATACATTTTTGAGCATTTATCAATCTTCGAGGGTTATTCGGATAGAATTTTTTTTGACAGCAATGTCCGAGACAATGGGTGGTATGAATAAAAACGAAGTACTTGCTCCTACTACAAGTAGTAGTATATTCTGCGAAGTATTTACTTCATAAAGAAGAATTTACTATTTTCCGGTAGTTGCGAAATGTAGTATCTACTTCATTTTAAAGTAAATACTACGGAGAATATATTACTACTTGTAGTAGTAGCAAGTACTTCGATTTATTCATACCACCCAATGTCTCATAGAGTGAAAACAACCATAGGGCTGTTTTCAGTTTAATGTTGACATGATTGGGTGAATAGTGTCACATGACAATGAATAACCAAATTTAACTAGTTGGTAGAATTGTCAAAAAAATTTCAAATATACATATATCCTGTTCACAATCCGATGTCCACAGGTGCAGGTAAACTTATCACCTTTGCCTATCAAATAGCATTGAAAGGTGATTTTACCTGTACCTACCTGTGGACATCGGATTGTGAATGGATAATATAAGTTGTACCCAAGTTAAAAATTGATCAAATTTCGAAGATGTAGGTACTGTTAGGGTAAGTAAATAAACTTATGTATATTTCTCCAATATATCGTTGCCGTTGACCAGCTGAAAACAAGTGACGCAGAATTTTGTTCGTCGCCAAGGAAAGATTGTTTAATTATTGTCACATTGTCACATTGTCAAATTATTAATATATTTTGTAATTTTGTATTGACTATTTCACTAGAGTGTATTACACCAGCAATAAATTCGGTATTCACCTGACAATAACGCTACCTGGACAATACCAACAACATGGTATTTCAGCGACCATCTTTTGACATTGTCAAACTGGTATTTTTAATTTGAAGTTTTTATTCATAATTTTGCATTTTATTTATTTCAAAATCTTACGTGAAATAGTCATGACGAATACCACTCGAGAAAAAATTGTGTAGGCAAAATTGTTCTCAAGGTTTTATTCAAGTTTGTTGCTTTTCGGCAAATTGCCAAGCAACAAACTTTCATACCTTTCGAAAATTTTGCCGACAAAATTTTTTCTCTTGTGATATTATATATGAAAATTCAATTCAACGATCAGTTTCATTTATACAGTTCACTGTTGGAGCTAACATTTTGGTCCTATCGACACGGATACGTTATTGTTTTCTCCAGTCAATTTTCGCAGTCAAGGCGGGGAAGGGCCAAGGCGGTCATTGTTCTATCTGTTCCTGTTGGCATTGGCTCAGTTAAATGGTTCAACCGGGTGACGTTGGTGTAGCACCTTAGGCCAATACAGGGAGTTCCAGTCTGGAATATTAGTCGACAAAGTGTTGAAAGTCCGTTCTATTAATTATTACAGCATAGATAATTGGCAATTCATTTGGTTTTGTGTTGTGTTTGAGATCTGGTAAGTAAGTACTGGAATCATTTATTGCGCAGTTGTTGCCTTTTATATTTTTCAGCTTTGAGTATTATGGTTATTATGGCGGATTTACGCAAATTGAAATTGAAAAGAGGTACTCTGAAAGGTAATTTAACTAGAATAAAAGGGTTTGTCGATAAACTTGATTTAGCAAAGCTATCCGAATTAGACTTGATTCGAATCGAAACTCGGCTAGAAAATGTTGAACCTCTTTTATCTCAGTTTAATGATGTCCAGACGGATATAGAGTGTCAATTGTCTATAGATACAACAGCTGAGGGTGTTGAGGTAGATATAGATGTCATTATTGAATCTGAAAATGTTGAAAGGTTTAATTTTGAAAAAGAATATTTTTCTATTCTCAGTAGAATTAAATCAATTTTGAACAATTCAGGTGTTGACAATCAGTCAGGTAGCGCCGGTAGCGGTGGAGCATCTCGTGCTAGTAATGCTCCACAGCAAGTGAGTCAAAAACCGTCTATAAAGTTGCCTGATCTAAAATTACCTGTTTTTGATGGCTCTTATGGCAAGTGGCTCGAATTTAGAGATGCCTTTCGTGCTATTGTCCATGAGAATGTGCATTTGTCGGATGTGGAGAAGTTCTTCTATTTGAAATCTTTTCTTAGTGAAGAACCATTGCATGCAATTGCTAATTTGCAGGTTACTAATGACAATTATCCCAATGTTTGGACTATCTTGACCGATAGGTATGAAAACAATCGTCTAATTATTTATAATTATATCAAGGATTTGTTTGATTTTCCAAAAGTCATGAAAGAGTCATATACTGAGCTTAGAAAACTTTACGATATATTCAATAAAAATTTAAGATCTTTGAAAAGCCTTGGTCAGGAAGTTGAGCATTGGGACACACTCATTGTATTCATGCTCACAAATAAATTCGATCTCATAACTCTTCGAGAATGGGAATCCTTTCAGGTAAAAAGTAACGAACTTCCTAGCTTGGAAGACGTTAACAAATTCTTGAAGGCAAGAAGCGAGTTATTGGAAAAGTTGGAATCCTCAAAAATGGAAATTAAATCAGAAAAAATTGAATGTCATTTGGCAGCTACGCCACAAAATAAATTTTCTTGTTATTTTTGTAATAAGCCACACTCCATTTATAAATGTTTCGCATTCAGGAATTTGAATGTGCAAGCTCGACTCGCATCTATAAGTGAATTAAAATTGTGTTTGAATTGTTTTAGTCCAGAACACACAAGCAACTGTTCAAAGTCGAGCTCTTGTCGTCATTGCGGCCAGGAACATAATTCACTATTGCATTCTGAGGAGTATCCGGTGCCCCCGTCAGCTGAACCTGAGAGTGCTGCTGTGTTGAGCGCCATGACTCCGTCCACTGAATCTGGGAAAAATTATAATACAACGTTATCACTGCTAGCCACTGCTAAAATTCGAGTTCTAGGTAGGGACGGAGTGATTTACATTGTTCGAGCCTTACTTGATCCAGGATCGCAGAGCAATTTCATGTCGGAAAGTTTGGTTAACAAACTGGGTCTCCAGAAACATTGCGTTAATTTCAAAATTATTGGAGTAGGTCAAGCGTTGTCAGCTACGGCGAGTTCCAGAGTAGATGTGACTGTCATGTCGAATGTAAATAATGATTTCGAAGAAACTATTCCTTGTTTGGTCATTTCCAAAATAACTCAGAATTTGCCATCGGTGTCCTTTGACATTTCGAAATGGAATATTCCCAAAAATGTAAGTTTAGCTGACGAAGCATTCAATTCACGAGGTAACATCGACATGTTGTTACGTAATGACGTATTCTTCAGAATACTGCTTATGAAACAAATTCGTTCTACTGGTATGACAGTTCTTCAAAAGACTAGATCGGGCTGGATTATTGGTGGTAACTTTAATCCGTTATGTGCTTTCAATTCTCAGGACAGGGTAATGGCATGTCTTTCGTTAGAGCAGAAAATAGATCGAGACTTGACAAAATTCTGGGAACTAGAGGAATGTGACTGGAATGTAAAGGTTATGTCTGAGGCCGAAGAATATTGCGAAAGTCGTTTTGTCAACAACTTTTCTCGCGATTCTGAAGGTCGTTTTGTTGTCAAATTTCCATTCAAAGAAACTGTTGGTCAACTAGGTCTTTCCAGGCAAATGGCTTATAAGAGATTCCTTTTTTTGGAAAAACGCTTACACAGGGACGCATGGTTAAAGAAAGAATATGTCTCGTTTATTAATGAATACAGCGATCTTGGTCATATGACGAAAATTACAGACTTTTCGATGGATTCGAGGGATTCAAATAAGTATTTTTATCTACCACATCATGCAGTTGTCAAACAAGCCAGTTTGACAACCAAGGTCCGAGTTGTCTTTGATGCTTCAGCACAAAGCGATACTGGGGATTCTTTGAATGACGTGCAATATGTGGGCCCAACCATTCAAAATGATTTATTATCTATTCTTCTAAATTTTCGAATTTTTCCCTATGTTATCAATGCTGATATTGCGAAGATGTACCGACAAGTCTTGATTAATCCTTCTGAACGTGGATATCAAAGAATTTTATGGAGAAATCCTGACAATCAATCCGCCGACATTGAATGTTTTGAGCTTAACACCGTGACATACGGTTGTGCTTCTTCACCGTTTCTGGCGTTTCGAACTTTGTATCAATTGGGTCTAGAATTTAAAGATAAATATCCTGAAGCAAGCCAGGCTATAATGAAATGTTTTTATCTTGATGACTTATTGACTGGTGCGTTTTCGAAGTCCAAATTGTTGCAACTTCAACACGATATATTTTTGATTCTTAGTACCGCTGGGTTTAAGTTGCGAAAATGGCTTTCGAATCAGCCTGAGCTAATGAACCAATTTGAAGTGGATCAAGATCAATTTTCGAGTATTTTGCATCTAGGTGAGGGCTAACAGAATAAAACATTGGGTATATTTTGGAATGCTACTCAGGATTCAATTCACTATTCTATTAGGGCTTCTGATACGACGGATATAAAAATTTCGAAACGAATTATTTTGTCCATTACCAGTCAAATATTTAACCCAATGGGTTTACTGGGTCCAATTGTGGTAGTTGCAAAATTAATTCTACAATGTCTTTGGCGAGAACGGATAACGTGGGACGAACCAGTGTCACAATGTCTTAGAGAAAAATGGCTGATATTTTGTGAGGACTTGAAACTTCTCAATCAAGTAACTATTCCTCGTCATGTACTAGATAATAATTTTAAAATCTTACAAATTCATGATTTTGCGGACGCATCGGAAAAAGCATAAGGCGCTTGTGTTTACATGGTTTGTTTGACAGCTTCTGGTGAATATATTTCTTCCAATCTTATCCTTTCCAAATCGTGTGTGGCCCCGATAAAAACGATAACTCTAGCGCGTTTAGAGCTTTGTGCAGCATATGTTGCTGCTAAATTGGTGAAAAAGGTCAAACAATCAATAGAAATTCAAGTTGACAAATATTTCTACTGGACAGATTCATCCATAGCATTATGTTGGATTCAAAGTTGCCCAAGTAGAAAGAAAACTTTTGTAGCAAACCGCGTAACAAAAATTCAAAACTTGTCTAACTCTGAGGATTGGTATCATATTCGATCAGAAAACAACCCCGCGGATTGTTTATCCAGAGGAGCCTCTAGTACTTATTTACTCGAGTCAGACTTATGGTGGAAAGGACCCACATTAGTATTTTCCAGTCCCTTAAAAGAAACTCAAAAGGTTGTTGAATTAACCTCAGACATACCTGAACAGAAAGTTCTTAGTCATTCTATAGTTTTGATGGAGGTCTTTGATTTTGATTTTGTCCGATTCTCGTCTCTGCTAAAGTTACAACGAATTATTGCAATATGTTTTCGAGTTTATTTTCGTCTCAAATCTAAGACTGTCTCAGTTGGTATCATTCAATCCGAAGAACTAAATAATGCTCTTATTTGCTTAGTAAGAATATCACAAATCCAATCGTTTCCAAAAGAATATGCTACATTACAAAGAGGCGAAACTTTATCCACTTCTAGTCAAATTTTGAGTTTAAATCCCTATTTGGATGAAGCAGGATTGATCAGAGTTGGTGGACGCATACAAAAGGCAAATATTTCAGTTGATCAAAAACATCCTATTATAGTGCATAATAAACATCCTCTTACTGTTTTGATTTTGAGACATGAACATATAGAGTTATTACATTGTGGGCCTCAACAGCTTCTATATTCAATCCGTCAAAGGTTTTGGCCAATTTCCGGTCGTCGAATTTCCCGATCAATCGTACGAAATTGTGTTGTGTGTTTTAGGGCTAAACCAGTTGCACAGCACTATCAAATGGGAAATTTGCCTGAAAGTCGAGTTACAGCAATTCAACCTGTCTTTACACATACTGGTATTGATTATGCTGGACCAATAACTATAAGAGACAGAAAAACGAGAAATCCAAAAAGCTTAAAGGCCTACGTGTGTGTGTTTGTTTGCGTGAGTACGAAATGTATACATCTAGACGTCGTCACTGACATGACCACTCCTTCTTTCATTGCAGTATTAAAACGCTTCATAGCAAGACGGGGTAAACCTTTGCATATTTATTCAGACAATGGTTCTACATTCGTGGGGGCCAATGCGACGCTTTTTGACTTTATTAAGACTAATCCAAATGATATAGCCTCAACACTTTCAGCTGAAGGAATATCGTGGCACTTTAATCCGCCTAGAGCACCTAATATTGGTGGCTTATGGAAAGCCGGTGTAAAAAGCTTTAAATTCCATTTGAAACGCGTTATAGGTGCTTCTAGTCTTACTTATGAGGATCTTTGCACAATATTAATTCAAATTGAAGGGGTGTTGAACTCCCGGCCATTATCACCGCTGTCTACGGACCCTCAGGATACAACACCACTTACTCCGGCCCATTTTCTGGTGGGAAAACCTTTAACCGCCCTTCCAGAACCAGATTACACGATCGTCGCGGAAAATCGACTGAGCAAATATCAGCGTTTACAAGCTATGGTTCATCATTTCTGGCGATGGAATGTGGAATACATCTCCGAATTGCAGTCTCGAATCAAATGGAAAAAGTCTTACACCAAACTATTAGCAGCCCAGACAGCATAGTTCATGTAGTCAGTGTACGATGTGCTGATGTTTCGGTATTTAAACGTGCAATATCTAAAATTTGTGTTTTGCCAATTCAGTGAACCCTTTCTTTTTTTTTTTTTAAATATGATATAGTTCAATTGGTTTAATGTTGAAATTAGTTATTTCAAGGCTGGCGGCATGTTAGGGCAAGTAAATAAACTTATGTATATTTCTCCAATATATCGTTGCCGTTGACCAGCTGAAAACAAGTGACGGAGAATTTTGTTCGTCGCCAAGGAAAGATTGTTTAATTATTGTCACATTGTCAAATTATTAATATATTTTGTAATTTTGTATTAAAAATTCAATTCAACGATCAGTTTCATTTATACAGTCCACTGTTGGAGCTAACAGGTACTTACTCAAAAATTTTAAAGTTAGAGCATGTTGTCCTTTCAGTTCAGATTATTGATTATGAATAATGAAATTAACATTCCTAAAATATGGCAATATTATAAGTTAACTAAAGATAAATCTATAATAAATTCGATGATTCGAAAATTAATTATTTCACCATTACCTCGGTGTCAAAAATGTGAAATTTTAAATATGTATATGTAAGCCGTATCAGAAAAAAGAATCAATTAATTTTGTTAATTGATTTTAGAAAAGATTTCTTAAAAAAAAGATATTAAAATTTATTAATGAAACTTTATACAAGCCTCCATTCCAACAAAAGGGGGATTGCGGTAGCCATCCAGCCATAGCCATCCATTTTCTGTCACTTGGCGAGGGAAGTTGCACTTGGAAATTGCAGATTCTAGCCTTGAATCAAGGTAGATAGGGGATAGATAGAAGTTCTCAAGAAGCGTCAAATGTCGAGGTACAGGAGTGAATACGTAAGGGACTTGATCATAGAAAAGTGATTTATAAATTCTTAAATAGAAAATTCACTGGATTCATCCCCTCCGCTTATTGTTTTAGTTCGTGACTACACCGCTGTGCGCCCATATCGCCGTTTCTGAACGTCCCCCTAGTTTTTATTCTAATCTTTGACCTCACCGATGAGTTAGCTATCTTTGTTTACTGAATAGAAAATGACAATGACCGACATAGAATGGTGGATATAAAAACCAGTCAGAAAAACGCAGGGGTCCATTTGACATCATAATGCATAGGTATGTAATCTGAATCAATTTGTTGAGTGCGTCGTTGATTGTTTTGAATTCCAAGACTGTGAAAGACGTAATAAGTGCATCACCAGCAGCCGGTTTAAGAGTTGTTGCCACAATGTGTGACCAGGCGGCAAAAAATAAATCGACTAGAAGCGAATTGCAGCCACAGACCCGGGAAATCTACATCAAAAACAACACAGAAACAGAAATTTTGGTTTTGTTGGAGTCAGACACGCCAGATCCTCTTGAATATAAACTATTTTATTCATTAAGTGATTCTCACAAATATAGGAAAATAAAATTTATAAAATTTTAGTTTTGATTATTGAAATGTCAAACCAGTCATTTGAAACCGAGATTCAAACAGCCCGCCAAATATTAATTCAATGACTACACCGCTATGGCAGCACCGTCGCAAATGTCACTTGGCGACTACAACAGAAGTGAGCGTTCTATATCTAGAATATAAATCACTTTTCTATGGACTTGATTCCTAGATATCCCTGTAAAAGCTCTATGCCAAACTCCACAAAAATGGTGTTCTTTAAAAATGTGGGCTTGTTGGGAATGGATTTGTTGAGAGAAGCGGCTCTTTGGAAAAACGGATCCTTGGAAAACCGTAAGTAATAGAGGCATTCCATGAAGAACCATTACAAAAAAAAAAGACTTACCACGAGAGGGTTCGAAATTCAAACTTGAATAAAATGGTACCTAATCACAAAACTTTCGATTCAAATTTTTTCGGTATTCAATGGATTACGCAACTTTATTTCGTTAAAACAGTGCCTGATGGCCGATAAGGTTATTTTATTCATGAGAACGGTAATCACAGTTGAGGAAGATGGCTGCCCCCAGGCCAGAGTCGAGCTATCAGGGCAAACGGCAAAATTTAAAAGCGACGAAGAAAAAACAAGCTGAACAAGCAGAGCTTCCCTTCAAAAAAAGCCAACGGAAAGTGTTAGTATACCAAACCGGTACTTCAAATTTAAACGAAAAACGTATGCCGTCTAGGTTAATAAATTGCTATTGTTATTGACGAGAGAAACCTTCTTTCAATTTCTTTCAATAATGGCAGTCAACAGACTGTCAGCATTCAAGGCAATAATTTTATTAAATTACCGCCTTGAGAAAAAGAAAAACAGCAACATTTAGCATGTTACAGCATCATAGGTTGCTCCCTCAGAGAGTTGATCCATACGTCTAACGGAAGTTCAGCGAGGTAGCATCATGCCTGCTCCCGTGAGTTTGACAGAGAGAGTATGATCCGTCATCCGCGTCATCTGACAAGCTGCATTCATAATATTGTCACAACTACCCGCTATACGGGGGTGACATGGGGGGTTTGTAGCTTTGGGGGTTGATGGAGAGAAACTCGCTCAGGTTATATAAAAATATAGATATATATTTTCCCAAATATAACCTTACATGTACGCTAATCCTATAAGATACATGACCCTTCGAACACTGGGGTCCTTATAGGGAGCCACACGTCAATGCTGCTTGGGGGACTGTAGATTAGTTTATCGTCACCGTTATGCCTTGTCCAGAGGGGCGTTCCCAACGAGAGGTAATTGCACTGGACAACGATAAGGCTGAAGATACTCAGAGGGGCTTTCCCAACGAGAGGTACTTGCACTGGGGAGACTTAATTCCAGAAGGACTTTTCCAACGAGAGGTACTTGCACTGGTTTAAGTCTGCCTTTGCTGCGGCTTGCAACGCAATTTATATCAATTTATTGCTGAATTGCAATAAACATCCGATCGAATCGGCAATTAAATTAATAAGGTTAAATACCGGGTCCTCCTTTCCTAAGCAGCTAGTTGACATATGCCCCCCCTCCATGAAGCATTGGACCCCAATGCTTGGAAGAGACATATGTCACAACTGCCCGCTTTACGGGGGTGTCATGGGGGGTTTGTAGCTTTGGGGGTTGATGGAGAGAAACTCGCTCAGGTTATATAAAAATATAGATATATATTTTTCCCAAATATGCCCTTACATGTACGCTAATCCTATGAGATGCATGACCCTTCGAACACTGGGGTCCTTATATGGGGGCCACACGTCAACGCTGCTTGGGGGACTATAGATTAGTTTATCGTCACCCTTATGCCTTGTCCAGAGGGGCGTTCCCAACGAGAGGTAATTGCACTGGACAACGATAAGGCTGAAGATACCCAGAGGGGCTTTCTCAACGAGAGGTGCTTGCACTGGGGAGACTTAATTCCAGAGGGGCTTTTCCAACTAGAGGTACTTGCACTGGTTTAAGTCTGCCTTTGCTGCGGCTTGCAACGCAATTTATATCAATTTATTGCTGAATTGCAATAAACATCCGATCGAATCGGCAATTAAATTAATAAGGTTAAATACCGGGTCCTCCTTTCCTAAGCAGCTAGTTGACATATGCCCCCCCTCCATGAAGCATTGGACCCCAATGCTTAGAAGAGACATTTACAACAAAATATATACAAATGAAATAATACAATAATATCCTTATCCTAAAAATATCCCTTCTTTACAATATTAGCCTAATTATAAAATATCCCGTATGCTTAACAATTCAATAATCCAAATATCGCGTATGGAGAAAAAAAATTAGAAATTAAAATTAACAAAAGTTTTTTATGGTGAGATGGGTGAGGGTGCATTATTATGCAGGTTACTACAAAAAAAATATCTTACAACTAAGAAATTTCATCAACGTCACCGCTTCAGCCATGGTTTTTTTTTCTTTTGGTCTGGTCCTGTTTTCTGTATTGTGAGTCTGTTCTGGTTCCAAATACTTCTTGGTAGGTCAGCTAGATCGTGGGGTGTACGGTCCCACGGTCTGTGTCGTTTCCTGGTTTGTTATGCTTCTTTCTTGTTCATTATGCTGTATTCTGTCTTTCAAGTGGATTGGTTCTGGCTCCACGTACTTCCTGGTGATTTGGTCAGCTAGATCGTGGGGTGATATCGGTCCCACGGTCTAAGTGTCGTTTCCTGGTTTGTTATGCTTCTTTCTTGTTCATCGGTCCATACCCATTTGTTTCTTCTGGTTTGAAGTTCCTAGCCCCTGCACAGTCCAGAGCTAGGTCCTTCTATTACAATGCCTTCCCTCGAATTTGTTTTGTAGTCCGTCCCTGGTTGGTAGTTTTGTATATACATGCAAAAAACAAAATAATATTTTTTAAAAAATGTGCTTATTCCTATAATAACATAATTTAATTATGACCCACATTCGGGCCACCAAATTTCATCATCGGTTATTTGTTGATCATGGCTACAACAGGTAAGCTTAGTCCAACTTGTTTTTTGTATATCCATATGCCTTATTTTTGCAGCTCTTATTTTTCTAAGATCCCTTCGGCGGCTTTTTCCGTCGAAAGAATGTTTCTGATTCTGAATTCAAAGTTGGTATCAAATGATAGCTTATGAAAACTTAGAATCTAACACAAAAATTAACCGTTTAGGTTTTACAGCCTGTGAAAGTTGCAAAAAAGTCAATTTTCAACTGTTAATATTTTCAAAACAGTTGAGCTTAGGTATATGGTATACTTATCTCATGAAATTTTCAGAATTTCACGTATCATCCCAATATTCAATAATATATATTCTTCCATTTGAAATAAGACAATTGGAGCACGACCAGCTTTTCTAAAACACCCTGTTTATGCAGTGAGTTTTTCAAAAAAAAAAATATTTCAACCATAAAACTTTCAACTGAGACACTTCTTTTTAAAATGTCAAATAAAAAAGATATCCTGACCTTTATAACCAATCCCTATACTTAATAAATCACTGCGACAAACTATAAACCAAGAATTATTTGTGAATTAAAAAAATAATGATGTACCTTTTTTCCTTGAAATCTTGAAACAGATCTGATGCAGTTAGACCATTGGTAGCTTAAATTTGGATTATAATTTTATTTAGACTTATTGCATAATGCTTATAATCATTAAGATATTTCAGAGCATTAATTTTCTTTGTAGGTACATAGAAACAAACTAAAAACTTATAGTAAGTAATAACTCCAGAAAAGTCTCTTTCTAACACAAACTAACTAACTTTGTTTTCTCACCTAAGTTTCCTCGTTAAATTCTTTCTGCATTATGTTGCTTCAACAAATTGGTGTCCTTTTACAAAAGAATCGCTGAGTTAAGAACTAAATTAGAGCACTAATAACAGTGGTTGGAAATTGTCGCGTTAAGAAATTTTAAGACGCAAATTGAGGCCACCAAAAATCTTTTATGGCAAAGAAAATTCTATTTTTATTATGCGGAACTTAAACAGGGTATCATTTTATATCTATGCATCCCCGAAGCATCTTTTTGAGGATGGGAAAAGTTCTAAAACTATGCAGTTGTGCCATTTATTTTCTATATTTTCGCTCGAAAGACTTTGCAGTATTATTTTTCAACATAAAGGGGGTTGCAAATTGAATTTTTTGGAACCGAAACACAGCTTTTAAGAAATATTTGAAACTAGAGTTCAATTTTTGGAAATTACGATTGTATCCTAGATGCAATCGTAAAATGTGCACTTGCTTTTACGGGTTATTTTTCTGGTTCAAGTATTTCAGTGGCCACGATAAATCTAATCGTCTGACCTTGTTGTGAAATGCTTACCTTCTTTAAATCCAGTATTCCCCTAGCTCGGTAATGTTCGACTGTTCCGGTAAAAATGTGCATTGCGGTCAATGTAACGCGATAAATCTACCCTTATTTACGTCAAAGTGAAATACTGTTTGCAATAATAATTATTATTGACTTGCAAATGGGTTATCCGAGTTTTTTTGTTGAAAGCCAACACAAAACCGCTAATCGCGTTACTAGGCCAGTCAATGAGGCTTCGGAATTAACAATAATTGCAAACATTGGCCGCGTTCACCAGATACAAACGTTGGTAAACGGTTTGCGATTGTTCTGCTGAACGCTACGTTGAATTTGTGTTAAAACCAAACATATTTTGCAAACGGTCCCCATTTTTGCAAGCATAATTTCAGAGTGTTTATAATTTTCAACACTGTGTTTTGTGTGGTGACCTGTCATTCAGGAGGTGACGTTCTATTATTGAAAAGTTGAATCGTTCAGCAGAATTAAGTGTTTACCTCGGTGTTTACCCAACATATTCTGTTGGTATTTGCAAACTGTTCACAATCCGTTTTGGTTCTGGTGAACGTAGCCAATGTGAAATTCAGGATATACGTTTGGCATGACAAAAAAATTACCTACAAAAATTTGCACCTTCCAGTGACGTGCGGAACATTGTTTTTTTTTTGTAAAAATTAAACAATGGACCTTTCTCATTTCACCTGTGCTGCGCGCGCAGCTTGTGGGTGACAGATAATAAAATTGTCAATTGAATGAACGCGGGAACGCGGTCTGATCCTGACGTTTTTTAAGCTAACCTCAATAATCAATCAATATTGCTGAAAATTATTACAAAATCTGCCCCCGGATTCTATTTTACGGTCGAGTTGAATTGCCTCGATATCGAATACGACAGCCCCGGACTTACCGTGTAATAGGTATTGATAAATCGGAAAATAGAATCGCTATTTTGACAATTCGATACAAATTTCGACACGACTCGTAAAATAGAATCCGGCAGCTGTTTATTATACAATGGGTGGTATGAATAAAAATGAAGTACTTGCTACTACTACAAGTATTAGTATGTTCTACGTAGTATTTACTTCAAAACGAAGTAGATACTACATTTCGACACTACCGGAAATTAGTAAATTAGTAGTATCTACTTCGTTTTGAAGTAAATACTACGTAGAACATACTAATACTTGTAGTAGTAGCAAGTACTTCGTTTTTATTCATACCACCCAATGGTTCAAATGTGTTGTGTGAGATCTTGTCAGAGTAAGGCGAAAAAGAAGACAAACCTCTCTTTTCACACGTTCCCAAGCAATCAAATTTTAAGAAAATTATGGTTACATGTTCTCAACCTGATTGAAGACGATTTAAATTGGAACACAGGTTTGAGGGTTCATAAATTAACGATTTCTATATCAAATATCAAATGACTATTTCGCAACTATTCAAGAAATGAAAACTTCCATCGAAACACTTTCTGTCGAAAATGAGCAGCACATTTTGGAAATAAAACATCTCAAAAATGAAATTTTCAAGCTGAGTCAGGCTCCAACTGCAGTTTTGCAAGATAGCAGAGATGCGCTCTATACAAAATTGTACAACGACCTTTCGGGTGTTTTTAATGCTAAGTTTTCGGCCCTTGAAGCTCTAGTTAAGCGCTCGTGTTCCAGTAACAGCACTAATAATGATACTGTGACAAAAATCACGACAAGTGCCAATATAAACAACAACAACAAAAAGTTCAACGCACAAACGAGCACCGCAGTGAATCAATCAAATGCCGAAATGCTTCCAACTAACAGACGGAACAGTCGTAAATTCTCGGCAATCACTGGCACAAAAGCAACAAATAGTGCTGGAATTTCACGGCTGCCATCCTGCCCAAAACAGCCATTTTTGTTCGTAAATTATCCAATGACGTTTCCAAGGATAACTTATTAAGGTACTTACATGATATATTTGGTAACGAGGAACAGTTCACACTTGAAGAACTTAATTCAAAATCTGGAGATTACAAATGTTTCAAAATTGTGGCCAACAACGATTTAGAAACGTCCTTATTAGACCCGAAGAATTGGCCAATCGATGTCGAAATTAAAAAGTTTCAGTCCTTTCGTCTCAACAGAAGTAACCACCCTGCAATCTTTGGTCCCAGAATCTCTAGACAAAAAGGTCGACTCAACCAACGAAACTATTATTAAGGAGCCGGAGTCGTCTGTAAGCCTCTATTATCACAATGTAGGTGGCCTTAGGACAAAAACTCAAGAACTTTTCAAAAATACAATAACTTCCAATAACGATTTTATCATATTGACTGAGACTTGGTTAAACAATTCCTTTGCTGATGCTGAACTATTTCCATTGCAATATGCAGTCTTCCGGAGGGATCGTGATTATGAAGCCACCAATTTACAACGGGGCGGGGGAGTACTTAATGCCACGAATAATGACTATCAATCCTCCTTAATAGATACTATTTCATTCGTCGACTTTGAACAACTCTGGATTCAAAGCAACTGCAACGGTCACGAGATAGTTATTGGGGTGGTTTATATACCACCTAGCTCATCGGAAGCAATTTATAAATCATTCGTAAGAATCTGTGAATCACTTAAAGACAGATATAGATACGCCACATTCCTGGTCTTTGGAGATTTCAACCTTCCCTATTTAAATTGGATCATGGAAGATGACACTTTGTTTCCCGAAGCCACACACACTGCGGCCGAGCAAACACTCATCGATTCGATGTTTTTTATGGAACTAGAGCAATTGAACAGCATTAAAAATGGCAACAATAGAAGTCTCGATTTAATTTTTGCTAGCAGGTTGGATTCCCATGACATAAGAAAAAGTAATTTTCCCCTTTGTACTGTGGTCGATATCCACCCACCACTAGAACTTGAGTTTAAAAATAAGGGTAGAAAAAATATGAAAAATACTAATCCCATCAGTGTTTATCTTTTCAAGAAAGCAAACTACGCACAACTCAACGAGTTTTTAAACAACATTAACTGGGAAAATCTGTTGCAACAATCTGACCCAAACGTTGCCGTCGCTCACTTTTATGAAGTAATATACCAGGGCATTGACTTATTTGTACCTAAGAAGGTAATTAAAACTAATAAGTATCCAAAGTGGTTCAACTGTGAACTAAGGAAACTAATCGGTCATAAGAATAAACTGTACAAGAAGTATAGGAGATCGCGATCGAGATCAGATTACAGAGCCTACTCAGTTGCAAGACGCAAAGTTAGATATCATACAGACATGTGTTACCTGCTTCATGGAACCAAGACTCAACACTTAATACCATAAAACGTTAAGCATTTCTGGTCTTACATCAAGTCACTTAGAAGGGATGCAGGTCTGCCATCCCAGATGCAACTGGATCATATCAAATCTTCTCATCCGAGACAAATCGCCGAACTATTCGCTAAACACTTCAAAAGCTGTTTTTCTGATCATACTAATGTGCAACTTAACGGAAATCACTCCGTCGATTTTGGAGCAAACTTGTCAGATCATGCGTTCATGGCTGGAGAAATAAGGGAGAAAATCCTTAATTTGGACATTTCCAAGAGTCCAGGACCAGACGGACTATCACCTATATTTTTAAAAGAGTGCTGCTCATCTTTGCTAAACCCCCTTAAACAACTTTTCCAACTTTCTTTCGATACAGGAATTTTTCCTACTACATGAAAATTATCAAATCTTATCCCTAAATTCAAATCCGGAGTAAATACCAACATTAAAAACTATAGAGAGATCTCTCTTTTATCCCATATTCCCAAAATAATGGAATCCATACTGACTGATGACATTTACTCCTGCTACAAGATGTATAGTCCAACAAATACCATTTTAAAGTCACGTGATTTTTCTCTATCCTTGTTGAATACATCTCAAACAGCGGTGATAGTAAAATTGACAAAAAAATTGCTGTCTAATTATTGTTCATAAAATTCTTACCTGAAATAGAATCCGTCACTGTCATCAATTAGTTTGTCAAAGTTATTTTCGAAAATAATACAATGAACAAACACAGCTAATAATTTTGACTATATTAACCTTTTTCCAACTCGAAAAGAAGCAAATAGAAAACGGATACCCAGTTTAAGTTCAGAATGTATTACAACAGACAGCGGATACGACAAAAGTGAGTCTCGCAACAATTGCAAGTATTAAAATTGCCCTCTGATTGGTCAATACTACTCCAGAAACGCGTTTGTAAAATGCTGGTGGGAACATATCCTAAAATTCAATAGTAATTAATCACCAGTAGCATTTTGTAGGTGATATGAACGACATAATCAATGGACATACATTTTTTGCCACCAGTATCACGTGACTTTAAAATGGTATTTGTCGGACTTTACCATCGTCACCAAAAGTGACTGGGACAGCTTCACATTAGCTCTTTTCCTATTATATGAATTTTATTGTCAAATATTTGTCAAACTATGAATTAAATGCATTGAAATGAATGACAGTAGAATTAGTCCAGGAGATTATTATGGATTATTTGTATCCCAGATACTTTTGGTGACGATGGTACATCGCTAATGAACAACATGGTTTCTGTCGAGGCAAATCGACGGCTACAAACTTGGCCTGTTATCAACAAGCCCTAACAGTTGCTTTGGAGTCAGGGAAGAAAGTTGATGTCATATATACCGATGTATCTAAAGCTTTCGACAGCATCTGTCATAAGATTCTACTGAGAAAGCTATCATGTATTGGTTTCAGTGAAAGTTTCTTGCCCTGGACACGCTCCTACTTAACTGGGCGTCAACAACGGGTAAACATGTGTGGTGTACTCTCACATGAGTTTTCAGTGCCATCGGGTGTGCCTCAGGGATCACAGATCGGCCCAATTTTGTTCGTGCTTTTTATCAACGATGTCGTTGGGTGTCTCAGAGGTTCACGGTGTCTATTGTACGCCGATGACCTTTAGATTTTTGCTAATGTAGATTCAGTTTCCAACCCCCTCCAACCTGACCTGGATAGACTTGCTGACTGGTGTAAAAGTAACCTATTGAAACTTAATCCCAAGAAGTGCAAGCATATAAGTTTCTACAAAACAACGAATCCAGTCCTGCACACATACTTTCTTGAAAATGAAAGATTGGAGACGGTGGATACGATTAAAGACTTGGGTGTCATATTCCAGAAAGATCTGTCTTTCAATAAACATATCGATAATGTTGTGCTTAAGAGTTTTAGACTGCTCGGCTTTATCAAGAGAAACACCAGTGATATGTATGATGTCAAAGCAATAACCACACTTTACTACAGTCTGATAAGGTCTACATTGGAATACTGTAGTATAATTTGGACACCTAACTATAATTGTCACATTCAGAGGATCGAAAGAGTTCAGAATAAATTTGTTAAATACTTGTTATATAAACTAAGATTTCCTTATCAGGATGTGGACTACAACACTCGTCTGCTGTTGTGTGGCTTAACTAGCCTGGAAAATAGACGTCGGAATGCACAATTGATCTTCTTGTATAAGTTGATATGTGGTATTACTTGTTCACCTGAACTTTTACAAGATATCCATTTCCTCGTCCCTGGCAGAAGAACTAGACAAAGGCAACTATTTTTCCAACCAGTCCACAGAACAAATTATGGCCAAAACTGTCTGATGACTAGACTTGCCACAAACTATAATAGTCATTTCTTTCATTTGGACCTCTTCAACACTAATCTGAGTTCAGTTAAAAAAGCTATACCTTACTAACTTTTTCTTGTCTTTATTATTGTAGTTTGTTTTTGTTTTTGGTTTTAGTTTTAAGTTCTGCAAATGTGTACCATTTAGATATTTTTGCTCTGTAGTTGTACACTTAAATAAATAAAATAAAAAAAATAAATAAATTAAAAAAAATAAATACAATAATAATTGTACAATTAAAGGTTTGTTAGTACTTGTAAATTCGTACTTCTCTAACTTTTCTAAACTTTTCCCCCACATATTTGTCATATTCACGTTTAAAAATAAACAAAAACAGAAACATAACCGAAATTGCACAACTTGACAAGTGGAACCAATCAAAGTCATTCCACATAGGTATCGCGCGTCATTATAGGTGTCTCTTTCTTTATTACATACATTTTAATAAACTATCCTTGTTGTTAGTTGCATGAGAAAGGTCCATTATTAATTACTTCTTCCCAAAAATTGCGAACAAAGTGCAAATTTACAAAAACGCGACGACTGATCTTCTAAATCTTGTATTAATTTTGCACCTTTTTTCATTAGGCGAAAAACACAATGAAAAATTATTTATTGTTAAAAAGTATTACATAGTTTTCGGAAAAAATGCTAACAAGGTGCAAATTAGGATGATGCACCGCAAATGCCAAACAAATAATTGTATAAATTTGCACCTTTCAATCTCCTCCGGAAACGATTCGCATTAATATAACATATCATATGTGAAAAAACACCATTATTCAGAGGGAAAATTGCTAACAATTCAAAAACTAGGTGCAAATGTTCAAATTGATTGCCAGAATGTTATGCAACATTTGCACCCAAAAATATTAAGTGGAAACCTTTTTTTTCTAATTTTTGTTTTTTACAATAATTATTGACATCGAGAAAATTACAAACAGGGTGCAAATCAAAAAAACTCAATTTCATAAATTAGGGATTCGAGGAACGTACTATATGAATAAAATTTGTAATATCATCCTCCACCTCGTGTGTTAGTTGTTGAATGCAGATACATACAGGGTGTCCCCGTTAAATTGGTCAACAATGCTAGGGTATATAGAGGAACCATAGAGAAGAAGTTTGAGATAGGACACCGATGGTCGGAAGTGCGTCGTTTCAAAAATACAGGGTGTTGAAATTTAAACAACAGTCTTTCATATCATGTGAAGTGCTAGGCTGCTCAAATTTTCAGTGATTATTGCTTTAGGGATGATATTTAGGAATTCGTATAATGCACCCCCATTTTCTACCTATAGTATTGTTCAAAAACGCAGAGAGAAACAAGACTCCTGGGTCCTTATTCTCGAAACCGGGGAAGAGCGTTCTCATGAGAACGAAGGTTCTATTTTGTCAGTGTTATGGAAATATGAATATGAGCGACAAAGACAGAACCTTCGTTTTCATGAGAACCGTACTCCCCTGTTTCGACAATAAGGACCTTGCTGGTAACTTGGTTACTTTTAAAATGAATATAATTTATCATTTCTACAGTTTATATTTATCGTAAAGCAATACTTGAAGTATTTTGTATACATCATTAACTGTTTCATCATCACTGGTGTGATCATATCTTAGCATATTTATATGTTTGTGCCTTGGGGCACAAACATATAAATGGGCTAAGGTTCTGAAAATCCCCTGAAATATATGACGTTTATCGAGGAGACAATACAACCTTATTTTTCAATTGGGTGTACATATCATGCATAATTGAGCTAAATATATTCATTTTTCTTAGTTGAATTCTAGAATTTTCAACTACGTCTTTATAATCTTCTTGACTAATGGAATTTTGAACCACATATTTCTTTATTCCTTTTGCTTTCTTTTCTGATCTATTTTTCCAGTTAAGACAATATGCTTTAGCACCCATGCCATAAAAGCTTACTATTGGTTGCGCAGCAAATTCATCTTTCAAACGACCTATAGCACCGATTAATTTTTTGTTATGTTATACACGTTATTTTCACAATAGTTAGAAGTGTCAAATTTGTCCAAATTTTCTTGAATATCTCTATAAAAATGATCAGTTTTTACATGTAAAATTAGACTATCCGTATCAGTATACAATAAAATTGCATTGTCACCAATGACCTATTAACACAGATAGACAGAACATCCCATTGATAAAATAGTTTTGTTTTGGTTGACTACATGTTTATGGGCCAGGGGGGGGGGGGGGTGAGCTGTGAGAGCGGCTAGGAGTAGAGATTCAAATGATTCCGCTAACACCGCCTCCATTTCACTATCGCATACTTGGCAACTCTCAAAATGAAACCAGAATCAGTGCTACACTACAAAAGTGTATCTTTATCCTTATATTTTACATAATTTTAGAAAAAGATGCGGATACACTCACTGCGCACTGATTGACAAATGGAAATTGTCATAAAATACCTGCAGGTCACATTTTGATATGACAATTAAATAGAAGCCGCTGATTGGCGGAAAGGTGGAATTCGAGGTGGGATTTATTTTTTTGCAGCGTTGCTAATTTTCATTGAAAAATAATCGCTTTCCACGTGTTAGAGAAAGATACAAAATAACACAAGGATTAATAAGTAGTGGGGAGAGATGCGGTTCCTGGCATGTAGTCAACCGATATTATTGTTTATTGTTCTGTCTATCTGTGTTAATAGGTCATTGATTGTCACCATATTTTTGTTTAAGGCCGCGTTAATGGCCGCCATGTTTAAATTTAGTTTTTGAAAATGACGACTGCGTCAATCTACGCATAGGGTTCAATATTTTATTATTTGTTGAAAACAAAATCTGTTTGTCGGTGAAACACTTAGTGACAGAGGAAGACAAATATACAACTAGGATGATCCCAATGTAGCTTTTTTGCCATGGCGTCATCTACTTGAAATTGCTTGAACTGTTTTCACCTTCAAAATTCATTTTAAGGTCATCTCAAAAAATCCGCAATAATTTCCAAAATCTTTTGGCATAAACATTATTTGATATATTATCTACAATCTCCACAATTAGCTTTTTTTAGTTTTTCGTGGTTATCAATAAAATATGCTTTTCACGGATCCAAGCTTGATAAACATGCAAATATGCAACCACCAACACATTTAATTGTTTTGGTGGTTGCGAACATGATTTTTGAATTTAAAAAAAAGCTGAATATCGAAAAACCAAAATAAGGAAATCAAATCGATCAAATAATGTTTATGCCAAATTTGAGTTAATTCTGATGTGCCGTTCTTTTAAAGACCTTAAAACAAGTTTCGAAAAATCAACCAATCACAGTTTAAACATGGCGGCCATTAACGCAGCCTTAATGTAATCATTATAAAAATCAAATATTACAGTTTTTGATAATTACAATACAGTAAAACCGCCATAAACAGGTTTATTGTATGTTACTTTTACCCTTTCCATTTGAATTGCAGCTAGGTTTTCTACGCCTTTATCGATATTTTCTAAAGATTTTCCTTAAATAGCGATATTATACAGGGTGTCCACTTAGTGCGATATCGGACGATATCTCCTTACAGGGTGATGCAAGAGAAAAAATTTAAATCACAGAGTTGTTTGATACTCTAATAAGCATTAGTTAAGAATATTTTTGAATATACAGGGTGGTCCGTTTATGGGGTATGCGACAGAACTTTGTTATTTTAAATAGAACACTCTGTATGTGATTGCATATTTGGATTCTACGTAAAATTCTGAGCAGATTTCATGTAATACACCCTATACCTAAGTTCAACTGTTTTGGAAATATTGACGGTTGAAAATTTACTTTTTGCGACTTTGACAGGCTGTAAAACCTAAACGGTTAATTTTAGACGAAAACCGATTTTACATTCTTATCTTAGATTTTTATGAACTATCATTCGACACCAACTTTGAATTTAAACCATGATCAAAAATTCCAGTTAAATTTAGGTAATCTCCGGTTAAATTCAAAGTTGGCGTCAAAATATAGTTTATGGAAATCTAAGATCGGGATGTAAAATCGGTTTTTGTCTAAAATTAACCGTTTAGGTTTTACAGCCTGTCAAAGTCGCAAAAAGTCAATTTTCAACTGTCAATATTTTCAAAACAGTTGAACTGAGGTATAGGGTATATTACATGAAATCTGCTCAGAATTTTACGTAGAATCCACACATGCAATCACATACAGGGTGTTTCATTTGAAATAACAAAGTTCTGTCGCATACCCCATAAACGAAGCACCCTGTATATTCAAAAATATTCTTAACTAATGCATAATAGAGTATCAAACAACTTTGTAATTTAATTTTTTTTTCTTGCATCATCCTGTAAGGAGATATCGTCCGATATCGCACTAAGTGGACCCCCTGTATAATTTATAGCAGTCTTATTCCATTTTGTGTTTAGATTTGTTTCTCATCTTGGTATTTAAATCTATATAGGGTTTTAGGAATGCAGATTGTTCAAATTTAATGCTTCTGTAAAATTTTGTCACTTTTAATCCATTATTGATGGCTTGTTTGAGATTTCTATAATGAATAATGTATTTTTTTTTACTACTAACTTGAAAAGTAGTCATTATTCAATCTATTTTTCTAGGAAAAAATTGAATTTCCCTCCCTAGGTTAATAATGAAAATAATGAAAAAAAACCTAGTTCAATAATGAAAATGACGTCATGACGCAAGGATATTGTCATGCCGTACCAGGATTCTATTGGTTTAATCCCAATTTCAGACAGTCAATTAAAAAATTAAAAAAAACAGGTTCCTGTATTTACATAATAGGAAATTACCATAAGCTGCACTTTCGACAAGAAAAAAAATAATTTGAGCATAGATTTCAACTATTTTTTATTTTCTACTAGCAGTAGTAAAAAAAATTCTATATATTCCTCGGTAGAGGAAGTCATTATATACCTTACGCATTATAAACAGCGGCGCTTCGCGCCTCGGTTTATAAAAGCGTTCGGTATTGGTATATAATGACCAACTTCTTTACCTGGGTATATAATATAATATTTCTTTATGGTTTGAGCTGCAAATTAATTATATTTTTTTCGAGTGTGGACATATTTTCAGCCAAAAAAGGTAATTCATCATGCTTTTCATCTAAATTTAAAGGATACTTAATATTCACTTCAAAAACATAACTATAGTCTGTCTGGTACAGATAAAACATCAAAATAATCTAATTCATTATTGCTAATCCAAGAGAAGTCACTTATAGGTGAAAATTGACTCCTGCTATGTCCATACAAATTAGTTGCATCTAAATACATTATAAATGAATTAGGTTCTGCAGGATTGAAATTTGAAAGAAATGGATTATTAGCCTTAGCTTTTCGAACACTGCAATGACGTATCCCACCCCTAATACTGTTTTTGAAAAAATGCAACATTTCAATATCTGTTAATAATTCCAATTTAACACCTGTAAATTTTAACATATTATCCCAAGATAAGCCTGGTGCTGTATAGTACTGTGCAGGATCCAATTTAAATATATTAAGGAATATACTGCGAAAAGTCTCAAAAAAAATCCGTCAATAATAGAACATCTGATAGAAAATAAATTTTAGTGTAATCCAATAAATTTTGACAATGAAACAAATTCCAAATATTTATACCTCTTCGCTATTCCATAATCTAAACTAATCTAAAGGATCTAAGGGCTTATCCTTGAGTTTATCATAAAACTTTTTAATGGATGGAAGTTGCTTTTCATATAATTTATCCACGATGTCTACATAAGAATATGAATATACTCCTTTCTTTCTAATTTCATTAAACTGGTTTGGATCATGGAGATATCTTTTAATTTCTACACACTGATTGAGATCCAAGCTTTCACTAACCAATGAAGAGGCGACAAAACGAAAAGAGTCTAAAAATATGTTTAATTTTTTTATCAACCTGTTCAATTTTATCAACCAATTTCGACTTTGAAAATGAAATATATTTTTCTTTAGTTTGTGCAATAATATCAATTCCATCATTTTCACAACAAGCTGTTTAATGAATAAATGGCTGTCATAGCCTGTTAGGTTGTGAAAGAACACTGGAATGTGAGACGGAAGTTGAAAATTTAAGTTACAGATATTGTGAGATCCACCCCTACTACTAATAAAAAGTCATCATAATATGAACATTTAATAAAATAAGCAAAAGCTTACGGCTCATGCTTGTAGGTATTTATAGTTAAAGAACAGTTATTATTTTCTGGTTCGTCAAATTTTAGAGGTTTTAAAACGCATTTTAAGTCAGCATATACTACAAATGCAAAAACCTTTAACTGTTTTTGAAACTTTCGAAATTGAAGAATATTTTCTGGAATATCTTGGCCGTATTTATTGACTCTATCAGTTGATAGAATTTTTGTAAACAAATTATTACAATCATTTCTTTGATGTATATCTAATTTCTGTTTTGAATTGAAATATACTAAACAACCATCACAAAAATATTTTATTTTGAACCATATATGTAATTTCCATATTTCTTGCTGGTTTGAAGGTTCGAAAATGTCACTTTACTTTTGTTTACTTCAAAGCAGGCCGAAAGTGACGAAAATGTCACTTCACTTTTGTTTACTTCAAAGCAGGCCGAAAGTGACAGTTCTCCTGTCACTTTCGGCCTGGCGAACTCACTTTCGGCCTGATAAATTGTTCTTTCACAGCCAAACACAAATCCAGGTGTAATGTTTGTATTTGGAAGTAGATGTCACATGTGTTTATATTGTTGAAATTTCATAAGATGTCAATGATGTCGGTGTCAGAGTGTTAATCGAAATTCCATTTTTGTCATATTTTTACCTATTTTTTTCAATAATTAATAGTTCAATATAAAATAGTGTACATATTTCGGTGGAAAGTTTTCACATATACTGTGTGACAAAAAAAAACGCATAACCCCATAGAAGTATAAATTAATATTTGTTAACCAAATTCTGTACATATGCTTAGGCTATTAAAAGTAAAATTTAATTTAATAAAGCATATGAAAATAAAGTAACATTTAATCAATAATTGTTATTATGTACACCATTAACATATGTAGAAAATTTGTTAAAAAATATACACTTTTAGTGAGTGATGCGTTTTTTTTGTCACATAGTATATATTGTTTCAAGAATTGGTTGACCTCTCGACAATAATAAAACACTTTCCACCTCCATATGTAATATACTATTTCAATCTGTTCACCTTTAATTTGAGCTGCCAATAACCTTGACATATCCATAATCGAACAATAATGACTGTTTTTACCTTCATTAAAAATTCGCATGTGTTGGAAGTTTTTTATTGGTATAATGAAGAGGACCTACCACTTCATGTTTAAACTTATTTTCTTCATAAACAGTTTCTAATCCGTATTCGTTAATAGATATTTGATACAACACTTCAAATTTTTTTTGTCTTTCATCTCCACTGGAAAGTCTATTCCTTCGAAATTTAGAATATTGAAGAAATTCGGATATGAACTCATCCTATCACTGTGTTTTTCAGCTGGAAATAACGCACTTATTACACTCCATCCAAAACAATATTGGTCATTATTTTTAACATTAATTACACCTTTTCTGTACTTAATTTGTTTTGGTAAAGGAATATATGAAGAAGCTCTAATAGGATTAAACTTGTTAACGTTAACTTCTAAAAACAATATTTTTTCCAGCTCCAATCCAGATTCATTTTCGGTAAAGGTTGATATTTTCTTCTTGATAACAGACAAAAAACCATTGAAAATTTCTCCAATATCCGAAGTTTCGTTATAATTTTGTTTTTAGTATTAAATGACTTGGTTTCAGTAGTTTCTTTGGAATGTAAAACATATATTGAACTCAACATTAATTTTAACAGCTCTGTGTTTTTTTACTTGTTCTATAACCAATTTTACAAATTTACTTTTAGGTTGGTCAAAAAATTGATCAATATCTATGAGTTTTTTTGATGGAAGCAGCATAAAAGATATAATCCTGCTTTTGAAGGCGGTTGTAATAATTTTTAAATAATCATCATCATCATCATTATCATTTTTCTGAAGTAATGCAGTTTTATGAACATTAGATCGTGAATGTGGACTAGCTTTATTTCTTGCATACCATACATCACATTCCTTACAACGTGCTAATATAAGTTTATGTCATTTCAATTGTTGTAAATTTTTTTTGTACATTAGGTACTTTCTTGTACTCTCGGTTTTTTTGGTGGTTGATCACTTATTCGGGAATCAGCATTTCTTTTGATAGAGAACTGGTCACTAGAACATGATGTTCTATATATGCACGATTCTCTTTTGTGTCTGTAAAGATTGTATTTTTGAGTAAAAGTTTTACTACAATCACTACATTGAAACATCTTGGATAGCAAATTTATTTTTAGGCGACTGTCACAAAAAGATTAGTTTTACGGATTCAATATCATCCCTAAAGTATATCTTTTTTGGCCGCATTTACTTTACGGCCGCATTCACTTCACGGCCGCATTTGCTCTATTACTTTACGGCCGCTTTTACTTCACGGCCGCTTTTACTTTACGGCCGCTACTTTGATGAAAATAAACAATTTTTTCTATAATCACACTCTCTTTATCCTAGTTTTTGTTATTAATAATTGTGTATCTACCTATCTTTGCTGGATTATTTATTTGATCAATAAAGTTTAAAGCTACTGTTGAATTTTATTCTTTTATCAAGAACAAACACTCGCCTAAAAAATTTTGTGTGCACCTCGGCCGAATGATCTTTTTTGGCCTCACCTGAAATTTGCTTGACCTCGGCTACGCCTCGGCCGCAAATTTCTGATTCGGCCAAAAAAGATCAACTTTACGGCCTTGGTACACAAATAACTATTTTCTATAGTCATATTTTCCATTTGTTTTGCTAATTCATTTGACTTTAGTTCCAAATTCACTATGTACAGATGATCACAAAAATGCTTAGTGCTTATTTTATATTGCAGCAAATTTTCACACAATTCTATCACTTCCTCAATTAAAAGAAATAATTCTGCATTATAAATTGATGTACTTTCTGTTCAAATGAGTTGATTTAAATGTTCAATAAAAAAAAATCGAATTTCCGAAACTATTACCACTTTTGATGGAGTCAACATTTGTGCTTTGTTAATCACTCACTAAACTGATTGAACAACCTAATGAAAATCGTATCAAACCCGAGAGTGTGATATACACTAGTCGAAGGAGGAAGAATAAGGTGGAGCGGGGTATTTGGTAGGGTTAGGAGTGGGGTAGGTGGTGGGATTAGGAGTGGGGTAGGTGGTGGGGTTGAGTGTACGGGAAAGAATGATTTCCTAGGTGGAATAACGCATTAACTTCCACTCACACAAACCGCAAAACTTTGGAACGGATGTTTTCCTTCGGGAGTTGAAGCAACTTTTGCTAGGGTTTCAGTCTCAAGTAGTATTATTATTGGTGATGTCAATATTGATCTATTGACTGACAATAATGTAGTTAAAGTATGTAAGGATTTTTATAAAACCTTTGGATATGAGGCGTTAAATAGTGGCAAATTTAGAAGAAGATCAAATAATTCATCTTTCATTATTCATATACTGACAAACTATAATTATGGGAACTTTAAACTATCACCAATATACCATTGCATTAGCGGCCACAGATTACAAGTTCTCTCTATCCCTGGAAGCTTATACTGCAGGCGGAAGCCCGAGATTAAGTAGCAAGTAACAGGAGGGTGGATATCCTGGCAACGAGAGAGATTCTGATATAGATAATAGAAGGAATGGATCCCTATACAGATGCGGAGGTACTCTATGGTGATTTCGAGCGAGCTTTTGCGGACAACAATCGAGTGGTTGTCAAACAGAAGCAGCAGGTTGAAGGCAAAGAGCACATAAGTTCTATTACTGATTAAAAAAAGGGATTATTTCTATAAAAAGCTGAAGAACAACATCGATAATGAATATTATAAAGTAAAATATAAACATTACAATGAGGAAGTAAAAAAACAAATCCAGTGGGGAAAAAAAAACAAATAGTTACCAGGCGATTTGAAAGGGACATAGGAGATGAAAGGAGAACAGGGAAGTAAATGGAGTACTTACTTTATAACAAAGATAATATTTTGAATTCTGTTCCCATGATAAAGGAAAATGGAACAACCTTGACAGACAATCGAGACATAGCCGATGCTTCCAATAAATACTTTCTCGGACCTAGATTATCAAGAAACATTCGCACTGCACCAATACTACAAGCAGAAGACCAGCCAGCCGGCTCATTTTTCATGACACCAGTGGTGGTAGCCGAAGTAGAATGCATATTACAAGGGTTAAAAAAAATTAAGCAGTAGGGATTGATGGGATGGATGTCAACAGCGTCCAGAGGCTCAAGCATGAAACGGCAATAATTCTGACAAATCTTATGGACTTGTCCAGAGATGACTTGTCATTTGAAGCTGGTAAGGTGACCAGTAAGTTGAAGATTGCTAGGGTTCGGCCTTTGTTCAAGGATGGTGACAGAAGTAAAGTAGCAAATTATAGAATTGTGTCAGTTTTGCCAGTGTTATCCAAGATTGAGGAAATATGTTTACAAGCCAAGTCAATATGGTTTTTGTAAGGATAGAGACACTGAGACAGCAGTTATAGATTTAATCTCAGATATACAGCTTAAAATAGATAGTGGTCAAATAGGTGCCTTAGTGTCCCTTGATTCACAAAATGCCTTTGACACTGTAGATCATAAAATACTGTTGGTAAAACTGGAGTAAGGGGCGTACCTTTGCTTTGATATCAGAGTTATTTAACAGATAGAAGGCAGATGGTTAGCATCAATGATGTGGAAAGCTCTGTGGAAGATATTAAATGTGGAGTGCCTCAGGGGTCAGTGTTGGGGGGCCTACATTATTTCTATTATATGTGAACTCCATTTTTAAACTGAACTTGGGTAGGACAATCAAGTTGTATGCTGATGATACAACGATTGTATATTGTGGTGAAGACGCCAATTCTATCGGGGTGGGCATTGCTAAGGATCTGGGAGTAGTGAATGATTGGTTAATATCTCATAAATTAACGCTTAATATTAAAAAATCATCTTATGTTAAGTAAAAAAAATTTGAATAATAACCAAAACAAAATGTTTGGACCCCAATCACTTAAGAATGCCTGTATGTACAATAAAATATTTGGGACTTTTTATAGATCGTACACTGTCTTGGGCAAATAACATATAGCGAGTAAGGAGAAAAATTGCACCCTTTATAGGATTCTTGTATAGAGTTGGGTACTTCTTGAAGTTGACTATACGCAAAAAACTTCACTATGTTCACATACAGAGTGAGTTTTAAGTATGGAACGTCTCAATTATCTCGAAAACGGCAATATACCGTAGGTTGCAGTGGAAGGGCCGACATCGGATAACTCAAAAGAAATCCAAACCTAAGAAACCTACTGTACTATTCCGCTTTTTCTTGATCTCAGGGTCTGCTGTTCGAGTTAGTAACCCTGCACACAAAACCTAAACCTAAATTCCCTGAGGTGTGGCGTAATTTTTAATGCGTGGCTTTTCTGTCATGATTGCGTTTGCTTGGTTTATTCTCAACTTCAATATCATGATTCTAGTTTTCTTCTGGATGTTCATTTACCTGGAATTTTCTTGCTAAAGTGACTGCAAGGCTGTATAGTCTCTTCGTCATTTACCTTTGTATGTTATCTCGTTACCTACGTGCAGCGATGAGATGATTGTCTTTTCGCTTCTGAGCTGCTTCTGCATTTTCCATGCAGAGGAAATTCTACTAGTTCCTCCCTCATTTCCGAGTTCCGTATAGAGTAACTTATAGCTTGTACTTCCCTGAGGAGTTCGTTCCATTTTGCCATTTTTGCACAAAGCCATTTGTAGGTAAGGGGAAAGGTGGTTGTCAGCAAATTTGAAGCTTTTTTTTTTCGGGAAAGTGCATCGTTATTAGGTCTGTTCAAATTCCTGACGGCGAAAATATTGGGAGTGAATCTTGGGCTCGTCTCAAACATTTAGCATCAGAATGCTACAGATATGCGGTTTCGATGTTTTCACGAATAAAAGCGGCATCAACTGATTGTTCTCTTAGTCAGCTGAAAGACTTGGTATCTGGCGCGCTTCAACTAGTTGGTCATCGATTTCTCTGCAAAGTATATCCACTCCTAGGTAGCGGATCATGGTATGAAGGGTTCTTTTCTTCCTGGTGTTGATAGGGTAATATGGTCGCCTAATCCAGGAATCGGACCTGCAGTGAACTGATGTTTCCGGGTGGATTTCTGTGATTCTACACAATACTTTGACATGGTCGAATTCTGTTTTTGCCTTCTCGAGGTTTTGGAGTACAGTAGTTGAGTCCGTACCTTGGATGATCACCTTGGTGCATTCTTTGTATCGTTGGCTTCATTTCTCTACAGCCGACATGTCATCATCGTTTTTACATGTTTTCAGCTCCAGTGTACTCTTGAGATTTTATTTCCATTTCCAGATTAGAGGCCATCAATTGTGGAAAAATATCAAAATAGTTTTTTCCGCAAAAAAGGGAAAATTCTTTTATGATAGTAGGCATAAAGTTAATCCTGAATAATTTATCTCTCAAATAACTTATAAATAACTTATAACTTCTGAAAATATTCGCGTCTTTTCACAATTTTTTACTTCGAAACGAACGTGCCTAACCTACCACTCACGTGGGAGTCTACACGTTGCAATGGCACGAACTTATTTATTTTTTCCACTTAAGCCATCTTAGTAGATGGAAATTTGAATTAGGAATAGACACTTTACGTGTTTCGCTTTATAATATTTTTCTGAAATATAATGCGTTAAAGAGTTGACGAAAAAAAATTACAAAACAACCGCAAAATAATACTTAAATAAATTAAAATAAAATAAAATTCTCAACTCCGTTGGATGGGCCCTAGATCGGTATGTGTAACATGTATTCTGGTTGTTCAGATTAACTATGTTTGGGTTGATTGTTTAAACTGAAAGTGATTTTACCCGGTACTTACCCGAGTTTACCAGTGGACGGTCAATTTTGGATTAACTACAGGAAAATCGACTTTCGACAAAATTTGGTTTATTTCAGATTAGGAAAAACAATACGTTGCTGGCTTTTAGGCTATGGGTTATAACGAAAATGAAGAAATTTATTCATGAAATAAGGTTATGAGCGGCCCATTTTATTTTCATAGAAGTTAAAAGTATATAGTGTCACGAATTCCAGGTTCACTAGAACTCACTTTACAAACAGTAAGAACATTTATTGAACAAATTGAATTTATATAAATTTACTTATCGAAGCGAACACAACAAGTGTCATGTCTAAACTAATTTCCATTTGTTGATTACTACTCGTTTTTTATAGACTATCGCACTCCGGAAACTTTCAAAAGTCTTATTTTCTCGAATAAAATAAATTCCCAGAATAGAAGTGCTCGAGACGCAAAAAACTGCGTTTCTAGATTTCTGGCTAGGTCTTCGATGCAATTTCGTAATAATACTACACATCTTCTCAAGTCAAAAACTTAAAAGCAAACTTTGAAGTTTTTTAGTACCTATCGCTTAATATTGTACTATGTCACGCTTCACCTTAAAAGCGTATAGCAAAATATTCCGCTTCAAAAATTGCTTTTACGCGATGAAGTTGTACTTTTAACTCAATTTGCCTGGTATCCTAAATAAGCTGATGGATATATGAGTATAAGCAAAAGCCTCGAAATCCAGCTTATATACGAAAAGTGGAAAAAATATGACTGCTCTAATTTGATAAGAATGCAATTTTGAACGGAAAGTTTTCTTGCTAAAATCTTGCGAAGCGTAAGAGTATTTAAGTAACAAATTTCAAATTAAGTTGTCAAAAAGTTCGGTCGTTCCATTTTGTATCTCATTTTTGCTGCATGATGATTTATTAGTTTCGAGACAAAGCGTTTGACGGTCATTAATAACGGAAATTAGGCAGTATCTTTAAGCCCCGAACGTGAAAATCATTAACAATTATGAAACTATCATGGAAGACTTGTTACCGTAATGTCTACTATTGCATGAACACGGTGCTAGTCTGACGAGAATTTGAATATGCTCCTAATAATCTCAAAATGACTTTATTCAGGATGGTGACGATGATGTTTTTTTTTTGTCTAAAAAACTAAACCTTCAATGGGATATTGATGGAAACGCTCTTCCAATAATGCCAGAAAACATAGTATTCAATTTTTTCATTTACAATAGCTATAATCCTTTATTAGAGTTTGGGATTGACTTTATTTATTGATCTATAAATGCCTTTTCTTCTTCTTCACCATTGCTTCAAAAAAAGTGGCCAGAATAGATGCCTACAAGCTGAAATACCTTGAAGGGGAACCACCAACGCCCCAGAAAGTGAACATCAGAGAACCCAAAAAGCTGACCTCGTTTTGGAAAAGCTTACAAATCTTGCACACTAACTAGAGTTATCTGGAAAGGTATCATTGCTGAGCGGCTGTATTAGTCCGGAACGTCTCCAGGTGTAATATACAATCTAGCTATTAGTTATTTTTATTATTGTCCCAAGACTAGCTACTTACGAGGGGTGTACACGAGAGAGCGTTTTTAAAAAACTTTATTTGACTAATACAATAGAACTGACTTAAATCTAAAAATTACTTCTTTTATAATATAAAAAATAAGCTGAATAGAACAATATAAATGCTGAATTGGAGTTCTCACGGGATATAACTCCTCCATCCTAAGTTAAAAGCATACCAAAAAAAGTATGGTTTTATACAATGGAAAAAATAAAGAAAATGCTAAAAGAAAAATATGATTAAACTAAATAAGTAAAAGTAAAATTGTTAAATTACAATATCGTCTTCTAACGAGGCTTTTTGGGCACGTTTAAGGCGATGTTTGAAAAGTAATTTATAGACAGTAAAAATGCATAGTATTCCTAAAATACTATAAAGTAAAATTGCCCAAAAATTTATTTGGTGCATTTCCATTGGGTTGGATATTTCTTGTAGTCGTCTCTTCTGTTCTTGAAGCGTTGTGGCAATTTCATTGGTTTCTTTCAAGTTGATGGAGTTCAGGTCAAGTGTAGGTGGATTAAAAGCAAACTCCTTTGTTTGGTAATAATTCATCGATAAATTCAGTGTAGGCAAGGATACATCATCATAAGTCAAACGATTGGGCTTATAAGTTCGTAGAGTAATTGACTTTATTTGTAAGCTGCATTCATTTGTGTACGTTGTCCTTAGAGTTTGGACAATATGCTGACACAATTAGTTGTTCGGGCGTGGCGATTATCCATTTTCCGTTCGTTATTTTAGTGATTTGGACATTTTGTAGTCTGATACGGAAAGGGTGGCAAGTAGTGGCATTTTCTTTGTATAAAATCAATTGGACTGCACATGGAGGCTCATGATCAATGTATGCAGTATGGGCTTCTCTACATAAGTACTCGTTGGGTAACAATTGGTTGCAGGTTTGGTCCATATAAGAGTACTTGTTGTTGCTAAATGCAAGGTATGGTTTGTGTGGAAAGTTCATAAAGAAATCAGGATTTTGTTCGCTTGGAATTGGTATCGGAAATAATTGATAATAGTGATAGACATCCGATTCGACCAAGGGTATTTCCAAGATGAAGGTGATAATCAGGCCCTTTGAATAACCTTTAATCTCGATTATTTTTTCGTAGTTCAATATGTTATCAATATTGGCTTCTAATGGTAACACGTCATGCACTAATTGTTTTTTAAATCTACAAATTTCTTTTATTAGCTCTAATGGATCGATTATTGAATTATGGAGCGTATTGATTTTAGCAAATGAGATAGCTACTTCCGTTTTTTCTAAGATATCGTAAATTGTTTGATATAGCATTGATATCTGATTAATTATTATGTGAGTTTGGAAGTATTGATGGTTGTCAATAGCAGACAGAGCTACCTTTTTAATTGTGTTTTCAATTTGCAGTATTCTCGATTTTAGCGTTATTTGATTGGCAGATATATTAGAGATAACGTTTTGAAACTGTTCAATGGTTTTCCCTAATAAATTAATTTGATTAAATGATGATTTTTTAAGTTTATCTTGATTTTCTTGTAATTGTCTAATTTGCCTATCATAAAGATCTGCATCATCTTTATCAAGATTGCCAGTAATGCATTTTATTAATGATCCTAAAGGATTCAAGATGCCACATTTTTGTCTTTTTGAGTAACTACTAGTTGGGTCAATTTGCCTTATGTTGTTTTCTATGCGTTTTTCTAATGCCATTAAAGGCAGCAACGTGTTTTTATATTCTCGTTCATAGGATACATTATTTGTAATGTTTTTAATTAAATTGTTAGCGTTTTCTTTGATCAAATAAAATTCGTTAACAAGGGGTGTTAGGTCGTGAATTTGTATTAATGACAAATGATTGGAAACTATTTTGGCAGTTCTCAATTTATAGGGTAGGAATCCGGGATATTTATTCAGGTTATGGAAGTTTATTCCTACTGCTCCGATGTTGAAGATTCGGATCCATCTGTAACAATAGATTTGATTTTGGTTTCGTTGATATGCAAAATCTCTTTTCGATTTGTTTTGGGGTTTTCAATTTCAATCTTGTTGTTTTCTAATATTTTTGTTAAGATGAATGGACCTGTGAATCTGTGGTGTAATTTACCACGTCGTTTGTCTTGTTTTTTATATATTTGACACCCTATGGTTAGTTTTTGAGGGGTCTTCTTTTGATTATGTTTGTCAATAAGTTTTTGTTTTAAATTAATTGAGTCTTGTTGTATTTTGTTATACAAAACTTCCGTGTTAGTTTTGTGATGTGGACATATTCGGTGAATATTTGCGCGGGCATAAGTTGCATAGGGTCACTAGAAGAAGTGTGTCCTAAAATCAATGTATAGGGGGTAAAGCCTGTGCTTGAATGGATTGTGCTATTATAAGCAATTACAGCATAGGACATTAGGGTTGATACGTCAGTGTTTTTGTTTTTTTCTCGTAGTATTCTTATGTGTTCTATCAGGGTCGAGTTTAACCTTTCAACTGGCGAATTCGACTCGTGATGATTTGGAGTAGTAAAATGGATTTTAATATTATGTGTTTTTAATAAATCCTTAACTACTTCGTTCTTGAATTCTGTTCCATTATCGGATACAATCAATTTAGGGATACCGAAAAATGAAAAGAAATGGACTAGATTTTGGGATACTGATATGGCTGTGCCAACACTAGGAAGGGCTTGGCCATATTTGGAAAATTTGTCTAAAATTACTAGGAATTTTTGTTTATCTACAAGGAGTGTATCGAGGTGAATAATCTCGAAGGGTTTTGAAGGTGTTTCTGTCAATACAAGAGGTTGGTCTGGTGGATTCCTGTTATACTTAGTTCTTTGACATATTTCACATCCATTAATAAATTTAGTGACGTCAGATTTCAGGGATTTCCAATAATAATTAATTTTCAGGCGTTTTAAGGTTTCCTGTATTCCTCGATGGTTAGTTTTGCCTTCGTGTGAAAATCTTATTATCATTTCTCTTTCCTCTGGTTTAACATTATTAACGAGTTTTGTGCATTCTACAAGCTTGAAATTACAAAAGTGTTTAGATAATGCTTCTTGAAATAAAACACGTAATTCTTTTGATAAAAAGTGCACAAGTAGTTTTCTCTGTAAGGTTTTCTTTCAGAAAATTTACTATCGCTTCTTGTTTCGTGGGAATCGTTGCTCGCATTATCCTATTACCGTCGAAGGTTTCAAATTCTCTTTTTATGTAGGCGTCGTATGGTGATTTTTTCACAATTAATTGATTCGTTTTGTTGTTAATTATTTCGTCTAATATTGGGATTTCATTTAGGGTTTCGTCTGCGTTTGTACTATGAGCAGTGTCAGTACTGGACGTATTATCAATTGGTGGTTTAATTCGGATATCTTCAAGAATTTTTATTCGAGAGGTTGAAGGCTCTTGAGAAGTTGAAGGCACTGGAGGTAATTCAACCGGTCGATTAAGTTCGTTTATGATTTTGTTATATTCGTCAGTGTGAACTTTTTCTAGAAGTTTTTTATCGATTTCGTTTAGAAATTTATCGATGTCAGTTGTAATATCTCCTGGATTATTAAGGAGAGATTCTGTTTCTAAAGCGTTGAGTGGAATTCTTGAAAGAGTGTCGGCGTTTGTATTTTGTTTGCCGCTTTTATATATAATGGTGTATTAATATTCTTCAAGCTCTAATCTCCATCGAATAAGTTTTGAACCTGGCTCTTTAACATTGAAAAGCTAGACTAAAGGTCGGTGATCTTTATATATTTGAAATTTCGTTCCAAATAAATACAGCCTAAAGTATTTACATGCCCAGATGATAGCGAGCAATTCTTTTTCAATTCATCATATTAGTTAGGTTAGAATCGCAAATTGGCACGGGTTCCTAGTTTAAAAATTAATACATTGATGTCTTATGGGAACTCAATTTTAAAAGCGTCTGTAGACGTGATAGAACGGTTGTTAGGGAAGTGAGTTGTATAAATAGTTTTTTTCTATTTTGGTGTCATATCGAAGTCTTTTCGACACTAAAAGTAGTTTCGAAAAGAAGCTCTTTGTGACACTCCTTTTTTACTTATCGGAGGTTGGTGACACTGACTGACTGATGGCCATCAAACTGTCATTCGCTATTTTATAATAGAAGATTTCTATATTTGGCATGTAGTGTTACCAACCTAAACTATGAAATCAGGAAATATGAGAATAAAATTTCCAAGAAAAATTGGTTTTTTTTACTAAACAATACCAAAATAGAAAAAATAGTATAAAATATTCGTTTCATAAGACATTTTATCGCACTCGCCCTTTAGAAAACTCGCCTCCGGCTCGTTTTCTAATATAGGGCTCGTGCGATAAAATGACGTCTTATGAAACTTGTATTTTAATGTACTATTTTAATATGTTAATTAACTGAGAGAGTGTTTGAAAGTTGAATAAACATTAGGTCTGTTTGTTATCCTCCACTAGTGCACTATAATTTACACTTTTCTGCACTGAGGCGTTTGTTATGCGGTTAGTGCAAATAGTGTAAGGCGTTTGTTATCTCAGTGTAGGGTGCCCAATCATGCACTACCTACACCTGCTCAAGAGGAGGTGTAACAAGTGCAGAATGGGGAGGGGGCAATGTTGTTGTTTTGTTTTGTTTGTTGCTCCTAACCTGAAACCTTAAAATAAGATTTATTATATGGCGATTTCGACTGGATTGCACTTTCGCACCCAGTGCGAACTTTATTTAAAAATTGACAGATAAACAATACTTTACACGTCAATTGCCAAAAAAAGTTCGCACTGGGTGCGAAAGTGCAATCCAGTCGAAATCACCATTAGAAATTAAATCTTAAATGTTAGATGAAATAAACTTAGCAGCAGATGAAGTGGGATACCCGAAAAACTGCCTAATTTTGATTGGCTATAACTTCGACATTTCTTCGCCGATCTTGGATTATAAGGCAGGGTTATAAAGCGCCATCTTTGGTCTATGCGTCAGTGTCGTCGTACATTTTTTTTTTAAATTCCTTCTAGTTATACAGGGTGTGAATATAAGGCGGCGAAAAATTTCCATTTTTTGGCGAAGAATATGGGAAAGATGGAGGGTCCAATAAAGTTCTTTCTAGTGGTGACTCGATCACTAGGTCAACACCTCGAGACGTCTTTGCCATTTTTTCGATACATTGCGTTGCTATGGAAATATGGCCATTTTATGGTATTTCGTTTAACTCTTGAAATTAGCGATTCTTTAATTAAACAATAACAGAGTCCGTTTAAATTGCATCATGGAATGACTTGTATAGAAAATGGTCAACGCCAGTGGCGTGCAAAAGGGAATTTATGAAATTAAAATAAAAAAAATCGATTTATTTTAAAATTTTAACGGTTTTGTTGAGCTTTACAGTTAAAAAGGTGTTATAAATAACTGTGATGAGTTTGATTTTGATATTCAGAAGCGTTTAGTGAGAAAAAAAAAACAGTATTTTTCATGTTATTTAATGTTAACGTGTGAACAGACCTGGCAACGGTACTGCTGCTCACCGACACGGTGGAGAATCTCAAAAAAGAACAAATCCTCGTCAGGATCGACTAGTAGTACGTACTACAATTGAAAATAGAGTTTGGACTGTCAAGAGAATCCTAACGCATCTGCAGTTGAATGTTTCAGCAGACACCATTAGAAGACACCTACATGACCAGGGATTAAATTCTCCATCGGGCAAAGTGCTCACTTTTCACAAACAGTCACCGGGGGAACTGAAAAAAATGGGCCCAGGAACACATGAATTGGGATTTTAGGTGGAGAGACTGTTTTTTCATTGATGTATGCCGTTTTAAGTTCTACAATTCTGACGGTCGATTGCTAACCTGGCGGAGATGGGGAGAACGTTTTTTAGAAGAAAACATGCGTCCACAAGTGGCATTTGGCGGTGGAGGATTGACAGTTTGGGTCGGTATTTAACACATCGGAAGAACAGAACTCATCGTATCGTGGTATTTCGGGACAATGTTAACGGCCAAGTGTCCCTGGAAAGATGTCAGCTTCCGCAAGTTCTCCGGCATGCTCGAAATTATGGCGGGGATTTTGTTCTTGTAGACGATAATGCTCAGCCTCATCGAGCATTATTAGTGAACCGGTATCTGCAAGGGCAAAAGTTCAATCGTACCGAATTGCCTCCTTGATCCTCAGACATAAATCCAATTGAGCACGTCTGGAGCTGAATGAAGTTAGAGCTTTCCCGGGGAGAAAGTCAGTCAGAAGCTCTAGACGATCTGGAAGAGATGATTCTGGAGCTCTGGGAGTCAATTACTATAGAGCTAATTAACCGAATAATTTCGAGCGTGCCAAGGCGGTGTCACGCAGTTATTCTGGCTAGAGGAGAACCAAAATGACATTATATCAGAGTTATTTATAACACCTTTTACACCCATATACACCGTATGGACTTGGGAGTTTATTCTCGCTTAGTTCGAAAATTTGCATATAAAAGAGAAGTCCTAACCTGGTTTCAGCCACTAATCTGAATTGAGTCCTTAATCCTTATGGTGCATTTGGGCGTTAAATTTTAAAGCTTAACAAAACTTAAAAATTTCAGATAAAATCGATTTTTTTTATTTTAATTTCATAAACCCCCTTTTGCACGCCACTGGTGTTGACTATTTTCTATACAAGTCATTTCATGATGCAATTTAAACGGAATCTGTTATTGCTCAATCAAAGTATCGCTAATTTCAAGAGAAAAACGAAATACCATAAAATGGCCATATTTCCATAGCAACGCGATGTATCAAAAAAACGGCAAAGATGTCTCGAGGTGTTGACCTAGTGATTGAGTCACCACTAGAAAGAACTTTATTGGACCCTCCATCTTTCCCATATTCTTCGCCAAAAAATGGAAATTTTTCGCCGCGTTACATTCACACCCTGTATAAGGAGAAGGAATTTTTTTAAAAAATGTACGACGACACTGATGCATAGACCAAAGATGGCGCGTTGTAACCCTGCCTCATAATCCAAGATCGGCAAAAAAATGTCGAAGTTATAGCAAGTCAAAATTAGGCAATTTTTCGGGTGTCCCACTTCATCTGCTGCTTAGTTTATATTGATATGTTCTAAAAAATGAGTAGTGAAATGTATGCAAAGTGCAATTGCATGAATTTATTTTGTCGTCAGAGCTGGAAGATAGGGAATCTGAGGAATCTTCTTCATCTTCCGACTTCCTCTATAATTTCCGACAATAAAACCTTGTAAATATGTTATCTTTTTCGTTAATATTGGACATTTTTTTCTGGGTTAGTTTCCATTTTCCACTTTAATTTACCCTAATAATCATTTTTTTGAGGTTAGATATCCGCTTCTATCGGTTCACGAACTGCACTGTCTGCACTAACGCGTTTGGTAGTTTTCCTTTACCCTGGTGGCCATGAGCTACACAAGCAGCCTGCACTGACTTACCCTACACGGATATAACAAACACACCTATTGTTAAAATAAAAATATTACCAATTTAAGAAGCCAATGTTTGTATAAAAAACGTATGTCGTTGCTTGATCCACAAGTATATATGAGTACCTAATTATAATAAAATAAAAGTGTACCTACATACTTGGTTAGTAGATGTACTTCGATAATCCAAAAAAATGGAAAAACAAATTACTGAACTAGTGATAAATAAATAAATAAACAATTCACCAACAATCATAACACAACACACAACCTCACTTTCTTACAGCTGGTTTTAGACCCGACGTACGTCCACCGAAAACAGACATTTTTAATTAAAATCATTAGTATTTTTAATTCATAGGTCTAAAGCCCGTATTACATCTGTGTATTTATCCATGTATTTCTTTAAGTAGTTCAGGGTGCCAACATTATTTTGTTTTTCATAATGCTGATTTACGTTGCGTTTGAAGTTTTTCGGTTGTAACCCTGAACTACATGAATAAATTCACAGACAAATACACAGATTTCATACAGGCTTAAGAAAACAATTAGAGCATGGATTATAGAGAAATATGTTCAAAGTTTGACGTATAATATGTTCATATACTAAGAAATGCCCAGAACCCAAGATATTCCCGTCTGAAAATCACTCTTTTGAATTCCCCATAAGAAATACATTGCTGTCAAATTTGTTGAAATGTGTTTAGGAACCCATTTTAAATTTTGCGCCCGATTTTTCCTAACCTAACTAATATGGTGAATTGTCGAGTATCTCTGTTCTGTTTCATTTAGCGTGCGGGAAGCATACGCTACGGGATGATCGTTGGGGGGTGTTGATTGAGATAAAACTGCACCGAGAGCTGTATTAGAAGCATCGGTTGTTAATACGAAGGCCGAAGGGCTGTGTGAAATCAGGGTATTTAGGGATTGGGGAATTAATTAGAAGATTTTTTAAATGGTTGAATGACGATAAAAATGCTGGGGAATGTTCGACTTTAGCATTTTTCTTAAGACATAATGTCATTGGCTTGGCAATTTTAGCAAAATCCTTTATAAATCTTCTATAGTATCCGGCTAGTCCTAAAAATGATTTGATATCTTTTGGTGTTTTGGGAATAGGAAAGTTTTTTACAGCTTCTATCTTATCTGGGTTGGGTTTCACGCCTTCTTTGGTTATTAAATGTCCAAGGTAATTGACTTCTTTGTGTAAAAATTCGGACTTATCCAATTGAATCTTGAAAATTGATTGTCTGAACCCTTCAAATATTAATCTCAAGCGTTCTATGTGCTCTTGGAGTGATTTACTGTATATTATGACGTCATCCAAGTAAACGCAACATATTTCTTTCTGGAGGCCACGAACAACGTTGTTCATTACCCTCTGGAACGAGGCGGGGGCGTTTCGTAAACCGAAGGGCATACGTTTGAACTCGTAATGTCCTGTGTCGGTGGAAAATGCTGTTTTGTGTACATCTTCCGGTTCCATCTCTATTTGGTGGAAACCATTTGCTAGGTCCAACGTCGTAAAGTACTGAGCTTTACCTAGTCTATCTAAAATATCAGAGATGCTGGGTAATGGGTACTTGTCTTCGATTGTTTTGTCGTTAAGTTTTCGGTAGTCAATTACTATTCTCCATTTTCTTGTACCAGATGCATCTAGCTTTTTTGGTATTATCCAAATTGGGCTAGACCATGGGGAATTAGATGGTTGTATTATACCGTTTTTCAACATTTGGTCCATTTGGGTGCTGACTTCCTTCTTATGAATCTCAGGGTATCGATAGGTCTTTGTAAAAATAGGTGTTTCATTTGTAAGATTGATTTTCTGTTTGATTTGATTCGTAAAAGTCAATGGAATACCTTCACAGTAAAATATGTCTCGGTATTCATAACAAAGATCTCGAATCGCTTGATATTCTTCTTGATTACAGTGGTCTAAACGTAAGTTCTTCAAATTTTGTTTTAGTTTCATATCATTTGGTTGATTTACTTCGATATCCATATCGGTTTCCATTTCCTTGATAAAATTATTTTCAATTTCGTTTATAGGTTCCACTTCAAATAGTTCTGTGAAACTAATTTTTATTGGGTTTTCACATAAATTCGTAATTGTTGTCAATGCAAAATTACTTTCAATTTTTACCAAGGCTTCTGGCATTTCTGCGATATCATCAAAATAATATGGTTTAGTATTCCTATTCCATCTGTTTTGTTCACAGGTACTTTAACCTTTTGTGAAACACGAGGAGGTATAACAGTTTCATATGACTGTGTGGGCTCCGTTGTGTTTTGTGGGAAAAATAATTTGTTTTGAAAATGCAAGGGTAAATTTACTTGTGACGTTTCGAGTGCAAAATTCTTTAGATTTATTTTGGCACCGATATCGATTAGAAAATCGACACCTATCAAACCGTCGAATTTATTAGAGAAATTAAACAAGTAAAATTTGTGGTAACCATTTTTTTTCAATGATGGAAAAATGGGTATATTTATGACTTCGTCATGTATTGATGTTGCATGAGCAGTTTTTACAGTGAAATATTCATTAGAAATGAATTGAGAGTAAACTTGATATGCTAATTGCGGATTGATGAAGCTTTTTCCGCTGCCTGTGTCGACTAAGAATTTAGCATTTAATTCGGGGATAATTATTACAGGCAAATCTGAAGTACTATAATTGTTGAGGCATATTACGTCACATTGGGGTAATTGGGCCTAATCTGAAAATTTTGGTATTGGGAATCATCGATATTTGTTTCATTATAGTCATTATTGGTGTTGTCATACATGTTGTACATACGGGTGTCCCACGGTGGATGGCGTATTAGACGTTTATGGAGAACTAAAAAGCGAATCATTTTGAAAATTTGGCAACCGGGATAAACGACCATGATCTACACTTTAAAAATATTTTGGACCATGCGGTGTTGCCGCTTCTACTCTAAACTAGTGGCAACATCACTATTTTAAATGGAACACCCCGTATTTAATTGCATATTTGGATTCTACGTAAAATTCTGAGCAGATTTCATGTGATATACCCTATACCTAAGTTCAACTGTTTTGGAAATATTGACAGTTGAAAATTGACTTTTTGCAACTTTGACAGGCTGTAAAACCTAATTGGTTAATTTTAGAGGAAAACCGATTTCACATTCCTATCTTAGATTTTGATAAACTATCATTTAACACCAACTTTGAACTTAACCAGAGATTAAATTTAACTGAAATTTTTAATCATGGATTTAATTCTAAGTTGGTGTCAAATGATAGTTTATAAAAATCTAAGATAGGAATGTAAAATCGGTTTTCCTCTAAAATTAACCGTTCAGGTTCTACAGCCTGTCAAAGTTGCAAAAAGTCAATTTTCAACTGTCAATATTTCCAAAACAGTTGAACTTAGGTATAGGGTATATCACATGAAATCTGCTTAGAATTTTACGTAGAATCCAAATATGCAATTTAATACGGGGTGTTCCATTTAAAATAGTGATGTTGCCACTAGTTTAGAGTAGAAGCGGCAACACCGCATGGTCAAAAATATTTTTAAAGTGTGGATCATGGTCGTTTATCCCGGTTGCCAAATTTTCAAAATGATCCGCATTTTAGTTCTCCATAAACGTCTAATACGCCATCCACCGTGGGACACCCTGTATAACCATATGGAACATTGTATGAGTTGAACATTTCAGAATTTGGCATTTGGTAATAATTACTGAAATCGAATTGTTCATCATTATTGGGAGTAGAATTAACGTCGATATTTGTGTCTTGAGTTTGAGTTGCGGTGATAGTATTAGGGGACAAAGTATTTGCGGATTGGTTCGAAAGTTCTTGCACAGTGAAATTATTCAGGCGAGATCTCTGAACTGTATTTGGTCTTATAGTGACACCAGGCGATGTGTCCATTGGTTCTGGAGCACTATTGTTTTGGGTGATATTGGGTCTTTAGAATGGTCTATTGAAATTATTGAAATTTTGAGGTCTTTGGAATTGATTATTGAATGGCATATTTGGGAAATTTGGTCTTGAAAAGTTTTGGTTGTTGAACGAATTATTTGGTCGATAGAAAGGATTATTATTGAATGGTGTTATAGGCATTCTTGGAATATTAGCAGCATAATTTCCAAGTGTATTGTTGAAACTTGATTGAGGCTTACTTTTATTATTGAGGTTGTTATTAGGTATATTTCTTGAGCTTTGATTAGACCTGTTTCTGTATTGTATAAAATTCTCTTCTTCTCGTACAAATGCGAGAGCTTGTTCAAGAGAATCTGGGTCTTTTAATCTTACCACTAACTGCATATGGTAATTTAAGTTGTTAATAAAAGTTTTTAGACATAGATTATCAAATTGTTCGATTTTTAGAATTTTCATATTATTAGGATCGTTAGAGCTATGAATTTTAGCAAATAATAAACTTCTAGAATCTTGCAATTTTAATCCAAAAGAATGTAAGGATTCGTTCTTATCTGGTTTCATATTAATGATATCTTGGACAAGACAATCTTCAGTTCTTTGGTCAGAAAATGTGACAATTAACGAATCTTTAATTTTCTGCCAGGTATCGAGTTCCGTGCGAGAAGCAATTAATTCGGCAGCTCTACCTGTCAATTTACAAATTACCGTATCGAACAAACAGATGTTTATTGGATCTGCGGCATTTTGTCGATTTTGGTGATTCTGTAGAAAATGTTCACATGATGTTAAAAATCTGCCAAGTGTTTTGGTGTTACCATCAAAATTTGGAATATTATCCGCTTGGTATCTAATAAGCTGAGAATTTGGGTTGGCCATATTAACAAGATTTTGAATCTGATTATTAGGTTGAAAATTATTGTTAAAAATGTTTATAAGAATGTCAAGCTCGTTATCACCTTCCAGATCGAACAAATATATATCAATAAAATCAAAAAATATAAAAATAAAAGGAAAAGAATAATGGGATCACTTACAGCAATACCAGATTGATTTTGAAGTACATGAATTTATCTTCTATGGATTTTGGACGATGTAGTTCCGCTATCCGCACCAATAGGATTAATGGACGATTTTTGATCCGATCCCTGGTCGCGAGTTCACTGATTGTCAAAAGTCTTTCGTATACCACGAACGTATTTTTCGATTTGACGGTAAATCGTTAGCACGGCCCGCAAAATCCAAATTTTCGACTGAACCGGACTGTTTTTACCGAAGTCTCCGTCAAAATCCTACCGACTGCGCCACTTACGAGGGGTGTACACGAGAGAGCGTTTTTAAAAAACTTTATTTGACTAATACAATAGAACTGACTTAAATCTAAAAATTACTCCTTTTATAATATAAAAAATAAGCTGAATAGAACAATATAAATGCTGAATTTGAGTTCTCACGGGATATAACTAGCTTTTCTCAAATATTCAGATTCTTATTAGTTATCCCCATGCTAATATAGAATTCCGCTTCCACACATTACTTATGTGCCAACACTTTATTGATATTTTGTCATATAGTTGTAGCGGCAGACTTGAAATAGAGCGAAAACGTTTCAAATAATGATAGAAGCAAACCTATATACATAGACAATCGATTTGGCCCGCAGCACCTTATTCCAAGTGGCGTCAAATTCAAAATGGCGGCGTATTTCCAAAATTGTTGATTTTAAATGCTGCTTTTTTGTTTTATGTGGAAAATGTTTTCCAATTGGCTCCTATCAGCCGAAGGTAAGTCCAGCAGTCATTCGCACTTGTTAAAGCACTCGACTGTGAGATAGGGGCTGTTTAATGGAGTCATTTTTTTTTGTCTGGCATTCTGAGGGCTGAATATGGCTACTAAGCTGATGAGAATATGGGTGATTTTAATTCCTGCCTCCCGCTCGAAAATTTGCAGAAGAAAAAAAATTGATTTACATGAAGAATTTTTTTTAATGATCTCAAATTTTCTGGCTTTTAAACAAAAGATTGACATTGATAAATAATTCACCCATGAAAAATACCAAATGCTTTTCAATAGCTGAAAAAGTGGGGATGGGTGTCAACTTCCAAAAGAAAAGGAAAGAACCTCCCGCGTTTACTTTTTGTCTGGCAATCGAGAGAATAAAAGGTTTTGTTGTGAAAATAACGCTGAAAAATCGCCAGACGGTAATCACAGTTCGAAATCGAGTTATCCGGCGAAACATTCTGTGGACATTTCGAACAAGGGGCAGGCATTAAAACCACCTATATTCTCATCAGTTAACTAGCCACATTCATCCCTCAAAATGCCAGACAAAAAAAAATAACACCACTAAACAGACCCTATCTCAGGGTCTATAATGCATACATCATTTCGGTCTCTAGAACGTACAATTATATAATCGATTAGGTGCCAGTGCTTCGACATAGGGTATTGCCAATAATTCTTGAATTTATTCTTTTGTTGAACAAATGTGGTAAGTAGGCGGAGTCTGTTTGAATCCATTTTTCCAACTCCTTCCTTGCCGATTAAGCCTTTCCATAGATCTGACTCTGTACCGAACCTGGCGTTAAAAAAAATCACGTGAAAGAACAAGTTTATCAGATCTAGATACAGATGATATGGTTTCACTGAGCTGGGCCTAGAATTCCTCTTTTGGTTTTTGTCAGTGGTGAGGGTTGGATTGTAGGCGCAGATTAGCGTAACTTATTGGTTGTTGCTGAGGTTTAGCCGCAGTGTCATTAGTTTTTCCATTATTCCGGATGGGAGCTTAGCAAGATGGTCCATACATTTATTTTTTTATGGCGAACCCACTTCGTAAATGCAAGATTCAATCTCTTCCTTTCCTTTCCAGAAAAACGTATAGCCTCCTCCATGCTACCTCAGTTGACTTTCGCCTGCTCTTCTGGTTTCGCTTAGAGCTGCAATATCGATGTAAAATCTCTTTAATTCCCGTGTCACCATTGCCGTTCTTCGTTATGGTCTAGTATTGGTGCTGGTATCCATAATTATCCGAATATTCCACGTGGCAGCCAATCCTTGAGCCAAAAGGGCGATCACGCCTCCGTGCCGGTTTGTCAATAAGAGCTTTCAGACTACACTATCCTGCTTCCGTTGCAACTTGTCAATCGCCGAAGGACTATGGTGTGCTTTGGACTTGATGGTCTTAAATGCCCTAAAATAGAAGATGCTTTTATTAACGTGGGTATACTGATGCACAGTCAGCAGACTCACGGTCTCTAAGCTCGAGTTCCGACCCAATGGTATAGAGACTAGGACAATTGTGTCTCGGCTGATTGTACGATCAAGCATTAAACTTGAATCGTCGGCGATGTGGTCACCACATCCCTACGCCGGCGGAGAATACGGTCCACTGAGCGGGCGAAGTCGCTAACTTCATCAAGTGGCTGTAAGGCCGGGACCTGTCTATCGTGCTTCCACACGACTGGCCTTCCTTGATTAGGCTCCCATGTCCACAAGAACAGACTGTCGAGACTCACTATCCCAAATCTAGCAACACTGCCCCAGCGAGACCGTTTCCATGGGAGCTTGGGCCGACGGAGCCTTTTACCCCCCGCAGTTCTAGTTATAGCCATAGCGAACCGAGCATTACCCCGAATGCGTGGTCTTGACATAGACTGGTCGCACGCTGTCATGTTAACACAGCTACCTCTTTATATTCTAACGGGGAAGCCCGTTGGCCAGATGCCTGGAATATAAGGTGGTACAATGCCAGTTTTACAGGTAAACCTCGAGAGGAACCCCAGTGGCTCGGGGCCTGGGACTCGCCTCAGAATACCAGATAAACCTGCCGCGCCCGGTATGTACCGAATGACGCGAATTAGTTTCGACGCCTGCGACGAAACGCGAATGAGTTTGTCCCTCCGACCTTTCGGGCTTCTCAGGTTTACCCCTAGGTGTCTTTTTTTTTTCTTACATAGGAAAAAAGTCTGCCTGGAAAACACGGTATTCTTTAAAGCTTTAATCCAACAAATAAAGTACTTGAGGCGATTTCATGCCCACTCTCTTCCTTTCCGGAAGATGTAGTAAAAGACCTTGGCAGTTTTACTGTCCAAATGTATGACACATTTAGCATTACCACCAATACTCACACAACAAGAAAGCAATTATTCTGTTCCCAAAACACACGGATTCATGAGATGCTACCGACTTCTGCAGCATTGTATTAACATAACAACATATCCTGAGGGCTGCTTATCAAGCTGGCCAAGTCTGGGGTCGTTCTTATGATATGGATAATGTAACGCTGTCATTGAAGGGATGGGGCTGGCTTGAAAAGGGGACAATGTGGACACCTCTATGGTCTATTCTTTTAAATATTTGGGAGACTTGTCAAAAGCTAGCTAGATGCACTTGATGCAGGATGTAGCGGTAACCGCTGTAAATGCAGAAGAAGTGGCCTTCCATGTACTTTGCAATGCACTGCAAAGTTAGTATTGTCACGGCTTTGGTGTCCGTGACAGAAATCCTGGGTCCGTTTCGTTTATTACAAAAATCAAAGTCCAATTAACACAGCAATAATTTATTCCACGTAACAATACACTCTGACAATAATTACTTTAATAACTAACTCAACAATTAAACCCTTACAACAATAATCGCTATTTAAATCGTATCACAGTCAAACTGAAACTTAAACTACAAAGTAATAGCGGCCTATATATCCCTAAATCTATTCCTGTACAATCTAGAATACACACGATAACTCTTCTTCTCCCGATTAGGTAGAATTTACCAGATTATTATAGGAATCTAATTTCTAGAGTATTCGTCAGCCTAAGATTCTAGACACACTGCCGGCGTAACAGTATGTACTTTCAAATATTTTCATTTTAAATTAAAACCAATTCTTATCCATTCTTTTGTTTAGTAGTTGTGAAAATTCGGAAAACTAGGAATACCTACTATCCTTCCAATTATTTCTATGTCCTATATGCTCCCATGAACTTAGCTGCACCGCCATTTTGAATAGTCACCCGAAATTGCGATTTTATTTTGAAATGTGCTTTGATTTTACATCATTAAAGTGCTAATTTGGTTTTTATTTGATTTTAATCCCATTAGTCCTATAAGAAAAAATTTGCGTAGCGCCATTTTGAAAAAGTTCGCCATCTTGAATATGGCGCCACTCCTGATAGGGTGCTGCGGGTCAAACTAAAGTATTATATGTAAATAAACTGTCTGCCAAGCGGTTTGCTTCTATCACGATTTGAAACGTTTTTCTGTGTACCGCTACGACTAATATTAGTATCGATATGAAAAAAAAAGAAGAGGTTTTGAAACAATATCGTATGGATAGCTATGAATGATAAGCCTTCCATTTTCTCTGCTAGATGCTCGAAGTCTCACACGGAATGCTCGAGAAGTAGGTAGCTGTGGCGCGCAGGTCAAATTACGCATGTGCCATCGATTTAGCACAGCTTAAATTGTGGCACATGTAGATATGTGCGAAGAGGACATATTGCCTTCAAACTGAATGTTGTTTGAACTTGTTATCACGTGACTGTCAAAATGACGTGATAACGGTTTGAAAAATCTCTGATTGTCGTGAATTTAGAATGGTTAGTGGCGGCATAGGTACCGTTTTTTCTTGTACACGTCGATTGGTCTCCGATGGCGGTATTTATATTTTGTAATCAAATGAACTCGATTGTTAAAAATTACGTCACCGGAAGTACCATCGTTTGCTAAACTTTGCACGGGATACTGCAAAGCACAGGTGTTATTTGACGATGTACAATATTCACGCATTCATGAGGATCGTGCTATCTCGTTATCAGATGAGCTCGAAAATTTGCGGCCGGCTCTCCTACTATTATAAGCCTTTTTTGCTAAAAGTTATCTACGCTGTCTTGGTCTAACCAAAACTTGATCCTCAAGTAAATTTTAGCATTACATAAGTTTTAACGAATTTTAAAATATATTTGTATTAACATACATTAAAATGCAAAACTCCAAAACAGTTCTTTCTAATACATTATGCAGGCAACTGTACAATATACATTTAACACAAACTTCCCACTGAACGTGGAAATTTATGCCAACGTTCAATTAAGATGATAATGGCGTGCGTCTCTTTGATAACTTCCTGCCAAAACGACTGGCTGATTAATTAGTTTTGTAACCCGTCATTGCGTGGGATTTGGTTTGATCCGTGAAAATATCAGAGGTAAAAGTGGAATTTAGAACAAAGTTTAAAGAGCACTTTAATTAAGATTTTCAGCATTGCCGCTTGTAACAAAGCCCCATTATTGAACAAGAGAACTCCAGAAGTATTAGAAATAAAACTGGGGAAATCTTTTTTATTGAGAAGAGGGAATGCTCAAAAAAGAAATAAAGAAGTTTTATTTATAAAGACGGAATGGCCGTTTGGAGGAAAAGCCTTTTTACAATATAGCTATTTACCTAACAAGTGCGGAAAATGAATTTTTCCGCACGTGCGGGAAAACTCATTTTCCGCACGCATATCAGTGCGGAAAATCGATTTTTCCGCACGGCTGTAAAAAAAAATAATTGTGTTCTGTATGTAATGTAGGTATGTGAAATCAAGGGATTTAATTCGCTCCGATGGACTCGGCGTTTAAATTTCCATACTCCGCCACATAAAGTATAACTTAAAACTCCTGATAAAATAAATATCTATTTGTTAGTGAAACATTTCCAGTTCGTGTGCTCTATAACAAATGTGAATATGCAACATAAATTTCAGTCATTTGCGAATTTTTCGAACGTATATTTTGAAGAGATAGAACTGGCACTTTCCTGATTATTATTAGACGAACTGCTTGTAGAATTTTGGATATTACATAGGAGATTAAATAAGTTGTAGTCAGACGAAAAAAACATTTGACTGATAATAATAGTTCTGTTCTAGGTTTAAAATGTTAATAAGGGAGTTGATAAGGGAAAAAATGTCTGATTCAACAGTCATTCAAAATGATAAGGACAGAAGTTTTTGAAAAAAGTTGACTGGAATTTATTCAACAGAATTTATTTGGAGAAATAAAAATAAATTTCAATAACCCTGAGAATCAACTGAAAAATGGTTTTCATGAACTCTGTGAGTTTATTAACAGTGAAGTCTAAAACTTAATAATTCAACCTAATATTTTGTGATTTGAAGCAACCAGGCAATAAAATTACTCCAAAATCCTCAAGAAGGGATGCTCCTTCTTGAGGAAAAGAGATCAATAAAGTAAAAATCGAGCAAACCTTTATCACATAAATCTATAAGATGCCTGATCTATATCAAAATTTAAGCACACAAACTTTAATCCCTTTCTGTTTCAAAACTCTCTACCAGAATCGGTGCGATATCAAATAAAGTTTTCAGGATTCCCAATTTAACAAAGGCAGTCTCTCCTTTCAACACTACAGAATCTTAACACTATTTACAACAATGTATATTCGATTGTTAGGGTTCTAAATTTGAGTGGTTTGAAATGAAACTACAACAAATTAGATCCTTCCTCGCACGAGTTTATAAACAACAATTATCCTTTTGAAGTTTAATGCAGATGTCACACTACGAAATATTGCAGTAAAGTTTATTTGAGAACTCGATGAAAATAACTATTCCGTTAGATATGTAGTTGTATCTTTTTTGCATACATTTTTGATAAAAGTATTTTGGATAAATAATGCACCCTCCGCGCTGCAATATCGACATTTTTGTACAAGTTTAAAACGAAATAAAATTTATGCAGAGTAGAATGCCAAATGCAGCATGCAGATTCTTGAATATACATTTCTCCGTGGATTTATCTTTTTAGCGTGAAATCTGATGGAATATTTGTCCTACATTCAGTACTTGTGGAAAAGGTTGAAATGCGTTGAATACCTAACTTTTTCTTATGGAATTTAATTTGTTGTCTGCATTTTAGGAAACTATCATTTTCGTCGGAACATATTCCTTGATTTTAATGTCAATAGTTGCGCTAAGAGAATTATTTAGAGGAGATTTTTGATAATTTACTTGAATAGACTCAAAATCTCCAAAAGTGACCCCAGATCCAGTCTAGTACTTATGTCGATTGTTCTTACAGAAGGAAAACGGTTCTACAGGATCATTTACATACAAAACAAAAAAAATTAATTAATTAAATTAAATATAGAATGTCGAGAATGCGATAAGGTATTCACCAAAATGTAAGCAGGGCCGGTAATTGAAAACTACCACATAGAAGGGATTGTAATAGAAACTCTTCGACAAACAAATTGAATGCTGCACTTTTCGACGGCGTTGATGTTTAGCAATTTATCATAGTGCTCATTGGTTTCGCTGATGAAGTTGGTAGCTACTTGGTATGCACTCAATAGGTGAATGTTAAGGGCAGCAACTCTGCATGCTGTTGATAGCTTCTATTCCTTCGTTGAGTCGTTTCTGGAAATGTGTAATTTGTTCGTGATTCTGGCTTCTGTTTCGTTGAATTTTGTGAGGGCCGAAATCATGGAAGTTTGTTTGGTAGTTCGATGCTCTGCTCTGATGAGTTTTTCCTGATTGTTGTTCATTGCCTCGATATCTTGATATACTTCGTCATTCACTCTAAAAACCGCAATCAAAAATTTTTCAAATAGTCCTCTTAGTTCTGTGGTGAATGTCGGCCATGGTAGCAAATATCCATTTGGAGTGATTTTCCATTTCTTCTAAGTGTTGTACGAGGGATGTGCATTTGACTTCATCAGTGAGCTTCTTGGATGCGTTGCACATATTTTTGAATTGTCTGACGACTGTGGATAACTCTGATAATTCCGTTTCAGTTTTGTTCTTAGGATACGTTGTCTCTATCCTAAAAATATCTCTATCAATTTTTGCTGATCCAAGGTGTTCAACGTAAAAACCATGTTGTGGATAGTTGATTTTAAACCCTGTTTCTGCAGCGGCGGTTGTAATCATCATAATTATGGCTGCTAGGAAAAACAATACATATGATTTTGCTGATGTTGATGCTACGTTCCGTAGTCGGTCTGATCTCCGTACCTCTGAGTGGTTTTGGGTGGTTGGTAAATAGTGTATGTCTTCTGTCGGTAATGGGATTAACTTGTGGATCGGTCTTTTTTGTGGTGAGCCACCTGTTTTCTTTATTGTTACTACTCGGATTGCTCCGTCTTATCCCTGGCTAGTTTCTATAATTCTCCCCAAAGGCCATTGATTTGGGTTTATATTTTCTTCTTTGATTAGGACCATTGTTCCTACTCGTAGATTGTTGGTCTGATTCTTCCATTTGTATCTTTGCTGCAGTCTGGTAAGGTATTCTGTGGCCATGCGCTCCAAATGTTTTTCTTTAACTTTTGCACGTGTCTCCATCATTGAGATAGGTTAAAAAGTTCTGTCGATTCCAAGTTTGGTGGTGCTAGAAGTTCTCTTCCTATTAGAAAGTGTCCTGGGGTCAAGATGTTGAAATCATCTGTGACTTCTGTTAGCGGGTAGAGTGGTCTTAAGTGCAAACATGCTTTGATTTGATACACCAACGTTTTTAATTCTTCATAGGTCATAGTGCAGTTTCCAATTACTCTCTTGAGATGGTGCTTCATAGATTTTACACCTGCCTCCCATATTCCTCCGAAATGTGGGGCTGCTGGTGGAATGAAGTGCCATTGTGTTCCTAAGTTGAAGATTGTGTTTTGCACATGTTGTGATTGTATCAATTTTGTGATTTTATCTTCGAATAGGCGTGCTGCTCCAACAAATGTAGTTCCGTTATCAATGTACATATTCGCACAATGTCCCCTTCTGGCTGTGAAACGTCGAAGTGCTGCCAAGAATGCCTCTCTTGTCATGTCGCTGACTACTTCTAGGTGAATGGCTTTGGTTGCTGGGCATACGAATACTGCGATGTACCCTTTGTACGATTTGTGACCTCTTCCTTTTGTTGTTCTGACTTGAATCGGTCCGGCGTAGTCCATTCCTGAGTTTGTAAATGGTGGTGCTGGTGTTACTCTCGATTTCGGAAGTTGTCTCATGAGTTGCTGTGCGGTCTCGGCTTTGTGATGGATGCATACAATGCACTTATTTATAACTGCTTTGACGGCCGGCTTACCGTTGATGATCCAGAATCTGCTTCGTATGTACGACAATGTCGCTTGGTTGCCTCCATGTAGCGTGGTCTTTTGTGCGTTTCTAACCACCAGGGTAGATATGTGAGAATGGTATGGAAGAATCATCGAGTGTCGTTGGTCGTAAGGAAGAGGTGAGTCGAGTCTTCCTCCGACTTGGATTATGCCCTTGCTGTCGAGAAATGGGTTGAGGGTCTGTAGCTTACTTTTCTTGTCGACTGCGTTCTGCTGTTGTAAAGACTTGTATTCTTCGGTAAACTCTTGCTCTTCGACCATTTTTATGATTCTTTCGAAAGTGTTTTGAACTTCTTGAACGGATAGAGTAAGACTTTCCCCTTTTTTGATGAATCGACGGCAGTAGGATAATACCCTGAGCATCCTTGTCAAGTTTGAGAAGCGTTCCCATATATCGCTTCTTATCCTAACTTCAATTTTGTGAGATGTGGCTTTTAATTCTTCTTGAATGTCGGGAATATTGTCTGTTGTGGGGATTTCACGGAGAAACGTCAGCCAATGAGGACCTTTTCACCACAGATCAGCTGATTTTAGTTTGTCTGGGTCCAATCTCCTGGATATGATGTCCGCTGGGTTTTCTTGCGACTTGACGTAGTTCCAAGATGCTTGAGGGGCGTTTCTGTGTATTTCGCAAACTCTATTTGCCACAAAGGTTGTCCATCTCGTAGAGTCACCCTTTATCCAGGCAAGAGTGATCATGGGGTCGGTCCAAGCGAAGGTCTGGGTATCACCCATTTGAAGTGCTGTCGTAGTTTTTTGAATTAGTTTTGATAGTAGGACTGCTGCACATAGCTCCAAGCGAGGTAGGGTTGTTCTGTTTTTTGCTGGAGCGACCTTTGATTTTGCTTGCAGCAGCGTAATAATTCGCGTATCTTCTTCTTCTTCTATCCGACTGTAGATCACTGCACCATAGGCCTATTCTGATGCATCGCAAAAGCCGTGGAGTTCAATTTTTGTTTTTCTCAGATGTATCCATCTCGGAATCTTGATTTTTTCTACTTCTTTTATATTGCTCTGAAACTGTATCCATCTTGAAGATATTTCTTGATCTATAGGCTCATCCCAGCTCAGGTTTCTCAGCCATAAGTCTTGAATGATGAGTTTAGCTTGTATTACGATTGGAGACAACCATCCTAAGGTGTCGAATAATTTGGATATTTCTGACAAAATTTGTCGTTTTGTTCATTCACGTATCTCGGAGACTTTGACTTGGAATTTGAAGGTATCGTCTGCTAGTGACCATAGTACGCCCAGAGACTTCTTGAAGTCTTCCTGAGGTAGTTCTTGTATTTTCTGATCTCGGAACTGTTCTGGAATTGATTGGAGTAATGCCGGAGAGTTGCTAGACCATTTTCTCAGGTTAAATCCAGCAAGGCTGAGCATTTTTAGTAGTTGCTTTTGTAGTTCTAGGGTTGATTCTGTATCTGCTGCTCCCGATGATATGTCATCGACGTAGAAGTCTCTCAAAGCTGTTTGGCTTGCTGCCGGAAATTTGTTTGATTCTTCGATTGCAAGTTTCTGTAGTGTCTTGATGGCTAGATATGGTGCTGAGGCTGTACCGTGGGTTACAGTGGTCAGTTCGTATTCATACATTGGTTGCTGTGGATGCTCCCTCCATAATATTCTCTGGAATTCTTGATCGTCTGGATGAATTAGGTTCTGTCTGTACATTTTCTTTACACGATGCGTCGAAAACAACTCTTAGTCGCGTTGTGGTGCTGGCTTCTCTGAGGACTGCTTGATGAGGAATGTAATATTTCCCTCGATTCACTTCATGTCGGGTGACTTTCCTCATATGATCCAACTCTATGTATTCTTTCATAAATGCAGAATATTGTTCTTGTAAACTGGGATCTTGATGTAACTTTCTCTTGATGTTCTTGAATCTTGCTGCTGCTCTTGGTTTAGAGTGACCTTATACATCTGCTGACTGTTTGAATGGGATTCTAACAATGAATCTACCCTCAGAGTCTCGACTTGTGGTTTCCTCGAAAATCTTTTCGCATGTTTTGGGTTATTTCTTCAATTTCCCAAAACTTGGTTAGCTGTTTATCTTCTTCATAGTGGGTGATCATGCTGACAACTTGGATGGCGGGAGATCCGGAGGCTATTCGGGCAGAAACGATCCATCCTAACTCTGTGTTTTGTTTCAACAGGCCTTCTGTACTTTTTTGCATGCCGTTCAAAATGATATTGGCGTATTCCTTTGCGCCTAATATACCATCTATTGCGCCTGGTGTCATGAATGTTGGATCGGCTAGCACTTCATTCTTCCAACTATCTATGCTGTTCATGTGTAGGTGTCGTTTTGGCATGGATTGAGTAAGTTTTGGAAGGATAATCATATTGACATCCATGGACAATGTGCTCATAAATCGTGGTTTTATCTGTGTGTCAATAGACCATTTAGAGACTTTTGGTTCTCGGTCACCAATTCTTGAGATTTGTGCTCTGATGCTATGACGTGATAATCCCAGCCGATTTGCAGCTTCTTCAGTAATAATTTATATCTGTGACCCTTGATCAATAAGAATCCTCAAGATTTGAGGGGAACTTGATGTGCTCACTTCTACTAGAGCAGTAGCGAGTAAGTCATTTTCTTCATTTCTACTGGCGTGGTTAGACATTGCGCCTCTTGGTGGGTAATGTTCTGCTCTTCTTGTTGGTGGGTATCGTTGAGTATTTCACGGTTGGGAAGTTGTGGGTCTTTTTTCGTAGTTGGGCTGCCTGTTGGAATTTTGTTGCTGTCTTTCCATGTGTAGGAGTATTAGGTGTTGACGACTGCAGATGCTACATTTTGCATGGCTGAAACATCTCTTATTGATGTCATGGCTGAGACAATTGTAGCAGATGCGTTTTTCTTGAACATATCTGTTTCTTTCCTGTGCTGAAATTCCTTTGAACTTCTGACAGTGGTACGTCATGTGTTGGTCTTGGCAGAAGAGACAGCTTAAGTTAGTGTATTTTCTCTCTGAGCTCGACTTCCGTTCTGATCCTGGAATAGTTTCTAGTTACTTGAATCTTCTTTCCAAGAATTTCATAAATTCTTCCAAATCTGGATGGCTGGTTTCGGAGTCCCACTTTCTCATTGTCATTCGGATTACTATGGGTCCCCAGGTGTCAACTTTGACGTCTAGATTCTTTAGTGCTTGTAGACACTGGTCTATTAGCTTATCTAGCAGCTTAAATATTAGAAGCCTTTTGTTCTTATAACGCTTTTGTAGTAGGTCTCTTGCTGAATCGTAGTTGGCCGCAATTGCTTCTAAGTGTTGGATTAGCTTGCTTGCTTCTCCCCTGGTATTAGTTTTTAAGTAGTGCATCTTGTCGGCTTTGTTCAACGCTGAATTTTCATGGATGACCCTTTTGAAGATGTCGAAAAATGAAGACCAGTTTTTATACCCTCCATGGAAAATTGGAATTTGCACTTTTGGTAGCTGCAGGTTCTGTTGTGGTTGATTAACTAGTATTTGTTGAGGTGGAATGACTACATTCTGCTGGATTTTTGCCGATAACGCTTCAATGACATCATCGAATTGGCTCTGGATATGTTTGTACATGTCCATAGTGAAGTACTTATCTAGATGGCTATCTTCACTTACGGCGATTTCTTCATGCAGGTTTTGGATTGCATCCCATTGTTTCTTGCTTGAATCCATCAGATGTTTATAGCAACATTCTGATTTTTCTAGCATAAGTTCCGACCTAATTTGGGCGAGAGTGTCTTCCAATTGCTGTATTTTGAAGTTTTGCGTTTTTATCCGTTTCTCTTGGATGCTGACGTTGGATGGCTCAGATTGGATTGTTGTAGGTTTGGCCTTTGGGCATGTTAGCAAGTCGGTCTTTAACTCGTCGAATTTGGCATACTATTGTTGGGTATATTGCTCTGTGAAGTATTGATAGTCGCTGTACCCTTTTATTTTTATCATCGCGGCCTCGATTTTTTGGATTGTTTGTAGTATCGCATCCAGATTGGTCAAGTGCTTTTGGACGTAGGCCTCGGTTTTCCTATACACCGAGTCTTTCTTGCAGTTACTCAGTAGTTGAACGATTTGCATTCCTAATTTTTTTTGTTCTCGTGCGAGACGGTCAAGTTCCTGCTTTTCTGCCATGACTGTGTTTGACAGGTGACTGGATTGTTTTCAAGACTATTTATTCTGGACAGACGAACGGTTGTATGGAATGACGTTGTGGAAGGATGGCGAATTTTCTGGACTGTCTGTATGGACGGACGGCGAGTCTTCTGGTCTGACGTACGGTTGTATGGAATGACGTTATGGACGGACGGCGAGTCTTCTGGACTGGCTGTATGGACGGACGTTGTGGACGGACAGCGAGTCTTCTGGACTGGTTTTAGGCTCGAAGGACCAATGTGCAAGCTGTGCTCGGCAGATTACGCTTGCCCAACTCGGCTTGGTTGAGCAGCGAGACGATTGTATCGTTTTCTGTCAAAGAGCAGCCTCACTCTCTGCGTTGGCCAAGAAGGCTTGGGCACAGGAAACGATTTGAGTAAAACACCTTTTGAAGCTAGATGAATACTCATTTATTTCGAATCTTACAGCCCTTTTTATATTGACTTTTGGTCAACTAATCGTGACATAAACTGCAAAAATATAAAACACTGTGACCGTAATTACTTAAATGCATGCTGGAATTTAACTTAGGATGTTAGGATATTTTAATATTACCCAAACATTGTGACTAACTAAAATCTCATATAGCAAGCTGACCGTGATATTGAATAAAATATAAATAAACGAATTCGGTCAAATTATGCCGGAGAAGGTTAATCACAGTTTAATTGTTCTAATTAAACAAAGCAACTCTAGACACTTATAATTTGAACTTCAAAAATGTGAATATATTATGCAACAAGCACAACTACAAAAACAGCAATAATTAGAAGGAATGATTGGAGTAAAAGAAAACACATTCTCTGTAAAGAAAATAGTGTACGTAGAAAAGCTTTCTAAATGCATTTGTATGCTTATCCGGATTATCCAAAATAAAATCAGTTGTGGTATTTGATTGATCGGGTTCTATATGAGTGTTCGAATAAAAAAATTGCTTGTTCTATGTTTACATCGTCAAAGTTTTGTCCTTGATTCTCATACCTATGTTGGTCCGGTTTTATTTCATGTGACGAGTGAGGCTTTTTGACGCTGAAAGTTTAACAAAATTGTCAAAAATATGGGTATTTTTAGAAACTTCAGCATTGGGCTTTATTGACACAGATCTCTCTGCCCTAAACCTAAAAAAAAAAACACAAATAATCTAATCCAAAAACATTTTTCAAAACTTTAATGGGATTAGAATTTTTACGCTCTATTGATTTTTAGGCGAGATTAAAGATTTTCAAACTAAAAATGCTTGATTAACCCGCTGTTACCGTGTATGTAATTACTTTTACCGTTCAAGGTAATTTTGACGAGCTTCGAGGTTTAATCTGTCCACCCAATTGCCATGTGAAGCACACTCCGGAATAATGAACACGGAACGTCATCCCAGCAGGTTTAATTTGTGCGTCACGTTTTAACAGTGGCTGCTGCTTTGTTAAAATAATATTTCTATGTCGTTTTTCTATTGATCAAATAATATAAACAATATAAAATAGACCTTTGAAGAACTACATTTGAACCGCCTTTCCATTTTATTTCTGGCAAATAGGGTCCCATTGATGCTAATTTCATTCGAAAGGTCGAAAACATACATTTATACGAGAGGAGAATCAAGCTGAAAAAGAAAAGAGAACAACTTTTTGTCAACAGAACAAAAGTTGTCGCGAGGGCGTTTTATTGTGGACTAACTTGAATATTGAATACATGAATACCCTCCTCAGTATATTGTTTGAAATTTAATAAAGGTTTCCGCAAAAAAAGTGGATGAAAAGGAAACAGTAATTTACGTTACAAGTCCGGTAAGTGACTGGTTAAAGAACGATTTTGGATGTAGAAAAGTAGCCTGATGATACATAGCAACTATAGAGTGATGAATCTTGTCAGATGTTCATCGGTGAAAGTGAAAGAACTTTGTCTGCGCGCATCAATTTTATTTTACTGATTCAACATTTTTTTCCCCATTGATTGTAGACCAATATCACGAACATTATTATAGCACTTTTTCCTTGTCGTGTCACACAATTCCGGAAGCTATTGATATCACTTGTTTTTGGAAATATAATTGTGAAGGGTGTACCACTCAGGAGGTTTAATAAATATAGAAATAAATAATAAATAATAGTTTATTTTCAAACGTCATATAACAATAATTTTTGTGATCAATATGATAAGGTATAAGTGTCACTGGCGTATAAATGTTAACTCCGGCGGAGAATAATAACCATATAGCGATTCAGGGTGGTTAACCTGTAAATTTAGATTTAGGCGCTTATGGAGGTGATATTTCTAATTAGGTATGGCAGAATTTAAATTGAAAATTGTGCACTATTTGGAATAAAGATCGTTTGAAAAAAAAAAAAAAAAAACGAGTCTGTTTCTGTTGAAAATATTCGAAATGTTTGAAATTAATGAGATGGGTCTGTCGTTCCTGATAACTGGTTTTCATATATTTGGTGTCTTTATCTATTTTTTGATTGTGAGTTTTTAGGTTTTTTTTTACTGGCATTCCTCATACATTTCGTTTTTGGACTTAATGTTACCTAACAAACTTTTTCTATTTTGGTGTCATATCGAAGTCTTTTCGACACTAAAAGTAGTTTCGAAAAGAAGCTCTTTGTGACACTCCTTTTTTACTTATCGGAGGTTGGTAACACTGGCTGACTGATGGCCATCGAACTGTCATTCGCGATGAAAAATAATAGATTTCTATATTTGGCATGTAGTGTTACCAACCTAAACATATGAAATCAGGAAATATGAGAATAAAATTTCCAAGAAAAATTTGTTTTTTTAAAATTAAACAATACCAAAATAGAAAAAATAGTATAAAATATTCGTTTCATAAGACATTTTATCGCACTCGCCCTTTAGAAAACTCGCCTCTGGCTCGTTTTCTAATATAGTGCTCGTGCGATAAAATGACGTCTTATTAAACTTGTATTTTAATGTACTATTTTCTACAACTGTCAAAAAAAGATGTTGTTTGCACACTGGTGATAATTTGCGAAGTGATACTTTTTTTTTCCAGGTAGATTTTTTTTAACGTTGCCATGACGTCGTGTGCGAAATGATTTTCCAGTGTGCGAAATACCTAGTTCGCCGACTCAGGTAACAAATACAGGACAGGAAACCAAAAATAATTAAAATTCACCTGCCTTTGATTGTTAGTGTTGCAGGTATTGATGAGGGCAGGGTGCCCAATTTTGTCGCAACCTTGAAGAATAGGTACCTTCTCGGTATTGCGCTGCTTGGCGGTGCTGCTACGGGATATCAGCGATGATATCCTTGAATGGAAACACTTGGACCAATGCTACGTCTAGTGTTTATTAATTGAATAGACCCAGCTCTGAGTGATTGATCTATGTAGGTATTTTTATACAATTAAAAAATCGTGACTAACTTTTTTAAAACTTGAATGACAACTCTGTCAACAACGGGTTGTTATGCATTATTTTTCCGATTGTTTCTCATTCTGCCTACTCAATTTGATAAAGGCTGTTTATTATTTAAAAAAATGCAAACATACCGCCGCCCTTGAAAGTATCCAACTGAATGCTTTCAATATCATTAACATTAAAGATAGGTATACAATAAAACGGAAAAAGTTATTTATAAAATTTGCAGATACTGGGTAAATTGAGTTGTATATAAAAATATAAATGGTAAAAAGATAATTAAAAAACAAGAAAATCAATAATTTAAATCGTCCTTCGGAAGTAAACATATTTTCACAATGGCTCGTTTAGTGACGCCGTTTTTTGTTAGAACACTAACTACTCTCACCATACCGTCACTACCTGGATGAAGGTCCACTATACGCCCTCGATACCATTGCAATGAAGGCAGACCATCTTCTTTTAGGAGCACTAGAGAACCTAGCAGGTCATTTTGATGTTGATGAAACTTCCATTTGTTCCGCTTGTGCAATGTGTGTAGATAGTCTGTTGACCACCGTGTCCAGAAACTTTGCGTCATTTTTTGAACATGCGCATATCTGGATAAGCGATTCATGGGTACTTGGGAAATGTCTAATTCGGGTACAGCATTTATCGGACGGCCAATTAAAAAATGACCCGGAGTGAGTACTTCTAAATCATTGGGATCATCAGTCAGTGGGGTTAATGGTCGAGAATTTAAAACCGATTCCACTTGAACCAGGAGTGTATAAAATTCTTCGAAGGTGAGCGGAACGTCATTGAGGATTCGCTTTAGATGCTGCTTGGTAGACCTTACAGCCGATTCCCATATTCCTCCAAAATGGGGTGATCGCGCAGGTATAAAATGCCATTGAATTGTATTCTGAATAAGAAAGTCCTGAAACTTGCTATCTTTAAGAACAGCATAAATTGCAGCAAACTCATTTTTTGCTCCTATAAAATTCGAGCCATTATCAGAATGGAGATTTTGACATAAACCACGTCGAGCGGTAAATCGTTTTAAAGCAGAAATAAAAGAAGCAGTACTAAGTTCAGTAGCTAATTCTAAGTGAATTGCCTTGGTTGGTAAACAAACAAAAATGCATAAATAGCATTTAAGAATTTTTTTATTTCTGAACTTGGAATCTTTAAGCAAAAATGGACCGGCGTAATCTACACCAGTGTTGAAAAAGGGATTAAATGGAGTGACCCTTGAGCTTGGTAAATCTCCCATTTGTGCAATTATTGATTTGGGATTGGCCTTGAAGCAGGGAATACAAGACCTGATGACCCTTTTTACCAAGGATTTTCCATTTAAAGGCCAGAATTGTTGTCGAACAAATGATAGTGTGGCATGGGTTCCAGAGTGCAAGTTTCTATTGTGGTCATAAGTAATGATCAATTTTGTTAATGGATGGTTATGAGGAAGTAATATGGGATGTTTCTGTTCGAAACTCAATGGTGCATTTTTCAAACGCCCTCCGACTCGCAAAATGCCAAAGTCGTCAATAAAAGGGTTTAATGAACTTAAATTACTGTTTTTCTTTATAGAGTTACGGAATTTTAGATTATAAATATTTTCAGGAAATGCTTTCGCTTGCACTGATTTTACAATAGATTTTAGACTGGCAGATATTTCGGTTTGACACAGCGGTCCGACGGCTCGTTGTTTTGTAAAAGACCGGCTATTTTTCGAAAATCTCAAACAGTACGCTATTACATGCAAAAGTTTTGTATTATAGCTAGAAAATTTATAAAATATTTCATGAAAATCATTTGAATGATTTCCTGCAAGGAATGACATAACAGATTTGGGATTAACTTCCGGCATTTCGGATACGTTACATTGACGAGCCCAGTTAGAAATGTGAGTTTTCGAAGGCCACGCTTCAGAGTATTTTGATAGGAATTCAGGGCCTTGCCACCATAGTTTATTGACTCTTAATTCGGGAGGATTAATACCTCTGGAAATCAAATCAGCGGGGTTGTGGGAAGATTCAATATGGTGCCAATTGTTGATGTCAGAAAGTGATTGGATTTCTGATATCCTATTGCCCACAAATGTTTTTAAATAACGAGGCTCCAAACAAAGCCAAGAAAGCACTATTGTTGAATCCGTCCAATAAAAAATTTGATTAATTGGTAAGTCCAAAATAGCACAAATGTTTTTAATTAATTTGGTTAACAATAATGCACCACATAATTCGAGTCGAGGCAGAGATATCACTTTAAGGGGGGCTACACGAGATTTTGCTGAAAGTAAGTTGACAGTTATACCATAATGAAAATCCTCACATCTTATATAAATGCATGCGCCATAGGCATTTAATAGAAGAATCGCAGAATCCGTGTATTTGGATGTTTTTTGGATTTTTTGAAGTAATTTGTCTGGATATTTTCAAAGAAATCACATCAGATAATTGCTGGACAAAATGAATCCAAACTCGACAAAGATCATTAGGTATGGGTTCATCCCAGGCGATCTTCAAAAGCCACAGCTTTTGAAGCAATATTTTTACTTGAACAACTATGGGACCCAGAAGACCCAGTGGATCAAAAATCTGAGAAATAGTAGAGAGTATAAAACGTTTTGTAACAGGTTGTTCTGTGGATATGTTTTTGGAGCTGTAAATAAAATTATCACTTTCTGAATTCCAAGAAATTCCTAAAATTTTGGTTGATTGAGAATCGTTTATTACATATTCAGTGGAATTGTCATTAGATAGCCCTGATAAAACATTAGGATTATTTGAAACAAATTTTCTGAGTTCAAACCCGTAATCTTTGAAGATGGACGATAAGTTCTGTCTTATGACTATAAGCTCATCGATAGAATTAGCGCCTGTTATTACGTCATCAACATAACAGTCATTGCAGATTATTTGACTTTCTATGGGAAATTGTGAAGTGCATTCAGTTGTAATTTGTTTTAGACATCTAGTTGAAAGAAAAGCAGCACTGGATGTGCCATATGTTATAGTATTTAACTCGAAATGACTAAGCTCGTCTTCCCTGTTATCTCGCCAAACTATCCGCCTCAGACTCCTTTGAGAAGGATTTATGAGTACTTGACGGTACATTTTGGCAATATCGCCTGTGAGCGCGAAATTGTGTCGTCGAAAACGTATGAGAATAGAAAAAAGGTCATTTTGAATTGTAGGGCCGACTTTGAGTACGTCATTTAGCGATAAACCAGATGATGATTTCGCAGAAGCGTCAAACACAACCCTTAGCTTTGTCGTTAGGCTATCAGCCTTTTCGACAGCATGGTGAGGGAGATAGAAAACTGGGTAAATAGGTACTTTGTGGGGATCCACTTTTGACATATGACCTAGATTAATGTATTCATGAATGAAATCGGAATAAGCCATCTTAAAATCGCTATTTCTATCAAACTTTCTCTCTATGGCTAAAAATCGCTTTTTGGCTAATTCGCTAGAATTTCCCAATTTATTAAAATTTTGCTTTAATGGCAGATCAACTTGAAATCTGCCTGACGGTAGACGGACATAGGTTTCTTGGAAATTTGATTCGCATTCAAGTTCTTCTATAGAAAGTTTAATTTTTGGATTTTCTGGGAGCTGTTCAATTTTCCAAAAAGTTTCCAGTTTCTCATATAAATCGTTATTGGTTATCAACTGGTTAAAACAACAATTAATATGATCGTGATTTGGGTTTAACAATTGGATAGGACCGGAAATTATCCAACCAAGTTTAGTTTGTTGAAAAGTAGGATTATTTTTCCCTTGCCTGATTTGTCCTGAGCATAATATCTCATAAAATAGACCAGCTCCTAGGAGTAAATCAATGTCTGAAGGTTCGTTAAAATTTGGATCAGCAAGTTGAATATCTACAGGTATATTGATTGAAGTAATATCAACGCGTCGTTGAGGAAGAGGCTCCGTTATTTTTTCAATAACAAGAGAAGACATTTTAAAATTATATTGTTTGTGAATGGATGTAGCATTGAGGGTAATACGTTTAGTTATGAAGCTTGTTTTTTGATTAATTCCGCATATTGGAATATTGATTTTTTCGGAATCGAGCCCTAATTTATTGAATAAATTGAGCGAAATGAAATTGGATTGAGAACCTCCATCCAAAAGAGCTTTACATAAAATAGGCATCTGATTTCTGTCATATACATAAACCATAGCTGTAGCTAATAAAACATACTGATTGGGTTTATTAAAATTTGCGCAGGCCAAGTTATAGCTAGTATTTGCATCTTGATTGCATGGTTGAATATTATCAATTTGGACTGAAGATGATGCCAAAGTGTGGCTACTGCGTTGTTGTGTATTTTGATAATCAACAATACTTGGTGTATTGATACTTGGTTGAGGTTCTGGATTGATTAATGAAGAATTCGAATTACTATATCCTTGACAAACTGGCGAAGGAGCCGTCTTATTGTTAAGGGCATAATAATAATTATTATTAGAATTTTTCATGCCCTGCCTAGAATCAGAAAGCGTATGGGTTGAAACACAGGGTTGCTTATAGTTTGAATTGGGTTGCATATGGGTTGAATTGGGTTGCATATGGGTTGGATTAGAATATCCATGCAATTTTGAGTGTGAAGAAGTGGGTTGTTGGTTGCCTGAATTATCTAGAAATTGATGACTCTTGTTGGCCTGAAAAGGGGGTTTGGAATTATTATGAAGCAATGAATGGTGCCTTTTTTGGCAAATTCTGCAACTATGAGTTGATTTGCACTCCGATGCAGAATGACCAGATCGCAAGCAATTAGTGCATAATGCCATGCGTTTGGCTTCATTGTATCGAGCATTTATGGGTAAATTATTGAATTTTTTACAAGCATACACAAAGTGCTTTTCGTCGCACATGGGGCATTGATTGATTACAGATGAAAAATGTGAAAGAGCTTTGTTATTTGATACAGATTTGACAGTGTAATTTTTCAAGTCCATGGATTCTAGCAGTCTACAATGATCAGTCATAAAGTTAATGAAATCAGCCACTGAAGGACTATCTTCATTTTTGGAAAATATTTCCCATTGCTGACGTGTAACCGAATTTAATTTTGATGTCAGTAAATATATAAGCAAAGTATCCCAATGTGCAACAGATTCTCCTAGTTTTTCAAGTGAACGGAAGTGCTTTTGAAAAGTATCTAAAAATTTACGTAAGTTAGTGTGAGTGTCATCTTTTATTGGGATAAGTGTGAATATGGATTTCACATGAGTATGTATAATCGCTTTTTTGTTTTGGTATCTTTCTTTTAACAAGTCCCAAGCAATGCTATAGTTAACATCTGTGGCAGTGAGAGAACTAATGGTTTGAAAAGCATCACCTGTCAAAACAGACTTAAGATAATAAAACTTTTGAACATTTGTTATAGAAGGATTACTATCAACAAGTGAATCAAATGTTTCATAGAATTGTGTCCATTCGTCATAGGAACCAGAGAACTCAGGTAAAGATATGGGAGGTAATTTGACAGGAAATTTATTATAAGGGTTTTGTTCTTGCGAAAACTTGTTATTATCAATTGCGAGTGATTGTGGCTGACTTACCAAGTTCATAAGGTCAGTACCTCTTTTTAGCGATAATTTTCTCCGGGAAACACTGTTGAAAAAGTGTTCTTCAAATTCAGCACGTTCATCATCCTGATCTGCTTTTTCAGGAAAATCATGCTGAATACAAATATGTTCAATGCGTGATTGTACACGATCAAAATCACACAGTGATTGTTGTATTCTTTCGATACGCGCATTTATTTGGGTGAAATTTTCAGGAAGGCCTAGATCTTGATCAGATATTTTTCCTAAAAAAGTATCAAAACGAGTTAATGTGGCTTTAATTTGTCCACGATGATAAACAAGAAATCCAAGTTCTGATTTTGCTTCAATTATCGGATTGGGTACTGGAGGGTCCATTTTTGGCTTGAACTTTACAATAGAGTAGATGATAAATTCGCAGTAGGCACAATTGCACTCTAAAAAATAATATTAGGTGAGAATGATTCAAAACAAGTTTCAGGATCGCGAAATTGCAGGATGATGTAAGTATTTTTCGAAATGAGTAGGTAAATTAGGTGAAGTTATATGTAAGTATAAGTAATATTTAGAGGAATATGGTTATCGGCCCCAAAGGGAGCAAAACAGCTTGCAAACGAATTATTATTATTGAAAAATCCGGTTTTAGTTCAGCTTGACGTACTCCTCGGATTTATCTGTCAAAAAGCGTCAAGCTTTCAGAAAAATATGGAATGGACTGACCTTGGGTTTTTAGCTGGACTTTTTTACTGATTTTTTCTTCTTTTTCTGGGTAAATCATTCCATATTCGGCATACGAAGGACCATGATGAGGGCAGGGTGCCCAATTTTGTGTCGCAACCTTGAAGAATAGGTACCTTCTCGGTATTGCGCTGCTTGGCGGTGCTGCTACGGGATATCAGCGATGATATCCTTGAATGGAAACACTTGGACCAATGCTACGTCTAGTGTTTATTAATTGAATAGACCCAGCTCTGAGTGATTGATCTATGTAGGTATTTTTATACAATTAAAAAATCGTGACTAACTTTTTTAAAACTTGAATGACAACTCTATCAACAACGGGTTGTTATGCATTATTTTTCCGATTGTTTCTCATTCTGCCTACTCAATTTGATAAAGGCTGTTTATTATTTAAAAAAATGCAAACAGGTATTTCTTGTTCTTGTCTTGCTTCTTCTTGTTCTTGTCTTGTTCTTGCATGCAAGAACAAGACAAGAAGTGGATTAGCAAGAAATATACAAGACAAGAAACTGATGAGCAAGAACAAGATTTCTTGTGCAAGAAATTTACAAGAAGCAAGACTTCTTGCATAATTTATTTTAAATAATAATAATTAGTTAATAAATATTAGCTAAAAAGTACACAATTACTTATACTCGCATAACATTATACAGGGTGTCCCACGGTGGATGGCGTATTAGACGTTTATGGAGAACTAAAAAGCGGATCATTTTGAAAATTTGGCAACCGGTATAAACGACCATAATCTACACTTTAAAAATATTTTTGTTTATGCGGTGTTGCCGCTTCTACCCTAAACCAGTGGCAACGGCGCTATTTTAAATGGAACACCCTGTATCTGATTACATATTTGGATTTTACTCAAAATTCTGAGCAGATTTCATGTGATATACCCTATACCTAAGTTCAACTGTTTTGGAATTATTGACAGTTGAAAATGGACTTTTTGCAACTTTGACAGGCTGTAAAACCTGAACGGTTAATTTTAGAGAAAAACCGATTTTACATTCCCATCTTAGATTTTTATAAACTATCATTTGATACCAACTTCAAATTTAATCCATGATTAAAAATTCCAATTAAATTTAATCTCCGGGTAAATTCAAAGTTGGTGTCAAATGATAGTTCATGAAAATGTTAGATAGGAATGTGAAATTGGTTTTTCTCTTAAATTAACCGTTCAGGTTTTACAGCCTGTCAAAGTTGCAAAAAGTCAATTTTCAACTGTCAATAATTCCAAAACAGTTGAACTTAGGTATAGGGTATATCACATGAAATCTGCTCAGAATTTTACGTAGAATCAAAATATGTAATCACATACAGGGTATTCCTTTTAAAATAGCGTTGTTGCCACTGGTTTAGAGTAGAAGCGGCAACACCGCATAAACAAAAATATTTTTAAAGTGTAGATCATGGCTGTTTACCCCGGTTGCCAAATTTTCAAAATGATGCACTTTTTAGTTCTCCATAAACGTCTAATACGCCATCCACCGTGGGACACCCTGTATATTGTAAATAAATAAAAAAAATGAAAAATAAACTTTTTTATAGTTTGGTATACATAAATAGGAAGTTTCATTGAAGAACTATTTACAAAAATTTTGAAAAAGTCTTATTCAAATAAAAAACAACAAACAAAAAACATGCTGTCTCAACAACATTTGTGAAAAATGGTGTATGCTTCAAGACTTTAAGACCATCACAGAAGTGAAAACTTCAATTAAGTGAATAGACGTGATTAACAATATGAAATACAGGTATTTTTTATGCTCCATATTCAATGCCAAGATTGATCTACCTTTGTATCAAAGATATGATGGATAGTTTTGATTTAAATCTATTTGCTAGATATTCTTTAGATTATGCCTGTATGAAACACGACAATTTCTGTCACATTTACATATGGAGCACATGTAATATAATATTAAATTACGATCAAAGAAAAAAAAAAAAGATTATTGTAGAAAATTACTGGAAATAAAATGTGATGGGTGTTTCTCTCTCTCGCTTGGCTGAAGTCTACTCGAGTCGACTGTACCCGAATGCGCGTTACATAGCCGAGCGTGACGACTCAGTTTTTTTCAACACCCACAAAAAAGTGTGTTGGCTGAGCGCGACTAAATAATTTTTCACTCAAAAAATATTTCTTGAAGTTCCGATATGATGACTTGAACTTGAACAAACTTACAAAAATTAAACATTTAATTTCGTCGACTTGTCTGATGTAATCTTAGACCCAGTTTCACAATTATTGGTGGTAACCTTCACTGGTTATCAACCTCGTAGTTGCGGGTTGACCACATTGAATAATCTGAAGCTTGACTAATGGTTTTGGCTAAACCACACAATATGAAACAGATATATTGTAGGTTACCAGTGTCTTCAGGATTGCCAAAGTGCCAGTAATTACTGGCATTTGCCAGTAAAAATACACCTTGCCAGTAATTTTGCCAGTGAAGTTTTGGTGCCAGTAATTTGCCAGTAATTGAAATATTTCATCACATTTTGATTAAGAGCGCTATATGGACCAAAAAAAAAGGTTCTTTTATGTACTAGAACTACTAAAGTATTTCTAGTTTCATTAGAAAGATTTTTTATTTGATATTCTGTTTCCTTATTTTGTTTTTTGTTCTTTAGGTTTAAAAGTTTAATAAGAAAGACATGAGTTTATTTACATAATTAGTTTTTGACTTTGTTAAACTGATATTTACCATGATAATTAAATACTTTGTAGGTATTGAAGCAATATTTATTTCTTTTTGTGATTTTTTCTATTTTTAGACTGATTTGCTAAAAGTACATTCCTGATAAGTTCTCTAATAGATAGTTTTTCTGATAATATATTTTATATTTTTTTCTTTTCCTCCCAAATAGATCCAAATAGCTATAGCTATAGGCGCATTCTTCTTTTCACCGGTGGACCCACCGATGAGCAGTCTTCGTTTGTCCTGATGGTGGATAGATCGATGGAAAAAAAGCGCCTTTACATTATAGACTATAATGATGATGTTATATCCGCCTCATGGTTATTTGAATTAAAATTTTTTACGTTAGAGAGTCAGAGTAATGAATAATGAATACAAAAGGTGTCAAGACTGTCTGACTTCAAATCGCCTAAAAATAGGGCGTCAATTGGACTTTTTCTATTTGCCAGTAATTGCCAGTAAAGGTGGAATTTCCTGCCAGTAATTTTGCGAAGAGCAGTTGGCAACCCTGAGTGTCTTGTGATTACCGTTGGGTTACCACTGTTTGTGAAACTGGTTCTGAATTTTCGAGTTTTTCCAAAGGAGCTTAATTACATATTGAAACTCAACTTGCTCTTTGAAACGGGACTATTAAGGCCGTTTTACAGCTTGCAAGAAAACTTGAATGCCATTTTTTTCATGCAAAAAAATTGCATTCAAGATTCCTTGCACGTCGATTTACACCTTGCAATTTAACTTATTTCTTTCTTTAACCTTAACCATACTTTTTTGTTTTTAATGTTGTGTTGTTGATGTTTGCATTTTCCAAAAATAAAAAAAGAGAATATAAGGCGATATAAAAAGAAGAAAGTAATAGCAGCATCAAAAGCATCAAAATTGCTGAAAAGTCCCCAGCTTGCACGAAAATCTTCAAGAAAAATGGCACCAAATCGATTGCATGCAATGCCATTCAACTTTCAAGAATGTTGCAGAAACCAATCAGCTGACACACTTCTGCGCATGCCCTCGTTCAAGTTTCTTGCATATTGCAGATAGAATTGCAAGCTGTAAAACGGCCTTAACCAATCTAAAATCTATGTAGGAATTTTTTATAAAGCAAGAACAAGAAATAGCAAGAGTCTTGCAGCAAGAACAAGAAATAGGCTTGCAAGAAATTTGCAAGAACAAGAAATTGGAAATTTCTTGTCTTGCCTAGCAAGACAAGACAAGAAATAGCCGAGCAAGACAAGATTTCTTGCCACCTGCAACACTATTGATTGTATAAAAAAAAAAAATGCAATTTTAGCTTTGAATGATCGATATTTAAATGGAGTTGTAGAAAAAATATTGTTTGCAATTCGTGCGCGAAATACTTTGGTAATCTCGACTATTTTTTGTGTTTGTTTGCCTTTTGGTATATTATCCTGTTCGATGTTTTTAAAATTTTCAGGTAGCAATATTAAAATTTGTAGCGTGAAAAACTGATGGCTAGTTATTATTTTGTCAGTCGTATTTTAAATTTCTGTAGTTAATGTATGTTTTTATACGAACATTATTTGTTTTTGTTTTGTTTAGGGAGGTGTTATCAAAGACAAAGGCTATTGGGCTACGGTCGGTAATTTTTTAATCAAAAATGAATTATTCTGCGCCTCTGGAACTACTTGAGTTTTCGGCTTTCACAAAAAGGCATGTCCTTGTCAAAGATCTTGCATAATTCTCCTGCCTCTTTCTAAAATATGAAAGAAACGTTATCAGAATGGGTGAGTTTTCTCCATTTTCCTATGCAGTAAATTTTTTCACGTATTCCGGGTACACTAAAACTGACTTGACAAACAGTAACAACTTTTGTTAGAAAGTTTTTTTTTTTCTTTCAGGTAATGACCAACGTGAATTCAGGGACACAACGATCCCTGTTTGGGAATCGACCCACTGAGCGGTGGACTCAGGCTTCCCGTGCCAATCCTTGACGCGCTTCGTCCTTGTTAGGACTCATCAGAAGGACATAGGCTGAAGCTCCCTGTCCAAGCAAAATTATTAGAAAGTTTTTTTCAGGTAATGACAATTTTCATTGCCAACGAAAGCTCAGACCAATCAGTGTAGTTCAACGCCGGTAGGGGTATTTGCCCTCGGAGTAGTTGTTTCTGACTGATCAACGAAGTTCACAGTAACAACTTTTATTAAACTAATTGACTTCATAGCATTCACTTATCACTTATCGAAACATACACGAAAAATTTCGAATTATCTAGAAAAACCTGGCGCTGGCATCCTACTTGAATAGAATTCTCCGAATTGTATACGTGACGCGCAGACAATCGGTTACCTTCTGGATCAGCATTAGTCGTAATCGACCAATCTTCTTGTTCCTGGTTTTACTTTCTTCGCTTGCTAGATTTTTGTTTTCTATATTTCGTTGATCTATGCCCGGCTTCCCTAATGCCGAAAAACTATTCGAGGTCGAGGTCACTCTCTTCCAACACTTCACTTCCCAGCTGTTCGGAAGTCTGTTCTTGATCCGCATCCAATCGAAAGCTTTTAGAACTCTTACTTGCTGATCAATTCTCAGGTAGTTATTATCTTGATCTAGGTATGCTCGGCGTTGCAACTTGTCAATCAAAGGTTGACAATCATCAGAAGGAGAGCGAGATCTACAGTCACGTTTCAAATGTCTCTGCCGCAGCGGTAACAGTCGGAGCTTTTGTTCGAGTTACCCATTGACGGCAGATATTCATTAAAAGAAATATGATATGTCAAACGTACTCTACAATTACGCTTGAAATGTTCCCTTATTTCGCAGCGGTGACATTTAATGCTTCCTCATAAGTTTCCTGGTTTGATTTTGATAACAACTTTCTGTAACTCTTACTTAGGTCAAAGTAACCAGATGGCGGATGTCTGTTTCAAATTCTTGTAGGCTTTTTGGCCTTTCTGCAGTTTCTTGTTGCCTCATTCTTAGTTGTACCTGGTAAAGCTGCCTTCGGTGCTGATCCCCACAATGATGCTCTAACGCATCAATAAGCACCCCATAGTTTTTTGGTAAGCTGGCGGAAGAGTCTCTAAAAGGTCTTGGGCAGGGCCACGCAATACTGCGCTGCAATCCAGCCTGTAGCCATGTCATCGGACTTCCAGCCATCAGCCATTGCAACAGTCTTGCAGCAGTAAAGTGTCGAATTGACGTCTCTACGTGGCCCACGATGTCTGTCCGTCATATTATTATGATGATTATGATGTTAGTGGCTTAACTTTAATACCAGGTGCAGGCGAGGCTGAGACATTTCCTGACTTCAAGTCACGTTCCAATTTTTCAATCATCTTCTCGAAACTATCCATATTACTTGTCGAATAGTTCCAACTTCCAGCAGAAACTCGTGAAAAACACTCTCAACTTTCTGACGAACAGTTCCAACATCCCGACGAACAGTACTACTTCTCATTGCATTCGTGAATTTATTTTACACTTCCAGAATTTTCTCGAGTTTAGGTTATTCCTCAGAGATTACGGATTGAATCAATTCTCACTGAATTTTAAAATTTTCCTGAGGCCGCGGTCCTGGGTCTTCTTGTTTTTCTTTCTGTCTTCGGTCTTCTTCTTGTTTTTCTTTCTGTCTCCGATCTTTTTCTTATGGGGTTTCGTTCTGTCTCTAGTCTTCCATATGCTGAAAAAGTGCTGCTCGCCGCGCCGGTCCTGTTCTTTCTGCCTTTGGTCTTCTTGTTTTTGTAAAAGTGCTGCAAGCCGGTCCTGTCCATATTGTTTCTCTTTTTGTCTTCGGTCTTCTTCTTCTTATTTTTCTTATTCTGTTGTTCTTGGGTATGGTATTTGGACCAATGAAACCAAGTGGTTTTGTTTTTTAAGCTACGTTTCGAAAAATGTATTTTCTTCTTCAGGCTGTAACCAATCGAAGCAGGACAAATTTAGCAATAATAAATAAATGATTTTCAGATAATTGAAATATTTTGAATAATTAAATTATCTCAAAACAACAAACATCCATATAAAACAACAAAGATGATAAAAAAAAAACATAAAAATATAAAAGCATTTCACAAGTTACGAGACATTCGAGACGATATAAAGTTAAAAAGAAGTAAAAAAATATATATTTTAGAGGGTCTGTATTTAATTAATAATGATTGCTTACCTTCAAAAGGTCAATATTATTGAAATTAACAACATTATATTCCAATTTTTGTGTTCCATACACTGATGCCTATTGTACATCATTGGTATCACAAGTTTCACTTTCTTTCGAATTTTAAATTTTTAAAATTTAAATCAAAAATACGCTGAACGGCTGAAGCGTTCGTTCTGTGTTTCGATCAAAAACTAAATTATTTATTACTTATATAGGTATCGAATGGGTACCTTTGGGAGCTATGACGTCATGTAGGTTGTTTTTTCTATTCAATTTATTATACATCAAGTGTAATATCTCATCCCCATTTATCAGCTTTTGATTTGATTGACAAAAGGACCGATCTTGATGTTGTTCAATATAGTCATGTAGGTTATTAGTTTAAATTTCAAAAGTTGCTGACAGCAGTTTAATTAAGGTGTTTAAATAGGTAAGCAAGTTTCCTTTATCAAATTGACGTAAATGGCACTTAAATCTTTTATGTCATACCAATACATTATTGTGTTTTTATACCTTAGATACCATCTACATAATTCATTACTTTATGCCCGTGCGGGCATAAAGTACACATTATGGCCCGCGCGGGCATAAAGACGCAAAAAACAGTTTTCAATTAACTTATTCTTTATTAACAAAATATAAATTTACGCTGATAAACATAGGTATTATTCTGTCAAAAAATTATGATGTTTGCACACTGATGACAATTTGCGAAGTGACACTTTTTTCCCAGGTATTTATTATTCACAACCAAATGGTCTGACATAAAAGTTTGTATGCACCACGGGTACTAATATATATATACAGGGTGTATATTTTAAGTGATACCACTATGGCTATATCCGAAACGGTAAGAGTTTCAAGGTCGGATAAATTAGAAAAAAGTTGCCTTTTTTGATGCTCATTCAAGACTTGTTTACAGTGTTGCCAAAGTCCTTTTAGTTTAGGAAATACAGGGCGATTTATAAAAAAGGCCTAAAATTATTTCGTCAATTATTTTGAAAACTATTGATATTCGGGACACAATTTAAATTTGAAAGTTTTATAATTTTTTTCGCTCTACAACATGGCATCTTCAAATTTTAAATCCGACATTTCGTGATCGAGTTACCACCATCAACTTCATTTTTTTAAATACGGACCAGGATTTTTTATGTCATTTTTGGAAAGAGAATTAAGGGCGCTTCCTAAAAATGACATAAAAAATCCAGGTCCGTATTCAAAAAAATGAAGTTTATGATGGTATCTCGATCACGAAACGTCGGATTTAAAATTTGAAGATGCCGTGTTGTAGAGCGAAAAAAATTATAAAACTTTCAAATTTAAATTGTGTCTCAAAAATCAATAGTGTTCGAAATAAATGATGAAATATTTTTGGACGTTTCTTAGAAATCACCCTGTATTTCATAAACTAAAAGAAATTTGGCAACACTGTAAACGAGTCTTAAATGGGCATCAAACAAGGCAACTTTTTCCTAATTTAACCGACCCTATAGCTCTTACCGTTTCGGATATAGCAATAGTGGTATCACTTAAAATATACACCCTGTATACCCTCGGGCGACTTACGAACCCTCGGGCCAGAGGCCCTCGGCTTTGTAAGACTGTCGCCCTCAGGGCATACTCATCTACTTGATACATAAATAACTATTATGTCTTTCTGGAAGTTGACTGTGTTCACCTCTTTATTGATGAAAACCATTTCCTTGAATGTTCGTTTTTTCAAATTAGATTCACAATCTAGGATCTTATAATTTTTAAAATCGAACCTGTGTCCTGTATCAGTTGTGTGTCTGGATAGGGCCGATGTTTCTTTGTGATACCGACAATCATTTCTGTGGGTGTTCAATCTCTGAGATTCGTTTGACCAATATACAGGGTGAAATTTTTAAATGGAATAAATTTAGTATCAGAAAGCCTGTTTATTTTCTGGAAAAATAAAAAAAAAACGGGTCGCTTTCTTTTTAGTTTGGCACATTTTTTCGGCTTTCCCATAGATTTCACCCCTCTCTTAAGGGTAGGAACCACCCCCAACTTTTTTTTTTCAAATGTATTGTGATAGCTTGTTGGAATGAGCATAAAAAAAGGAAAATGACCCATTATTTACTTTTGCATTTCGGTGATCTAGAAAGCGAGAAAAAAATTAAAAACATATTTTTTCTACGAGCATGCGGAAAAGTGCTCTTTTCCGCACGTATTTGGGTTTAGAAAGTTTCACTAGTGCGGAAAAGAGTTTTTTCCGCACTAGTGCGGAAAAGTGATAGATGTCACTTTTTAAATTATAAGCTGACACTGTTCACGAAAATTTGCGTTAGGTTTTTCGAAAGTTTATAGAGCAGCGGGACTGTAGGCGCTAAATTCAATTTTGCCGCACAAATATTAATGGACATAAACCCGAGCCATACAAAGACAATGGAGGATTGGCACTTACTTGGTTTATGCTGGTTTTCGTCGATCCAGAGGAGCTCCTCGTGTCCAGAAAGTCTGCTTCTCAGCGACACACTAATACAACACAGTCTTAGAAAAAATAATAAGGAATTTTTGCCTTGAATTCGATAGGTTTTTTGATTTTTGATAACGACCGAAAAAGAGGACGTGGTTTTTAGAGACACGGCTTCGTACTGCTTCCTGCTTCCTTCTCATAAATCACATATTTTTCACATGCGCCGAGTCTGCGCGAACGGTGCCAATTTTGATTTGAACTTGTATGGCATTTAACGGTTTTTCTTTCGTAATTTTTGAATGAATATATAAAATAACAAAGTTGCATAAACATTAACCGCCCACTTAAAACGGAGTTTTACGTTGAATAAATGAGAGAAAAAAAAAATATATAATACTAATAATAAAATAGAATAAAATAGAATAAAACTACAAAAACAAATCACAACACAAAGAGATTGCTTATCTGAGTTTAACGCGAATCTAATAACAAAGGGCACAACTTTACCACTGGACGAGTAAGGAGCCCGTGCTGTGTTTTTACTATAGCAATTCTAACGTGACCATCCGGACCAGGATGCACGGTTACTATTCTTCCCAGTGACCAGTGCAATGGTGGTCTGGATTCATCCTTGATTAACACCAAAGCGCCAAGCTTAATTTCGACGGAAGGATCGGACCACTTGCAACGTTGTTGCAAGGTGTTAAGGTACTCGTTTTTCCAACGCTTCCAAAAATCTGAATGAAGGCGTTGAATAAGTTGCCAACAATTTAAAGTGTTCAGTTTTAGGGAAGAAAGGTCCGGATCAGGACAAGAATTTAATGGTTCTGTGGTCAGAAAATTACCAGGTGTCAGTGGTGACAGGTCATTTGGGTCTGAACTCTGTTCCCAGAGAGGTCTCGAGTTGAGAAGAGCCTCTATTTGTGAGAGAAGGGTATAGAATTCTTCGAAAGTTAAGATTTGGTTGCCAATTACGCGATATAAATGAGTTTTGACAGATTTGACTCCCGCTTCCGCTAAGCCATTTAGGTGGGGAGCCCCAGGACTATTCACGTACCACTTTATGTTCAGACTTTCCGCAGCTAATCTTGACAGGTTTTGGAGTTCTTTAATAGCTCCGACAAAATTGGTTCCTTGATCACTTACGATTTGAACGCAAGTGCCACGTCTAGCTACAAAGCGTCGTAACGCTGCAATGCAAGCTTCCGCAGTCAAGCTTGAAACCAACTCGATGTGGATAGCTTGGACACAACACCGCAATATACGATTTCGTGACTTGAGCTCCACGACGTCTTTGACCTACAAAGGATTTTATTGGACCAGCATAGTCCAGACAAACTTGGGAGAAACACTTCAGCTGGGAAGTTCTGAAATCGGGTAGATCTGCCATATAGGGTGTGTATGATTTAGGTTTTAAACGAGCGCATCGAATGCATTGGGATAAGAGCCTTTGAATTGCTTTACGTGCAGATATGATCCAAAATTTTTGGCGAATAAGATACTGCACTGTATTAAGCCCAGGGTGCAGATTTTCGATATGAGTTTGAGTTATGATTAAATTGGTAAGATTGTAAGGCCTTCCGGTTTTTCTCTAAAACGGACGGCGGTCTTTGCTCGAGCGCCACCCTCTGAGTTATTTGAAAGCGACAAAGGGATCGCTTACGGATGATTGCCAGATAACTAAGTGGAGTTCGGATGTCCAAGGCTTCGATAGTTGGAGTAGAAAATTTTCGAAACCACATTAACTTCCAAAGGGAGTCGAAAGGATAGGACAGGGAAACAATAATTTACTTCAGTCAAAGTAATACTTAAGCCAGTTTATTATAATAATAATAATTTTAAAAAAAATATTACGATATGAAATTTCGGTGGCGGTACTTTATTTGGAATTTTATTTATCAGTAGGTATAAAAAAAAATTCAACTAGAATACTAAATAATAAAAAGAAACCAGCTGGATTTCGGTTCAATATGCATAAAATAGGTACAATAGATCGGAATGTCGGTTCCTAGTGGTTTCGGTAACAAAAACTCATGGACAAAATAAAATTTAAATAACAATTTCGGAAACAAAATATTTGCCTTTTTCCACGGGTTTGAAAAAAAAAGAAAATCAGTGAAACAGTTTCCTGGAAAAAATCTTATCAATTCCAGAAACAATTTAAAAAGCCAACTTTCGGTTTTCTGAGCTGACGGTAAAAAAAAATTCAACTGGACGGTTACTGATTGCCCCAAATATAATTTGCAGTGAAATTTCGGTTCAGAGATCAGGGCGAAAAACGTGCGGGACAACTATTTCCATTGACTAGAACTAATTGTGCCTCACGCAATTCGAAAGTCGAAGACGCTGTGCTAGTAATCTCGTTCTGAATAGACTAAAGTCGGAGATTCTTAGCCCACATCTTTCAACCAACAGCCCTGCTCGGATTTTAATTGAAGTTATAGCTCGGAATACGGCAGAAAAAAAATTAAAATTAACGGTACATACCGGCAGAATATTCACTGGCACAAAATTAATTACAGGAACTAAAAAAAAGAAAAACGGTTTAAAGCACTTTTGCGTAGGTATTTAAATAATTTTTCGGACTTCTAGTCTAGTCGGGGGTCGGTCAGCTAGTTCCTCTTTTCCGAAATCTTTTTCGGCTCGCTGGGTTCGGTCCCCACTTTGGTGGTAAAGTAGTAGGGCGGCTGGGCGACGCGGACGCCTGTTGGGGCATAGAGCTTGTCCATCATGTGTTTGGCCTAGAGGGAGTTCGCAATGTGTTTGCGTTCGGTGGGTGAACGGAAAATTTCTGTAACTTCGTTACAAGATGATGAATTTTGGGTAATAATAAGGAATGTTTCGCCTCAAAAGAGAGCTGAGAATGCCTTAATCTACCGCCCACTCTGACTAAACCCGACTCATCTAAAAACGGTGCGAGCTTGCGGTACGGCTTAGGTAATAATTCATTATTTTGTATTTTCGAAATTATGTCTGGAAAACACTCTTCTTGGACCTTTTTGACTAAAACAAGCAAGGCTTTGTGCAATTCGAAAGCTGCAAAGGGTCCCAAGATTGGATTTTTCCGGTTTTTTCGATTATGAAGAAGTCTTAGAAAATGGCAAATAATTTTTTGAATTAGGGTTAGGTTAGAAAACTTACTTATCAGATGTCGAAAAAGTTTGGAATAAGCGATTCTACCATTAATACGGTATTATTAAGTGGCCTTTCCTCTTTTATGACTTCATCAGGTGTTTCCTCGGAAAATTCCTCTACGAATTTCTTTATTCTCCACTCGGTAGTTGGCAGGATTACCCAAGGCGGACCATGGAACCATAGAGGATGATTTATTAGACTGTTTGGGGTTAGACCTTTGCTGGCACAATCGGCCGGGTTTTCGAGTGAAGAAATATGGTACCAAGGAACTTGAATGGTTTCTTGAATGTGACTGACGCGGTTCGCTACAAAAGTTTTCCACTTGTGAGGAGATGAGGTAACCCAATGCAGCACAACACGTGAGTCCGAAAATGCAAGAATTTCATCGATTAGGATTAGCGAAGAATAATTTCGGATAACTAATTCGAGCAAATCAGCTAGCAGGGTGGCTCCAAGAAGCTCCAAACGAGGAATGGATTTTGTATGAAGGGGAGCAACTCGTGATTTCCCAGCGACTAGTGATGATTTGATAATATTGTTAGGTAGCTCAACACGAATGTACACGAAACAGGCATATCCTAGTTCTGATGCGTCACAGAAACCTAACAATTGACAACGTTGAATTTTATTCGGAAAAATGTGTCTAGGTAGACAGCTACTCGAAAGATTATTTAATTGATTACTAAATTGCTTCCAAAGGGTAGCGATCGATTCAGAGGGTGTTTCATCCCAGTCAATATTGCATAATCAAAGCTTTTGCATTATAACTTTCGCAAAAAATGAGACCGGAGATAAGAATCCGAGAGGATCCCAAATTTTTGCAATAGCGGATAGAATGCTTCTTTTAGTGCAAGTTTTTTCGGATGGGGTGCATGAGTAGGTGAATGTGTTGGTTGAAGGGTGCCATTGAAGGCCCAGAACCTTAATAGAGGCGGAGTTATCATTCTCGAAAGTTATTGGGATTTGGCAATCCGATGCGGACAAATGAGAGATGAGTTTAGGGTTGTTTGATGCCCATTTACGGAGTTCAAATTTTCGTAATTTGAGCAAGGTGATTAGATCTCTATGAAGCGATAAAGCGCCCTCTAGGGAGCTAGATCCGCAGCAAATATCGTCCAAGCAATACTTGGGAAGCTTCAGGAAATGTTTGACTTTCACGAGTGGCGAGTTCTCTAAGGGTTCTAATTGCCAAATAAGGGCTTGAACTTATACCAAACGTAACAGTATTCAACCGGTATTCCTGTAAGGGTTCGCTGGGATGAAAGCGCCAAAGTAGTCTTTGGTAATCTCTATGAATTGGGTTTAGTTGGATTTGCAAAAAAATGTTGCTTGATATCAGCTAGAAGCACAACAGAATAGAATCTGAATTTGAGTAGAATTTCGCAAATATCATTTTGCAATTTAGGTCCCGTTAAAAGGGCTTCGTTTAGGCTTGTGCCATTTGATCCTTTAACGGAGGGGTTAAAAACCACCCGGAGTTTTGTGGTTGATTTATCCAGACGAAGCACTCCATGATGCGGTAAATAGCAGCATAGATTTGGCCTAGATTCGGTTTTTGGGATTTAAGACATATGACCGTTTTTGAGGTATTCGCTCATAAAATCAGCATACAAGCTATAAAGACTAGGATTTTTTAAGAGTCGAGATTCCAGCGACATGAATAAACGATAGGCTATTGAATAGGTATCTCCAAGGTTAGGAGGGTCGATATGACGAAATGGTAAATTGACTGTAAAACGACCAGATGTATCCCTGGTGGTTGTCTTTTGGTAAATTTCTTCACACCTTTTTTCTTCGGGCGATAGAAAAGTTTTGGGTTTGATTGCCTCTAGTTCCCAGAATTTTCGGATACTTGAATCGAGAGATTGTTCACATGAGATGAAATATGAGCTGACATGGGGTTGAATATTTATTTTTTGGGTTTGTCTCAAGAGTACCCATCCAAAGATGGTTTCAAAGGCAGAAGGTTGACCTGGTGGTCCTTGAATCCTCCCTGTCCGAAGAATTTCGGTGAATATTTGTGCTCCTAATAGCATGTCTATGGGAGCAGGAATGTCGAATTGGTCATCAGCAAGCTTTAAATTGGAAATGTGACTCCAAGTTGAAAAATCAATTTGCATTGAAGGCATATTTGCACAAAGTTTTGGCAGGATGAAAGCTTGAATATGAAAGGTAGGTTGGGTTTGACCTAAAGGTCGAATGGTGCAAGTAGCTACGCCATTTGTAGATGACGAGGACTGATTTATACCTAAAACCGGAATTGCATTTTTATTCCTTCGAATGCCTAGGCGATTTATACAAGAATCGCTAATTAAATTAATTTGGCTACCACTATCCAGAAGAGCTCTAACTGTTTGGTAATTGCCTCGAACATCGAGAACTTCGAGCTTTATGGTTGCCAAAAGTACTGTGGTTGGTGTTGACGGCGAAGTACAAAGATTGTTTGGATTAGGATCGATCGCGATTAGACTCATATTTCTTAGGATTTCATTTGGATTTGCCTCGATTTGACTTGAATGTTCTTGGATTGCATTAAAATTGCCTTGGTTTAAATTGGGCTTCGTTTGGATTAGACTTGTATTCGCTAGGAATTGATTCGACATTTGGTTTTGATTCAAGGTAAAGTTTGGATTCGAGTAAACTAAATTGGAATTGTTCGAGTTTGAATTTAGGTTTGACGATATTTCAATGGATTGATTATAGGTTGGGTTTGGATTTTGGCGATAAGAATCAGTTATTTGGGGCAGGTGCAATAATGTGTGGTGTCTGTGTCGGCAAATTTTACAGTTGAAGGTACTTGTGCATTCTTGTAAATAGTGATTTGCGCGCAGACAGTTCACACATGCGTTTTGTTGTTTCACGTAGTTGAAACGTTCCGAAGGTGTTTTTGTAATAAATACTCCACATTGAGATAATGGGTGATATAAGTTGTTGCAAAGTTTGCATTAAGTTGAATTTTGAGTTAATTGGGGTTGATTATTAGTTGGTTTATAGGCTGGAGCTGGTGTTCGTACCAACAAATTGGAAGGTGTTTTCGATTTGTACTGGTTTTGGGAATAGGAATTATTCTTTTTGAATTGATAGTTTGAATTGTTATTTTTTGGAATTTGTTTTGATGTCGAGGGTTGCATATTTTCGCTCTGTGGGATGGTTTGCATTGTTTCTAGGGCTTTGCACTGATTAGTAAGAAATTGGATCAGATTTTGGTAGGTTGAAATTTCGGTAGTACTAAACTTTAACTCGAAAGCGGTCCTTGTAGATGTATCAATTTTTGACAATAAAATAAAAAATAAACAAAAACACCATGCATCCACCGGGAAGCCTAGATTCTTGAGTGCGGCAATATTCTCCAAGAACGTGTCTACTAGCGATCTGAGATCTTTTGGTGCATTATTTTTTATTGAATTTGCATTATAAATTGAGTTCCAATGAGTGCTAGCCAAAAGTCGTTTGTTTTGATACCTCTCGGTTAGTGAATTCCATGCAATGTCGTAATTGCTGGAGGTTAATTTGATTGAGTTAAGAATATTCAATGGTTCGCCCTCTAAACATGAAAGTAAATGTTGAAATTTTTTGATATCTGAATAGTTTGTACAAAGAATATTATAGACTAACGTCTCTAGAAGTCTCGTCCGTATTCTTATTTTTGATACCTCGATGGACGCCGGCTTTTGCCGGTGTGGACGCCGACTCGAGTCTATTGCCCACTGTTGCCGAGTTGTCAGTGCTGTTGATTCGGCGTCCAGCCAGCGAGCCAGCGTCCGTGTCCGCTTCTCTGAATGAAGTTATTAGAGTAAAATTTTTGCTTTGCATGCATAGGGAGACAGACGCGTGCCAAGAGGAATTAGGAAGTTTAAACATATATTTTCTAACATATTTTATAATTTACCAACGAATATCATAGATGGATGCTATTCTATCATTTTCTTTAGGTTTTTTCAGTATATTTGGCGAATTTGCCACTTAGAAATTTATTTTTAATTTCGAAATATGAATTATTTATTTATTTTCCAGTAGATCGGTTTATTTACCAACAAGTAAATTTTGGGGTTGGTCAAGTTTCCGCCCGTATTAAACAAATTTCAAAAATAAATAAACCATAATAATTTTGGACACTATGACTAAAATATTGCACACCCACACAACACAACGAAAACTAGAGCAGTTCTGAAGTGAAAACTTCTTTAGAATAGTTGGGAGTGATTTGAGACTCGATGAAACGAAAAAGCGGCCCGATGAAACGAAACACGAAACGAAATAGCAACACTTTTTTAACACGCTTATATTAACACACAACACACAACAAGAACCTGAAACAAGCCAAGTGAGCTGGAACAAGTCTGGATAAATCTGAATGAAGTCTGGAAAAGTCTGAAAATCTCTGGAAACGTCTGGAAAGAGCCTGGAAATTTCTGGAAAGGGTCGGAAAAATTCTGCCAAAGGTCCCAAAAGACCTAGGAATCATTTTCCAGAATCCGGATCAGTCTGTACAAGTCTGGATAAGGTCTGGATAAATCTGGATAAAGTCTGTAAAACTCTGGATACGTCTGGATATTGCCTGGAAAAGTCTGGAAACGTCTGGAAAAGACTTGAAAATTTCTGGAAAGGGTTGGAAAAATTCTGGAAAACGTCCCAAAAGACCTGGGGATCATTTTCAGAATCCGGATCAGTCTGAACAAGTCTCAATAAAGTCTGGATTAATCTGGATAAAGGCTAGAAAACTCTGGAAACCTCTGGATAAGTCTGCATAATGTCTGGAAATCTCTAGAAACGTCTGCAAAAGGCCTGGAAATTTCTTGAAAGGGTAGGAAAAATTCTCGAAAAGGTCCCAAAAGACCTGGGGATCATTTTCCAGAATCCGGATCAGTCTGTACAAGTCTGGATAAATCTGGATGAAATCTGGAAAACTCTGGAAAGCTCTGAATAAGTCTGGATAATGTCTGGAAAAGTCTGGAAATCTCTGGGGCTGGTAAGCTTTTATAATACATCGAACTAAAAAGTGAAAAATAAATATATTTTATCCCATTTTGACGTTTTAAAAATGACATTATTGAACGCATAACAATAAAGGTAAGTAAGTAGACCTTTATCACCTCAGTGATTTAAAAACATTTTAACTCACTCTCGGTATTTTAAGTCACTCTGCCCAACTAAAAATCTGAAGCTTCAGTGATTTAAAATATGTTTAACTCACTCCCGGCATTTTTCCTTGTACTTTATCTTTTAAATTTCCACAAAATGGAATAAAATTTTGTATACATCGCGTGAGTTAAAATGTTTATTCATTCGAAGAAAATTAACCCACTCGCTAGGGCTCGTGGGTTAAACTTTCTTCTCATGAATAAACTTTCATTTAACTCACTTGGTGTATAAATAACTATTGAAAAAACTAAAAAACACGCTTTTATAGTAAATTGAACTAAAAAGTGAAAAATAATTTCTAATATAAACAGAATAGTATATTGTTGTATTAGGAGTAGAAGCTTTACTTTTTTGAGCTGAAGCGGTAGGTTTGCGAGCCGAACGTAGTGAGGCTCTCAATACTGCTGAAGCACAAAAAAGTGCTTCTACTCCGTATGCAACACGCTATTTTTTCTCCAAACGAATGGGGTAAGCTCGGGGGCAAGTGAATGGTTGAGCGGCAGTAAAAGTACGAGCGGCACTAAAAGTACTTCTACTGCCGCTCCAGCGGCACTAAAAGTACTTTTGCTGCCGCTGGGGTTGCCAAGCAGCATAGAATAGTATATTGTTGTATTAGGAGTAGAAGCTTTACTTTTTTGTGCTGAAGCGGTAGGTTTGCGAGCCGAACGTAGTGAGGCTTGCAATACTGCTGAAGCACAAAAAAGTGCTTCTACTCCGTATGCAACACGCTATTTTTTCTCCAAACGAATGGGGTAAGCTCGGGGGCAAGTGGATGGTTGAGCGGCAGCAAAAGTACGAGCGGCACTAAAAGTACTTCTACTGCCGCTCCAGCGGCACTAAAAGTACTTTTGCTGCCGCTGGGGTTTCCAAGCAGCATAGAAATTAAATTTCTACCACCTCGACAGGTATTACCCACTGGATTTGACTAGCAGCATAGAAATCAAATTTCTGACATCTTGAAAGGGGTTAACAAAGTGACGTTTTTCTGACGTTTGGAGAAAAATTAAATTTCTACTTCCTCGACAGGTGTTAACCCGCTGGATTTGCATAGCAGCATAGAAATCAAATTTCTGACATCTTGACAGGAGTTAACAAAGTGACGTTTTTCTGACGTTTGGAGAAAAAATATTATTGAACAAAAAATATTAGAATTATTGTCAAAAAAGCGTGGGGTGCTCAATGTATAAGAAATGTGGAACAAAGAACCCCAGCGTGTATTTTATTTTTTTTAAACTATATTTATTTGCGTTTTTTCTCGAGTCTTTTGGAGGGGGGGGGGACGCCACTGTGTATGTTAGTATGTGTGTAAAGCATGCAGTTCGAATAGTTCGATGAAGGTTTCCCTTCTACCGGGTGTGAACTGCACAGGATTTTTTTTAAAACTGGGAGTCTAGGAGCAAACTTGACCGTTCCCCCTTGTTTGTCTAAAACTTGAAAAATTCTTATGCTTCTCGGTTCACCTAAATTTGCACAATTTCGCATGCCTATTTTCAAATTTTGCACACTTTTCTGGGGAAAGTTAAAGTATGTTTTTATTTTTTAAATAATTCCCCAAGTCAAAAATTCAATAACTATGTTGGCAGCACAAGACTTTTCTACATAAAAAATTTGAAACCATTGACAATTTTACATTGCATTGCCAACATAATGTCATTTTGACTTTTATTTCAAAAAAAAAATATATATGAGGTATTAAAAATTTGCACTATCCCCGCCGTTTGTCGAAAAATTGAAAAATCTTATGCTACTCGCTTTGGCTAATTTTGCACAATTTTGCGCACGTTTTTGGGGAAAGTTATAAGGCATTAAAAATTTGCACGTCCCCCCTGTTTGTCGAAAAATTGAAAGATCCTATACTTGTCTCCCCCCCTCGTTTTTCAAAAAGTTGATAAATCCTTATGCTACTGGGTTCACCAATTTTGCACAACTTTGCACACCTATTTTCAAATTTTGCAAAATGTGCACTTTCCCGCCGGTTTTTTGAGAAAATGAAAAATTCTTATGTTACTCAATTCGGGTTGAAAATAGGCGTGCAAAATTGAGTGAACCCAGTAGCGAGAGTTTTTCAATTTTTTTGAAAAACAGGGGAAAACGTGCAAAATTTTAATATAACATTTAACTCCAAGAGGAATGTGTAAAATTTAAAAAAAAGGTGTGCAAAATTAGCCGAAGCGAGTAGCATAAGAATTTTTTCAAGTTTCAGATAAACGTGCAAAAAAGTGCACATTTATCACACCTCATAACTTTTCCCAGAACAGTGTGCAAAATTTGAAAATAGGTGTGCAAAATTAGGTCAACCTTATAGCATTGAGGTTATATTAATTTTTTGAAAAACGGGAGGGAAAATGCAAATTATTGATATTATTTATTCACAACCCGATGTCCAAAGATAAAGGTAAAATTTATCACCTTTCAGTGCTATTTGATATGGAATGGTGATGAATTTACCTTCACCTTTGGACTACGGATTGTGGATAGGATATATGTACCTTATAACTTTCCCCAGAAGCGTGAGCAAAATTTGAAAATGGGTGTGCAAAATTAGCCGGAGCGAGTAGCATAATAAAATAACTATATAATAATAATATAATATAATAACTAAATAATCTCCACCTGTCGCATTTGACAATTTACACCTTTCATTAGTGGTTAATAGTAGATTATACCACGAGTCAATAATGATAGCTATTATTCCCGAGGATTATTACGAACTGAGCCGCGTTAGCGGCGAGGGAGTAACATTCCGAGGGAATAATAGCCATTATTGCGAGTAGTATACTCTACTTTATTTACGACAAATTAATTTATTTGAGATTTTCAATGAACAAATTTTATCCGTCTCATAATTTTCAATACAAATCCACAAGCACTACACGTTTGACACTGACACTTTTGGAATAATGACCATTAATCCTGCTACTCGTCATTAATCCCTGGAGGAATAACATATGTCATTATACTGCCAAAATCACAAATATAATACGCACATTATACATTAGTCGTAAATAAAATGTATTATCACCTAATCACCTAAACTTGAAAAGTATGCTAAATTTCAGCAAAATCCGTTGTGTTTTATACCTCTATTTATTAGTAACAGAAAATTATTACCCACAAAAATACATAACTATTTACCTATTTATTATTTTGTTTTTAATTATAATAATATTCCTATTCTATGGTAGGTATATGTATAATAAGTACCTATATAAAACACAGGCATTTAATTTGTTATACAAAAGACAACTTGGCAACGCAGCCTAGCAAATACGCGTGCATTTGGTACCTCAAATTAATTTAATCGCAGAAACGACGGATTTTACTAGGACACCAACGCCATCACGCGGGTTTATATTTTCGCTAGCGGACGGGTCTTCTAGAGACGTTAGTCTATAATATTCTTTGGTTTGTATTATCATGAACAAGTGACGTAAAAACATCAAAAAACGTTGGCCATTTCTTGAGGTTTCCGTTGAAGGTCGGTATTTTTAATGGTTCTAGTTCATCTCTATATGAATTGTTTACAATCGAGGGGGTGAAACCGGAATAATTTGCGCTAGGAAACATCGTAGAAAATATTGCCCTTGTTTGGTGATAAAATGAGTCAGTATCTTTTCGAATTTTATCTTGAGCATCAAATTCTGCGTCGCTATCTCCAAGAAGACCGATAATCTCATTATGAATGGTTTTAAACTGATCATAGTGATCGTCTAGTGATTCATAGGACGCTTTAAAAACTAGCTTTACAGTATCATCGCTTTGAGATTTAATTGCAAAGTTGAAAGTTTCTATAATACGAGCGATTGATACTTTTCGTTGGTTTGTTAACTTTTTTGTTGCCATTTTGTACAATTATAAAAATAAATAAATTAAGTTGAATACTCTGAGTAGATTTTTTATTTGCTAAGAATTGATTTTTTCCTTTTGAATATAGAAATAAAAATTATTACCTTTTAGCTATTATTAATCCCAAACAAATGCACAAAAGTACACCCAAAAACACAGCACTAATTTTTCCTTAATTTGTTTTACGTACGCGATAACCGAATAAAAGATTTGAATTGTTGAATTATTGAATTATTGAATTATTTATGCACCTTTGATTCTTTAAGCAAAGCAAGCCCCTGTGTTGAATTTATTCTTGCAAAAAACAAAATAAATGGAATCTTGTTTTTTCTTACTAAGGAATTTAAAGGTAAACGTAAACAAACTGTGTACCAAAAATTGGATAGAGTGAGACCTGAGTTGAAAGGAGCGCGGACGAATCGGACAGCGCGGGCGACACCTAGCTTGATCCTTGACTATTTGAAATTTGAAAATGACGATAAAAAATTGAAATATATTATTAATATTCGCGAGACCAAAATTATTTCTTTTTTGAAATTAATCGGGTCGTGGGACCAAATAATGTTCACGAAAATTTGCGTTAGGTTTTTCGAAAGTTTATAGAGCAGCGGGACTGTAGGCGCTAAATTCAATTTTGCCGCACAAATATTAATGGCCATAAACCCGAGCCATACAAAGACAATGGAGGATTGGCACTTACTTGGTTTATGCTGGTTTTCGTCGATCCAGAGGAGCTCCTCCTGTCCAGAAAGTCTGCTTCTCAGCGACACACCAATACAACACAGTCTTAGAAAAAATAATAAGGAATTTTTGCCTTGAATCGATAGGTTTTTTGATTTTTGATAACGACCGAAAAAGAGGACGTGGTTTTTAGAGACACGGCTTCGTACTGCTTCCTGCTTCCTTCTCATAAATCACATATTTTTCACATGCGCCGAGTCTGCGCGAACGGTGCCAATTTTGATTTGAACTTGTATGGCATTTAACGGTTTTTTCTTTCGTAACTTTTGAATGAATATATAAAATAACAAAGTTGCATGAACAGACACACTTACACAAATATCAGCATTGAAAATTATTGAAAGAATAATGTTGATTTTTAAATTATTTCGGTTTAACCTTAACTTTTCTTGTCAAGTTACAAACTAATGGTTACTTTATGCTTAAAAACTTCGAAAATTCCATAGTATATCACAAGTACAAATTATTGTTAACAGTTCTCGATTTTATTGTCTTCAGAATAAGGCACATTATTTCAGAATTAGTATTTTTTTTTTTAATATTAAATAAATAAGTTTTATTTGTAAAGCCGGGCTCAAACGACTCGTGTACTTGGCGAATAATCGTTACTCGCGTATACTTGCCATATCGTGTGAGTGGGTTACTTGTACAATTATTTGTCACTTGTTGGTTTTCCATTTCTTGTCGGTAAAAATGTCCCGAGTCAAAGGGATCACGATTATTCGTACACTTGTCTATACTTGTAGAGGCGCTCAAACGAAATGCACAAATAATTGGCTTTTACTACGGCTATTTCATTTAGTTTTCGACTAGCTTCAAGGTTTAGCCAAATGTTCGCGCTCGCGTACTTGTAAATTGTAACACGTCGTGTGAGCGCCCTGCTTGCCATCGCAATTCGCGAAGCTCGTATAATTGCCAACTACGCGAATAATTGTGTATTCGCCAAGTACACGAGTCGTCTGAGCCCGGCTTAAGAGTAACCTATATTAAGAAATAGCTATTTATATAACAAGTACATAAAGTAAGGCTTTATTGTACGAATATTTTTATGGCCGAGCGAGCTTGCGAGCGAGGCTATTAAATAATGAGTCAATAAAGCCTGTTTATGTAAGCGTTATATACATGATTTTATGTAGGATTGCGACTGATTTTTGTTAAAAATTTAAAAAATTTAATGAAAAAAGTAAAATTCGCGTAGGTATACCTGTTTCACCTTGGCAGGTTGTCAGGACCTGTTTCACCTTGGCAGGTTGTCAGGACCAGTTTTACCTTGTCAGGTAGTCTAGGTAGGCAATAAAGTAGCACTTTATTTTACTAGTAAAATAAAGTAACACTTTATTTTACTAGTACAATAAAGTGCTACTTTATTGACGCAAAACTGTTCTATAAATAGCACTTTATTGGTCAATCGGACATAAAAACTACTAAATTTATTTTTAATAGTAAGTGTTGCAAGAGAAATGTTATCAAATATTGTCAAAATTGTTAAATTTTACATTAATTAGGTACGTTCCTTCTATCTCGTAGAAAAAATAATGTTCCTAACTCGTGCGGAAAGTCTCTTTTCCTCACTTGATAGCTTACCGAACTCCGCTGCGCGTCGTTCCGTAAACTGCAATCGCGTGCGGAAAAGTGGCACTTTCCGTACTAGTTAGGAAATATACTATTTCCACACAATTTTTTTACAGTTAAAATTATTGAATATCTTCAGCATTTCTTTTGGGTAGAACCCTAATGCGAAACAAGCCCCATTTGTCACGTTATGTAATTATTTTTGACGTTGACACACTATTTGATGCATAGACATATAATAAAAGAGGAGACAGAACATCTCATTCAAAAATCATTATAATTTGTTTACAATCGTTTACAATTACCTTAGATATATCTAAAGCATTCGACAAAGTTTGGCATGAAAATCTGCTCAACAAGCTCAAAGCAATGGGATTATCGCCGAAACTTTGCACTTGGTTTGAAAGTTACCTAAAGGACAGATCCATTTATGTGGCACTGGATGGCCAGAACTTCAACTCTTACCAAATAAATGCTGGTGTGCCACAGGGAGCAATCCTTTCGCCAACTCTTTTCCTGATTTACATAAATGACCTCATAGATAAAACAGTAAATCCACTTTATTGCTTTGCAGACTCCTCACTCATACCACCCACGGGTCTTTCCGCACGTGAATTCCACCATCTTAGACTAACTCAAATATCGCAGATAAATAACGACCTGGAGATAATAGAGGACTGGGGTAACAAAAACCTTGTACAGTTCAACGCGCAGAAAACCCAAGCAGCTCTGTTTTCAAAAAAGACCAGCACCGGTGAGCCAAACATCATGCTATCGCAAGTGCTGTCACATTACAGAGTCAGTTGAACATCTTGGGGGTTACTGCAGAGACCAACATGTCTTGGCACAGTCACGTGGCAGATATTGCTAAAAGGGCCTCCCAAAAGCTGGGGGTGCTATTTAGTACAAGACATCTGTACACACCAAGCCAATTGCTGACACTCTACAAAGCCCACATTCGACCAACTATGGAGTACTGCTCACATATATGGAGTGCAGCACCCAAACATACCTTAATGCTTTTGAATACCGTGCAAAAACGAGCTATCAAGCTGATCAATGACCCCGCACTTACTCGTAACTTGGATGGTCTCTGACATCGCAGATCTGTGGGCGATTTATCTCTCTTCTACAGGTACTATCACGGAAAATGCTCTGAAGAGTTGGCACGTATGATTCCACCGAGAGTAGCACCTACCAGGCGAACCCGTCAAACAGACGGTAACCATGAATTTACTGTCAAACTAGAGGCACCAAGAACCTCATTATATCAGAATTCATATCTCTGGAGAACAGCATCGCTGTGGAATAAACTCCCTGCGACGGTTTTCCCTGCAGGTTACAACCTGAACCGTTTCAAGACCAACATACACCGACATTTCCGCGCACTTGCCGCTTCTCGAGCGTGATAGGACATTTCCTTGCGAGTGCGCATATCCGTAAAAAAAAAAAAAAAAAAAAATCATACATACCGCCAGAGTTAGGCATAAGTTAGAAAAAGATGGGCTTAAAAAATGGTACCGCTGTAACCTGCCCCTCCGTTTCCCAGGCTGCCTTTATCAGAGGCGTGCGGTTTTTCTATATAGGTAGATCATGAAAAATTAAGACCTCCTAAATTAACCACGCCACTGCTTGGGCTGAAAAAAACATAACCTCACGTACCGTCGAAATACCAATTCAGAGTTAGAATAAGCAATTTTTTCACAGATCACGCACTGGCGAACCATTGTAGTTGCTAATAAAATATAAAGGACGGAAAAAACACTGAAAATTGATTGAAAATCGCAAATATTCCCAAACACAGCACAGCAACACTGGATAGTCAATTTTTGACATAAAATGAATGAATATGTCAAATCCCGTGTCACTGGCGTAAACAGCGTTGCCACAGCTATTTCCCTTATACATTCTAAATTTACGTTATTCAGAAACTTGAATAATTTTAAAAGAAGAAATTATAGATTTTATTTAGAAAAACGCACATTCATATGTGTAGTAACGATTCCAATTGAGATGACACAAATAAAGCATGCAATATAATCAAAATTCCCTACGTTTTCGAACACAGGCGGTAGATCTAAGGCAATCCGCAGAAATTCGCTAACATTGATTTCTGACGAAAACAATGTTTGATCGGGATAAGATGTAAACAATTTAGTCTCTCTTTTATTATATGTCTCGGATTCTCAACCCTAAAAGTGTGTTGATGTCAAAAATAATTACATAACTAGATCACCGAAATGCAAAAGTAAATAATGGGTCATATTCCTTTTTTTATGCCCATTCCAACGAGCTATCACAATACATATCTTTACATATGAAAAAAAAAGTTGGGGTGGTTTCTACCCTTAAGAGAGGGGTGAATTCCATGAAAAGGCCGAAAAAATGTGCCAAACTAAAAATAAAGGGACCCTTTTTTTTCCAGAAAATAAACAGGCCTTCTGATACTGAATTTATTCCATTTAAAAATTCCACCCTGTATTTTGCCTTACATGAGTTGCATGTTACCTCATATATGACGTTTGATACAAATTGTTTTTTTCTACTGTCAAAAAATGATGATGTTCGCACACTCATGACAGTTTGCGAAGTGACACTTTTTTTCCCAGGTATTAATTTTTTAACGTTCCCATGACGCCGTGCGCGAACTAACTATTTCGCGCACACGTGCGCGAAATAGCTAGTTCGCACACTAGGTGTCATGGTGACACATGTTTAGATTTAGAATTGTTATGTATTTTTTTTGTTTGTTTTCATAGGTATATTGTATTAGAATTTCGTTTATTCCTTTTCCATTTCGCGCCCTTGATACAAAAATAACTATTTTGTTTTGTCTTTTAGTTTTGTGTGTAAATTCCTAACAGTATTTTCTGTATTGAGGTACTACTTGTACTACTTGTAGTGTTGGTATCTCTTTGAAGATGTTCTTTATGTGGTTAAATAAAGTTGGTATGGAGAGTAGGTACTAGTATTCTAAATATTGAATTTGGTGGAGTCAGAGTGTTGTTATTAGAGGTGTGGATGGAATTTTGTGACTGATTGTTTATTTTATTGAATAAATGTCCAGGATATCCATTGTTAGACAGGAGGTCGGTTAGCTTTTTAATATTTTTATGCCAGAAGTTTGGGTGACTGAGTTTCTTTATTCTATTCATTTGTGTTTTCACTAGTCCAATCTTATGTGTGTGGACCGCCATCTTCCTAAGTCCAATTAACGTTTACCGTTCTCGTGGAGGAAGTACCTTATCGGCCATCAGGCACTAGCTAGTATGACGAAATAAAGTTGCGTTATTGCTCCGTTAATTACCGGGAAATTTGTTATCGCAAGTCTTGTGATTACCGTTTTATTCGAGTTTGTAATCTAGAACCCCCTCGTGGTAAGTTCTTTTTAATTTGTTTAAATGTGATGGTTGTTTATGGGAATGCTTGTAATACTTGGTGTCTTTCGAGGAGCTCCACTTCCAACGGACCCTATTTTTCCAAGCAGATCATTTGGCTAAAGCTTGGGCATAGATCTTTTGGAGTGATTTCCTAGAGGGATGAATTCCCTCACGTGTCGACACTTGTCCCTCAAGATTTGACGAAAACTGTCAACTTCTAGCCTCTATCTAGCTTGATTCAAGGCTAGAGTCTGCAATCTCAATCATGAAGTGACACAAAATGGACAGCTACAGTACTCCAGCGTTTTCGTTGGAATTGAGGCTTTTATAGACTTTCATTTCTGATGTTTATCAATTTTTTTTACATAAAATTTCCTTTGAGATCAATTACTATATGCTATATGAATTTTTACTGACATCACATTTAAATATTTAAAATTTTAATTTCGGATTCTTAACAGCGCAGTGACTCTTTAAAAATTGTTTCAGTTTTTCGAATTATCGAATTTATAATTGAATTATCTTTATTTAATTTTTAGTACTGCCATGTTTTATGAATTTTATAAATCTTAACTGAAGTCAAAGTGGGACAATATATTCTAAAGTTAAATTTATTAAGTACGCACTCATCGTCAAAAATTTTCCACCTGGGCTCTACTCTACTACTTATATACTTGAGGATTTCTGTTATATATTTACTGTATATCTCCACGATTTAACCTAAATTTTGATTTCATACAGTTTTAATTTGATTTAATTGAGTTTATTTTTTAAGCCGAGGATGACCATATAACTATCATGTAAACTTATGTGGCAACTATATTGGTGTACAATGTGATATAATTTTTTGGAGTTTGGTGAACCTAAAGCACTATACTCCGTGATTTACGTAGCCCGTGAAGTTGTCCAGTTTGCAGGTAGATCAGTAGAAATAGCATCTAATCCACCTGCAAGCTGATGCACGGGCTAAGTAAATCACCCTGTATATATGAAGGTTACCCTCTATTGATTTTATTTGAAGTATTTTACCAACAACCAACAACTAATTTTATCTTTTTAATTTTAGTGCCTAACTGATTTTTTTATTCTCCTCACTGTGAATTGAATTTGATATCTCCATGAAAATATTGGAACCCCTTTTGTTAATGAATTAACAGGAGGCCCATATTATGCTCGGTTTGATCAGCGAATAATTTTTAGATGTGGGTTGATAGTTTGATAAGTACAGAATGACAAGGACGCCACCAAATTTTATTTTATTTTTTTAAATCAATAATAAAATTGCTTAAAATATGGAAGGGTGAAAATAGAGAAACACACCTAGAAAATTATCAGCAAACGGTAATTGGTAATTCTGAAAAAGAAATAAATAATGCACACAACTCAAATCTTGACATATATGTAGGTAAACCAATAAAACAATTACGTGAAATTTCAAATTAAAATAGTATATATTTTCACAGTCAGTCAAAAATTCAGCATTGAATTATTTCAAAATATAAAATCAATAATTTTTGGCAAAACACCTTAGATCAAATCAAATAAACGAGGTTAACTTTTAATCAGATTCGTGAAGCTCAAAAAAATAAATAAAATAATAATAGTATAATAACAATGCACCTCAATATACTGATCATATAAATAAAATATTTAGATTTCCAGAAAACTAATTAAAAAAAATTGAAAATTTCTATTGATAAATATAGTCAGCTTCTGCAAAAAAATAAATTCAAAAAAAAAATCAATTTGTACCTGTAAAAAAAATCGAAAGTTGGGTTATATAACAGTTAAATGGTCTGGAGACATAAGAGAAATCCTCTAATATATAAGTTATGCTCGGGTTAAAAATTGATCAATTTTTTGATGGTAGGCTATCACTCAACAATTTTAAATTTAGAACATGTTGTCCAACCTTGACCTTTGTTCAGATTACTTATTGATTGTTATTGATGAAAATGATAAAATATAAGAGAATATTAAAAGTTATGCAATGCGAGAATATATTCGATAAATTGAAAGCTAATTTTCCACCATCGTGTCAAGAATACGAGATTTTAAATGTGTATGAAAATCATATAAAAAAAAAATCTTAATTTTATAATTTATTAGTGAAACTTTATACAGGCCTCCATTCCAACATAAGGCAGAATACGGTAGCCATCTATCTTCGGTCATTTGACGAAGCAAACTGCACCTGAAACTTGCAGATTCTAGCCTAGAATCCAGGTAGATAAGGGACTATACTATATCCATGGAACCAAAAAAGCGGGCCAAAACACTTTCCGTGCGTGATCGAAGCATGATTGGCACGTGGCTTTGCATCTATTGGGCTAAAATAAACAAACCCCTCACGCTGGCCAATCGGATTTACCTGCAATCTGTAGGGGACTTCCAAGGTAGGGGAACTTATTGCTTTTGGCCTAATCGTTACAGGGTCGGAATGGTCATTTACGTTTTAACGATCGGTGGTGTTACATTTTACCGGATATTTAGTAGTGATTTTTTTTATTAGTTTTAAAGTTTTAAATTATTAAAATGTCGGATGAAGAAGCTGCTAATATGTGTTTCAACACTCCACTTCAAAAGAGACCAAAAAAAGTGCCTTTCAATAGTAATGAAAAAATTTTAATTATGAACATTTACAAAAATGAAGTCGAAGCAAATCCCATTGTTAGTTGATGAAATCGTGCGAAAAGTAGGAAACATTGCTGGAGTGTCTCCAAGTGGTGTTTATGCCGTTATGAGAGAATCTAAACAAAAGCAATTATTTTCGGATTCAAAGCCATACCCCTTACGAAAGAAAATTATTGACAAGGTAGATGATTTTGATAAAAACGCTATCAGAAGGAAAATACATCAATTTTTTTTCCGGAACCAAATGCCAACAATAGATTCAATTCTCAAAGATGTAAATGATGATCCTGATCTACCAGATTTCAAAAGGTCGACATTCCACAAGTTGTTGAAAGAATTAAGTTTTAAATTTAAAAAAAGAGGGAGAAATAGTTTGTTCCTCGAGAAACCAGAAATTGTATTGTGGAGACGAGATTATTTAACGAAAATACGGGCCTATAGAAGAGAAAATAGGAAAATTTACTACCTGGATGAAACGTGGGTGAACGCAGGCCACACTAAGTCTAAAATTTGGGTTGATGAATCCGTAGGTTCTTCAAGGCAAGCCTTCTTAGATGGCCTCTCAACTGGGTTAAAGAACCCATCAGGTAAGACCTTATTAAACTCTTAACCTTAACGTGTGTGTCTGTGAACAAGATTTTTTTTTTTTTTTTTTTTTTTTTTTTTTTTTTTTTTTTTACGGATATGCGCACTCGCAAGGAAACGTCCTATCACGCTCGAGAAGCGGCAAGTGCGCGGAAATGTCGGTGTATGTTGGTCTTGAAACGGTTCAGGTTGTAACCTGCAGGGAAAACCGTCGCAGGGAGTTTATTCCACAGCGATGCTGTTCTCCAGAGATATGAATTCTGATATAATGAGGTTCTTGGTGCCTCTAGTTTGACAGTAAATTCATGGTTACCGTCTGTTTGACGGGTTCGCCTGGTAGGTGCTACTCTCGGTGGAATCATACGTGCCAACTCTTCAGAGCATTTTCCGTGATAGTACCTGTAGAAGAGAGATAAATCGCCCACAGATCTGCGATGTTCGAGACCATCCAAGTTACGAGTAAGTGCGGGGTCATTGATCAGCTTGAAAGCTCGTTTTTGCACGGTATTCAAAAGCATTAAGGTATGTTTGGGCGCTGCACTCCATATATGTGAGCAGTACTCCATAGTTGGTCGAATCTGGGCTTTGTAGAGTGTCAGCAATTGGCTTGGTGTGTACAGATGTCTTGTACGAAATAGCACCCCCAGCTTTTGGGAGGCTCTTTTAGCAATATCTGCCACGTGATTGTTCCAAGACATGTTGGTCTCTGCAGTAACCCCCAAGATGTTCAACTGACTCTGTAATGTGACAGCACTTCCAGATAGCATGATGTTTGGCTCACCGGTGCTGGTCTTTTTTGAAAACAGAGCTGCTTGGGTTTTCTGAGCGTTGAACTGTACAAGGTTTTTGTTACCCCAGTCCTCTATTATCTCCAGGTCGTTATTTATCTGCGATATTTGAGTTAGTCTCAGATGATGGAATTCACGTGCGGAAAGACCTGTGGGTGGTATGAGTGAGGAGACTACATTGCCATCGTCTGCAAAGCAATAAAGTGGATTTACTGTTTTATCTATGAGGTCATTTATGTAAATCAGGAAAAGAGTTGGCGAAAGGATTGCTCCCTGTGGCACACCAGCATTTATTTGGTAAGAGTTGGAGTTCTGGCCATCCAGTGCAACATAAATGGATCTGTCCTTTAGGTAACTTTCAAACCAAGTGCAAAGTTTCGGCGATAATCCCATTGCTTTGAGCTTGTTGAGCAGATTTTCATGCCAAACTTTGTCGAATGCTTTAGATATATCTAAGGCAATTGTTCTTGTTTCACCCCGCAACTCAATCGCTTTTTGCCATAAGTGAGTGACGTATGTAAGTAAATCGCCAGTTGACCTATATTTTCGAAATCCGTATTGCTTATCGTTGATAATTTTGTACTTTTCCAAGTACTTGGTTAGGTAATTGTTCACAACTCTTTCCATTACTTTTGATATCACCGGAAGTAGAGCAATTGGTCTATAGTTTAACGGATCTGTCTTTTTTCCTTTCTTTGGAATGGGTTGTACTGCTGCAGACTTCCATGATGATGGATATACTCCTTGCCTGTAAGACAAATTGAATAATTTTGCGAAAGTTGGGGTGAGTTCGTTGGCGCAATTTTTGAGTACTATTGCGGGAATGCCATCCGGACCCATTGCTTTGTTTGTATCCAGCTTTTTTAGGGATTTTCGTATTTCTCTGTGACAAAAGGGTACCTCTGGCATACTATGGGAAACCCTTTCAATGAACGGTGGAGTTTTTCCGTTTGGCACTGTTAGATTGGAGTTGGAGGAAAACATTTGGGCAAGCATATTGGCTTTTTCCTCTGATGTTGTGGCTAAGTGATTATTTTTATCTGTAAGTGGTGGTATGGATGACTTGGTGAAGTTAGATCCAACAGCTTTTGCAAGAGACCAAAAAGACCTAGAACTACTTGGACAATTCAGCAACCTGTTTTTTATTCTTTGATTGTATGTTTCTTTGGCGAAGTCAATAGTAATTTTGCAACTATTTCTGGCTTCTATAAATTCTGTGTGGTTTTGAACGGCTTTTTGTCGTTTCCAAAGGTTATATGCTCTGTGTTTTTTCTGTACAGCCGTTTGACACTGGCTGTTGAACCAAGGTTTTGCATTAGCTCTACGTTTAGTTGTATGTGGGATATATGCGTCCATTCCAGATAAGATTACTTGTGTTATTTCATTACAGCAAATAGTGGGATCAGCTGTTTTAAAGCAAACCTCTTGCCATGGAAAATCCAGGTAATACTGTTTTAGGTCATTCCATTTTGCCGATTTATAGTGCCACATTTTACGAGGAAGTGGTTGTAGGCTTGGTGGGATGAGCATTTCGCACTTTGTTATTATAAGTTTATGATCGGACGAACCAAGTGGAGCATCTACTTGAATTGTGTACGAGTCAGGATTGGTGGTTAGGAACAAGTCTAAAAGCGCTGCAAATTCGCCCCTTTCTGAGATACGGGTAGGTTCATCGACAAGCTGCGTTAGACCACAACTTATGGCAAAAGCTTCTGCTTCTCTGCCTTCGTTATCTGTTTTGTTGTGGTGTTTCAGCCAGGGTATATTGTGGACGTTGAAATCGCCTAAAAAGACAATTTCCGCCTGTGGATAGTTTGACTGTATACTATCACAGCTTTCGGATAATATCGCGAAAAAGTTTTGGAAATCGGTGTTACTTGGCGGTCGGTAGAGGCAGCAGATAAACTTGGTCGATGACTTTGAGGTGAATTTTAGCCATATGATATCAAGGTTCGCTGGTTCTAGCTTCTCCTCTCGATGACATGAAAGGTCATTTTTAATGTACACACAGATCCCAAAATTATGTCGAAATCGGTGGTGTAGGTCATAGCCGGGATAAAGATAGTTCACAATAGGTATTGCAGAACTGATTTTAGTTTCAGTGAGAACAAGGATGTCAGGTCTTTGTTCTTCAAGATGTTGGTGAACTGAATTCATATTTGTACTTATTCCTCTTATATTGCTAAAATCAATTCTGAGTTGAGTTTTTGATCTTCTCTTTATATCTTTGCATGAAGGACCCCCAGGATCACCCGACGCCCGGAGATCCGAGTGGTCGGGTATTTTACCTCCGGAATATTTTGTTCCTGGAGGCGCCATCATGCTATCTGTTACTCATTGTTGGAACCGGACTGCCAGCGCAGTAGCGGAACGTGGTGATACCACTTAGCGCTACTCAATTCTGGCATGGTGGTATCTCACCGGTCGACGCCCAATGAGTTAAAAGCGTCTACCACCTACCAAGATAATTTGCATTTGGATTAGGTATTGATTTAAAATTTGGTATAGTCTATTTCATTGCTGTTGATAGCAAAAATCGAGGATTAGGGCCATAAAGTAATTGTATTCTACTTGGTTTACAATAACTTTATGGCCTAAACCTCGATTTGTAGGTACCAATACCTATTAGTAAGCGATGGTCAAAAAGGGTCTAAAATTACTTGTTAGCTATGAAAAATAGACCCACAGTATGTATCTACCTGTGTATTTTCCAAGAAAGTTTCTTATTAATTATTTTCTGTATTCATTAAAATCGTAGAGAATTGGAAGGGTTTCATCTTACCGTTCGATCAATTAGTTAAAATTCAGGTAACAACGAAAATGTGTTGGTATAGTATGAAATTTTAAGTATGTCTTTGGTAACTGGTTTTCGATTATTTGTGTTTGGTTGGACACGATTAAATCAAAAAATTTTTTTGTCTGCCTCGCAGCACATTTTATTCAGGAAATAGTCCAAAAAATATGTTTTATGCATGTAAATATTCTGTTTCAACTAAAACAAAATAAATCTTGTTTCAGGAAAAGGAAAAAGGTTGATAGTGTGTCACATAGGAAGCGAAACCGGGTTTGTACCCGACGCCTTGTGGGCCTTTGAGTCGAAGAAAACGGGCGACTATCATGAGGAAATGGACGGCAAATCGTTTGAAAATTGGTTTACCAACATAATTCCAAACCTAGAAGAAAATTGTGTAATTGTTTTAGACAACGCCCCATACCATTCAAGAAAAGCTGAACAAATTCCAACTACAGCCACAAAAAAAGCCCTAATTCAAGACTGGTTGCGTTCGAAAAGTATACCATTCGAGGATAGCATGATAAAAGTACAACAAAGTAACTGGACTAAAATGACAAAAGTATTTATTATTTTATCATTATTTTTCATTATTTTTGCGCTAGTATTAAATAAACATAATTTTGAAATCGAAAACTGTTAACCCGTTTGTCAATTGTCCTCCTAAAATAGAAATGTCCCCATTTTTTTGTACTTCATTAAATGTTATATGTATATACAAAATGGTTTTTGTTTTTCTTTATTAGTTAACCTTTGAGTAATTTTTCCATACCTAGTCGCATATTAGGTATTTAATAAAATTTGATAAAATTTCGATGGTCCGAGTGCGACTCTGTACAAGCACATCTGCCCAGGCCTCGCCTGAGGGATCACGTGCACTATGCATGACAATGTTTTGGTGCACTCCGTAGCTTCGTTGGATTTAGTTTAGAATTGTCGTCAAATGTGGGGCACTCGTGAGGGTCTTGACTCTTGTAGGGTAGGAATCTATTCAAAAGCTCTATGCTAGAATTCAAAAAGAAAGAGAATTGAAATGGACAAGATGAGCAGACAGCGCTTCCTCTCAACGGAAAACGTTGGTATTAACCAGTACGTCAAATTTAAATGAAAATCGTGCCCTCTAGTGTAATAATTCAATAATTGCTAACATTATGAGTAGCAGGAACCTTGTATTTCAAATGTTAGTCACCACACTGTCAACATTAATAGGGTTTATATAATGGTGTTTCCGATTGGTAGATTCAATGCGCACTGAGTGAATTTGCGTCCTTTTAATCGACCTGTAGAAGAAAAAGAAAGAAATTAAAAAAAATTGCACTAGTTTCGCACTAGATCTACCAATCGGAAACGTCATAATAGTTATTTATGCAACAAGTGTGTAAAGTGAAAAAGGTGCTTTACGCACGTATTGCATACAAAATTTTTCCTACTACCAATCAAATATGTATAAAAAAATAAATTTAGACAAATTCTTCACGCACTATTTTCACTTCACGAACTAGTGCGTGAAGTGAAGAAAAATAGCAATTTGACAGGTCGACATCTGTCATTGACATTACTTTAAGCACTAGTGTGAGAAGTGAGCTACTTCACGCACTAGCGTGAAGAGAAATTTTACGTCTTCTTAATAGTGCATAAAGTGAGTACTTTACGCACTGTAGTAGAAAAAATAAATTTGAAAAAAAAGGGACCAGTAATATTACACGTTACAATATACACTAATTCAATTTAAATTACTTAATTGTATATTATTGGTTTTACCTACGTCAATATTTGGTTGAGTTGTATGCCTTATTTATTTGTTTTTTTCAGAATTATTAATTATCTTTGGCTTATTAATTTTTTTTAGGTGTGTTTCTGAATATTCACATTTTATGTAATTTAATGATTTAATTATTTTCAACTTCAGTGGCGCCCTTGCCATTCTGTACATACTATTGACCCACCCCTAATAATTATTCGCTGAGCAAACTGGGCATATTATGGGCTTCTAGTTAATTCATTAACAAAAGGGCTTACACTCTTCATACTTGTGAATCGCTGCCGTCAACGTGTTGCTCCGCAGTATTCAAAGATACGTCGCAGAACTTTTCGATATCCTCCCAAATGGTATTTGCGGCATGAATTCCTAGTATCAATTTACATAAACGCTGTCTTGAATAGATCGTTCGCGAGAAACTACGCCGTGTATTTTCATGGATCCCATCAAAGTTTGTTCCATTACTCTATTGGCCTATGTTCCACAATTTAATTTTTCGTTGCGTTTAACAGTGAAAAATTTCCATAAATCTGCTGGTCCATTGTTTCTTTCATGATGTTCTAAAGAAACGGGCGTGTCGCAGGGAAAATAGTCCACTCCAAATATTTTGTTTTATTTTTTTGTGGAGAAATAGCAGTAACACGTCGGAAGATTTTCCTGCGAGATTCATCTCGTTAAAAATTTTAAACTGAGGAAAAGGTCGTCGTTTTGAAGAATCCTCAGAATCGATACTGAAATTAAAATCGTTTTTTTTTTTTTTTTAAACCCCATTCGAAATGGCGGCTATCAAATATTCATGGAATCTATAGCTGTCGCTTCTTAGATTTCTTCGTTCCCAGTTCGCTTGCTGCTATATTTTGAATATTTCGTGGTATAGACACCTCGTCGGAGGTTTTAATTCAGTTCTACATAAACCATGTAATAAGTAAACTAGCATCTACAAACTGTTTTTGATCAAGAGTTTTAAGAGGCGGTAGGAAGATGACTATATTTTATATTGGTTGCGTGCTAACCGTAGTCGGCCAACACTACGCCAATAAAAATCCATCAGGTATGCATGCGAAAACATGACCATGTTAAATTGATTATACAACTCACTGTACATTATTCCCAAATGACACGGGAGGCTTAATAAGTGATAAGCATTTTGGGATTATCGCGCTTGGTGGCAATTATAGCAAATTCTAATATATTTTTTTTTTTAAATTTTTTAGTAGTTTAGTTCGTTGTATAACCTTTTGAATACCACTCGATGTTTCAGGATTATCTAATATTTTTACTTTTACCTGACACTCAATGCGTTACCAGCAACACCACTCCTCCTTCGGAGTCGTGGTGTTGCTGCGTAACGCGTTTCGTGGCAGGTAAAAGTATTATCCGATAATCCTGAAACGTCTTGTGGTATTATCGAAAATTTCCAAATTGTCAAGTTTGAGGTAATGTTGTCGTGGTATTCATTATTAGTGGACTGTATATTGAATTCGTCGCTGTTTTTATTGAAATTAAACGCTGGTTTTGTCTTATTTACACCACTAAGTATTTATTCACAGAACTACTTCACTACTTTACATTACTATTTACAAATTTACAATTGTGTGAATGATTTCTGACCGCAGCCAAAAACAGAACTTCAAAAAACTGAGCTCGCCACGACGCTCTTATTATTATTACAAACTCTCGCGCGTAACTGAAGGACAACGTGACTCCGTACTCTCTTTTACATCTTCAAGGAAAAACCTAGAATTCTGGAGTCGCGTTCGACCAATCAGAATTGAATTCTAGATTGCGTTCGACCAATCAGAATTGCTATCAAGTGGCGCGGCATATTGGGTGCTGTTGCTATGCAAAATTTTATGCCTTTATTATTTAATATTTAAAATAGAATTTTCTTGGGAATATTATTATATTCGAGAATATATTATTTCGCCATACCGCCCCCCTTGAAAGGATTACTTTCAAAAATGAGATGTACGAAACAAAATTAGTTTTCTTGGAAAATTTGAAACAAAATCTTACACAATAGTAAAGTATGCCTACTATTACATAGTATTATAAACGCCTACTCTACTAAACATAAAAATCGAATAATAAAAATAAAATAAATTATCCTCAAAAATAGCATTGATAATAATATAACAAATATCATATTATCACCTATCTAAACTAAACAAGTTATTAAATGCTATTATCGTTAACAAAATGTTGAATAAAGAAAAAAAAATTATAATCATATCAAATAAACAAATCATTCATCTAGTCATCCATAGGTAAAATACACACCTTTGACACTGCTCGCTTTACTAATCCGTTCGTTGTTTTCACCAACACTACGCGAACTATTTATATCATCTTATCCAGGATACGCATTTTCAATTCGTCCCATCGCCTATTTTAACGGTGGGAGATTTTCATCTTTCAATACGACTAAATCTCCTACTTTAATGTTAGAATCTTTATGACATTTTCACTTATCGCGCCTATGAAGTTCACATAAGTACTCGCGATCGAAACATTCAGCAATCTTACTGTTAAAGTCTTTGTTATGTACTAATGTGAGAAACTCTGACATTTCATTTTTTGCTCCAACAAAATTAGTTCCGCAATCGGAAAAGATATTCTGGCACCTGCCCCATCTTGCGATAAATCGTTTGAGTGCATTGAGAAAAGATAGAGTGGACAGATCGGATACGACTTCCAAGTGCACAGCTTTGGTCGAAAGCATATAAAAAGACAAAGATGAGCTTTAACTACTTTAGCATTTCTAAGAGTTGAGGTTTTAATACTGAATGGGCCACCATAATCTACACCTGAATTATAACATGGTTTAGCAGGGGTAATCCGATGCTCAGGCAATTCACCCATGAGAATGTTAAGGCCTCTTGGCATTACTCTGAAACAAATGATACAAGCCTTAAGAACTTTTTTTATTGTGTTAATGCCACCAAGAATCCAAAACCTTGTTCTTATATTTGACAAGAAATTTTGTCTAGGAAAATTGTCGATTTTCAAAAAAAAAAAAATCCTATTCAAATGAATTTTTCAGGGATGATAGGGGGCGGGTGGGTGATCATAAAACCGAAGATATCACACATTCACCCCTCTGGCGTTTTGCGCTATAGGGGTTGAAAGTGCGCCATTGGCGGTTACTTGGGTGCCTATTGATTTTATAAAAAAATGTTTCAAATAAAAGATGTGCAACATTATCTGATCTACAATGTTTATTTAAAGACTTTTTTGATTAAGGGCCGTCTGTGGTCATAAGGGCCGTTTGAAATTTTATAATGAAAATGAAAATTTTTATCTACAAGCGTTTGGTTATGACGTTTTTACATAACCATTTTTCTAGTAATTGAGTTATGTTATGAGACTCATAACACAACTAGTGGTGTTATAGACTAGGTTATGAATTCATAACACAACTAGTGGTTTTATGGACGAGGTTATGAATCTATAACACAACTATTTTTGGTGATTTGACAAATGTCAAAGGTAAACCTGTAAAGGTAAAATAAAGGTAGACAACTACTAATAAACGAAATTAATTGGAAAAACATTCTTATTTTTCGCTTTGTAGATAAAACGTTGTACATCACACGTGCGTTTAAACATGACTACAAAACTCGTGTGATTAGAACGACTCGGTCTACGACCTCGTCGTTTTAATCTTTCAGACTCGTTATTGTAATCATGTTCATAAACGCACTTGTAATGTAAATAACTATTAACCAACGCGAAAAAATTTTCTGTAACACATACAACATTTTTGCTTTATGAAGTTTTTACTCACCCCCTGCCGTTTTTCAATAGGGGTAGTTCAAAGTTTTTTTATTTTTTTACAAAAAAAAATTCTTGATAAAAGTTTTATAAGATTACATTTCCTACAATTTTTCCCAATCAACTTTTTTTGTAACTCACCCCCATTCAGCGGGAGGACACTTCGCTTAGGGAAATTTTCCCCAGTAGCACACAATGTTGGTCCCATGTTGCGGATACATTGGACCAATATTGTATGTTGGCCTAATATTGGCATTTTCCAGCCAACATTGGACATTTATTGGCAAAACAACTTCTTTCATCATTAAAATAATATATTTATCCAAGAATGGGCCAATATGCACAAACAATATTTTTATCCGCAGCATATAGCCAAGATTGGTTACATATTGGCAATACAATTTTTTCTTACATAACAGTAATATCCATTATTGAACCGATAAGCACACAAAAATTGTTTTTTGTCATACGCTCCCAAAAACAATTATTTTACGGACTCATTTAAGTCCGTAAAATGCTTCTTTTTAGGATTTTTTTTTCTTTCTGGTTGCACCTTTATGATTCCAAAAATTAAGGAAATTTTGCAAATTTTAGCGTTCTGAAGAATTCTAAAAAGCGTATGACAAAAAATAGTGTTTGTCACACGTACCTAACGAAGTTTTTTAGGACTCATCTGCTATTCCGGACTCGGCTGACGCCTCGTCCGGAAACAGCAATGATTCGTCCTAAAATACTTCATTTTAGGTACTTGTAACAAAAATAACTATTTTTTGCATTATTGAGACAATATTGGCAATACATATTTTTCCACATTGTAATATTATATTTACATAAGAATGGGCTAATATACACAAAAAATATCTATATTGACATTATTTAGACAAAATTGGTTAATTATTGGCAATACAACTTTTTCTAATATTAGGTACCATAGTAATGTATCCATTGATGGACCAATATGCACAGATAATGTTTTTATTTGTATTATTGAGCCAATATTGGATATATAATGGCAAAACAAATTTTTCTAATATAACAGTGATATATTTATCCATTAGCTCAATATTGATTCTATATTGGTGAAATATTGTATATGGGTCTAATATTGGCAATTTGTAACCAATGTTGGTAATATACGGGGTGTATATTTTAAGTGATACCACTATTGCTATATCAGAAACGGTAAGAGCTACAGGGTCGGTTGAAATAGAAAAAAGTTGCCTTGTTTGATGCCCATTTAAGACTCGTTTACAGTGTTGCCAAATTTCTTTTAGTTTGTGAAATACAGGGTGATTTCTAAGAAACGTCCAAAAATATTTCATCATTTATTTCGAAAACTATTGATTTTTGAGACACAGTTTAAATTTGAAAGTTTTATAATTTTTTTCGCTCTACAACATGGCATCTTCAAATTTCAAATCCGACGTTTCGTGATCGAGATACCATCATCAACTTAATTTTTTTGAATACGGACCTGGATTTTTTATATCATTTTTAGGAAGCGCCCTCAATTCTCTTTCCAAAAATGACATAAAAAATCCAGGTCCATATTTAAAAAAATGAAGTTGATGATGGTATCTCGATCACGAAACGTCGGATTTAAAATTTGAAGATGCCATGTTGTAGAGCGAAAAAAATTATAAAACTTTCAAATTTAAATTGTGTCCCGAATATCAATAGTTTTCAAAATAATTGACGAAATAATTTTAGGCCTTTTTTATAAATCGTCCTGTATTTCATAAACTTAAAGGACTTTGGCAACACTGTAAACAAGTCTTGAATGAGCATCAAAAAAGGCAACTTTTTTCTAATTTAACCGACCTTGTAGCTCTTACCGTTTCGGATATAGCCATAGTGGTATCACTTAAAATATACACCCTGTATAGGAGATTAACCTTTTGCCTACATTATTATTACTATATAATATGTGAATCCAATATTGATCCAATATTGGTGATATATAGGAGATATACATTTTCCATATAAATCAGGACTACCGAGAGAGGGCACCACGCGCTACTGATGGCCTCGATCTTTCCTATCGTTTGAGTTTCCTTCAAACCTGTTTCTTTAAGTTGTAAACGAAATCGGAATCCGGTCTAGTCTGCGGGTGTTGGAGCTTTGGCTAAATACATGTGTTGTTCCAAAGAAATATTGTAAATATTTCTAGGAAATATTGTAAATATTTCTAGGAGAAATATTAAATATTTATTAATTGGAAATATTGGAGAAATATTTATATTCAATATCGGATTCATATAAGAAGTATACATTGTGCCAATCTGAAAAACAAATATTGAGTATATTTCTAAAAGCAATATTACATATTTATTTATTCTCAATATTGACACAATATTTTTCTTCAATATCGGATTCATATTTAAAATATATATATAAATATAAGAAAATCCAAAAACTTTTATATAAATATATATAAATTGGGCAAAAAAAAAATAAATCTGTCGTTTCCATCCTTGGGCCAATATGTAAATATAATATTTTACCAATATTGTTGTGCTACTGGGGTTAGTTTTTAAGGGTATATATTAATTTTTTTTTCTTTTCTCGCCTTTAGTGCATATAAAAAGTTGCTATTAACATTGTATTAAAAGGATTTTTTTTTCCACCACCTTTTTGTTTTTAGGGGTAGTTCGCCTATTTTCCACTTTACAAAAAAAAAATTATAAATAAGAGTTATTCAAAATAATAAAATGAACAAGTTTTCTCAATAATTTTTTTTGTAAAGTTGAAAATAGGCTAACTACCCCTAAGAACAAAAAGATGGTTGAAAAAAAATCTTTTTAATACAATGTTAATTGCAACTTTTTATATGCACTAAAGGCGAGAAAAGAAAAAAAAAAATTCTCCAAACGTCAGAAAAACGTCACTTTGTTAACTCCTATCAAGGTGTCAGAAATTTGATTTCTATGCTGCTAGGCAAATCCAGCAGGTTAACACCTGTCGAGGTGGTAGAAATTTAATTTCTATGCTGCTTGGCAACCCCAGCGGCAGCAAAAGTACTTTTAGTGCCGCTCGTACTTTTACTGCCGCTCAACCATCCACTTGCCCCCGAGCTTACCACATTCGTTTGGAGAAAAAATAGCGTGTTGCATACGGAGTAGAAGCACTTTTTTGTGCTTCAGCAGTATTGCAAGCCTCACTACGTTCGGCTTGCAAACCTACCGCTTCAGCACAAAAAAGTAAAGCTTCTACTCCTAATACAACAATATACTATTATATACCCTTAAAAATTAAAATTTCCCTAAGGGAAGTGTCCCCCGCTGAGTGGGGGTGAGTTAGAAAAAAAATTGAGAAGAAAAAATTGTAGGAAATGTAATCTTATAAAACTTTTATTGAGAAAATTTTTTTGCAAAAAAATAAAACGGCAGGGAGTGAGTAAAAACTTCATAAAGCAAAAATGTTGTATGTGTTGTAGAAATTTTTTTCACGTTGGTTAAAATTTTTCATTTTCATTATAAAATTTCAAACGGCCCTTATGACCACAGACGGCCCATAATCAAAAAAGTCTTTAGATAAACATTTTAGATCAAATAATGTTGCACATCTTTTATCTAAAACATTTTTTTGTAAAATCAATAGGTAGGTACCAAGTAATCGCCAATGGCGCACTTTCAACCCCTATAGCGCAAAACCCAGAGGGGTGAATGTTTGATATTTTCGGTTTTATGATCACCCACCTGCCCCCTATCATCCCTGAAAAGTTCATTTGGGTAGGAATTTTTTTTTTGCAATGCATGTATTTTTCGACTATTTTCCTAGACTGATATGCAAATTTCTTTTGTGTTCATTTTTAATTATAATTTCACTTAATTTATGAGCTTTATCTAAAATCATTGGATGTTTTTGTGCAAATGAAATTTCGGATTTTTTCAATCGACCCCCTACTCTTGAAATACTTGATTTTGGTCTAAAAAAGGATTTAATTCAAGTAATTTACTATTTTTTGCGATGGGTTTTTCGATTTTAAACAATGAATTTCGTCAGAAAATGAAACAATTTGTGACATACGTACCAAACAAAACAATGATTGTTCTAATTCAGACACTGATAATGTTTCGCCTAAAATTTTATTTTGAGGAAATAATGTGTTTTTGTAAAATTTTAAAATGTAAGCTAATACTCGCTGTAGCCTAGAGAATGTAGAATATTTGTTAAAAATATCTTGTTCCAAAATATACGTAAATACTTGCCTTACAACACGTTTTTCTGGTATGTCTTCTAAATCATCCAAATATATTGCATTTGACAGCCACTCTTGATTTTCTTGATACAACCAAGAGGTTCTACCACAAATCATATTGCTTGGGCTACAACCGCTGGATTTCCGCTGCCTAATACGTGGTCCCAATTGTCAATATTCGTGATTTGTTGTATTTCTGCAACACGATATGCTACAAACACATTCCAAGTTGCAGGCTCTGCTTGTAACCAAGCTAAAACTTTTTTAGCATCAGTCCAATATTGAATTTTCCTTATATTTACATTCAACGATTGCACTGTCTTAGCCATCAATTTTGACAGCAACAATGCCCCGCACAGCTCTAATTTTGCTATTGTTGAAATTTTTATCGGAGCGACCCTCGACTTGGCACATAAAAGGTAAGTATTTATACACCCACTACTACTTATTGATCTGACATATATACACGCTCCAGGCAAATCATTATAAAATTGTGACCACATCTCAAATAATTCCGGTGAAAGTTGATCATCCCACTTCTTACTCCACAACTTCTGCATCAATATTTTGGCCTTCACTATGACAGGTCCTATTAGACCAAGTGGATCAAACACCTTGGCTATGATAGATAATATATTTCTTCTAGTTGGTCTGAAATTATTATTTGGGACTACTGTATATTGTAAACTATCATTTTGTATATTCCATGCTATTCCTAATGTCTTTGTGATTGTTTCTTCAACTATGTAATGCTTGATATCAACATCATATTCTTCTTGATTTAAAACTTCTTTTTTATTTGAAACCCACTTTCTTAGCACAAATCCTGACTTTTTCAACACTTCCGAAATTCGAGTTTTTAACTTGATCGCTTCGTCTATAGATTCTGCTCCTGTCAATAAATCGTCTACGTAAAAGTTTTTTCTGATTTCTTCACATGCCCTTGGATAATTATTTTGTTCCTCATCTGCTGCCATATGCACGCTGTGAATTGCCAAGAATGATGCAGGTGTTGTGCCATAAGTCACTGTATTGGGTCTATAATGCTTTAATTCATCATCCGAATTTATTCTCCATACTATCCTTTGAAGATCCCTTTGTTACTCCTTTATCCACACTTGCCGATACATTTTCGCTATGTCAGCTCCTAATACTATATTATGCTGTCGGAATCGTAATAGTATGGAAAATAATTAATCTTGGATTACTGGGCCACTTTTTAGTTTATAATTTAAACTTATTCCCATATTTGTCTTGGCACTGGCGTCAAACACCACCCTCAACTTGGTGGTGGTGCTCGATTCCTTCATAACCGGATGATGCGGTAAATAATAAATAGGTCAATCATTTATTTCAATTTCAGTACTGGGTATCAATGACATGTGTCCTAGGACTTCATATTCTTCCATGAACTCTACATATTCTTTTTTGATTTCCCTATTCAATTCAAGTTTTCTTTCCAATTTATAAAATCTTCTTATAGCCATTTTTTAGACTCTCCTATTTTTTCAATTCCTTCTATTGTTGGCAATTCAACTATAAATTTTCCATCAGATCCATGTTTGGTTGTTTTTACAAATAACTCCTCACATTAATTTTCTTCCCTTCTCAGAATTTTTAATGGCTGAACCTCGTCAACAATCCAAAACTTCTCCAATTGATTTTGTAGGTCATTATTAGATGTAAAATTACAGATTGTTTGGACACTGTTGACTGCAGATTTTGTTTCATTAGTCACCGAGTTAGCCACATAAGGAACACATCCTGAAATTACCCAACCTAGTCTAGTTTTTTGCATTATTGGCATTTCCTTCTTTATTCTAATTTGTCCCGCACACAAAATTTCGAAAAATGCATTAGCTCCTAAAAGAATATCAATTGAACCCGGTATATTAAATATGGAATCAGCCAAAAAAATATTTGAAGGAATTTTAAGAGCCTTCTGATTAATAGGAACTGTTGGTAAATTATTGGCAATTTTATTTAAAACAAAGAATTGCAAATTTGCCGAAAATGAACAATACTTTGATTGAATTGTAAGTTATACAAATTTTGAAGATTTCGTTACTGAATTATTTATTCCTGATACCGACATATTTATTTCATTCATATTTAAGCCTAGGTTAATTACTAAATCATTTGTGATGAAATTTGACTGTGAGCCACTATCTAATAAGGCCCTCACTTCATGTTATTTTCCATTCTTATCACTCACTAACACCCTCGCAGTCGACAGCAACACTTCACCACCACTAAGCTCATTTAGAGTGTGAGTATTAACAGATTTATAAACAATATTTTCACTATAATCACTTAAATTAGCACTTGAACCAGACAAATCAGAGGGTATAGCTTCGCACGATGTGGTTACATGAGCGTGTGTTATATTTTCTGAACCACTTCTATTTTTTGAGCCGTTATTTTCATTTTTCTTTTCAATCCGAGCCTCAGGCTCTTTATTTTTAGACAAGTAATGTGAAAAATGTATATGAAGCAAGGTATGATGAGGTTTGCTACACTTTCGACACCCACCCCATGTACGTACACTGATAGCTCAAGTGATTTGGCTTTAAACAATTTAAGCAAAGTCAAAATTTTTTGACTTTATTTACCGTTCTTGTTCTGAAATACTTAAAAATTTAGAACAATTCCAAATAGAAAGTTCGCCATTATTACAAAATAAGTACTGAGAATTATTAGAACCTGCCACATAGGCACGAGAGCGTACTATGGGAGGTTTTATTTGGGACTTATCAGGTGTCTTTACTACAACTGATCTATTTGCTTCTACACTTTCTAATACTTGACATCTTTCTGTGAAGTCATTGTAACTCGTAGAATTATTTTTTAGACTAAATATTTCCCATTCTTTTTTAGAAATTACATCTAATTTGAGGTTTAACAAAAAAAATAAAATTGTATCCCAATAATCAACTGGTTCATTTAAAACCCTTAATGCCCTTACATTTTTTTGAATTGTATCCAAAAATGTTCTTAATTTTGAATAAGAGGCTTTATTTATTGATGACATATCAAAAAGAGTGAGCTTAAATGACTTTGTATTACTAATCTTTTATTTTCATAACGCTCACATAATATCTTGACGGCAATTTCGTAATTTAAATCTGTGACTTGTATTGAGCTGATTGCCTGAGTCGCCTCTCCCTTAAGACAAGACTGCAGGTAGTAAAATTTTTGTACATTACCTAAATTATTATTGGAATGGATAAGAGCTACAAATGTGTCAAAAAAGCAACTCCAATTTTCATAATTACCATCAAATTGAGGTAAATCTAAAGGTGGCAATTTCACTACGTCAGAAACGGTTCCAATTTTGCCTTGAGAAGAATTAGAACTATTTGAATTATTACTACTAATATTTGAATCATTTAATAGTTCCTTGAACATGCAAATCGTTTCAAAATATTTAGTTTCAAATGATTCTCTATCTTCCTGTGCTTCTGGAGTGTCCTGTACATATTCCAACTCTATTTGAATTTTATTAAAATCAACCCATAATTGTTCACACTTGGAGAGCCTTTCTTTTATTGTTAATTGATTTGTGAGTTGATTACATGACTTAATGAATGTGTTAAACCTCTCCAACTGCGAAACTACTTATTTGCGGTCGCTTTTGAGATTTTTTAATATTAGCCTTACTCATTTTAATTATTAATTAATTACCTAATTAAATTAAATTAATAAAAAAAGACAATTTAAATTTATTTATCCAAAGAAATACAAATTGAAAATTACTTACTAGGCCTTCAAGTCCTTACCGTTTTCAAAATCCAAAATAATATTAATTTATACAATATTATGCAATACGTGGCAATACTGCTTATTATTTTATTTTTTGTCCACGCCAGGCCGCTATCCGCTATCCTTTTCACTCCTGGGGACGAGCCTGTCTCAATCCCTCAAATCGCAACACATTCACTTTCACTTTTTATTCGACGACTCCTTCAACCTTCAATGGCTAGGCTAGGGAAACTTGCTGTTTCTGGATTTATTATTTGATATTTATTTGAATTCTTGCCCTTGGTACACTTTTAATTTATTTACTCCACGGTCTAACGTTTCACTACACCAACTTATTTATTTTATTGTATTATTATAGTAAATAGGTAATAGGTACATGGACCTCCATTTACATCCATTCACGCAGGGTTGGGCGAACTTTTGGAAGTGGACCGGGATATTTCAGTCTAGCGGCCCATACATCATCACCCCTAGATGTGATCTAATAATGTTTAAGTTCATTATCATCAACGCATACAAATTTTCCATTGTAAGTCGATTCCTTGATCGATTTTTTATGTATCAAAGTGTTGAAAACTGAAAAGCATTTTTCGCACGTTGAAGTGAGGACATACTGGTATAGGCCCTAAAGATGTCTGTAAGCACGGATGTAAAATCTGTATTTTCACTTATATACAAAACCAAACATTGTTTGCAGCGTACATGTGAAGAACACTTTTTTTAGAAAGTTCTAATTCATGCCCTGTATCTAATCCTGTGTCATTTATATCATTTTCATCTTCATCGTTGGATTCAGGGAGATCAGACAACTTAACCCGGCATTACACGCGTCAAAGAACTTACGTCATTACATGCGTACTGTCAAATCGACCAATTTTCCAAGGCTGTGGTCCGAATATAACCAGGGTCCCTATTCCGAGCCCTATTCTTGAAACAGGGGAGCAGCGTTTTCAGGAGAAAGAGTGTTCCGTCTTTGTTACTTATATTATCATTTGCATATAATTGAGAAAGACACACGTTCTCATGGGAACGCTGCTCCCCTGTTTCAAGAATAAGGACCCAGGGTTGTGGTTTCTCGGTCCGAAAGTAATCAAATTACTCTGGTTCCTGGGAAAGTGGTAACTTTTGGACCTCGGTTTCCTGAAATCTGGTTAACCAAATGTCAAAATAGTTACCGGCCATCGTATGTTGGTTCTGTTAGTTTTATCTGTAATTTCTGTCAATTATTTTTTTATTTCCTATTAGGCATCCCGACGACCTGTCAAAACTATTCCAAAATGGCGTTCGTGGCGGAGGTTCCTTATTTCCTATATGACAGTACACGATTTAAAGCTTTTTAAAGTGCATTGTGTGGTTGTTTTGTGACTAAACCCTATTTGTTTTTTCATTTTATTGACTGCATTAGGCTTTTTTCTAATTAAAAATGCCACAAAGGTGTCTTGTAGTTGATTTTAGAAGGCGTTTCAACAAGGATGATGTCAGGTTGTTTCCAGTGCACAACCTTTCAAATTTTTCCAATTTAAACGTAGAAATTATTAAGTACCACTGTTCCTGCATCTAAAATAAAGCCATACTCGAAATACTTGTAAGAATCTAATCTTTTATAGGCCTTCATTTGCTCATTGCTGTAAAAACTAGGTCAAAATGTAAACAAATGTCAACTAGACATTTTTTCAAACCTATCGTTCGCCCACATCCCGATTTTCCTGCACTAAATTCTTCGAATATTCACTCTTCATCTCAAAAAGTATATTATAACAAAATAAACTGTAATTAGCTCGAAAATATTTCAAACTAACTAATGACCCGCTGCGTTGCCAGCGTGTAAATACATTTTGAAATAATACACTTCATCCGATATCAGAGTCGCTTGCCAGTGAGTTCAGTGACGCATTTTAAGCACTCCAGAGCTGCTCTAGAGCGCCCCGGGCTGTTTATAGGCGTTCCAGTGTATCAGAGTTTTACGCAACTAAACTTTTTTTTCGGGATAAAAATAGCCTATATCACTCTCCTCTAGAGCCGATTCGATTGACCGGATTAGATCGATCTGGTTCAATTTAAATGAACCACAATGTGTTCGACTCAAGCTGGATCAGTGCACCCTCATCAACAAAAAAATGATCTAGATCAGAAGAAGTTCACTTAAATTGAACCCAAATCGATCTAATCTGGGTCAATCGAATTCAGCTTATATAGAGATACGTGGTATTAATTCATCGGTCCAGACGTTCTTGAATTAAAAAAATAATAAAGTTACGTCGGTTGAATGCAAGCCTAAATAATTGAAATATGGCAACGTTATTTCATGCTGTCACAAAAAGTTGGGTTATGTTGTTATGTAATGTGAATGAGTTTGTTTACAATTAAATTAATAATTAATTCAAAATTAATTGTTAACACCGATTCGGTTTCTTTGGTTAACGTTTGGTTATATTCGGACCATAGCCTAAATGTTCATATTTTTTCGCGGAGACGATCCCAAACGTATCCTGAACGCTAAGGCATGACCTACGCAGGTTTACTAATCAGTAAAGACATGAAACTTTCAAATAATACCTGCGTAGGTCATGCCTTAGCGTTCAGGATACGTTTGGGATCGGCTCCACGAAAAAAGTGTAAAACCACTATAATTCCTAGAATTCATAATAATATCAAAGGGAATAATTATATTATGCAGTACAGTTACCGTATTATCGACAGCCAAAGGTACTCCAAATATCAGAAAATGCCAATTTTGAACACAAATATTTTAGATACTCAGGTTCACGCGCCTGGTCAAAAGCAACGACTATGAAAACAACGAACTATACTTCAACAACAAACCAAAATATTTTTGGGCCAATGGGTAGTGGAAAACCTGCATCAGGCATTCCTGGATGAACAAAACTGCCATCCTTGTACCAGTGGTGTAATAACTGATTTTATGAATGCTCGGCCCTTTAGACCGACACGCGTGTACTCCTGGGTTAAATCATTTAACAACTTCAATTTATTTCCTATATCATCTTCATCTTCACTCTAGGAAAAATTGATTAAGAAAAATTAGCACAAAACAAATATCTCTATGCCTTGAATAAGATGCCTCTCTTTTTATTATGATGTGATCATTGGCCACATCGCGTACTCACACCTGAAATTTAAAAATAGCAGTAGCTGGAGGAGGATCACCTCTGCTTCCTCCCCTGCTACATATTTCTTTCATTCGCTTGCAGTACTGTATATTATGCCCATTTGACACTTTTAGCACTTTCTATATTTCTTCCATGTTGCGTTGTTCCTTTTTCAATGCCTCATGAATTGAATTGACCATTAATTCTTTATGCTTTCATAAGGTCTCTTCTCACAGAAATCACAAACCAGTCAAATTTTATTGGTTGAAAATAGTCAGAAAACTGTTTGTTGGCGATTTGCACCAATCAAAAACGTTCTGGCTGGTTCGTGATTTCTGTAAGAACAGACCTTATGGAGATCGTCCGTTTAAAGGCATCTTAATAAAGGTTTTGTTGTTCTAAAGATCGGCCCACATTCTGATCGGCCCACCGGGAATTTCCCGGTATCCCGGTGGGTTCATCCAACCCTGCATTCACGTCTTTATTTATTAACTACAATACCTTTATTTATTCACTTATTTTCATTTTTTCATCCGGTGAGCTGGACCAAAATGTCGTGGTGTTCATTATTAGTGAACTGTAGGTATATTGAATTCGTCGCTGTTTTTATTGAAATTAAACGCTGGTTTTGTCTCATTTACACCACTAAGTATTTATTCACAGAACTACTTCACTACTTTACATTACTATTTACAAATTTACAATTGTGTGAATGATTTTTGACCGCAGCCAAAAACAGAACTTCAAAAAACTGAGCTCGCCACGACGCTCTTATTATTATTACAAACTCTCGCGCGTAACTGAACTTTGTACTCTCTTTTACATCTTCAAGGAAAAACCTAGAATTCTGGAGTCGCGTTCGACCAATCAGAATTGAATTCGAGATTGCGTTCGACCAATCAGAATTGCTATCAAGTGGCGCGGCATATTGGGTGCTGTTGCTATGCAAAATTTTATACCTTTATTATTTAATATTTAAAATAGAATATTCTTGAGAATATTATTATATTCGAGAATATATTATTTCGCCAAATGTAGAGTCCAAAAGTTTATAAATCACTATAGGTAGGTATACCTCGGACCTCACAACAATGAAACGTCGATACTAAGTTTACATAAAACTTTGGCAATTGTATGTAAAAAAAAGCTTCCATATCACTTTTTAGTTCATGTTCATACATAGCAAAACTGATGTAGAATTTCTGGTTCTCACTACACAGCTTTCCAGTGGGTATTTTATTTGCCGAATTTTAACTGCGGTCGTTCTAATTTGGCCCATTGAACGTTTGCAGCACTTAAGTTTAACGAATAGTCGGACCAATTTGCCAACGTAAAATTATTACAACTGCAAAACTATTTAGATAAAATTTGGCTTCAGTTAAAGGCAATTAAGAGAATCATAATTTTTGTCATTTATTTTTTATATATTTTGTATTTCTCTAGCTTATTCCCCATTCACAGTTTATTTTAGAAAAATCATTGAGAGTTAGAAGTGAAACTTGACAAAGTATTTATCGGATGTTTATTGAATGAAATTAGCCTAGCTAACCCCTTCTGTTAACGAATTAACAGGAAGCCCATAATATGCTCAGTTTGCTCAGCGAATAAAAATTAGGGGTGGGTCAATAGTTGAATAAGTACAGAATGGCAAGGACGCCACTGAATTTGTAAAAATAAATAATTAGATTGCGTAAAATATTGAGGTGTGAAAATTCAGAAACACATCTAAAAAAAAATAATTAGCTAAAAGTAATTGGTAATGGTAATTCTGAAAAAGAAACAAACAAGGCAATAAACAACTCAACTAAATCTTGACATAGGTAAAACCAATAAAACAATCACGTAATTTCCAAATTAAATTAGTGTATATTTCTACAGTGGGGTTGAAAATCAAGCATTGAAAATTAAAAAAATAAAATCAATAGATAGAGGTTAACCCTCAATCAGATTCATCAAACTCCAAAAAAAATTATATTACAATGTACAGGGTGCTGCAATTTGGAGTGTTTTAACATGAAAAACAAACTTCCAGACCAGATAGAGGAAAATTGACTTAGATGTCATGGGATTGATTTTCGAGAAACGTCGATTGTCAAAAACCGTATCGCGATATCTTCAATGGTACATTAATATAAGTCTTCTGTTTACCAATTTTTTTTATTTCTGTAAAAACATCTTTGGGTTAGTTTTTGAGCACAATCCAGTGGCGTACATCCAGTAGCGTACTCTGCTTTTTTCTATTTCGCTCCCATTTTGAGATATTGACCAAAGTCCGATTTCTTTAAATAGGACACCCTATATATTAATAGCTCATTGGCTAGCTCTGCTTTTGCTGATTCCAATGATATAAAGTTTGATAGGTTACACCGCCAAGAAGGTATACTAGTAATTCTCACATACGACCACATTACGGCTGATTACCGCAAGGACAAAACTGTTATAAATGTGAAAAATTAGGTCATGTTGCAGCGGTTTGCAGAAGCCCACAACAAATAGCTGAATATCGAACAAACCCAACACGTTTCAATTGTGGCAAAATAGGGCATGTTGCGAAAGCATGTAGAAGTACACCACAACAGTCAAGTCATTACAACAATCCTGTTCCTGTATACCAAAACTATGGAAAAGGGACACATAGCAAAGGTGTGTAGGGGCTAACCACAGAGGGCCCAATACTATACGGTACGGAGCAACCGGAACAGTATTGTATGCTACAACTTGGAAAACAAGTACATTTGGCGACCACCTGTAGGAGCCAACGGCAACACCCAAAGGGCAAGGGATGGCAAAACTAGACGCCCCAACCATCCTAACCTTAGAAGAAGAAAGTAAAATAGGAATTCATCACTTCACGATTAAAATCAATGACAGAATGATGCAGACAATAATTGACACAGGAGCCCAGGATAATATATTGCACAGGGATATAATACAGGGAGAAATATCAGAAAATAATAATACGGTCCTAGTTACTGCAGGAGTGTAGTATTTTCAATTTCTTGGCTAATATGCTACTTTGTTTTGCTTTAGTGGATATGATTCCATATATTTAGAACTATAAAGAAACTAGCTGACCTGGCGAACGTCCTACCGCCTCTGAATTATTATATAACTATTAAATGTTGTGTTATCGTATCTAGTAATCTAGTAAATGAATCAAATTCAGTTTTTTTCGATGGTGAATTTGGCCTTGGTTGAAGAAAATAAACGCCACCGCCTAAATAACGAGCGCCCTAGGAGCAGTAAAGCCGAAAATGCTATAAGATAATACTGTTACGTCGAGTGTTGAATGAGGAAACAATAATAAGTTGGGTTATGTAGTGGTGAGAAGCAAAAAAAAATTAATTTTTTTCGGGGTGGACCACCCTCATCACTAAGGGGTATAAAAAATAGCTTAAAACCTATTCTCAGATCTATCGAATATACATATAAAATTTCATAAAAATCGGTAAAGCCGTTTCGGAGGACGAAGGTAACTAAAACTGTGACATGAGAATTTTATATATTAGATAAATGAATAAACGACTATCTTTTCTATACCCAGATTTTATTACCTTGAGTACAGCCTTCTACTAAAAGTTTTTTGGCTCAGGTTTGCAAGTTTGGTTAATTGATCTAAGAAGGTTTGATTCAGTACGGCAGGGCCCGCTGTTATTGATTAAAATCTTCTAAAAAGGAGACAGTACTATCATCTCCAGTAACAAATCCAATCGAATAATCTGAGGTTATGATAATTGCTGTTTACTTTTTTGATTTTTCAGTTCGATCATGTCATTGAACAGCTGTTTTGTCTAGGCGTTTTCTTTAGACCTGTTCTACCTTTTGATATATGTTCTATAGGCAATTTTCAATATCCACCGGTTATCTGGAGTCATTTATACACAACCCACTTTCAGTTCGTACTTTTGGGGTGAAACTTAACACGTCTTTTTCTATAATTTTCATCAATGTCAAATTAGAAGTTTGACAAATGGAAGCCTTCTCCCAAAATCTAAAGGGAGAATCGCCCCTTTTTTATCTTGAGACCTGATACTGGAAGGTCGGTCTCGGCCCTAATTAACTTTGGGCGAGACTTTTTGGAATTTTGTGCCAGGGAACTCAAGTTTTCGACTAATTTCTTGTTGATAATTGTCTAGAGTCGTTACTTGGTCATTTTGGATTTTGTTTCGGACCGTTCCGAGCAGCTTTTGGAAGTTTAAGACTTCACTTTTGGTTTCTAGAACATCCCTCAGTTTGAGGGTGCTAGGCTATATTTAGAAGATCCTAGGTTGTAACTAGACAGCTCCTAGGCTATATTTAGAGAGATTCTAGGCTGGATCTAGATTGCCCTCAGTTGGGGTTTTGGTAGTCTTCCTTCAGCAACCCTCTTGGTACCACTCTGATAGAACCACGTTGACTTCTACGTTAGACAGATAAAACATGGATAGGACTTCCTTATGACTCACTTACCATACCATAGTCTATCTACAGTGAGACCAAACATGTAGATAACCTCACTTTAGGAACTTCTGGATTTACACATACATTTGAAGATAATTACCACATGTATACATGTGAGTTGCACTTTTTACTGTTTAGGCAAATCTTATATAAATCACCCGACACTGAATTACGTCAGTACGTGCCCCTTAAATGAAATTCTAGAATTTTACCCTGACAATAATTTTCACCTTTCTGGTGTTTAAATTTGCCTCTTGGTAGAGTGTAGCTCAAACTGTAACCTTTCATATTTCACAAGTGTAAAAACCAAACAGTTTCAGTAATGTTTATTTAAAATTCATATTTATATATGCATTATTTACATTAATATTTTTTTTTATAATCAAATATTTATAAATTGGTACAAGCCTTAACCTATACACATTTTTAACAACGTCCTATATATTGTTATAATTTTTAATAAAGAAATCAGATACATTATTGTACCTAATTAGTTGTTTTATTGCTAAGCTCTCCAATTGCACAGGTTTTGTTTATGACATCATTAAGTAATCTTCCTAGTTAAGTCACAATTAATCTGATGGCGCCCAGAGATAAGATGTATACAAGGAATCCATAAACCCATGGCCCCCTGATCTGATGCTGACTAGCCGTATGCAGTATAATTAGGCAATTGCCAAATAAGTACGTTATAGGAGGACACAAGATAAAAGTTTTAGGAGACACTAAAATCCCAATAAGAATACCAGAAAGTCCATTGTGGAGTGGGACACTGAACGCCAAATTTATTTCATCTCTAACACAACCTATTATTAGGAATGGAGTTTTTATTAAAAAATAAGGCAATTATAGATCTCCCCCGCAAAGATCTAATTTTAAATGGAAAACACAGAATACACTTAAGGTACACAAACAACGAAAAAAGACTTATGACGGGCCTAGTCACAACAAAATTGCCAGTCAAAGAGAAGCGGCCTAGCCCTAATTTGAAAATAGATGAACTGGAGTTCAACAAATTCATAAAAGGCCACACTAACAAAAACTGAACAGGTCAACGGTTTCCTAAAGAAAGAAAATGAAAATATAGGCACCCTACCAACTAACGCCGTTTTAGCAGTAGGTGTATCTCACGAATACAAACCGAAAAAGGCAATTCTTAAGAAATACCTATAGGCATTTGCTTCCTAGAAACAGGCAAAAGGGGACCATAGGAGAGTTAGCGATAACAAAACATGGGAAACAATCGGCAATTTTTGTATTTACAAGAAAATCCATGAGAGAAAAGCCAACTCCAAGAAATATATACAGGGTGTCGACCGACAACGCTTGACAGGTGACAGACCTCGCATTTTCATGAAAATTGAGATAGGAATATGCATCCTTAAAGTGCTTACTTTTCAAGATACAGGGTGTCAAAGTTTTCCTTTTATTTTCGATTTTTGTCAACTATTCCTCACTAAACCAACACAGCGATGCGAAATTAAGTATCGGGGGGTTTGTTAGGGCGAGAAATACAAATTGATTCACGGTTTTGATATCACTACTAGGGGGCGCCACCTACGGCACATCGAACTTTTTTAAATTATCAAAACTTTTTTCCAGTTTGCTGCAATGATTTGAATGTTAGAAAAATCGATTCTTCTACGTTTTTTACGTAAAAAAGGCGTACTTTGTTCAAATCTCTAGAGGTAACCGTTTCCGAGATAACCTTCATTGAAATTTCCAATGCAACGGAAAATTTAGAGGAAAGAATTATTGAAATTAATGAGAAAATTCAATAGGTAATCTTTTACACATGAATCAAGTCTTGCCACTATCAGTTTAACATCAAAGGTTCGCCAAATTGATTATGTTTATTTTATTTGTTCTTACCCGAATATCAATAATTTTTTCCTCTAAATTCTTACATTAAATCCGTTGCATTGTAAATTTCAATGAAGCCACGGGCGTCACGGTTCTTATATACAGAGATGGACCAAGTCATAAAGTTGAAGAAAAACCCGAAGAAGAAATCAGTAACCTAAATACTTAAAACAGGAAATCAAGATACTAGGCTTTAATGTAAATGAGCAAGGAATTTTACCGGATAAAGAAAAAATGGTTGGCATAAGTAAATTTCCCACTCCAAAAAAAGCTAAGAATGTACAAAGCTTTCTTGGATTGTGCAACTTTCATAGAAAGTTTATTTACAATTTCGCATCAATAGCCAGACCATTGCATGAAGTAACAAAGAAAAGCATAGGCTTCAAATGGGGTACAAAGCAAGAAGAAGCATTCAACACTCTCAAAGAAAAGCTTGCCTCTGCACCAGTACTACAGCATTTCAATCCAAACAAAGATACTATCCTGCACACTGACGCAGCAACCTGTGTAATAGGGGCAGTTCTTTAACAAGAGGATAACAAGGAAGAAGCACATCCAATAGCCTATAATAAGTCGCAGCCTGTCGAACAGTGAAAAGAATTATTGAATTAGCGAATTAGAGGTCCTAGGCGTAGTCTGGGCCTTAGGTTATTTGAGGCACTTAATATATGGCCGACCAGTGAAAATCGTGACTGATCACCACGCGCTCTGCTGGATGGACACTATTAAGGAAAGCAACAGACGCTTAGCCAGATTTGCACTAAAACTAGCCGAATATATAGATGTGTATAAAAAAGGCTCGACCCACAAGGACACGGATTGCAGTCTTGCAACCCGGTACTGCAGCCAGAAGCGCATGAACAAGAAGACCAAGAAGAACTCCCCACATTTGCACTACAAACATCGAAAATGTCCACGTTACAAAAAACAGACCCAAGCTTGAAGCAACTCCTTAAAGCTGTAGGAAGTCCAAACGATCCAGAAATTAACATTGGTACCAGACGAAGAGCAAAAAATTTCAGGATCGAAGGAGGCCTATTATACAAAGTGAATAAAACACAGAAGGGATTAGAAAAAGTATTGGTAGTGCCACAAACAATGAGAAAAGAAATTCTATTGGAACTACATGCATCACCAACAAGCGGACATTTAGGGCTCAGCAAAACGACAGAGAAAATTACTAGCAGATTTTATTGGGATGGAATGCTTAAGGATATAGAAAAATACGTGAAAGGATGTCCAGATTGCCAGGCAAGTTTATAGAAAAACACCAGGGTTATTACAACCAATACAAGTAGGAACGATTTTCGACAAGATTGGCATTGACCTATTGGGTCCATTTAGAAGAAGTAATAAGGGGAAAACAATGATAGTAGTAGTTACCGATTACGCCTCAAGATATGCCATCACAGCCGCCTTGCCAAATGGACAAGCAGGACCAGTCGCAAAATTTTGTAACGGATTAACAGAAAGGCTAAATAAGACAATAGCTGACATACTGTCAATTTATTGTAACACACAGCAAACACACTGGTGTAGCTATTTACCGTTTATTACGTTTGCTTATAATACAGCAATGCAAGATACGACTCGATTTAGCCCATTTCTGTTAACGTACACTACCTGCTGAAGCAGTGCTATTGGATGCTGAAAATGGAACGGACGTACTACAAATCAGGGAAAAGGCACTCTTAATACGATCTATAGCAGTGGAAAATATACAGCAGAGACAAGGGAAAGATAAAAGGCGTTTCAATGAAAGACATAGAGAATTGTACTTCGAAGCTGGAGACAAAGTTAAAGTGTTTATCCCAATCAGAAAGGTTGGAAGAAGTGAAAAGTTACTTTTAAGATGGTTACCATATAAAGTAGGTACTTAGAAAACTTGGAGAAGTAAATTATGGAGTAGAAAAAATTGGTAGTAGAAAGAAGAATAAAGAACGGTCCACGTCAGTAGGATGCTGCCCTACAATGACCCGTGGACAGAAGGTTCACCTATCGAAGAGTATAGTGAAAATGAAGAAGACAAAGAAGGAGAAGTAAGAGATGAAGAAGACGAAAAAGAAGAAGATGAGGATAAAGAAGATGACGAAGAAGAAGAGGTAAGAGATGAAGAAGACGAAGAACAAGAAGACAAAGATGATGAAGACAAAGTGAAGAAGTAAGAGAAGAGGAAAAAAATTAGCAGTATAAGAAAGTGGCCACATGTACATTATAAAATAGAGTTTAGGACTAAGAGAAACAAAGCTTACTATTGAATAAATTTATACAGGATTTATCAAACTCTCTTCCTTCCAGATTTTTGGTGATACTGACTCATAGCGCCACAAGCCAGGAGGTAGAAGTATCTGCCGGCGCAACCTCGAAACTTCTACTGGATACAATTTCATACGGAGGGTCAATCCTATTAACATACAGAGTACCGTACTTATTATACCTATACCAAGCGAGTTTCTCTCTACCTGAACCCCACCTACGCCCCCAAGTCACGCCTCTGTTGTGACGTCCCAGGACAAAACGTATAGGGGTTGTGACAATAGGACAAGCTGAACAAGCAGAGCTTCCCTTAAAAAAATAGCGAACGGAAAGTGTTGGTACCAAACTGGTAGGCCTACTTCAAATTTGAACGAAAAGCGTGCCCTTTATAGGAAAATAATTGCTATTGTTATTGGCGACAGAAACCTTATTTCAATAATGGCAATCACCAAACTGTCAGCATTCAGGGTGATAATTTAATTTAAAAAATAATATAATATAAAAGAAAAAAGGGCCAGTTACGAACAGTAGCATTTCGCATGCTACACTCAATTATTCACTTGGATGGCTTCTCAAAAGTATGTACTTCCCTAGAGCGTCAATTTATTATCCTGGGATAGACTTACTTTTTTAATAGTTGCTAGCAACTCGACTTTCTTAATTATCTATTTAAAGTGCAATTTAGAGGTTTCGGGTTTTCAAACTTTGATTATAGTACATTACTATTGACGTCACCTGCCACTATTACAGTTCTTCGAAATAATTCAATTTTGTTGATTTATGCCAACAATACTGTCGGAATCAGTGTAGGTTTTTCAACCAGGGAATTTAAACGTCCTTTGGCCTCAGAAGATTGTTTTCAGTTTGGGCCCGTAAAATTGGCCGTTATATCGACCACCCAAAAGAAAATAAGCCATCTATTTTCCGTCTTTATGTCTGGGAAAATGGATTTCTTGTAGATATTGGAGGCAGGCGGGGTAAAAAAACTCACAGTAAAACGTGGGAAAATAATAACGAGAGGATGCGGTAACCCTAAACTGTTTTTGTTGTGGCTTTTATTAGGTAAGAATCATGAGATTTTTTTTCTGTAAAGCAGACCTTTGAGCCTGACCATTTTTTCCTGATTGTGTATACTTACATAAATAATAAGTATGTTTGTTCATATTAATGTGGAAATTTTAAGTTTGAATCTGTTATACCTATTTGGAGTTTGAAAATTCTCTAATTTGCCCCAATAAGTTATCTTAAGATGTCTACCCCATAGATTCGCGATGAACCACAAATTAAGAACTTAATTAAATTTGGTCCTAATATTATGTGAAAACTTCGTTCATATTTTTTCCTGGAGTACAAACTTACCCTAACTTGGATTATTAGTTCTCGAAGCCCATTTTGCCTGCGGTGCTTGATTAGGGTTGAAGCTCAGCCTTGTGTTCTCCTCACAATCAACTTTACTATTGCGCAAGAGGATTATTTCGAAATGTAAAGTTCTTTTCCAGAAAATAATGCCTTTTCTCTGTTCAGCCACCGCAAACTTCCTTGAAATGAGATTACCTTGCAGCACTTTAATAAAATGATACTGTCAGGTAATCTTTCATTAATGCTTTGGCGAATAAAGCGCATCAAACTTGGAAGTTTCAAAATACTACTTTGCGTTGGATCAGTAATATTTTTTTTTTTTTTAAGGTAAGTTCTCCACCAAAAGGACTGCATTGAAAAAAAAGTAAGTATCTAAATATTAATTCGGAGGCTTGGCTTTTAGCTAAGAAAAATAACAGAAATAAAAGACTTACACTGATTCACTAATAAACAATAAACTTTAATAATAAATCCTGTACAAACTCTGCAATCCACAATCCAACAAATGTCAAAAATCAAAGATTGCAAAGAAAACAAATCAATCTTTGTAAAGAGACTCCATTACCTCGATAGTTCCTTCTGTGCGTAGCTTCCAAAAGAGTCTGGAACGCAGACAGACGGAGCTCCGAAGAATGCCGAACGATATTCCGCGTGTGGCTAAATTCATCAACATTCTGCACGGATTCTTATGGGTTCGTTTAGGATTGGCTAAAATGCGCTCCGTTGCCAAATTCATCATTATAGGTTAGGTAAGGTAATGTGTTGCGCACTTTATTACTTCGATTTCTATGAATACTTTTACAGGCATGGAGTAACCCATTTAGGATACGCACGACGCCGACGCACGGTTTGTGGAGCAAGTTGTTTTTTTTTTGTTAGGATTTTCATTTTTCTTTCAAAAATTCTTGAGAGGGCGGGTTAGTTTGGATTAGTTCTGTTTCGTTAAAAATATCAAAATACAAAGACTAGCACTTATTACAAATTACGGAGCTCCGTCTGAATGTTCCCCCGACTTTTATATAGCTTCCTGCCTCTGGTTAGCTAAACATACTCAGCTATTCAAACTTAACCCTAATTTTATACAATATTTTCAATCAATATCTTAATAACATCACAAGCATAGGTATATGTTCTTTATAAAAATACAAATTACTTACACTAATAATACAAGGTGATGTAAATTTACAAATGTTCTCGGAACTGCCTATAGCCATATATACATATAAGGAGAGAAAAAATAATAAATAAAATTAATGATAAACAAATTACTGGTTTTCAGCTTCCTGTTCAATTAGTAAAGCATTCTTTATCATGTTACGACAGACTGCGATCGAAGCACTTACAAAATAGCTGAAGTATCTGTTGTAATTTATGACTGAAGTGCTAGTAAAACAACGCTGGTATATAGATGAACTGTGCTGAGGCATTGTAAGTGTATTTGATCGAACAGGGATATTGTGGATTTCATTCCTAAAAATCAATTTTGATCTTATATATGCAGGAGCAGAAGTTTTCAACAATTTGAAAATCAGTACAAGCAACAGGTATTGATTAAGATAGCATACTTTCAACCACCTAAGTTGTTTAAGTTTGTCTGATATGTGATCATATTTCCTCAAGCCGGAAACAAAGCGACAACAATTATTCTGTATTTTTTGAAGACGCTGTTTTTCAATTTGTCTCAAACATTGTAGCATTTTCAATTTCTCCAAGTACCTATGCTACTTTGTTTTGCTCTAGTGGATATGATTCCATAGAACTATAAAAAAATAAATGAATAAATGACAATCTTTTCTGTACCCAGATTTTGTTACCTTGAGTACTGCCTTCTACTAAAAGTTTTTTGGTTCAGGTTTGCAATTGTAGTTAATTGATCTATGAAGGTTTGATTCAGTACGACAGGACCCGCTGTTATTGATTAGAATCTTATATAAAGGAGAGAGTATCAACCATCATCTCCAGTTGCAAATCCAATCAAATAATCTGAGGTTATGATAATTGTTGTTTACTTTTTTGATTTTTCAGTTCGATCATGTCATTGAACAGCTGTCTTGTCTAGGCGTTTTCTTTAGACCTGTTCTAGTTTTTGATATAGTTTTTCAACATTCACCAGTCATTTTTTACACAACCCACTTTCAGTTCGTACTTTTGGGGTGAAACTGAACACGTCTTTTTCTATAATTTTCTTCAATGTCAAAATTAGAAGTTTGACTAATGGAAGCCTTCTTCCCAAATCTAAATGAAAAATCTCCCCTTTTGATCTTGAGACCTGATACTGAAGGTCGGTATCGACCCTAATTAATTTTGGGCGAGACTTTTTGGAATTTTGTGCCAGGGAACTCAAGTTTTAGACTAATTTACTTGTTGATAATGGTCTAGAGTCGTCCCTTGGTCATTTTGGATTTTGTTTCGGTAAGTTTTGAGATTTTCTTCAGGATTATTAACCTACAACACGTGTTTCATTTTTTGAATAGGACTGTTCCGAGCAGCTTTTGAAAGTTTAAAACTTCACTTTTCACATCCCTCAGTTAGAGGTAAGATTATTTCTAATGTTTGACGCTCGATCTGTTTTTTTATACGAACATCGTTATAGGGTGCTAGGCTATACTTGGAAGATCCTAGGTTGTAACTAGACAGCTGCTAGGCTATACTTGGAAGATTCTAGGCTGTATCTAGAGAGATTCTAGCCTGGATCTAGATTGCTCTAATTTGGGGCTTTGGTAGCCTCTCTTCAGCAACCTCTTGGTGCCACTTTGATTGAACCACGTGACTATATTAATCAGATATAACGTGGATAGGACTCATGACTCATTTACCATATCATAGTCTATCTACAGTGAGACCAAACATGTAGATAACCTCACTTTAGGAACTTATGGATTTACACATATTTGAAGATAAATAACACTTGTATACATGTAAGTTACACCTTTTACTATTTAGGCAAATCTTATATAAATCACTTGATACTGAATTACGTTCGGTAAGTGCCCTTTAAATAAAATTCTAGAATTTTACCCTGAGAGGTTGCCCTGATAATAACTTTCACCTTTCTGGTGTTTAATTTGCCTGTTGGTAAAGTGTAACCCATACTGTATTTTTTTTTATCACTCACAAGTGTAAATACCTAACAGTTTTAGTCATGTTTACTTAAAATTCATATTTATCCGAGTATTTATCTATATATTTTTTACATTCATTTTTTTTTATAATCAAATATTTATAAATTGGTACAAGGCATAATCTATAGACATCTTTAACAACGTTCTGGCTATCCCTATATATTGTTATTATTTTTAATAAAGAAGCCAGATACATTATTGTACCTAATTAGTTGTTTTATTGCTAAGCTCTTTAATTGCACAGGTTTTGTTTATGACATCATTGAGTAATCTTCCTAGTTAAGTCACAATTAACTTGGTGGCGCCCAAAGGTAAGATGTATACAAGAAACCCATAAACCCATGGCCTCCGAACTGATGTTGACTAGCCGTATGCAGTATAATTAGGCAATTGCCAAATAAGTACGTTATAACATGGATAATATAAAGTAATACTATAAGAAACTGTTGACATAATGTATGCTTCACATAATTTTTTACGAACCTTAAAATTAAGCAAATGTTTGTTTGCATACAAAACTTTCAAAACCATGTATGATTTTTCACTTAAATTAGTAATATGTTCACTGAATCTAAGTTTGCTATTTAATACTACTCCTAAGCTCCTAGCACTATTTACAAAGTCCAAGCTTTCATCATTAAGCTTAAAATGCAGATAGATACGGAAAAATTCCTGACATGCCGTCGGCGCAAAGAGCAGCCCAGGGACTCCGTGTCAGGTAGAATTCTACACATCGACAAGATTCGATAGACTCGCCACACTATGCGGCATGCGATATGTTTCAATATGTCGAATTCTACATAGCACGGAGTCCCACCACAGGACCTGAGTTTTTTTTTTTGCATTTAATGTAAGGTTATGCTTCCTACCATATCCTTGAATTTTTTGCAGATCGGAGTTTATGTTTGCCTCAACCTCGTCATATTCAGAAGGATCAAAGGTATAAATTAGTTGGATGTCATCAGCATAAAAATATGACTGTGAGAAGTTTGTCACCTGTTCCATATCAAATGTATACAATATAAATGAAAGTGGACCCAAGATAGAGCCTTTGGGTACCCCAGATGACATCTCCCCCATGCCTGAAACAGCAGAAGTCGTCCTTACAAATTGTCGTCGATCTTTCAGATAATCACCGGAAAATGAAAGTGCAAAACCCTCGAGCTCAAAATAATAAAGTTTTGCATGCAATAACTTGTGATCTATGCGATCAGAAGCCTTTGCCAGGTCCAGCAGTACTAGCACGGTAGCCATGCCACAATCTAGACCCTTTATTATAAGGTCATCAATGTGCATCAAGATACTAGTGGTGCTATGTCCAGGTAAAAAACCAGACTGATTAGCTGGCAAAAGATCGCAAGCCTTAACATACGAAAATAGTTGCCTGCAAACAACTCTCTCAAGTACTTTACTCAAGATTGGGAAAATACTAATGGGCCTCAACTCCTCTATTGTAAACGGATTAGTTATTTTAGGTATTGGACAAATAACTGCGTCGGTCTTCCATCCATGCCGGAAATACCCTCTCTCCAGACAACTATTAATTATGTGAGTGATATGGTTCAATATTATAGGAAGACTTAATTTAAGCATAAAGGGATATTAATAATAATAATAATAACACCAGCTGCTTAATGCTGAAAATTGAAGCGCTTTTTTCTTCAGAAGAGAGAGAATGAGGCAAGAGGCACTATATGTATTGGACCTGTAGTAGTGGATAAGCTCTGGATCTGCTCCCGGGCCAGCAAACGCTGTCAGGAAATAGCATTTTGCAAATTCGGTGGCAGTCCCGGCTCTTCCATAGTGTAGAAACATCTTGAGCATCGACAAATTTAAGGTATGCTGCCTTTTCACGTCTTACAGATGCCAGAGCAAACTTCCGCAAAGATTTATAACTATTCCAGTTTTCCATAGTTTTTACTCTTTTATATTTACAAAGAACCTTATCTCTTTCATTTAAAATCATTTAAAGGGCATTTGTAAGCCAAGGCGCAGGAGGCTTTTTCAAGCGAGCCGTCCGGACAGGCGCGTGAGCGTCAAAAATGAACAGTTAGTTATCAGTAAGAAATATAATCTTCATATCAATATTGTTGATATAATATATATCGTCCCAATGAACCCGTCGCATATCCTCGCGAAAAGCTTGCTCTGTAGGTGTACATTTACACAGATGATTTAATGCGAAATAAGTTCGCAAAAACTAAGGCTATGATCTGAAATAAAATCTGCATTTATAAGGCCATGTTTTTTAACCATACCAGCATTACTTATAAATATTGGGTCCAGAAGATCGGCTGTATGTGCAGTCACTTTTATTGGTTCGGAAATGATTTGACTTATATCATACGAATCAAAACATGCACTCAAAGGATTGTTTAGGTTTAATAAATTGACATTTACATCGCCCGTCATTATAACATAATCAAAAGCCGGAACCACCTCTGGCAAAATTGAGGTGTCTCACATAAACAGAAAAAGAGAGCTTAATTGTAATAAATACAAGTTAGAAAGAAATAAAAAATGACATGCGCGCGCAACTCGTGGCTGCAGTGTAGCCAGATTGCATTGTTGTAGAACAAATGTAGACGATACAAATCGAACATTATAACATTACAGAAGTGATATATTGTCAAGTGCTTTACAACGCCTTAAATCAGACAGAAGAAGAGCTTTAAAGTGTATGTTAATATCGTTTGCACTTTTATTTTAATAAATGTTTCATCCGGCAACATCGCACAATAAAATATGTCAAGTATAATCTAAATAACCTTAAACGACACTGCGGTAAGTTCAAGTAATACGTAAAGTATTAGATTGCTCTTTGTCGAATTACGCGTTACAATGAAAGAAGGAATGATAATTCTGGACGTCCCTGAATACGAATATGACACAAGCCCGTAACAAACTCGATTATTATTGGACGCTCACCTGCAACCCACGAGTTGCGTGCGCACACCAGGGCCGGTATTCTCGTTCTCGAAAACGCTCACCACTTTTAAGTCGCTCGGCACTTCTAATGTAAATTTACATTGGAAATGCCGAGCGACTAAAAAGTGGTGTGCGTTTTCAAGAACGAGAATACCGGCCCAGGTATTACGAGACACGTCAATAGCATCATACTCAGAAATGGACTCCACAATAGGGCATGAAGGGGGGCGATAGATGGTACAAATAAGAATTATTGTTATTTTAATTTCTAATTTGACTAGTAAAATTTCTGACAACAGACAATGACCGGTTGCCAAAGTGTACTCCTCGTTTTTATTCTAATCAGTGACTTCACCGATGAGTTAGCTATCTTTGTTTAGTGAATGGAAAATGACAATGACCGGCACAGAATGGTAAATCCATTGGTAAAATTTGATGAGAATAAAAACGCAGATATATTCCTCCATGTTATATTCATCTCTCACATACACCGCCACACCTCCCCGACCGGTCCGGTCCGATTACACCAAATACATCAAAGGCGTTATTCCTAAGAATGTCTGAATCATCATTTCCTAGCTTGAAATGATTAAAATCCAAAATGAGAAATGACCAAGGGACAGAAATTAGTCTAACTTGAGTTTTTCCTGACACAAAATTCCAAAAAGTCTTGCCTAAAAATAATTAGAGCCAAAACCGGACCTCACAGCATGAGGTCTCAAATCAAAAGGGCAGATTCTTCTTCTTAGATTTGGAAAGCGGGCTTCCAACATCAAACTTTTAATTTGACATTGATGAAAATTGAGAAAAGGGCGTGTTAAGTTTCATCCCAAAAATACGAACTGGAAAGTGGGTTGTTTATAAATGACTCCAGATAACCGGTGAATGCTGAATATTGCCTATAGAACCTATATTCAAAAAGTAGAACAGGTCTTAAAGAAAACGCCTAGACAGCGACAGCTGTTCAATGACAGATGTATGATGGTACTGAAAAATCAAAAAAGTAAAGAACAATCATCCTAACCTCAGACTATTCATTAATTGAATTTGAAAACAAAGTCGATGGTACTCTCTCCTTTTATAAGATTCTAATCAATAACAGCGGGCCCTGCGTTACAAACCTTTCTAGATCAATTAACTACAATTGCAAACCTGAACTAAAAAACTTTTAGTAGAAGGCACTACTCAAGGTAATAAAATCTGGACACAGAAAAGATAGTCGTTTATTCATTTATTTCTCTATAGTTCTATATAGAATCATATCCACCAGAGCAAAACAAAGTAGCATACTTGAAGAGAAATTGAAAATGCTACAGAATGGTTTACGAAATCAGTTAGTAGGATAGTATTTTTACAATTTTTGGAACCGAATATAAGAGGCTGCTCAACCAAATATAGACAAACTATATATTTTTGGAGTCGGGAAATTGTGCTCTCCTCTTCAAGAATATAGAACCTAATTTAGGACAACCCATTTGAAAAAAGCTGAAAGCATCAAAATTTCACATTTCTGACATTCAATTCTTGTTTCTGACCATGGATTCTAAAAATTTTGCCAAAACTGTACAACTTTTGTATTTACACCTTTCTTTTACCTGTAAAGGTAAAGGCTGTAGGTGGGGTGTCAATACATAAAAAAATACCTTGTACCAGCTTAGCTGCTATGCCATGCTCTTGAAAAATTATATAAATTTCAAAATAATAAAGTATAAATTATATTTTACATTTAAGCCTTTCGTTATAACTATAAATATTCCAAATTGTACAGACTAGTTAAGTAATATAGGAACATGTCACTAAATAAGACCAATACAAAATTAAATCTCACGCTTTTTTATCTACGCCAGTGAGTTAAGAAGCTCTTAACTCACGCATTTCGAGTGAGTTAAAAACTTCTTAACTCACGCATTTTGAGTGAGTTAAGAGCTTCTTAACTCACGCATTTTCATTACCGCACTCTTTCTTAGGTTTTTGAAACTATAATGACATCAATATTATTTACTATCAAATTGATATGAAACCATGCATGGTGAACAGCGTTTTCATGGTAATTTGGTCAAGTTTATATTGTTATTTGAACAGAAGGTATTGAGGTGATTCAGGTAGCTGTTTTTTAGAATAGGTAATACAATTATTATTGAAATTAAATTTTGTCGTGTTTTTAAAGGTAGGAGCGTATGGCGTAGATAAAATATTATACAATACACGTGAGTTAACCCTCATTAAGATACTTGTGTGGTTACACAACTCGTGCTACGCACTCGCTGTGCAAATTCCACACGCGTATCTTAATGATGCTGTTAATTCACTTGTATCGTAAATATCTATTATGTACGACATACTTTGTAAGAGCTTATTACGTATCTCATTTTAGCCTGTTTGAGTTACGTAATAAGTTGCATTATCATGCTTAGTGATGTAATGAGAGCTCATTACGTAACTCATTTTTATTGAAAAACGGCACTTTTTAAAATTCATTTATCAAAAATTATAAATATAATCTTTTGTGGAAAATTAAAACCATTTCGAATACATGAAAAAAACCTGGGTCGTACATAACATGTTGTATATCACACGTGCGGTAACGCTCATTAAACCACTCGTGTGATTAGCACGACTCGGTCTACGACCTCGTCTTGGCAATATTCCCCACTCGTTACTGTAATGAAGCTCATACCGTACTAGTAATATAATAGATATTTATGTTATAAGGATCATAATGACGATCATTATGCCATAATGATTGTTTATGATCCGAATTTCATACAATATTTTATATTCCGGCGATTTAAGTCAATACATTGTTTTGTTACATTTGAGTTTATCGGGAATAATTGAAGAAGGCTAATCTTAGTAAGGTGCTTCACTGCTTGACAACTAGTAACAACGGAATTGTTTGTTTGTCTTGATTTCGACACCTATGTCCAAGATCAGTTTATCGAAGTGTAAAGATTTTGTAATTAATTTAAATTGTTAAAATTTGTTGTTTCCAATAGATGTTTCATATTTGTGCCTGCTATACCTATATATTTTTTTTCTCATTATAGTACTTAGTACTATAATGAAATCATTATAGTACTCAATCCAATAAAGTATATCATTTTGACACTTAAATGAAGTCTATAATATTGTCATTTTGACACGCCGGAATATAAATAACTATTATACTCTTTTATATCTTAAGCTTATTAGAATAATAAAGTAGGTAAGTTATAACAAAAAATGGGAATTTTGTGCTCTACAAAAAAGGTTTCTTGCAAATTTTTCGAAAAACTTGTTGATTTTAAGAAAATTGCAAAAAACTTAAAAAATGTATTTTTTTACTAGCCTATATGTCACGTTTCAAAGTTTATACAATAATAAAATCTAAAATCTATTTGGGCACGTACAAGAATAGGGTCGTTACCTCCTATTATTAAAATTATACTGACCATTATTTTTCGATATAGTGAGGCCTAAAACTTGGCCATGTCATATTGGTTTTATTGAAAATTTTTTACTGGATTATTTAAATTAATTTAAAATTTAAACATTTTTTGTCCTTGTCGAATTATTGGGCTCTCTCTCCCATGACGTCACTAGGCGGGCATGCGCAAAGCAGTTGTAAAAAAATCCATCAACATATGCAATTTTGTGAGGTTATGTTGTTTTTGTTATTATTTTGGAATGTCGTTGACCGTTGTTATATTTTCATTATTTTTGTTTTTCAACGGTTTTTCCGAGATTTCAAGAAAAATATTTAAAAGAAACGTGTAATAAATTCAAGGTAGGTAAGTCATTGTTTCTCATTATTTGATGTTATTAAGGTCTCAAATAGCGCATGCATTTCAGTTTCAGTGTACCCACCTAAGTCCTACCTACCATAGAGAAACATCTACCTACTGTTCACTATTTGGCTATGGATTTTCGTAAATGTTTTGTGCCTTCTTGTAAAAACAGTAATCTAAATTCGAAGAATCCTTATCTTTATAGCTGTCCCCAAAAATGAACAAAAAGAAAAAGTTGGTGTTTAGCTGTGGAAAGAGTTAATGTATTGTCTAGTATTTCTGGTGGAATTTATTGCTGCGAAGATCATTTCAAAGTAAGTAAACTAAGTTGACAAATTTCATTTTATAAAAACCTATTTTCTGTTTTAGATTATTTCAAAAATATGAACATTAGGTATATTATGTTTATAGATGGAACAAGATTGTGATAACTAGATGCAGTTTAGGATGACAAACTGCATATAACTTATGAAGAAAAAAGTGGTTCCACATATTAATTTAGGCAGAATCCGAGTTTGTGAAGAAGCTAAATAAAAGAATTGCCAGCTTACGAATCCATATTGAGAGAGTGATACAAAGATTGTGAGAATTTACAATACTAGAAGGACATTTCTGCATTGACTATCAGCTTGTGGCAAAAACTGATTATTTAATAATAATTGCTTGTGGAATAGTGAATTTGCAGGGACCATTAATCGAATAAATTTTATGTTGAAGCTAGAAAAAAATTCTTTTTAAAATATATTGTATAAAAAAAAATACCTATTACTTTTTTTACTGTCAAAATAGTACATTATACACCTAGAGACTAATGTGGTACTTTTAATCCCGAAGTGAAGGCCATAATTTGTTAAGGGATTAAAAACACTTTAGTCCTGAGGTGTATACACTATTTTATTCACTTTAGGGATTAAAAATTAGAAGCGAAAATTAACTCCACGGGAAATGAAGTAAAAAGTTAATCCCTTGGGAAATAAAGTGAAATTTTATCCTGGCGATTAAAAGGGTACTTTTAATGCATGTAAAGAAGAAAACTACCAGACTCCCAAATCAATCATATATTTTTATTCAAAATGACTGAAAATACATTTTTCTTCCAAAATTCTTCAGCTAATCCAATAATTACTTTAATAAACTTAATGTTTAAGTCTAATTCAAAAATTGTCACTTCATTATCCTCTCCAAATTTGGGACTTGCCACACGAAACAGTCCTTTTTGTCTGTTACACAATAACATTTGTAACTGAAGTTGGCACATGCATTTAGTCATTGTAGGTATTTCCATTTTCCTTAATGTAGTTTTTCACAGTCTCCTTCTCGCTAGGACATTAAACTTCAATCACAAATTCTTTGCTTATTCCATCTGGCGATGCTCCTAACAGAGGATATTCTGCTGTCTCTTTTCAACTGCACATTAATGCACATAGCCAATAGCATCATCACCATAACTGGCTCTCGCTGACCTAAAAATATATGAAACTATAAAACTGTTACCCTGCCACTAAAAATGTAATATAATAATGGGCCAAAGCTAAACCAATTCAATAATTATGCCAATATTTCCCTACCCACCTTTTGACTGTTCTCATTTCTGCACTTAAATAATCCGTATTTTTGGCAAAAAACTCTTGCAACATCACATAATTTAGTTTAAGTAAATTTTCGCTGGAGGCTTTAATAAATCCACTATCCATCTTCTTACATAAACCGAACAAATAAACGGGTGAAATAAGTATTTATTTTTAATTTTATAAATCAACCAGACTAAACAGGCGAATCAAAATTAGGCAATTCAATCCATCTGTTAAAAAGGAAAATTCAATGTGGCGTGGCGGCCAAGCAAGCTTGTTTTGAATATGTTTTTATGCGTATTTTAAATTATTTTGCATACAGTTTTGCTTACAACTTTGATTTTCATTATTTAATAAAATATTTGTAGACTAGGTACCTAAACTATTAATTCGGGCAGAAACTAGATATTTTGTTGTGTTTTTTGGCCCACGTGTGGCCGCCACGCCATCTTGAATGTCACGTGGTTTGAATTGCCTAATAAACAAAATAACTGATATAACCTCTAAAAGAAGACAGGAGATTGGCCAGTGCCAGGGCAGCCAACTAGACAACTAGGAAATTTTGTCAGTGATGCAAACTTAAATTTAGAAATACAGTGCGCAAGCTCGCCTTGTGACGTCATTCAATTTAAAAAATAACGAATAATAGTAAAATTTCAAATTGAAATATCTCGTTTAATATTATTCTCAGTTCGGTTTCAGATACGATAGTTTTCGGACCTGTGCTCTTACCGACCTTGGTTTTTATAGCGTTTGCAGCATTCCTTAAATATTTGGTATTTATTGAAGGATATTTTCTGTGAGTTGTATCTTTTCCTATTATTGTATTTTATTTGATAATTTAATTGCTCTCCGTTCATGTCTTAATCATGGCGGGGGGCAATAATCATAAAGAGGGTAAACCACCCCCCGATAAAAATAATATTAAAGTAGTAGATCTCACATACAATGATATGATGATAAATGAAGATGAGTCCATAGAAAATAATATTAATTCTCAAACTCAACATGATAAATAGATTTCAGATAGATTAAATAGAATTGATTTAAAAAATAGATATAAAACAAATAGTAACGGTCCATTTTCAGTTTTTGTGGAGCATAAATATTTAAATTTTGGTAGATTGCATCCTCTCAAAATTGGTGAAAAATTATTCAATCTGAATGGCGATGAAAATGATATTGATTTCTTGCACACAGTTGGTCGAAATAGGGTCCAGATTATGTGTAAATCCGCTATAGGTGCCAACAAAATAGTTGAAAATCAGGTATTTGAAAGTAACAATCTTATTGCATATATTCCATCTCATCTTACTCAAAAAAAAGGCCTTATCCGTAATGTTGATACATCTTTCTCAGAGGAAGAAATTTTGAAAATTTTGAAGTCGTCAGTTCCAATAAAGGCAGTACAGAGGAGATTTAAATTTGTTCTCGATAAGGATGGCAATAAAGTAAAAGTTCCTAGACAGCAGATTATTGTAACTTTCGATAATTTAGTCCTGCCACAATTTGTTTATATGTACCGATTGAGATACGAAGTTGATACTTGGTACTCCCCGGTCACTCAATGTTATAATTGTTTAAATTTTGGTCACACTGCTTCCCAATGTAAAAGCAAAAAACGATGCAAAACCTGTTCTAAAAAAATATTAAATGACGAGGGACTGTGTACTGATTGTGAGACTTTTTGTGTTCATTGTAAAGATAATTCTCATATTTCTACTAGTAAAAAATGTCCTAAATATAACAATCAGGTTAAAATTAAGCAGGCGATGGCAAATCTTAATGTATCCTTTAAAGAAGCCGAAAAAATTGTAGATAACCCATCTTATGCAAGCCTCGTTTCGAAAAATAAATTTGCTCCATTGTCTTCAAAAACCGATTTTCCTGAATTACCACCGAACTATAGAAATCAATCTAATCCCCCGAATTCAAAAACGACATTTGTAGCTCATCCACATTCCAGCAAGTATATTCCCTCTTCCAGTGTATATGAAAATTATAAAAAACGGAAAGTCAGTGATAGAAGTCCTTCTTTTGAACCCGTTAGCAGAGAATTTGATTGGTCCTATACAGGTGCACCTTGGATTGAGTCTCATCAGATAACCACTAAAAATACTTTTGAAGGTCTAAAGGATAAAATAATTGAAGATTTAACTTGTCAAATAAATAATTCAATCAGGGGTGAGAAATCTCCTAATGTATCAAATATAATAGAAAATATAGGCTATATAATCAATAATACCCTCAAAAATATCTTTCAACAATGGCAGCCTTCACACAATAACTAACTGTAATTCACTGGAATGCTAGATCTGCGTATTCAAACCATAATCTGTTAAAAAACTTATTACAAGATACTAATTTTGATATTGCCCTTTTAAGTGAAACTTGGTATAAACCAGAGTACAAAATTAGTCTTAAAGGTTTTAATATTATAAGAAAAGATAGAATTAATGGTAAAGGTGGTGTGGCTATACTAATCAAAAAATCAATGTCCTTTTCTAATATCAAATTCCCAAACTTCGATAATATCAATATTGAACTATGTTGTATAGACATATCTATCCATAATACGTTAATATCTGTTGTGTCTATTTATAGACCACCAAATGTGGCAATAAGTGTTTCGGACTACAGTAAAAATTTTTCTTCTGTAAAGTCCTTTTCTATAATTGGGGGTGATTTCAACGCCCACAATACTTTATGGGATTGTAATATTAATGATGCACCGGGGAACACAATAATAAATTCATTAGACAATTTTCCCAATTTATTAATAAGGAATGAAGGGGAGCATACCAGAATAGGAGCCACAAGTAGTTCCGCTTTAGACATAACTATTATTTCCTCAAACATCAGTAATATCTCGTCTTGGGAAGTTTTACAAGATTCCTATGGCTCAGATCATTTTCCTGTTAAATTGACATTGAATAATAAAAGTAATCTTGCGCTGTCACATAATTTAATTGGGTGGAAACTCAAAAATGCCAACTGGGTTTCCTTTGGTCAATGCATAGAGGACAAAATTAGTAACCTCAGGGAAGTACCGGATAAGGCAAATGAAATTATTTCAATATTAATCAATGTTATTTGTGAAACTGCCGACCAACTTTTTCCTAAAAGAGTTTTTCAAAATAAAAAACCCTTTGTACCATGGTGGGACGAGGAATGCCAAATTTTATCCAACAGTCGGAAAGAAATGTTTAAAAAATTTCGTAATAATTCTAATCTCCAAAACTACATTCAGTGTAATAATTTAACAGCTAAGTGTAAGCTTACCTATAAAAGAAAATCCAAACATAGTTGGGCTAATTTTTGTAGTAGTTTGAATGCACAGAGCCCTCCTTCCAAAATTTGGAATAGAGTTAACTTGATAAAGGATGGTTTAAATACACATATAAACAACACAATTTCCCAGGAATCAGCCAATATTTTGTTGAATAAAATAGCACCTGATTTTGTGTCACGCGATATTCCACCAATGAATGCGTCAAGCGGTCATTTTTTATCACGACCTATTTCTATATCAGAATTCATCAATAACGTCAGAAAACATAAAGACACTAGCCCAGGTACGGACGGAATCACTTATAGTATGGTAGAGCATTTACCCCTCCCTGCTATGAAGTTGTTAATAGACGCATTCAATAAAATTATGTGTAGAGGTGATGACATTTCGAAAATCAAAAATGCACTGGTGGTTCCAATATGCAAACCAGGTAAAACTGACGAGTTTAGGCCAATTTCGCTTACATCATGTATGTTAAAAACTCTGGAAAGAATAATCAAATATCGTTTAGAGTGGTGGTGCGAATCTAAAAAGTTACTTCCTTCCCATCAGTTCGGGTTTAGGCGAGGTAGCGGCGTAAATGATTGTCTGGCACATTTAGTTACTGATGTACAGAACACATTTTCTGATAATGTTTATTAGGCGGCTATATTTTTGGATATATCCAGTGCATATGAAAATGTCAATCTTGAAATCCTTATAGATAAACTAGTACAATTTGATGTGCCTAGAGCAAATGCTAATAATATAGTGAGATTATATATCAGTCGAGGCGTATCCATTAGAGTAGGTAATGATACTAGCGTAACCAGAATTGTCTCATCTGGCATCCCCCAAGGTTCAGTATTAAGCCCATTACTTTTTAATATGTACACAACGGATTTTCATTCAATGGGGTTAAATGCTTCTCAGTTACAATACGCTGATGATTTTTGTATTTATACCAAGCAAAAAAGCATGCATGCATGCTTAACCAACCTAAAACATATTATGTATGTTTGCAATCAATATTTTCCCAGCAATGGCTTGAATATTTCAAATAAAAAATCAGCAATGATGGTTTTTACTAGGCATCGTTTACAGAAAACATCAACAATTACACTAAACAACTGTGTTATCCCATGGGTTGAAACATTTAAGTATTTGGGAGTTTTATTGGATCAAAAATTGGCTTGGAAAGAACATATTAACTATATAACTGAGAAGGCCGAAAAAAGTCTTAATATTATGAGAGCAGTAATATCTAGGTCATGGGGATCCGATCCCCAAGTTTGCTTAATGTTATATAAAGCGTTTACAAGATCAATTTTGGATATTGGCGCTATGTTTTTGCTTGCAAATCCCGACTTGTTAAAGTCGATAGGCTGCAATACAAAGCTCTAAGACTTGTTACAGGTGCTTTTAGCTCTACCCCAATCCAGACTCTACTTTCTGAATGCAATGAAGTTCCATTAGAAATAAGACGAAAAATTCTAGCAGAAAAATTTATTCTTAAAAATGTTCAATACGTACATAACTCGTTGCTTAATAAAATTTCTATCTTGAATATTTCTAATCTAACTCAGTCATACTGGAGAAATAAGAAAAGTCCTGTTTTAGCGGATGCTTTTGTAAATACATCAGAATTTCATAACATTATAACAAAACAAGACAAATATATACTATTTCAATTTCCATCTGATTTGATATATCTCAAACTTGAAATTCTATTTCCGAATTTTTCAGAGTTGCCCTCAGTAAATTCTATCCTTTTAAGGGAAGTCTTAAGCAAGTATGAAAATTATCTTCAAATATATACCGATGGGGCTAAAAATAGTTCAGGAGTAGGATGTGCGATTGCTATACCTGAATTGAATTATGTTAAAAAATACAAATATGAAAATAATGCATCTATCTTTACTGCCGAAGCACTAGCAATATTAAAAGCATTAGATCATATATTGTCAAAGGGAAATATTTTCAAAGCTATTGTTCTCTCTGATTCTCAGTCAGTTTTGAAGTCTCTCAAAAATGCGGTGAATTGTAAGAATCTTGTTATAGCCAAAGTATTGGAGATCTTCTCTGTTTTGTGCTCTAAAAATATTTCTGTCAAGTTTGTATGGGTTAAGGGACATACAGGCCTCAAAGGCAACGAATTGGTTGACAATGCAGCAAGAGAGGCGATCGTATCAGAAGAGATCCTGGAAATTACTCCATATTCGGACTTTTTCGAAATAATCAAAAAAAGATCTTGGGAAGTTTGGCGCAGTAATTATATTGCAATGGCAGTTAACTCCCCTAATTTGTATAACTCCTTTTATCCTAGATTGAATAAAAAGCCATTAATAGAACGTTTTAAACTCTCCAGAAATGTGTTTGTTTCCTATTTCAGATTTTTAGTTGGGCATGGAAATTTTAATAAACACATGAATAAGCTTAAGTTATGCGAGAACACGCGATGCTTTTGTGATAACCAATCTGAAGATGACTTGAATCATAGATTATTTACTTGTAGACACAATGAATTGGCAACTTCATTTTTAAGAAGAGAATTGGAAAAACTCCATCTCATACCTATGAACCACAAGGGTTTAATTAAGCTTATTTTATCAGATGATAACTTAGAAAATATATTTATTAATTACTTAAAATTATGTAAAGTCCTTATTTGAAAGATAATTAGAGTTAGTTTCGTTTCCTATGTTTTTTTTTTCCTTATTATGTTACATCCTTTCTAACCGGGTCCACCTGTGTTTTGTTGAAGTTTAAAAATGTCCTGCATAGACCCCAGAAGCCCGATCCTCAAGCCAGGGAGAAGAGCTCCCCGATAGAACGAATGTTTTGTCTTTGTCAACGTAATCGAAAAGTAAATGAGAATGATAAAGACGCAAAATTTGTTCTCTCGAGGAGCTCTTCTCCCTGGCTCGAGGATCGGCCCGCTGGACGAGAAGCGTGTGTCCATGTGTTTATCCTTTGTGCTGGATTCCTTCTTTTTTTTTTATCTCTATTATCGTTGGGTGGGTTTAAGTAAATGTGAATGGTTAGCTGAAGTTTGAACTTTTGAATTATGTTTTCGTGGGTAAGTGAGCTATGCTCAAAGCCAAAAAAAAAAAAATAAAAATATTATTCTAAAAAATGCGGGAAAAAAACCAAGAATAGATTTTGATGGGCCTAATTCAATGAAAAAATAAAAAAAATCATGAAACGACCCTATTATTTGACATTATACAGGGTGTCCCAGAATATGTGGGCAATCTCTCGGATTCAGATAGAGCTCAAAAAAATAACATGACAACTTCCTATAAAAAAAAAATTCCTACGGCCCCCCCTACGAAGTTACGTGCCCCTAAAGGACGCCTCTGAAAATCCGTTTTTTGTTGATAACTTTCAAAATACTTAGTATAATTTTTTTTCTTTTAATATGATGGATACTAGGTTAGACCCCACTAAAATGTACCCTCTCAAACACACTTGACCAATTTAGTTCGCTAGGGACGGACTAGCTTTAGCGCAATAATGACACTGAGGAAATATTAGTAGAAAGGATTAATTTTCACTGTCGCGAAATAAGGGCTTATATTGAAGCATTGTCGAGAGTCGAACAATCTTTCATTAAAATAGGTATGGAATGCATAAGATTAGAAGGATCTCATGTTGAGTCGACATAAAACAATATTTAATAAAAAACCATTAATACACAAAAACAGATTTTTCTCGAAAACAGCTAATTTTTTTGACATCGAATAGGAGTACCTTTTTTCTAGTTCAAGGTTAAAACTATCTAAAAGTATTATTGCTATGCCTATATCATACAGGGTGTAAAAAAAATTAGCATTAATGTGTTAAAGCTAGTCCGTCCCTGGCAAACTAGATTCGTCATGTGTGTTTGAAAGGGTCCATTCCAAGGGGTCTCATCTAGTATCTATCATATTAAAAGAAAAAAAAATTCACGAAGTATTTTGAAAGTTATCAACAAAAAAACGATTTGCAGAGGCGTCATTTAGGGGCACGTAAGTTCGTAGGGGGGGGGGGGGGGGGGCGTAGGAATTTTTTTTATGGGAAGTTGTCAAGTTATTTTTTTGAGTTCTATCTGAATCCGAGAGATTGCCCACATATTCTGGGATACCCTGTATATTATATTATATACCGACAACATATCGATTTATGAATAGAGGCCAGAGGGTATTGAAATAAGTGTTGGAAAGAAATAGCTCAGACGTTGATCGGACAAGGCATGGTCGGGCATCTGTAAAACAGATAACAGTTAATAGAAAATAAGAGATATAAGTATAATTAAATATTGGTTCAAGTTAATTACTGTGTTACTTATTAGGTCATAACAAAGGATCACCCGTTGCTGAATTAGATTAAATTTACCTGTTGGTCTAGCTTCACTGGGTGATTGATGCCTGTTTTAAGTAAGTATTATTAAATTTATTCAATCCATAAAACTCTCTCAACAAAGGAAAATAATAAATCCCGTTTAAATGAAATCGAATTATAGGCCAAGCAATGAAGGAAGTTTACCTCAACATAATTAGAAGTTAACATTTTTTGGGGGGATCGGTTCATTTTCATGTGCTTAATAACATATCAAGTTTGCGACCTTGTACTTCCATAGGGTTTTTAGTTAGGGGTGGTTTTTAGGGGTAATTTGCGGTTTATGGAGAACGCTGCTCAAAGGGATGGTCCAATAGCAAAAACTTTCAAATGATTGTTGTAGCTGAAGTTTTTTGCTATGCTTGCGACAGCACCCTTCTATCTTCTATAGTTTTTTTTTCTGCAGCGTCTTGAATAATGGCATGTTTTTATTCAAGGTCACTGAATCAACGTTTCACCTATTTACGCGCATTTGATGCAGCAGCGGCCAAATACATAATCCGATTCCAATTTTTCAAACACCACATTATTGCTAATGAAATGCACTCTCCAATGCTTTTTTGTTCGAGTTTTTTGCTTGAAAATTAACCGAGCACGGACTTGCCTAATGTGCGAGGAAGTTGTAAATTGCATCGAAACTACCCTTTTCTTGCATTCAGTGTAATTTCTAAACGGGGCCAAATATTTGGTGACAGTTTTCGACAATCGGCAGCTCATTTATTCTTCTCATATTGCCCCAGCGGATTTTTTTTTCCGTTAATTACTAAATGACCTATTGGCCTGAACAGGTCTCGCGGAATTTTTCAAAAAGTCAAAAAAATTAAAATTGTCGCACAGCGCTAAAATTTGGTACGATGGCTTTATTTATTGTTTTTATGAATATACTGCAATTTTAATTGCTTCACATGACTGCTGCAACAATTAGAATTGCAGTATATTCATGAGAAAAATCAATAAAGCCATCGTACCAAATTTCAGCGCTTTGCGACAATTTTAATTTTTTTTGATTTTTTGGAAAATTCCGCGCGATGTGTTCAGGCCCCCAATTCTTGAATTATCTCGCATACGAAAATTGATATGATTGCGAATGCTGCCTATTCAATTTACATTGCTGTCATTCGAATTCGAAACAACTTACGTATGCGAGAATATTCAAGAATTGACCCCCAGGCCAATAAGTCATTGAGTAATTAACGAAAAAAAAAAAACGCTGAGGCAATATGAGAGGAATAAATGGGCTGCCGATTTTCGAAAACTGTCACCAAATATTTGATTCCGTTTAGAAATTACAGTGAATGCAAGAAAGGGGTAGTTTTCGATGCAATTTACAACTTCCTTGCACATTAGGCAAGTCCGTGCTCGCTTAATTTTCAAGCGAAAAACTCGAACAAAAAAGCATTGGAGAGTGCATTTCATTAGCAATAATGTGGTGTTCGAAAAATTGAAATCGGATTATGCATTTGACCGCTACTGCATCAAATGCGCGTGAACAGGTGAAACGTTGATTCATCAGTGACCTTGAATAAAAACATGCTAGTGTTCAAGACGCTGCAGAAAAAAAAACTATAGAAGATGGAAGGGTGCTGTCGTTGAGTTTTTTATAGCAAAAAACTTCAGCTACAACAATCACCTGAAACTTTTTGCTATTGGACCATCCCTTTGAGCAGCGTTCTCCATAAACCGCAGATTACCCCTAAAAATCACCCTTAACTAAAAACCCTATGGAAGTAAAAGGACGCAAACTCAATATGTTATTAAGCACATGAAAATGAACCGATCCCCCCCCCCCCAAAAAAAAATGTTAACTTCTAATTATGTTGAGGTAAACCCTCTTTTCACATCCCCGTTTCTTAAACTATTAGGAAGGGACGACGTTTTTTGTTATTCTTTTATTTAAGCTAAAATCTAAAGATATTTTTATTGAAAAGCGATTTAAAAAAATTTGAGCGCAAAATATTAATATTTGCGTTTGTTGCGTGCAGTTGAAAATCAACGATCGGCGCCAGAATGAAAAACGTACCTGGACACGAGACTAGGCTGCATGACGTCAGTAGCCAGACACGTCACGTGAATTCATATACTCTCTGTATAGGCTTTTACGCGAACGCCGATCTGATTAACCCAATCACCACCTGATGTAATTTGTCTTTTTACAATCATGTTCATTGAAGAAAGATGAAAAACAAACAGCTTCGGATCGGATCAGCGTTTCCGTAAAGGCCTATACGGAAAGTATACGAATTCACATGGCGTGTCTGGCTACTGACGTCACGCGGCCTAGTCTCGCGTACAGGTACGTTTTTTGTCCTGCGCCGATCGTTGATTTTAAACTGCTCGCAACAAACGCAAATATTAATATTTTGCGCTCAAATTTTTTTAAATCGTTTTTTAATAAAAAAATCTCTCAATTTCAGTTAAAATAAAAAAAATGTCGAACCTGCCTGAAACTGCTGGAAGTCCGCTTAAACGTAATACTTCTATTTATTTATTATTTTTTTTCCTCAAAGAAAACTTTTAACGATCTAACTGAAAGGTTGATTCTCCTAACTTTTCAAATGAACAAGTTACTGCAAGATTCCGTATCGTAACACCTGCATTACACTCGAAAGGGATGTTGTTTGCGAAACTCGTGCGAGGCTCTATTTAGTTTAAGTTCCAAACTTCTCAAATTTAGAACCCAAACAATCCAATGGGCAGTGTTAACTAGATTTAAGATCCTGTAGTGTTGAAAAGGGAGTTTGTATTGTTTATTATAGAGGCAGATTTTGGGAGCTTATATATATGATTTTGAACTATTTATCTTTTTGAACTGTAAATGTATTCAAATATTGGTCAGGTCAAACTTAATTAATAACTTAAGCTTATAAGAAATGCCGATAAAGCAAAAGGAAAAAAATATATATCCTGATATAATTCTATAAACTGATGTAATAATAACAACAAAATAATAAACTATGCGTGATCCACAGCTGCTCATACCAGCAAATATCATGAGGTCGATTCAGTTGAATTTAATGTCGACATAATTGACGATCGATTTGGGAGGCTGGAAATGGTTGTCTATTACACGGGTTTCTCGTAGGTATAGGACCAGAGGTAATATGAGGCTTCTACTTGGCTGGAGCAAATTCTGTTATGCCTCTACTTTGAAATTAAATAACGTTATGCTAGCACTAATTACCAACTTTAAAAAAATTAGAACAATAATTTCAAGAAGATAAAGTTATTGAATACAACTAATTCGCAAATTACGGCGCAATTAATTCCTTTGAACTAGAAAAGGTGGAAACTAAGCAGACAGTAAGTTTATTTAATCAGCTAATTAGGAAATTGTTGTTACACAAGTGAAAGGTAGAGGTTTCGCGTGCCAAACTTTGATGCTGCGAAGCATAAGATATAAACAAATTATTCAACGAATAAACTTTGGAAATTAGTTGCAAAACAAACATCAAATAGGTATTCAGGCTTAAAATTAGTTTAATGTACATAGTTGATTACGTCAAGACATGGTAAATATCAATTTGATCGAGGGTAGAATAATTATTGTTAGGCATGGGATTTAATCAAAGTTGAAGAGAATCGATAAGTAGGTACCTATCTAACTCGTGATAATTTCGTATAGGTCCTGGATTGATTAAACACTTTAAGCAAACCATAAATTTTCCTACGTATCCGTATCCGCATCCGTAAAAGCATTGACTTAAGTTGACCGCCTAAAACTGCGCTTAAGCATGGCCATACATTACGTAAACGATCGTATCCTTGGATGAAACGTTTTCTGACCTTAAAAAGTGTTGTGTTGATTTTGTAGCTGTGTTTGTAGAGGCTTTTTTTTTTAATCTTTACTCAAGTACTGTGCTTATGTTGTTAAAGTTATTTTAGTGATAATCTGACCGACGAATACGGATTCGAGGCTAGGCCCGTAACGGTGCGAACAACGGAACGCAATAAAACCACCGTATCTATTCTGCGCATGCGCAGATCGATACGGATACGTTGCTTTGATTTTAATAGTGATTAAAACTTAAATGTTATCTCCATATAATTTCCGAAGTTTGACAAATTGGCCCCACGTTCGGCGCCAATTTGTTACAAATAAATTGAATTTGTTACTTTAAGACAAGATAACCTAGGGTCGTGAATTCAAAGAAAAATTAAGATAATGTGTAACCCCTTTATGTGCAAATGAAACCACTCAAAATCCAACAAACAATAATTTTATTTTGTTAACAGTATTATGTATCCAATGTTAAATGTTAATTTCTGTAAAATTGTAAAACTTTACAGTTGACAGCTTGGTTGTTCTGGTGAATCTGACACCATATACCTTTCCAATCTGGAGCTCTTCAATGGGTGTTGGGGTTTCACTTTCGTGAACTGGAGCTCTTCGTGTGGTTTCCTGTATCCAGGAAGAGGATAGATTGCTGGGGTGACGTCACTCCAGCTGATCCAGACTCCAAACAGTGATTTTTATGTAGAATAGGTACCCAGAAAAAAATAAGGCAGTATCAGGTTCACCAATATTTGGAACATTAAATTCCTGAATTCTGTCAAAAAGTGAGTGTCTTGCATAGGAAATTGAAATTGAAATTTAATATAAAATGATTGTTGTACAGACACTCCCTTCCAACAAAATCAGGTATGAACAGTTATTGCAAGTTGAAAAAAAATTAATAATATTTTAATTAAAAAAAATAATTAAATAATTAAGAATACTGGTAAGATAATCATAAAATTAAAATAATAACAAGATTAAATTAAAATGCTCGTTATAATTGAGCGAAATGCTGCTTTCCTGACAGCAGTTCTGACAGGCAAAATATGAGCATTTTTTTTATGTCTTTATTTTCAATATTTTACATGTAAACTTAAACTACCTTAGCCTACTACAATCATAATCGTAAATTCTTATGTGCACCAAAAGGGCACGGCCGATGTTGTGGCCCGAACTTAGAGAGAAATATAATAGGGGTAGCAGTGGCGATCAATTCGGCATGACTCTTTTCTGGGACACGCAATGGTGCTTCTTATAGGTCAATTCGCAGCTTTGACTTTATGTCGTGTTTTAGGTTTATAGTGTCCAGTTGTCATTCCATAGTTGCCAAGATATTCATGAAGGGAAAGTTGAAAAAACCCTTCTTCACGTTTCTTTGCTATATTCTGTATATTAAAGCTTGCGCCAGTTCACGAGCAGAGCGTTTGTTGAGACTTCATTGGAGTATTCGAGGATGGTGTTTATACCAGCAAGTCGATGCACTTCAGCTGTTCGGGTGTACATTGGCAAGGAAAGAGCCTTTTTTAGATTTTTATTTTGGAATACTTGGAACTTTTTCATCTCGCTGTTGGATATGAAGCTCCAAGCAGGTGCTCCGTAGAGTAAAGTTGGACGTATTATAGTCTTGTAGATGGTGATTTTATTTTTAGGGCTCAGAAAAGAATTGGTCTTCATGCTGGGGGACAGAAGACGCTCGGCGATCTGTGCCTTTCTGAGGGTATATACTACCTGTGGGTGGCCCCTGAGGGTCTTGTCAAGGACTATTCCCAGGTACTTGGCAGTGGTTTTGGGTTCAATTATGACGTTGTTAATCGTCAGAGGAGGGTTCATGATAATGTTTGTACGCTTCCTGGGCAGCGTTCAAAGACGGCTAAAGCCGAGCCAAAATTGGCATATTGCGTTCAAGTTCGGCTCCAGCGTGCCAAAAACGGTTGGCTTTACACGTTCCAAATCGGCCGCTTTTGGAGGCTCTTTCAACTGAGTCTAGAAATGGTTATACGAATTTTGATTGGATGAGACCAAATTCAATATGGCGTGGCGGCCAGGCAAGTTAGTTTTGAATATGGGTTTTCATACATGTTTCAATTATTTTGTTTGTTTGCAGCTTCGATTTTAATTATTCAATAAAATATTTGTTAACTAAGTACGTTAACTATTAAGTCCGGCAGAAACTAGATATTTTTTGTGTTTTTTTGGTCCATGAATGGTCGCCACGCCATATTGAATGTCACGTGGTTTGGATTGCATATTGAGAAACGGTATTTGGCGTTCCAGCAAATTCACACCAGATTTGGCATTGCCGGTAGAAGGGGAATAGTAGGTTTTGGCATTAGCATTGCCATCTTTGAACGCACTCCTGGTAAGCGTGAGAAGTTCTATTTTAGGGGTGTTGAGGGTGATTTTCCAGGTCTGAAGGTAGGGAGTCGATGTGTCGTTCCAGCGCCCTTCTCGCGTCTTCTGCTAGAATGACACTGGTGTAGATTGCAGTATCGTCGGCATATATCATGACTTTAGTGTCATCTGTTTTGGGTATGTCGGCGATATACAAGTTAAACAGGGTTGGGGAGAGGACGGTGCCCTGGGGCACTCCGACCCGAATCGGTTTGTTTGGGGATAGAGAGTTTTGGAGTTTGATGTTGAAAGTTCTGTCGCTGAGGTAAGAGGCAATGAGAGAAATTAGGTGGAGGGGTAAGTTGTGTACAGTCAGAAGTTTGTAGAGAAGGCCCTTGTGCCATACTTTGTCAAAGGCCTTATCTATGTCGAGTAGCAGTAGGAAGGTGCTTTCTCAGTTGTTGAATGCGAGTGAGGCATCTTGTGCCACCCTCGCTACTGCTAAAGTCGTGTTTTGCTGAGGGCGGAATCCGTATTGTTCGTTGGGGAGGCAGCTAAAGGAGTCTATTGATGCGGAGAGTCTTCGGGAGATGATTTTTTCAGCAATTTTACCTAGGGAATTTAACAAAGAAATTGGTCTGAAGGACTGTGGTTGTGATAAGTCTTTGCCGGGTTTCGGGAAGACTATTATGCTCGCCTGCTTCCAAGGTTGCGGGAAGTGTTGGAGTGTCATGACTGCATTGATGATTTGCAGGAGATTCATAATAGCCTTTCGGGGGAGGTTCTTGATCAGTTGGTTTGTGATAGTGTCAGGTCCGGGTGCTTTTCTGTTTTTAGGTCTTCTCAGATCGTCAGCTAGCTCGGTAAGCGTGGCCAGCAACCGCTGGTGAACTCCTGGGGGGATAGGGTATTTGCGCACGACAAAGGCGTCGGCTGTGTTGTTGATGTCTGTGTGAGTTTTTGTTGCGTCGGGTGTTTCGCTGTACACCCTAGCGAAGTGGTCAGCGAATATGTTCGCTTTTTCCTGTGTCGTGCCTGATTTTCGAAAATTTTTGGCCAGCTTCCACAGGGAGTTGTCTTGGGTCTCCAGAGAGGAGATATACCTCATCCAGGTTGTGTTCCTGTGATGACGTACTCCCCTCTCTATCCCCCGGCTGAGTAAGTTGAGTAATTGTTTGTCCAGTATGTTTGGGTGCCTTTGCCATGCACGCTTGACCCTATTCCTCTCCTTTATGAGTGCAACAACGGAGTCTGGTATTTTGTCCGTTCTTGGCTTGGGAGTGATTTTTGGAGCTAGCTGATCTCTGATTTGCGTAATGTTGTGCGTAATTAGTGCTACTTGCCGCTCAAGTTCGGGTATGGTGGTTATGGGAATGGGGATTGTTGTGGTGTTGTTCAGAAGTTGTTTGTAGAGTGTCCAGTTGAAGTTTTTGTAGTTGTGTATTTTTGCGGTTCCTGCACTGGAGGGTTTTTCCAGTACAGGAAGAGCGGTATGTGTTCCAAGTTTATAATGTTTTTAGTTTTAATAGTCAAGTCTCTGAATCCCCTCGAGAGAGCGATATCTATCGTGGAGGAGTTCAGTCCGTTAAGCGCAGGCAAAAAAAAAAATATGAGCAAAAATAAGGTAGGTGACACAATAAGAAATTAAATCTCTGGATTCTCCCCTAAATAGACAAAATTTCCCCTTCAAACTAAGGTAGCTACAATAGATACAAGATAAATTTGGGGTTGAAATTAATCAAATCCAGAATATGTCAAAACTCTTGAGATGTTTTAATTGAAACTTTTTTAACTGAATTTTTTGACCTGTCTGGATTTCTATTAAAAAATTACACCCTTTAGTTGAGATAATACCTAATCGAGGGAGTCAAACAGAAAATGGCTATTCAGGCCTCTGCCTGGATTCAATAAAGAGTCGATAGGGATGGACACACAAATTTGGCTTTTCACCGACTCTATTTAAAGCAAATGGTCCAATATTCCCAACTAACAATTGATTCTGAAAACCAGAGCAGCAGTACCTTTTTAAAATCCAAAAAAAAATCTGACTTGACTTACCTCTTAAAAGAAACGTGGCAGTACGAATCAACACTGACACAAAATGGAAGCCAACGATTAGATAAAAAAAACTTAAAATATAATATTTATATTTCAAGAACAGATAAGATAAGATTTATCAGGTAAAAACTTGATGATATGATAATATGAATATTGAAAAATCTACAAGGGATAATCCAGAAATTCAAAGCATAAATTATTTAAAAATAAAGAGGACTTGCCTGCCAGACTATCTATCAACGAAAGAGGACGTTTTAGAAACCAAAGCCAGCAGAAAAACGATCCTGTGTTTTTTATACTTAACTGCATTCCAACCAGCTTAAACCAATCAGACTAGTACACCCAAAAGACCATATTCACTTCAAAATGAAAACACAATGAAAGACCGCATGGAATAAAAGAGAATGGATAATAATCCAGTAGAATTATTTTATTTGTTTACAAATTATAGTAATTTAAATTAAGGTTATGTCAAAAATAAAAAACTGTTAATTAATTAGATTATTAAGCCAAAAAATGATTATTTCAGAATCAGAAGTTAGAAAAGGACAGAAATATATCCAGTTGCTAAAAGTGAGGTAAATATAACTTCAAATGCGAATTAACCAAAAATCATACTTTGAAAAATAAATCCATCGGGCACTATATGGCAGTACCGGTAAGATATCCGCACTTTACGGACATGACGGATAGATAGCAGCACTTGTATTATTTGAATTTGAGGATATTTCAGATTATTTGGATGATTCTGAAATGGAAAAAATACGACTTTATAATGAAAATAAGAAGAGATGGAACATGTTACGTAAATGATAAATTTATCGTAACAACGAAATTAGGAACCTGCTTAAAGTGTCTATAGTCAGGATCTGCAAAACGCATCCAATGGGAGGGTTTAACAGAAGAGATCGAAAACGCTTTGGGTCGAAATCTATGTATATATTTTATTTGAATGTGACATTTCAAAAGATAGAAATACAGACCTTCTTAGTTGTAGATCTTTAACAAAGATCCATGAATTCGGTTCTTATCGAGTTAAAATTGTTCAAAGGTAGAATATGTTCAAAGGTAGAACTGACAACTCCGCAGTAGGGTGTCCATTTTGTGTCGGTGGTGTAGCAGTGCGGCGGTCGAACAGCCATGTCGCCTCAAGCACGTGGAAGTAGCATGTTATTCTAAATTTGTCACACAAGTTTATTGTTAAAATTAAATAAATGCAGTCCACAGAAAAATAAATAGTAAATTGAAAATGAAGAGAGAGTTAAGGAAAATTGGAGGATTAAAAATTTGGGCGCGTCTTCAGCTCTAACCAACTAAGCCACCACGACCCTACAGATCTTTTTGATTTTTGTTTTTGTTGTTTTTAGAGGAAGTTGCGTGGTTCTCCGCTCATTGCCAAACTTAGAGGATTGAGAAGTTTGGCAATATGAAAAAACTACGTTTAGAAGGATGAAGGTAGGTTTGTCGTGAGAATTCCGTTTAAAAATAATTTAAATTAATTGGGAGAAACAAGGGCGTTAGGGTTAAGTAGATTTGAGTCAATTGAGAAAAAAATAGCAAAAAATTCAAACTTAAAAGAGGACTATAGTGAATTTATGGCTGAATATTTAAAGCAAGAAACATGAAGGAAATATCTATCGTCAAGAAAATATTCAAGGGTTTTTTTCTACCACATCACGCTGTAATACAAAATGAGAGCTTAACGGCAAAATGCAGAATTCTTTTCGATGCCTCTGCAAAGTCTACGTCAGATGTTTCCTTAACTGATGTTCAGTTTGTAGGTCCAAGCTTACAGCAAGATATTTTTCAAATTTTATTGAGATTTAGAATTTATAAGTACGTACTCACCGGTGACGTTTCTAAAATGTACCGGCAAATTTCGGTAAACAATGAAGATTTAAAGTATCAAAAAATATTTTAAAGGGAAAATCCTGATGAGAGTTTAAAGATGTACTAGCTTAACACAGTCACTTATGGTTGTGCTTCATCTCCTCATTTGGCTGTAAACTGTTTATATAAATTAGCCCAAGAAAATGAAAATAAATTTCCTCTTTCTAGTAAAATTATCCAAAGAGATTTATATATGGATGACTTAATAACAGGGTCCAATTCAACTAATGAATTAATAAAGTTACGAAAGGAAATTTCATCAATTTTATCTAGCGCAGGTTTAAAATTGAGGAAATTTTCAAGCAATAATAAATATGTTTTGAAAGAGATTAAGGCTGATAGAGATTTAGAAATTCGCATACTAGATTTAGGCGAGAACGAGGCATGTAAAACACTTGCAGCTGTATGCAACATCCTCTTTTAACTTAAAAGCGCTTTTTGAAACTGGTCACTTTTAATAATGTGTATTCTAAGCCATATAAATAAACATACCAGTTTCAAAAAGCGCTTTTAAGTTAAAGGAGGATGTTGCATACAGCTACAGTTTTCCTTAACTGTTTCTGGTATTTCCCATTTGGCAGTCATTTGTATTTTCATTGAAAGAAATTATTTTTATCTCACTTTTAGCAAATAGATATATTTCTGTCTTTCTCTAACTTCTGATTCTGAAATAATCATTTTCTGGTCTAATGACCTAATTAATTAGTAGTTTGTTGTTTTTGACATAACCTTAATTTAAATTATTATAATTTGTAAACAACTAAAATAATTCTAGTGGATTTTGTATCTATTCTCTTTTATTCCACGTGGTTTTTCATTGTGAAGTCGTTGTAAAGTTAATATGATCTTTTGGGTGTAATCTTTTGATTGGTTGAACTGGTTAAAATGCAGTTAAGTATAAAAAACACAGTATCGTTTTCCTGTGGGGTTTTGTTACTAAAACGCTCTCTTTCCTCTACAGTAGTCTAGCAGGTAAGTCATTTTTATCTTTAATAATTTTTGCTTTACATTTTTAGATTCTCCCTCATAGATTTTTCAATATATTTTGCTATCAATGCATATTATCATATCATTGTTAAGCTTTTACCTGATAAATCTTATCTTATCTGTTCTTGAAATATAAATATTTAATTTAATTTTTTATATAATTGTGGGCTTTCATTTTTGTGTGAGTGCAGATTGGTTGTACCACGTTTCTCTGAGGTAAATCAATTAAGACTTTTGGACTAATAAATAGGTACTGCTGCTCTGGTTTTCAGAATCAATTGTTAGTGTGGGAATATTGGACCATTTGCTCTAAATAGAGTCGGTGAAAACCAAATTTGTGTGTCCATCCCTATCAACTCTTTATTGAATCCAGGCAGATGCCTGAATAGCCATTTTCTGTTTGACTCCGTCAATTATTATCTCAACTAAAGGGTGTTATTTTTGTAATAGAAATCCAGACAGGTCAAAAATTCAGTTAAAAAGTTTTAATTAAAACATCTCAAGAATTTGGACATATTCTGGATTTTATTGATTTCACCGCCAGGTTTATCTTGTAGTATCTATAGTAGCTACTTTAATTTAAAAGGAAAATTTTGTCTATTTGGGGGAGAATCTAAAGATTTAATTTCCTATTATTTTTAGCTTATTTTGTTCATATTTTTGCCTGCTAGTGCTGCTGTCAGAAAAGCAGCATTTTGCTCAACCATAACGAGCATTTTAATTTAATCTTGCTGTTATTATTTTAATTTTACTATTATCTTACCATTATTTTCAATTGTTTAATTGTATTTTTTTTATATTAAAATAAATTTTACTTTTTCAATTTGCAATAGCTGTTCATACCTGATTCTGTTGGAAGGGAGTGTCTGTACAACAATAGTTTTATAATAAATTTCAATTTAAATTTTCTTTGCAAGACACTCACTTTTTGACAGAATTCAAGGATTTAATATTCCAAATATCGGTGAATTATTATTTTCTGGATATCTACTCCATATAAAGATCACTGTTTGGAGTCTGGATCAGCTGGAGTGACGTCGCTCAAGCAATCCATCCTCTTCCTGGATACAGGAAACAACACGAAGAGCTTCAGTTCACGAAAGTGAAACCCTAACACCCATTGAAGAGCTCCGGATTGGAAAGGTACATTGTATCAGATTCACCGGAATAACCAAGCTGTCAACTGTCAAGTGCCATTGTCACTACATTGTTAAATACAGAACTTGTTAAATATCAAATAAAATTATTGTTTGTTGAATTTTGAGTGGTTTCATTTGCACATAAAGGGACTACACGTTATCTTATCTTAAAGAACAAATAATCAAATTGATTTGTAACATATTTCAAAAGTAGTTTTTCATACTTTTGTTTTTCATACTTAACTGCGTAGTAACCATTGAACCAATCAGAAGATATCACTCAACACACACAAAAGACCGTGCTCACTTCATTAATGAAACAGCACGCCGATTAAATGGGAATAGATAAGAACACACTAGAATCATTCTAATTGTTTACAAATGATAATGATTTAAATTTAAGGTTATGTTAGAAATACAAAACCACAAACTAATTAGGTTATCAAGTTAAAAATAGTCATTTCAGAATCAGAAGTTAGAGAAAAACAGAAATATACTTATTTGCTGAAAGTAAGATAAACATAATTTCTTCAAATAAAAATAACAATGACTGTGAATGAGGAACAATAAAGATAGTTGAAGAGACCTATCACAATTTAAAAATAAATTTATTAGGTACTAGATGGCGGTGAACGTGTTAGTACTTTTAATGGTAACAGATATTTACATTTTTACGCTTATTTTATTTATGGATAGATTGCAATACTGATATTATTGAATTAATTAAATTTAGTAGATACTTTTCAAATTACTTAAGGTATGAATTATTATTTTACTGATTCTGAAATGGCAAAAATACAATTTTATAGTGAAAATTAGAAGAAATGAAACATGTTACGAAAATGATAAATTTATCGTAGCAACTTTAGGAACCTTGGGCAAGGATAATATAATCCGAGTGGCAGATATTCATGTACGCGAAGGAGAAGTAAAAACGGCAATTCATCGTCTGTGTGTATTACCAATTGAAAAACAGCAACTCAAAACTTTAAATTGGACAAAGTTTCACATATTATCTTTAGAATGATTTTTTTATTAAATTATAAGTACCTATCTATTTGTATCATGTTAGTTTTTAGGTGTTTTGCAATTAGAAATATTTGTTTCCTCTTATAATTTAAAGAATTATTTGTTCCTTGTATTAAAAAAAAAAGAACTACTTGTTCTTTTTTCTCTTAGAAATATTGTAAATTTTTCTGTTTGTTGTAGGTATTTGTTTAATCTATGTATTTTTGGTTATTGAAAGTACTTGGTAGGTACTTCCAAGAGGGGGTGTATGTTCAAAGGTAGAACCGAAAACACTGCACGAGAGTGTCTATTTTGTGTCGGCGGTGCAGCATTGCCGCGCGACGGTCGAATAGGCATTTCGCCTCAAGCACTTGGAAGTAGCATGTTATTCTAAATTTGTCACACAAGTTTAATTTAGTAAATTACTTGTACCCCAAAACAAAAATCTAAGGTTAATACCACCAAAAACTGTATTTTTTTAGATAACAGAACCTAAACTTTATTTTCCAAAATTTTCCAGGGAAACATAGATAGTCTAGAAATTTGTTAGGTACTCAAGAAAAATTGTTTTTAAAAGGTCTCTAAAGGGTGGTCAATTTATTTTTGGACAGAATGTTCTAGAGTTTTTCCGGCTATTCTTGTCCTATCATTTCTCAAACGCCAACATACATTAAAATCATCATTATTATAGATGTCCTCTATCCTGAGAATATCGAAAACAAATCCTCCGACACAATTTTGCCTCTAATGGCGTTTGAAATAAACTGGAGGCAAAAATAATATCACTGCCAAAGACAATCCATTTTTTTCCAAAGCTGCTGGTTTCGTTTCGACACAGTCTATTCTCCCGATATGAGTTCAAATTGGATTGCTATTTCGATTGAAGTAGAGATGGAGCGCGAACAGAATGGGAGTGCCGTGAGCGGCAAAATGCTTGCTGTGATGAAGGCAATTTTGTTTTTCGATAATTTTAGAACTATTTGATTAATCCAATAGGGAATGAATTTAGTAGGGAACATTTCTGATTAATTTTATCATGCATATTAAAATAATGGAGCCCTCAGCTCTAGCTTTTATTTCTAGACCCTAATTAGCATTACAAATGAGTTCGTTTTGCGAAAGAATGGAATTTTATAATCTAAAAGTAAAATAGCTACTTACAAAGGGTTTTTATTAATTTTTGAAGTGACACTTTTCATAATAAAAATTTCTAATTTTTTTTTTTTCGTTAATTAGTTGAAAGCGATCAAAAGTTAACCAGTATTTATTTTCGTTTAAGTCCCCAACCGTGCAATCGAAAACTTTTTTACCTTATTGCAACAGTTTCCCTTGAGAACCTGTTTCGTAAATTTGTTTTAAGTTTTGAGAAAGGATACTCTTCCTGCCTTTAGACTTACGTTTTGGATTTTTAATGAGAGGTTGATAGCCTGAACCGAACTCCGAGCTGTTAACCTTAAAAAAAGTAAATTTATCTTTAGATCTTTCTATTTGAGTTTCAAAAGGATTGGCGCCTCTAGTTTCTTAATGAAGAAAATTCTTGGGTTTCTTACCTCATTTAATTTTATTTTTAATATTTTTAAATGTGCTGGTATATACCTGTCCTGATGAACGCCACCGTTAACCACTTCCTCCAATAATGCTAATTGTGGCGACATAATTTTCTTTTAACTATTTGATCATTAGGATTTGCAGCTAAAAGTCGTCTGTATCTATCTATAGCTGAGCCATATTTGAGTTCAAATTAGTATGATCGTTCTCTTTCCTTAGAAATGTTTCTCCCATTCTGCAACGGGACAATTTTATCTGCACCATAATTTTTTACCAAGAAAAGGAGGTTTTATGCATGAGTTCAGATAGGGAAAGAAACAAAGTGATTTCATGCAAATTTTGTTTGTTGAAATTCAGCGTAGTAGAGCGCCTTCGGCTCTCGCCATCATCAGTACTACCTGCAAGCGAGCGAAGAAGAAATTCATAATAGAGCAGTTGTAAATATGTATCTAATAAATTAGTCGTATTTAATTATTTTTTTTTACAGTTTCTCTATCCTCTAAAGTACATAAAATAGTATACCTCGGGACTAAAGTGTTTTTTTATCCCTCAACAAACTTTTCGCCTCGGGATAAAAAGAGTCACTTTAGCCCCTAGGTATATAATATACTATTATGTTTTTATCTTTCCCTTTAAGAGATTTATTAATATTATTAACTCATACAAAAACATAAAATTGGGTTAGTAAATTGGCAAACAAAGATTGTATATGTCATTTTTATCGCAAGTGAACAAAATGAAATCCTCTCCTTTGAAGAGCTGTTTGAAAATCAATGAGATGTTATCATATGTACAATATTTTTTTATATAGATACTTAAATTGAATAAGGAATATTTTATAAACAGCTTTGAAAATGTTGTAGAAGGGCGAAAGAGTGCTTTCGGACTATATGCTCTACTTTCAATTAGTTCATTCTCAGGATCTAAATTATCAAAGATTAATTTTGATCGACACTCTGGACAAATTTCAATTTTTTTTGAGTATTTTTTTGCAACAAAACCAGCTATGTATCGATGTAATTGAGATGCTTCTGTATTGCGAAGCTCATATTACAAAGTTTCGCATTCGGGTAAATTTAACGCTTGTTCTTCAAATGGTGACGTTATAAATGAGTTCAAATTATCTAGAGTCCCCTCGCAACCCTCATCTTCAGAATTTGCCCCTGTTGAGTGCGTTCCCATAAAATTATTGATTATAAGTGAGACGTAGCACTGAGCAAATTGCGAACCAGTGGGATTATTGTTGCATACTCCCAAGCTTCTAACTTTACAAAAAAAAAATTCTAACCCATCCTGATTAAGATTTCGGTGCATTAGAAATTTCAAATCTATTTTCAATTTCCCCCACAGATGTTTAAAAGCTTTTAGGGTATGAATAAAACTTTTTACTGAGGGTGGTACAAAGTGTCCTCCTGTCTTCAAAAAAAACAATACTCTCAAGTACAGGGATGGCTTCTTTCCAAAAATCCTAATGTATACTTTGTTCTTGAATAGCCCATCGTAAAAACTTCCCATGTATGGGTTGAATGATAGAGCCATTGACGCTATCGAATAGCTTATCAAAAAATAGAGCAAACTCGGCAGTTCCATCAGCCTTGGAAGGCAAAAAATTGGAAGCTAAAAAAAATTACTGTAGAACTTCAGTAATCCGGACAGATATATTGTCTGGCTAGCGAAACGGCGAACTGCAATAGAATTTGCTGCTTTGCCAAACTTGACGGAAACAGTGATAAACAAGTTGGTGACATATTTTTTTTTTTTGCCATATGGGCATGTGTAGTATTTTGAAATAGAAAAAAATCCGGCAACATTGCGAAATGATGGATGTGGAGAGGCGTGATTATTCAGAAGCATGATTCTATTGGTTAGAGCCTGAACGACAGCACAGTGGCGTGGTTATTGGCGAAACTTAAAAAAAAAATTAAATAATTTTATTGGTCATTTCCTTGGTGTTTTCGGTGCCACTGAACCCAAAGACATGGCTGTCATCAAGCGGTGTCAGTTGAGGTGTCAGTGAATATTCTTAGGTTACGCCCCACTTTTCTTCCCCCTTTCATCTCTATCAACTTACCACTTGCCAGGCATAGTTCAGGTGGTCATCCGGATTGGTGAATTGTCCGGATTACCGAAGTTATGATGATAATGAAGAAAAGGTTAATTTTTTAGATTTATTAATGCCAACATTAACTCAAATGTTTTACAAATCAATATATAATATGTGTGTATGTACAGGGTGTCCCAAATTCCAGAGCCAACATGGGGATATTGGTAACCGTTAGAGATAGGTACGAGGGTGGTTAAATTAGACAAAAGTTGCGCAATTTTATGGTTAATAAAATACCATTTTGAAAATTTAAAAATTCCGAATAGCTCCGGAAATATTCGGAATAAACCGAAATTTTACAAAAGCCGTTTTTTTTTTTTCTGAGCTTATTTGAAGAGATATCCCAAAATAAATGTTTCTTCATCATTGCTGCAGAGAAAAGAATTTTGGTAGGAAATTACTAAAAAGTAAAAAAAAATATTTTTTCGAATAAATGCAATACGTCATAGGTTTCAGGACATCAGAAGCTTATAAAATCGATAATTAGAAAAAAAGGGTCCGTATTAGAAAAAATGTAGCTGATGATGGTGGTCCAAAGACGAAACGTCAGATTTTAAATTTAATGGTCGCAACTTGTAGAAAAGAAAAAGTGGCAACGATGAAGTAACATTTATTTTGGGTTATCTCTTCAAATAAGCTTAGGAAAAAATAAAAACGCTTTTGTGAAATTTCGGTTTTTTTCGAATAATTTCGGAATTTCTCAAATTTTAAAACGGCATTTTGTTAAGCTTCAGAATGCGCAACTAATTTAATCACCCTCATATCTCTAACGGTTACAGATATCCCCATGTTGGCCCTCGAATTTGGGACACCCTGTACAGGGTGAGTCATTTTGGGTGGGAATGCCGGGTACAGCCTAAACGGTGATAGATACAAAAAATCTGATATAAGTGTCGCGATCTATTTTTTTAAGTATAGTTTAATGGACCACTCAGAATTTTTCGAAATTCATTTGTTTTCGATATACAGGGGTTTTTTGGAAAATAGCTGATTTCTGTTTTCCTCTGTATCTCAGTTGTTATCAAAAATTTTAGAAAATGTTAAATTACTTTTTTGTGTGATTTTTCACGTAGAATCTAGTAGCGCACTCTGATTTTTTTTAGGGGTATTATTTTTCGAGATATAGTCAAAATTTCAACTTTTTTAAATGGGACACCCTATATATTTTCACACCGTTAAATTAGGGTTTTTTTTTGTGATTCTAATGATATATAACACCTAATAGTTTCAATAATTTTAACTGTCAAAAACCGCGAAAAAAACTATATTTTTAGGGTATTTTATAGAAGTTGTTCCTTGGATTTAGCGATCCCGAACACAAACGTGGTACGGCGGTAGCGGGAGCAAGTGCGGTAGTGACACGGGATTAGAATTATTAAAAAATGTGGTGGGATTTAATACATTTCATCCTAAAGCGTTATTTCGCTTACATGTCCTACCACATGTTTTTAATCCCACGACGCTGCCCCTCCCACGGTACCACACTGGTGTGTAGGATCCTTTAATGAACATTTTTACGTGAACTAGCAGACAGAATAGCTAACTAGGCTTCGAACCTAGGACCCCTAGATTCAGTAACCGCCGAAGTTTGCAGATTGTAGCACTAACACGTTAAAAGTTGACAAAACACTTGACCGATTGGGCAAAAATGAACCGACGGCATCTGTATCTCAGTTGGTATAAGACTAGTAATCTAGAAGTCCTAGGCTCAAATTCTAGTCTCGTCCAAACTTTTCGTAAACTAAGCCACTGGAAAAATTAACTCACGCTCACGCTCACACTATATTAACTGCATAACTAGATGTTCGATGAGGTATTTGTTAGATTTTTGTTTATTTGAGTTACTGGTTCACGAGTTATTTGATCCATATACCTAGTTAATTTACGTTAAATTTTTGTTTCCAATAGAAGTTTTGATGATTTATTGAAATCCACTTCTTTGCTTACTTACTACACTAGTGTTATGAAAGTCCATCTAGTAAAAAACTAATTTACAATTATCGAGCATCTTAATATTTAATTTTAAAGGTTGATTGTTTGTCAGTATAATATTTATAAGAAAATTCGTTCGTGACATAGCAGACAGAATTGTAGCTACTTAAAAGTTAACGAAGAGTTTGAGTTAGACGCGACTACTGAACCTAGAGGTTCTTAGTTCGAAGCCTAGTCGAGTCCAAACTTTTAGTTAACTTTTCAATTAGCAATTATTCTGTTTGCTAGGTCACGAACGATTTCCCTTATTTATAATTAATTTAAGAACAAGGTGAAATTTTTAGGTTGAATAAAGATGTATCCTATAGTCAATTTATTTACCTACATGTTAAAAAATTGAAATATTTCATTTTAAATAAAATAACTAACGAACTACGGCTGGATATGATTTGTTTTATTAAAAATAGTCATTAAAACAATTGAAGGATCCTACACACCAGTGCGGTACTGCGGGAGGGGCAGCGTCGCGGGATTAAAACATGTAGTAGGATATGTAAGCGAAATAACGTTTAAAGGTAGGCGCAGAATGACGCGGGACTGCGTTAGCGGGAGCGGGAATGGGAGCGAAACGTTAGATGCGGCAGCAGGGAGTTTGCATAGCATGCACACCAACACGATAGTTTCTGCCATACTCGAAACACGTGGTAGCGTCCAAACAATGCGAACTGCGGAAAAACGCTGCATGCTACGAACCGAAATTATTTCGCACACATCCCGCAAATCGCATGCGTTCTCTCCGTAACGGTATATAGGTAGGCGTAGGCCGACGCGGGACTGCAGGAGCGGGAGCGGGAACGAGAACGATGCGTTGGATGCGGCAGCAGGTAGTCGGCATAGCATGCACACCAACGTGATAGTTTCCGTCATGCTCGAAACACGAGGTAGCGTCCAAACAATACAAAAACATCATCAAACTACTATGCAAACTGCGGGAAAATGCTGCACGCTGTGAACCTAAATTCGTTCGCAAACATCCCGCAAATCGTATGCGTTCTCTTCGTACCGGTATGCACTTCTTCATATCTCGCCGTTAATTTACGTCCCACAAAAGTTTCGTTCCCGCTCCCGCTCCCGCTTCCGCAGGCCCGCGTCAGTCTACGCCTACCTTTAGAATGGAATGGATTATATCCCACCACATATTTTAATAATTCTAATCCTGTATCGCTACAGCACTTGCTCCCGCTACCGCCGTACCACGTTTGTGTTCGGGATCGCTAAATCCAAGTAACAACTTCTATAAAATACTCTAAAAATATAGTTTTTTCGCGGTTTTGACAGTTAAAATTATTGAAACTATAAAGTGTTATATATCATTAAAATCAGAAAAAAAAAAACCTAATTTAATGGTGTGAAAATATATAGGGTGTCCTATTTAAAAAAGTTGAAATTTTGACTATATCTCGACAAATAATACCCCTAAAAAAAATCTGAGTACGCCACTGGATTCTACATAAAAAATCACACAAAAACGTAATTTGACATTTTTAAAAAAATTTGATAACAACTGAGATACAGAGGAAAACAGAAATCAGCTATTTTCCAAAAAACCCCTGTATATCGAAAACAAATGAATTTCGAAAAATTCTGAGTGGTCCATTGAACTATACTCAAAAAAATAGATCGCGACACTTTGTATATTTTTTGTATCTATCACCGTTTAGGCTGTACCTGGTATTCCCACCCAAAATAACTCACCCTGTACATGTATGGACTGGCCACTGCATATATAAAAATATTTCTCTACATAATATTATGTGATATCCCAGCTAGCAATGCCACGTCAATATCACGTTAAAAAAACGTCACCATTTACGTCAAAATCACTAAATTGATGACGTAAATTACACGTTTTTAAGACGGTAATATGTCACAGATATTCGACGTCATTATGCGACGTGAAAAAGACGTTCCTATTTACGTCTAAAGTCATCAAATTGCGACGTGAATTTACGTTTTTATGACGACAATATGTCAGATATTCGACGTCATTATGGGACATTAAAATGACGGAAAATTTGTGTCCTGTACGATGAAAAACTTACCTACATTTTGGGGATTATGGATAATAAAATTGAAAAATTGATTACCTATAGACTATATTTATTGCACAAACATCATTTTAACTCTTATATTGTTATTGAATAATGAAAAAAAATAATTAAAAAAAAAATTGAATTCCAAAATAATAAATGACAAAGAATACAAATAAGAAAATAAATATGGAATATGTACAGGGTGTTTCCTTATATTTTGACGCCTACCTACAGCTTAAGCTATAAGACGTGGAAAAAACTTCAAATATGAAAGTTGTACGGTTTTATCGGTAGTATTTTTTTTTGACCCTTCTAAAACGGAAAATCAGGGCTAAATATATATTTTTTTTAAATTGAACACCCTGTACGTTTTTAGCTCTAATGAAAGTAATTTTTCTCCTATTTCCAATGTTTACTTACCTGTTTTAAAAGCGCCAAAATACACTACGGATAGAACCGTACAACTTTCATATTTAAAAAAATCCACCTCCTATAGCTCAATCTGTAGGTAGGGGTCAAAATATGAGGAAACGCCCTATACCTACTTACAAAATAAATTTAATTCTAGAATAACATACAACCGAGAATGGAATAGAAACAGAATACTTATGCATAAACAAAGTTTTAATTCTTAAATATTAAGTAGTTAGGTACCTTGACAAAAAAAACAAATAAAAATAGAATTCTAAAAAATCAAAAATTAATTCTAGAATAAATATTAACATAATACAGGGTCTGTTCCTTATAATTAGTGCAGCCTCTACAACTTGAACAAAAAAAAAAAGTGAAAAAAAAAAACTTAAATACAAAACTTAGGGTTTAATCTCTATCATCTTTGGCACATGTCAAAACGGGCAAATGACAGGGGCAAATGACAGGTGCCAACTGTCATAATGACAAACACTTGCATTTGTTAAATAGATTACCCTGTATATTTTTGGATAGAATGATATATTTTTTTCTTCTGATTCCAAATATACCATATATGTTGATATTTATTTGGTTCAGCTGCTTTTACGCTATACATACTTAATAAGTTTAAAAATGCATTTACATTACCCTAAATTAGGTCTGTTTCGGTTTCTTACATCAATGATGAATGAGGCTTGCTCAATGCAATTTTAAAATTAAATAATGCAAAAACAGCTGAACCAAACATTAACATATGGTATATTTGAAATCGGAAGAAAAAAATAATTCTAGTCAAAAATATCCAGGGTGCTCCATTTAAAAAAAATACAAGTGTTTTCATTATGACAGTTGGCACTTGTCATTTGGCCGTTTTGACATTCGCAAAAGATAATGGTGATAAGACCCTACGACTTTTGTATTTTACTTTTTTTTTATATACCTATTTTTTTTGTTTAAACTGTAGAAGCTGTACTAATTATAAGGATAAGACTCTGTACACAGTTAGTTTATGGCGATTTAGAAATTTACCACACAATTAATTTTAGTCTTATAGTCCAGGAGGTGGCGCCAAAAACATGCAAGAGTTTTCGCAAGGCGGATATTTTCAAAATAGGTCGTACTTTAGTGCTAGAATACTAGTGTACAGTCAGCACTCACAGTTTCGGGACAGCTGGCTCTGGGACGCGGGCAAAGTTGTAATTTTAAGAAGCATCTAAACTGTTTTCTCAAAGCTCAAAATTTATAGAAATTTTGCACATTATCTGTTTGAAGGTCACAGATAACGTATGTAAATCGTCAGACGTCTAGTTCGTTGCAAAAAGGGGGTCAGACGTCCTCAAAGTTTTTATTTTATGGCATTTTCTTCAAATATATTTGTCAAATACCTGCAAAAATATATTTTGACAGGACACCGAAGAAAATGCCATAAAATAAAAACTTTGAGGACGTCTGACCCCCTTTTTGCAACGAACTAGACGTCTGACGATTTACATACGTTATCTGTGACCTTCAAACAGATAATGTGCAAAATTTCTATAAATTTTGAGCTTTGAGAAAACAGTTTAGATGCTTCTTAAAATTACAACTTTGCCCGCGTCCCAGAGCCAGCTGTCCCGGAACTGTGAGTGCTGACTGTACACCTATTTTGAAAATATCAGCCTTGCGAAAACTCTTGCATGTTTTTGACGCCAGCTCCCCAACTATTATATTTGAAGAAAGGCAATTTCCAATCTATGATGTTTCTGAAGGTGGATATGGTCTGTATGAATGAAATGGTAATTATTAACAATAATTTTAATAGGAGAATGAATGAAATATACTCATTGAGTTTTTTCTCGTTTTTTGAGTTTCATGGCTACTCAGGTTGGTCGGTCATTTCCAGTTTAGTAAATTGGAGGCATAAAATTAATAAAAAATTAAAGACGAACATATTTTTAAAATTCCAAAAATTGTAGATACTGTATAGGAATAATTGAATATGTATGTATAAACGAAACCGCGCATTTTCATTTCATATAATTAAACCTTGCAAGTGTGAAAGAGGGGAATTGATACAAAATTATCCTGATATGGCAAAAGCATACATTTTCCAATTATTTCAGAAATATGCCAAGTTTTTGTGAAGTTGGTTAAACCTGAAACTAAATGTATATGTAAATCACTGGAATCAAATGGATAATCATAATAGGAGTCACATGAAGTAAAATACCTGCCAATAATCTTAATTTCATTATTATCATTGTTTTCCCTAATTAAGTTTTCTATTTGAATAACATAGGCATTGGTGAAACAGTAAGAGTCTGCTTTTGAGTACGAATGGATAGTAAAAAAATTGTTTTTCAAAGATAATTTTCTAAACTTTTTAGATAGTTGATTACTACTGCATGGTCCGTTGTAGTGTTCAAATTCTAACTTCACTTCGTGATTCAAAATCGTACAGGTATTTACTGATTCTAACTCAATAATTCTTCGACAAATTTGTTGCAATGGTTTTGTAGAAGACCTAACTAAACTCTTTATGTTTCCCAAATAATTTTCAAACGGGAAAGCCGAAAAACTATCAAGTGAGCCAAACTTCAAAACATCATCTGGAAGATGACTTAAAACGTGTATATTGTAAATTGGAAATTCAGGCCCATATAACTTTTGTCCATGGCTAATAAAGGTTTCAAAAATTCTTTTGGAGTTTTCACAATTTTTTTCTCTTGACAAATTATTTTCAGACATTAATAGTATTATACCAGTATGAAACAAAAGAAAATGATTATAAATAGGGGCACTAACAATATCTTTCAACACTACAATTCCTGTATACAAAAGAAATGTTCTAAATTCGGTAGCCTTAAATTTTGGCAGCTCAGACAAAGGTCTTGGCTTACGATTGATTTCCCCTGGAATAAAACTCACACAGTTTACCAGTCTGTTTGAAATAAAAGTTACTAACCTCGTTGGTAATCTAACATTTAAATTGCCTCCTACCCAAGAATTTAAAAGCTTTTTCATCACACCAAGGCAAACATTGTGCATGTAATCAATCGGAAAGATATTTACCATGTCAATGTCTAAATTAAGCAACGGAGAAATTCCAACATGATGATCTTCATCAAGCTGCTCTCTTAATGAATTATTTGTCCTCTTAGCACTATTAGTGTTTTTGAGAACGACTCTGCCATTTATGTAATCACCAATTTCAATACATTTGTCACAACTTGAATATCCACTATGTGATTTGATGCACTTAATAAAAGCTTTAGCTGGGGCATCACAAATGAAGCTATGAATAACAATTGAGTACCTTCTATTTTCAAATAGTAAACCATCTTCTTTTAAATTATTACATTCCCTAATGAATGAATCCAAATATAAATCAAGAGGACAGGGTTTGGAGTTTCCACAAAAGATACCAACAGCAAAGGGATTCTGATCATTGAAATTTTTAATTAAACCTAGTATAGGCCATGCTTGTATATTGGAGCTCTTGTACAGAGGAATACCATCAATATTGAAACTAACATTTATAATGTTGTCATTAAAGTTTCTGTATTTTTCTAAAAAAAATCTCACAGCTCTCTCTAGGCCTAAATGTATATATGATCCAGTATTTAATTCTGTTATATTGAAACATTGTGGGGTGGACAAAAGAGTGCGACTATCAAGGGGAAGTTCTGAATGATATGGTTTCAAAATATGTAAAAGTTTTGTTAAAGCACAGTGGGTGACTTTTTGTGATATTGCCCAACTTTTTAAATCAAATTTGAGGTCACTATTTGGATTATTTTGATTTTTTGCTGTAACCTGCTGCTGCTCTTGGGAAGGATCTTCATTATCAGAATCTTGCAATAAATCAGTAGGTTTGAAAAAAAAATCATGTGCTGGAATTGAATCCGACACTGAATTGTCAGAATCAAGCTGCAAGTTATCTGAAATTTCAACTGACTTTGGCGGTTCGATTATATTTGATGAACTACTACTCTCAAAATTATTATTATTGCTAGAACCAGCATCCAAAATAAATCTATTTAATTCACTGTTCACACGTCTGTACATTTGTCTCTGGGAAACTATCTTTTTTAGTTTAAGTTTTGGCATCTTGCAGAAAATGAAAGCAGGCAAAAATCCGGCTAATTGTATTATGGTGAATTGAATTATTGGTTACGATTTTTGGTGGATATTTGTGTTTTTGCTGGATATTTGTGTTTTCAATGTATATTTGTGTTTATGATCAATATTTTTAGGTATTATTATAACATAACCCAACAATTCAACACATATGGTTTTGTTTGGAGTGATATTTGAAGCCGTCTTCAACCTGATAAAGTACAAAAACTAGTAAAATGTATCAAGTTTCATCATTATTTTCATTTTGACACACAATAGTATAAAGTATAAGTAAAATCACAAATCAGTGAAAATTATATTTATCACCTACCAACTATTTTATTTTTGTACATTTACCTTACGTTATGGATCTCAGAATGTTATTTTAATTTTCACTAGGAGTGAAAAGCGATTATTTTAGATTTAAAAACTGTTTTTTATTTTCCTTTTTTTTTTAAGAGTTTGAGTGTTTCGTTTCAATAAAAAAGTGTTATTATATTTTTTAAATTTTTCCTTTTTTAAAAATTTTTGTGTGGATTTTTGTATTGATGGATATTTTTGTAAATTATTATGGAAATATCCATCAGAAATTCATGCAATCACCAAAGTGGAGAGAGAAAATTGTTTGCCAACCCCGAATATGTGTTAATTACGTGTAAGTAAATAGCTAAATTGCCACAAAATCCTAAAATGACTTAAATATATATATATATATATATATATATATATATATATATAAAATGACTTATATATATATATATATATATATATATATATATATATATATATATATATATATATATATATATATATACTTGAATATTAAACGTTCAACAAGTTCTTGTTTTTCTTTTTTCTTTCAAGTGCTGCCCTTTTTGGGGCATGCTTAAGCCAAACTTTGATCAAACCATCAATATCAGCAGCATCCCCTTCACATTTCGACAATACAGCATCTATTAAAAAAAGTAATTTTCAATGGAGTGTTTTAAGCGTTTCGAGAAGGCAAATGAACAAATGAGAGTAAATAAGCAAGAAATAGATACTTACTGACAACAACTTTTCTCAGTTTTAGGTTTGCAAATGGACGCTTATCCTGTCTGGTGCCCAAAAAGCTGAACTCGGCTGCAACTCTGTTGGAGAGCAGATTCCTCAAAATATTATTAACTTTGGCAACTTTATCTCGGCCGCCCAAGGTTTCACAATATGAAGCCTAAAAATGTTTTATAATTATCATAACCAACCGAAATTTAATTGATGCGCACCAAAGCAGAAAGATTTTTGTCAAGAGCAAGATACTCCTCAATTGATTTTAAATCTTCAATATTTTGTAGTGGGATTGCAACTGGCATATCCTTGGGTGGGACTAATTTCAATCCAGTTGCACCCTGCCGATCTTCAAGGATATTTAGAATTTTACTATTCTGTTGCTTAATTTGCAGGAGGACAGTGATTAAATTTTTTTGGAAATCTTGAAATATAAAAAAAATATCTGAAATCGTCAAGTTTACAGTTCAACACTTACCAATAGGAGTCAACACCAAAAATAAAAAAAAAGTCAATTTCGAATCAAAACAATAAAAAATAATGGAATTTGCCATAGTCAAAATACTATAGGTATATGCTATATGGATAATAGAAGTAAAAATTAATACCTGAAACTCTTAAGCAGTTATCCTTATCCTTGTCAAAATCAACTATATTTTGTTCAGGGCTGTTCTCTCTCTCACTATTCACTAAAATAGAGAAAATAATCGCGGTAAGATATTAGATAATTATTATTTGGTTGTAGCTAAATTATAATTCAATAAATTTAATTATTATTAATACCTGACTTTTCTACATCACTTTCTTGGGATTGCCGAGGGAATAGCTGCACTTTTGGAGGAAGTTCATTGTCCCAATTAATTCTAGATTTTTGTGAATTACCTTTAAAAAATGTAAGTTTCACTACTTTACTTCCTGGTTAAACAAATAAATATTTGAAGCTAAAGTATTAACAAAAATAGAAGAATAAATATGCGGCCTGTTTTCTTTTTAGAAAAAAAAAGCCACAATAATTTTTGGCTTTCTGCGAGGACACTATTATACTAGTGATAGCAATTAATCTTTGGATCATTCTAATCAGTTATCTATGCTGGAGGCTTTAATTATTTGCCCATTTGATTAATTCCCAATATCTCAAATTTTAGTACACACCTAAATATTACTCCAAACAACAAACCAAACTACGAACAAAACACTAACGTGGACAAGGCTACGAATGCATTTGCTAACAGGTTTGCAAATCCTGGCCATTCTGAGCCCCATCTACATTAGTGTTTTGTTTGTGGTTTGGTTCGTTGTTCTGTTTGGCCTTAGGCATAATGTTCAAGTCTGTACAAAGCTTAACCAAAACTGTTAAGATGGCAGTCATAGCACTATAGTCATATAAATAGAAAATAGAACTCACTTGTTCCACTTTGGACCCTTTTTAATTGTAGCTTCTTCGGAGGGGGTTCATTCGCCTCACTTTCATCGCTGCTTTCAGTGAAAAACAATTTTCTATTCAGCTTTCTGGGACGTTTTAGGGGTAATTTTTCCTCAATATCGGTTGCCACATCCGAAGTTACTTCTGCCTTTTTCAATTTCAATGAGGCCTTTTGATAATTATCTTGAAAAAATATACAAATTCAAATACTGCATAATAGAAAATACAAAGAAGAAATCGTAATGAAAATGTTGCAAAATTAAATTCCACTACTTGGATATCATTCATAACCTCACATATCAAAAGGCTTGACCTAGATTGATATACCTTCGAAGTTCACAACTGCTTTTACTTACCCTCCTGAAAAAATGATTTTTCCACTTTAAAAAGACTCCACTGTTCGTTAGGTGTCTCTCCTTTCCTGAGACTTTTAACGAAAACCTCATGCTGTTTGTGGGGTGGCCACCATACCTCTTTTTTGCGTGGCGTCAACCATTTTTCATGGACAAGAGATATGGTGCCCCCATCAGCCTCAGTAAACTGGATGCCTACAAACATTTTCTTCTCCTATTTTTTGTCTTCACATACCTTCACAATTGAATTAACAACGCGATAAATTAGCACGGCGGTTGGTTTGGCGCGAGCCGCAAATGGCACCATTAAATGATAATGGCGCGGCCGGCGGGAACGGTTAACGTCAACGGTCTGTCGACTGTCAGTCTGCCTACCACGGGTCCGCCGCATGATGTTCGCGGTCCGCCGTCGCGATAATAGCGAATTCTATTGGTAGAACCAGTGCAGAAGAAAAATGTGTTTTTATCTCTTTCTTATTTAAGCTGATAGAAAAAGAGACGAATGCACTCAGTGCGCACACACTTCCAATAAAATTCGCTATTAGTTATATAGTTATTGGCCCTGTTACCCCTGTTCGGGGAAAAAAAGACGGTTCTAGAACGGTTCAAAACAATTGCACAGTTTAATATTGAAATTTGTGATAACCGAGCCGTTGTCATTTTTATTAATTGATGAACCGTGCGATTGTTTTGAACCGTTCTAGAACCGTCCATTTCTCAAACCCGAACAGGGTTATCGTTTTTGGAATTTTCATGCACCCAGCACCATTCGCTATAGTACATATATAGTTATTTCCATATTGTTTATCTACGAATAGCCGCTTATGATACTAATTATATAGGTCAGTAAAGTCACGTCATAATGACGTTATAATATTACCAAGAATAATTACACCCAAACTCGTATCCAAAATGACGTCATCACGACGTCCCAATCTGGGACCTAGAAAGACCTCGACGTATTTGACCTGTTTTCGACGTGATTATGACGTTTTTTGACGTCACCTTGCTGGCTGGGATGTATACATCTACTTCTTTCGCATTTAGCCGTTGTGATTTTGTCATGGTTTTTAGCAGTGTCCGGATTACGGAGGGTGAAAATCTGAAAATGTCTGAACTGTAGCGAGTGCCCAATTGACTGGAGTGTACGGTTTACGGGGTGTACGGATTGTCGAAGTTATACTGGAATTCATTAGATAGGGGAGCGGGTGGGAATGGCGCTCACCTAAGCCAAAACTTTTTTTTGGGACTTATTTTCATCAGAGGAATCTGGAAATCTATTTGAGTAATAGTTATTTATACACCAAGTTTGTTAAATTAATTTTTATTCATGAGAAGAAAGTTTAACCCACGAGCCCTAGCTAGTGGGTTAATGTTATTCGAATGAATAAACATTTTAACTCACGTGATTTATACAAAATTTTATCCCATTTCGATAAACATTTAAAAAATAAGGTAGGTTCTTAATAGGAATCCAATTATAATAGTATATTATATACCTAGGTAGAGAAGTTGGTTATTATATTATACCGAAAGCTTTTATAAACCGAGGCGCGCAGCGCCGAGGTTTTTAATGCTTGAGGTATATAATGACTTTCTCTACCGAGGAATATATAGAATTTTTTTTACTACTGCTAGTAGAAAATAAAAAATTTGTTTAAAATCTGTGTTCTAATTATTTTTTGTGAACGCCCTCTTGATAGTGCTGCCCTCTATCAACAGCTTATATAACTTCCTATGTACCTACAGAAACCTGTATTTTTTTTCAAATTGACGTATGAAATTGAAATTGAACCAATAGAAACATGACAATATCCTTGCGTCATGGCGTCATTTTCATTATTGACCTAGGTATTTTTTCATTATTTTCATTATTAACCTAGGGAGAGAAATTCAATTTTTTCTTAGAAAAATAGATTGAATAATGTCTATTTCTCAGGTTAGTAGTAAAAAAAAAGATTTAGTAGTTATGAAAGCGCTAATTATTGAAATTGGTGGTTGCTAAGGTATAACTAATTTTTTGGTTGTATTTGTAGCAGAGTTTTATACTGGCAGAGTGACTTAAAAGACCGAGAGTGAGTTAAAAATATTTTAAGTCACTCAGGTAATAAACGTCTACTTACCTTTGTTATTATGCGTTCAATAATGTCATTTTTAAACGTCAAAATGGAATAAATAGTATTTATTGTTTTATCCAACACCTGCTAGTTATAAGAGTCATTATTTGTGTCAATTTAGACAGGTAAACTATCAAATAACACACTAGTGTGTTATAATCCATAACTCACTACTAGTGGGTTATGGTTTATAACTCACTCTCTTATAACGTCAACGCAAAACATCAGGAAATAAAAAATTATAAATCCTGCTTTAAAGAAGGCTCGTTTACAAGAAATACGTGTTAGTTTTTTCCTCGGTTTTTTCAGTTCTTGTGACTTGTATGCTGCTCGCGTGTTATAATTTCTCAGTTGTTAGATGAAACATTGTATGCTACTCGTGTGTTATGTTTTCTAAGTCACTCGAGAAATTATACCACTCGGCCTGACGGCCTCGTGGTATAAATTTTTCTCGTGTGACTTATTTTCAACATAACACACTAGTACCATTTTTGGTTTTTAAATAAAAGATTGACATTGATAAATAATTCACCCATAAAAAATATCAGATGCTTTTTAATAGCTGAAAAAGTGGGGATGAGTGTCAACTTCCAAGAGAAAAGAAAAGAAACTTCCGCGTTTACTTTTTGTCTGGCAATCGAGAGAATAAAAGGTTTTGTTGTGAAAATAACGCTGACAAATCGCCAGACGGTAATCACAGTTCGAAATCGAGTTTTGCGGCGAAACATTCTGTGAACATTTCGAACAGGGAGTATGCATTAAAACCACCTATATTCTCATCAACAAATTAGCCAGATTCAGCCCTCGAAATTCCAGATAAAAAGAAAATGACTCCGCTAAACTCAGGGTCTATAAATTTAAGTCTCATTTTCAAATGATATGTTCTTTAAACCTGAAATTTTTACAGTATTTTTCCTCTTGTAACCTCTAAGTGGATATACCGTATATCCCTACTATAGCTACACTTAAACTTACCAGGCAGCTCAATCGTAGGTGAGCTTCCTGCTTTCAAAGGTGCTTTGGGTAGCAATTTATTAATACAAAATGGTGAAAAATGATTTGCACATATTCTGTAATTCTTATACACTTGTTGTGGACGTAGCAGTTTTAATTTCTCATTCCCTATCCAAGAAATCCAGATTGTAAATATCTGTAACAGATAAATATTATTTAAAAAGGGGAAAAACGTTGTAGTAGCCCAATGTGCCTGGAATCAGCCTTAACTGGAGCCATAAATATATTTTACTAGCATAATGTGCGATCGTGAAATTGATTTTTTTGAACCCATATCCTATCCATAGACTGGTCACTGGGTTACATTTGCCTTACCTAAACTCTATTAAAGTGGCGTATGGTGAGGTAGGGAAAACTCACCGCAGCTGCCAATGGTAAAATCGGCTACCTAGGACAAAATTATGCAAGAGTCCTGGTTCTGAACGCCTCGAGCCCGGAAAATATTACTGACCAAAAGCCTACCGCAGGGTCCGCCGGAGGCGATAGTTCTTATCGGGTGCCACGCCGAAAAACATTTATCTTAAGCCTTAAATAGTTATTAACGTTATACCTAAGGCCGATAAGTAGCAAATAACGGTCGGTCCGGGCTGAAGTCATATGTTATATTAAGATAACAGTACAGTATCATGAAAAAAATAATGGGTGTATTGAACATGTCGTCGTGAAATACGAATAACTTCAAAAAATCCCCCCCTCGGACGCCTTGAAAGAAGAAATTCGGAAACATCCGAACCGATAAAAGCCCTACTCGCGGGAAGCGAGAAAATTTTCGGGCGTGACGCCCAAATTTTTACCCTAAAAGTCGTTAAAAAACACGCTTCAGTCACAATAGTATATTAAAGTATAAGTGGATATAAGGGTCTTTAAAACACGCGTGATTTTTCGAGCACGACGGCGCAGCCGGAGTGCTCGAAATAGAGCAAATGTTTTAAAGACCAGTTATCCATGAAAACTTTACACTATTTTTTTTTATTGGTATATGTTTAAATCAAAAATTACTAATAATTGTAGAATGCTAAATTCGTTGACACTTGTTATATTTCATTTGACGTTATCTACAAGTACCTACTCCTGACAAATTAATAATTAAAAAGTTGACATTTAGGCTTTACCTACTTTTCTTGGGTTGTTGATGTTGTCATGATAACTTTAAAACACGCGCGTTTTTGAATGTTGGATTTAAACACGCTGAGGAGTACTTTAAATATGTAAAATGGGTTATCAATAAAAAAAAAATCTTTTGATGGCACATACGCGAAAATTAAAAAATATAAGCTGTGCTTTCCACACTTCCATGGACCGCACGCCACTATGTATTCGGACTAGGTACTAGAATATCTATCTTAATTCCTTATCCATTTAGATTTTAAAGAGTATCTAGTGAAACTAATGTTACATGCAAATTGCAAGTTAAGATAATATCAACACAAAAGTGGCCTGTCATAGGGCTGAGGTACTTACCGATTCATCCAAATATGGAAATCTAAACATCATGCAACTCTTATTGGAGTTCTTGCATGAAGAAACACAACAGTAAAACATGACGAACACAGACCACAGATGACAATCATAAAAATTAATAAAATTATTTATTAAAATTGAAATTGACGAGTAGATGACGTATTATGCATATGATGTTTAAAGGACGTCGAAAAACGGCGATATGGGCGCACAGCGGTTTAGTCACGAACTAAAAAAAAAAAGTGGAGGGGATGAATCTAGTGAATGTTCTATTTAAGAATTTATTTTCCACTTAACTATTATAGATCCATAATACCAAGGAAACGAAATACGTTAACATACCTATAACAACCTGAAGGCATTATAAGCCCAGCGGGAGCTATGATCCATAACGCCCGCTTATAATACCCTGAGGTATTTTTGTTGCTGTTGTTTTATTAATTTGCACTTTACCCTAGGCAGTCACTAAATGCCCGACCGAAAATAATTTTCGGCCTGGCCAGTATTCGAACCCGGTCTACCATCAACGTTTCCCATGTAATCCAGCGCGTTAACCCACACGACCACCACCGCTGCCTTGCTTTATGATATGTTTATGGATATATTAATTTATTTCGTTTCTAGGTACAGGTCACAGGTACAGGTACATGTCAAAATACAAAACAATATCCTGTCACACAAGTTTAACTAATTTTGTTAATACAAATCGATGAAAGAACATTGTGTTGAGTAGAAAATAATGCATTGTATGCACCACGGGGATTTTAAGATTATAATGCCCTTCAGGCGAAATATATCCCTCGGGCTAGTTTCGCCTTCGGGCATTATAATCTACATAATCCCCTTGGTACATAAATAGCTATTATGAATCACTTTTCTATGGGAAACCGGCCGTTCCTATGACATTTTGCCAGTGTAAAACACTCTAGTGTAATAGTCATCTATCAAACGCAGAGTGGGTGGGTTGTGGTTCTCGAACCTAGCTGATTGATTGTTGATGATGCGCAAGTGAGGTTATGTTGTCTTGGCCAGAATGATTTTATCGGATTTTGTATTTTTGTGTGTGTTTAGGTCGTTTAGGTATTGTGTTAATAGACGGATCTCCTATTATCTGGACTGCGCGCGTCGCTTGTAGGCTGCAGGTGAGCGTGCAATGAGAAGCAAGTTTGTTACAGTCTTGCGTCATATTCCTATTCAGGGGCCAGTTCAGAATAAATCGTTCCTTCTTTCTTTGTAACGTGTAATTCGACAAAAAGCAAACTAATACTTTACATATTACTTGAACTCACCGCAGTGTCGTTTAAGGTTATGTTAGATTAGACTTGACATATTCCTTTGCAATTTCATTGTCCGATGTTGCCGGATGAAACATTTATCAAAATAAAAGTGCAAACGATGTTAATATACACTTTCCAAGCGCTTCTTTTATCTGATTTGAGGCGTTGTAAAACACTTGACACTATATCACTTCTTTAATGTTATAATGTTCGATTTGTATTTAGTTGGGGAGCTGGCGTCAAAAACATGCAAGAGTTTTCGCAAGGCGGATATTTTCAAAATAGGTCGTACTTTAGTGCTAGAATGCTAGTGTACAGTCAGCACTCACAGTTCCGGGACAGCTGGCTCTGGGACGCGGGCAAAGTTGTAATTTTAACAAGCATCTAAACTGTTTTCTCAAAGCTCAAAATTTATAGAAATTTTGCACATTATCTGTTTGAAGGTCACAGATAACGTATGTAAATCGTCAGACGTCTAGTTCGTTGCAAAAAGGGGGTCAGACGTCCTCAAAGTTTTTATTTTATGGCATTTTCTTCAAATATATTTGTCAAATACCTGCAAAAATATATTTTGACAGGACACCGAAGAAAATGCCATAAAATAAAAACTTTGAGGACGTTTGACCCCCTTTTTGCAACGAACTAGACGTCTGACGATTTACATACATTATCTGTGACCTTCAAACAGATAATGTGCAAAATTTCTATAAATTTTGAGCTTTGAGAAAACAGTTTAGATGCTTCTTAAAATTACAACTTTGCCCGCGTCCCAGAGCCAGCTGTCCCGGAATTGTGAGTGCTGACTGTACACTAGCATTCTAGCACTAAAGTACGACCTATTTTGAAAATATCCGCCTTGCGAAAACTCTTGCATGTTTTTGGCGCCACCTCCTGGACTAATTGTCTACATTTGTTCTGCAACAATACAATCTGGCTACACTGAACCTACGAGTTGCGCGCGCATGTCATCTCTTATTACTTTCTAACTTGTCTTTATTACAATTAAGCTCTTTTTTTCTATTTATGCGAGACAGGTCAATCAAAATGCCAGCGATTTGCATCGTAATTGGGTGTGGCAGTCGAGGTAACAAGAATAATATGAAATTTTATCTACAAGCGTGCGGTAACTAAGGTATATTACACGATTTTGCGTGCGGTAAGTACCATATTACCGCACGGCGTGCGGTAATATTATTACCGCATGCTCTACCTACATAGGTACGTACCTTCAATTACCTACCAGAAATATATTACCTACCTATCACCTAAATTCTACCTGTCCACTGTCAAAGGTGACAGACGCAATTTTATTTTCTATAATTTTTTAAATTTTTGCCGATATTTTGTTACCGCACTCTTGTAGATAAAATACTGTATATAATACGTATGGTAATTAGGTTATTACTGCCCTTAGAGATTGCAACCTCGCCTCACCGGCTCGGTTTGCAAACTTCTCTCGCGTGCGGTAATAACCTAGTTACCACACTTATTATATAATATACTATTATTCAGTTCCTGCTATTTTAAATCATCAACTTTTGACCTACAAACATGGATTATCAAAACTACGCAGCGCCTTATGAATTGCTGCAATTAAAAGAAAGGATCTAACAGAGGCTCGATTGTCCCTTAATAATAATACCTTAAGATATTCACTCTCCCTCTCAGAATTTATTAATAAATTGAAAAATACGTAGAAACACTATAAAAACTATAAAATTCACTTTGAAAACAACAAGGTCCAGAACACTAAAAAATACGTAGAAATACTAAAGACTATAAAATTCACTATAAAAACAACAATGACCAAAACCAATGAGAAATACGTAGAAACACATAAAAATCACTTCGAAAGCAACAAGGGTCAGAACACAAATGCTCTCCTTATGAAAGTCACCGGCTTGTCACCGCAATATTTGACTCATGATTTGACCTGAACGGCCATATAAAATCACGTGATTGAGATTGTCTAATAATATGAAATTGAAAATAATGGAATTTTTATTAATCATTGTGAAACTAATCAAGTAGTCTCCTATGTAAAGGCATGTAACATCCGTTGAGGCTGACTTGGGTGTTGAGACAATGGTCACTATTTTGAGGTTTCTTGCTAATTCCAATGTCCTCGAGGAACTGGAGTCTATTGAAATTCTTTGATGAAACTGCTCTAATGATCTTTGAGTTGGACTGAGGGTCGAAGTTATGTTTTGAGGTGGGGATGTGCAGGTATCCTTTAAAACCACAAACCAATTGGGTTCTCAGCTGATCAATACAAAAGATAGGGTGGATCCACTCACAAAAAGTGGAATCTACAGACTCTCTTGTGGTTCTTGTAACTGTTCTTATATAGGCAGGACTTGCAGAGCTTTGAAAACTCTCATTAACGAACACATGTCCAGAACCAACTCAGTCTTTGGTGAGCACATCTGCACCTCAAAACATAACTTCGACCTTCGACCCTCAGTCCAACTCAAAGATCATAACCTAGGAGACTACTTGTAGTACGGTTGCTTAGCGAAAAAAAAAACACCATTTGATGATACAAGCATGAAATTTGGCAAAGTTACTAAGTAGACCATTTTAATCGATTTGAGTCGAGGACCCATCGACTTTTCTCGTTGGTACTAAAAAAATCGCAATTTTTTCAAAATGACGGTCAATTTTTTAATTCAAATTTTTATTCTGGGTAGACAAGCGTGATTATACTCTAGTCCATATATTTCGGGAAAAAATGAAAACATGTTTAAGACCGCTGTGATCTTTGGATGGCCTCAAAAAAGTCAATTATGGTAAAAAAAAATAATTTTTTGAAAATAGCTGCTAAATTTTCAAAGTTAAAGTTTGTCTTAGCAATGCAGGCATGATTATAGTTTATTGTATATAATTTGAGGAAGAACATTTCAAAAAATATAGTTTTAGACCGATATGACGTCATATCACCTTGAAAAATATCAACAAATATATTTTGTTGTAAATAATTTAAAGATGAGGATTTCAAAAAATGTATTTATACAAAATTTGTATCCATACGAAACTGAAGTCAACAAACTTTTTGCAGAGAATAGGGAATTTGCATGAAATAACAATCATTACATTGTGTCCCGGTTTATTCACCTTCTGATAAACTGTCAAGTATGCAATCTAACGGATAAAAACGCACTCTGTAATCCGTGTGGTCGGCCAGTTATCCGCCGACCCATGGGATTATAGAACAGTGAATTTATCTTGCAGATAGTTACCAGCAAGTTTATCTGACGAGGAATAACCTGGCCCGATCGAATAAATGGAAGGTACAGATGTTAATAAGGACATTTTTGCCAAATGTTTTGTATTGTATTTTATTCAAAAATACAATTCTTACGAATTTTTGAAAATGATGTTGCCGTCTCTACTCGCACTGACTTAATATACTGATACTACGGAATGACGTCACATCGTATTAGTCTTTTTACTGCTGTAACTTTGTTAATTTTGAAGATATTCAAATTTTGTTTGCACAGATCAGTTCTGAACGTTTTGAGGAATTAATTCAAAAACTAAAAAAAAAAGGTCAAGTTCCCTATTAATATGAAGTGATTATCAAAAATAAATCTTTTTTGCTTTTACAACTTCAGCTAAGCTTCAAAAAATATTATTTGGCTATATGGGTAATACGGGATCATTTACCAGGATATTCTTGCATGTTTCAAAACTTTTTATAAATTCCACATCATGAATTATTTTCTTGTCCTTTTTCAAACATATCGTCATTGGTTTCATTAATTTAGCAAAATTCTTAATGAATTTTCGGTAGTAACCTACCAATCCTAAGAAAGATTTTATCTCTTTGACAGTTCTTGGAATTGGAAATTCCGTTATTGCCATTATTTTGTTCGGATTAGGTTTTATACCGTTTGGCGTTATTACATGTCCCAAAAATTCTACTGTTCTTTGTAAAAATACAGACTTATCGAGTTGAATTTCTAGATTATATTGTTGTAATCTTTCAAATACTTGTTTAAGGTTTTTCACATACTCTTGAAGTGAAGTGGAAAATATGATGTCATCCATATATACAAGACATATTTTATTTTGAAATCCAGATAACACATTATCCATGGCTCGTTGGAAGGTTGCTGGTGCATTTTTGAGTCCGAATGACATTCAAATAAACTCATAGTGTCCATATTCAACATTAAATGCCGTCTTAGGTATAGAGTTTGGATGCATCTCTACTTGATGGAATCCAGATGCGAGATCCAATGTTGTGAAATAATTGTTTCGTCCTAATTTATCCAATAAATCTGAAATGTTAGGTATTGGGTACCTATCGTCGGTAGTTTTCTCGTTGACTTTGCGATAATCCACCACCATTCTCCATTTCTGTATGCCAGAAGCAACTTTCTTTTTTGGCACTATCCATAATGGTGAGGACCATGGGCTACACGATGGTTGAATTATATGTTCTTCTAACATTTTTTTTTTTTTGCTGGTTAACCTCGTTTTTATGTTTATGAGGATACCTATAAGTTTTTGTATGGACGGGTATTTCATCTGACGTTCTGATTTCATGTTTAACCTTATTCGAGAAGGTTAACTTATCATCGGGTTTATGAAAAATCTTCGGAAACGCCCTTACTACATTCTGTAATGCATTTAATTCCTCTTTATATAAATGCTGAGTACGTAAAAATTCTATTGGATTATTATCATATTCATGTGGGTATAACGACGTTACTTGTTCTATATTAAATGTCTCAAAAGCATCTTCATTATAAATAAAACTTACTTCTGCTAGGTCATCTTTATGCGTAGTTAGAAAAAAAGGTTTATCTGTTAGATTATGCAATTCTAACAATGGTGTTCCGTTTGTAACCTTAGCTATTGTTTCTGGTATCATGTATTTCTCCGTTTTTACTTGAGGTATTAGAATCTCAGTATTTTCAAGGATGTCTGTATTAAAATGACAAAGTTTAACAGTTTTTGCTGAAATTTCTAAATTTTGGGTATCAAAGTCTGTTCTAAATTGAAATGGAATTGTTATTTCTTCATTACTAAGGCACATATTAGAAAAGTCAATATTCAAATTATTTTATGTGAAGCTTTAATTCCTATAATACCATCAAAATAATCGTGAAAATTATACATTATCATATCAATATCTTGATCAATATTAAATTCATGTAAAATTGGAATTCTCACTTTACTATGGGCTTTTCTAGTTCCCATACATGTAGTAAGTTTATTTAAAGAGTTTACTATAAAATCTGGGAAGTATTCTATCTACTATTGAAGGTCTTAGTAGTGAAGCATAACTACCTGTGTCTATTAAAAGCCTACAAGGTGGATCAAAAGTTTCAATAAAAGGTAGTTGATTGAATTGGTATTCATTTAAAGTCAATGCTGATTGTTGGATTCCAAGGGTAGTGTCTTTCATCAGAGCTTTCTTGGTAATTTTGACTTGTTTGATCGTCATTTATTTCTGAGTTGTCAAATATTTCTCCGAATTCTGAACTTTCATAGTTCTCAGAAATTTCGTTTGGTTCTTGTAATTGAATTCCGTATATATTATTTATTTCCTAAATGGTGTATTTTGAAGGACCTGCTTCATTTTCAGCTACAAGAGTATTTTCAACTGCTAACAAATTGCTGTCACGCATTATTTTTGAAGTAATTTTGTGATTAAGAGCTTTCAATTTTTCTAATTATTCATAAATTGATTCCTTTTGGTTTCTTGATGCATACATTAATTCTTGAATCAAATTTTAACGAGAATAAGGATCTCCATATTTAATTCTTAGAGCTCCCTTAATATCTATCCATGATTTTATATCTGGTCGTGTCATCAAAAAATTTCCAGCATCATTGATAAGCTTTGGATAAGCTTTGATTTTATCGCAGTTATTACATATTCTTTTTGGGCAGAGTCCCCTAAATAATAAGTGTGATAAAATTCATCAATATTACTAATGAAATACTCTAGATATTGAGTTTCGCCACCAAAAGGCTTCAAAAGTTGAACTATTTATTGACTTCAAATTTTCACCCATGTTTCTGTTTTGTTTTATTGATTGAATATTAGGTCTTAATTGATATAATTGACTTAGATATTCTTCAGTACCGTAGGATGGTGTTACTTTGCAACAAGTTTTTGATACTTGACAAAGAAAATCACCTAAATTATGATGCCATATTCAAGTGGCTGATATATGTACTACATTTGGATGTTACCTAACGAATCAGGTTATAATTTTTGAAAAAAGTACAGACAGATATATTTTTTAAAAATTCAAAATGTGTGTAAAGTTTCCCTCCAATGGTGTGAAATTACACACTGGTTTAATGTGTTGGGTTTTTCAATGTTTGTGCGTTCTGAGGGTGACTTTACACAATATTTATGTTTTAATAGTTATTTATGATATAAGTGTTAAAAGTACATTTTTAAGGCACGCATGTGAAAGTTTGCAGAATGAGCGAAGCGAATTCTGTAATTCACATAAGTGCCTTAAAAATACTTTTAACACAAATATCATACAATATTTTTTCTACAAACGGCCATAAAAAGCAATAACCAGTAACAAATTGGATTTTTAAATGATTATTTCATTCATTATAAAATAGACCAATCAGACAACGTCATTTTTTGAATAAATTTTGTTTAAATAAGTGATTATTTCACAAGACCTTGTTTATCAGCGATTAAATTTGTGTTTACCTTTTTTTGACAGAATTTTGATAGAAATATTCTGACATTTTATAATAAATAGAACTCTTTGGATAAGATTGACGCCAACAATTCAATCCTAATTATTCAGGAAATAATCTAGCCGTATACCACTCGACCTATAAATTTAAATGGATTAAACTATCCAAATATTTTTTGCATAATTTTGCTTTTTGGCAAATAGTTTGATGCACAATAACTTAAATATTATATAAATATACAGGGTGACTGGTAAGTGGACGTATTCCTTTGAGGAGATGACATTAGAGCCTATTTGCTACCGATTAAACACTATTTACCTCTATACCATTCTTAACGGTTTTCGCGATATTTTCATTTTTCTAATTTTTATAAAATTCACTACCTTATGAGGCAAATATTTAAAATTAACGAAAATAACAAGGACCTTTCTGAAAGTCGTGTTTTAAATTTTAAGCTGACACACTGACAAAAATATCAGCATTGAAAATTATCGAAACACTAATGTTAACTATTGAGTTATTGCGGTTTAAACTTAACTTTTCTTGTTAAGTTTCTAACTAATGACTTATTTAACCCTAAAAATATCGAAAATTTCATAGTACTTCAAACGTACAAATAATTGGCAAAAGTACTCCATTTTATTGTCTCCAAGATAAGGTACATTATTTCAGAATTAGCTTTTTGCTTTATTGTTAAATAAATTATTTTTATTTTAAGGAGAGACGATATAATTTTCAACAGAATTCTAATTTATACCTGTTTTGGATATCAAGTGTTGCAATAAAAATTTTATCAATTTTTTTACTAGCTAATAGTAATAGTTATTAGTAAAGAAGAAGTAATTACTATTTTCTGCTTGAAAATTTTGAAATTTGCATAATAAATTACTGGCACTTTATTGCCAAGCATTCTTGAATGCACTCTCTTCCAAATAAAGTCTGTTTCTTTTTTGAAGATAATTCCCAAGTCAAAAATTCACTACCAATGTTGGCAACACAAGCTCTTTCTAGATAAAAAATTTGAAAGCATTGACAATTTTACATTGTATCGCCAACATAATGTAAGTGTGACTTTTATCTTTGAAAAAAAAAACAATATTTACCATTTGAAAAAATGTATTTCCTACCTTATAATAAAAAAAAAACAACATTCTCCTAATAAAAAAAAAAACAACATTCTCAAAATTAAATGAAAAAACTTTTCCAACAAGTGATGTAATTAATTTTCAAAATGACTACCCCCATTCCTTATGCAATCACGAGCCCGTCTTCTTACTTCTGTCCTGGTTACTCGATTTGAAAAGTTCTGTCGCAATATCGCAACCCCATTCTGTATCCTTTCAATCAGTTCTTCGCGCGTATTTACCTCCGTGGCATATACGATTTCTTTCAGGTGCCCCCATACATAAAAATCTAATGGAGTTAAATCAGGGCTCCTAGCAGGCCATGGAATGGGACCACCCCTTCCAATCCATCTATTCGGAAACCTTTGCTCTAAGAGTTCCCGTATTGTAAGACGATAATGTGCAGGACATCCGTCATGCTGGAAGATCATCTCTTGCCTGTTCGCTAGAGGGACATTTTCTAGTAGCTCATACAAGTTGTTACGTAAAAATTCTTCATAATTTTCACCGTTAAGGTTATCCGGTAAAAAATGAGGTCCAATTAAATTATTGGCGATAACTCCCATCCATACATTGACACTAAATTTTCTTTGGAAACTAACTTGCTTCTTCTGATGCGGATTATCTTCGGCCCAGTAGTGCAAATTATGAAAATTTGTTATTCCTTCTCTGCTAAATTTTGATTCATCGGTCCATAAAATTCTTGTTAAAAATGAAGCATCCTCAATATCCGCATGGAGAATAAATCTGCAGAATTGAACTCTGCGCGCCGGATCACCCTCGTCTAGTCCTTGCACAGGAGTGTGATGAAATGGGTGAAGACCATTTTGATGAATCACTGACCAGACCTTCCATTGTGAAACACCCAGCTGTCGGGAAATTTTTCTGGTGCTTGTTGTTGGACCTTCTTCAAGTAGTCTCAAAATTTCACCATCAATGTTAACGTCTGCAGGAGGAGCTCCTACGCGTTCTACTCGTTGAAGGCTGCCAGATTCTGAAATGCGACGGTAAGTTGCACCAAACACACTAACATGTGGAATGCGCCTATTTGGGAAGCGACGTACATATTCTCTTTGAGCTTCAGCTGCATTTCCATTGGAAAAACCATAAATAAATAAAATGTCCGCATATTCAGCATAGCTAAACGTTGCCATTTTAGATAGAAGTTAACAGCGAAAGACTATCATCAGAACTATTTAAATCAAAACTTTGGACGAAAAACTGAAACTAAATTTTGTTATTGTTTATTATTATTAATTCAAAAAATGGAAAAATGCGTATGGTATACCTGTTGATAAATATCAACATGATTGGCGAGTATCACACCAAATTGCAATAAGAAAAGACTGGAAAATAATGTTGCTTACTTAGTCTGAACTTACAATTCTTCTAAATGCGAGAATAAAACCGTGACTCCTACAAATGAAAATTATGAAATCAACAATAAAACAACCTTATTTTAAAGACAATAAAATAGAGAATTTTTAACAATCATTTTTACGTTTGGTGGACTAAAGTGCGTTTTTTTTTTTAAAGATAAAAGTCAAACTGACATTATGTTGGCAATACAATGTAAAATTGTCAATGCTTTCAAATTTTTCATGTAGAAAAGGCTTGTGTTGCCAACATAGTTACTAAATTTTTGACTTGGGGAATTATCTTTTAAAAAAAAACACACTTTATGAAGTTTTCGAAATTTTTCAGCATAAAGAAACCATTAATTCGCAGAATTCAGTTCTGCAGATTTATTCTGAATTCGGATGTTGAGGATGCTACAATATTAGAGAAGGAATAACAAATTTTGATTTTTTACCTGATAACCTTAACGGTGAAAATTATGAAGAATTTTCACGTAACAACTTGTATGAGCTACTACAAGATGTCCCTTTAGCGAACAGGCAAACAGATGATCTTCCAGCTTGACGGATGTCCTGCACACTATCGTCTAACAATAAGGGCACTCTTAGACCAAAGGATTCCGAATAGATGGATTGGAAGAGGTGGACCCATACCATGGCCTGTTAGGAGCCCTGATTTAACTCCTGTTGCGATATTGCGACAGAACTTTTCAAATCGAGTAACCAGGACAGAAATACGAAGACGGGCTCGTAATTGCATAAGGAATGGGGTTAGTCATTTTGAAAATTAATGAGTTATTGATTAAATTGTATCAAAAAGTTTTTCCATTTCATTTTGAGAATGTTGTTTTTTTTATTATGATAGGAAATACATTTTTTCAAATGGTAATTATTGTTTTATTATGGAACGAAAAAATTAGGTGCCAATTGTGAACTATTTGAAAGAGAATGCATTCAACAATGCTTGGCCATAGAGTGCCAGTAATTTATTATGAAAATTTCAAAATTTTCAAGCAGAAAATAATAATTACTTCTTTACTAAAAACTATTACTATTAGCTACTAAAAAATTTGATAAAATTTTTATTGCAACACTTGATATCCAAAACAGGTATAAATTAGAATTCTGTTGAAAATTATATCGTCTCTCCTTAAAATAAAAATAATTTATTTAACAAGAAAGCAAAAAGCTAATTCTGAAATAATGTACCTTATCTTGGAGACAATAAAATGGAGTACTTTTGCCAATTATTTGTACGTTTGAAGTACTATGAAATTTTCGATATTTTTAGGGTTAAATAAGTCATTAGTTAGAAACTTAACAAGAAAAGTTAAGTTTAAACCGCAATAACTCAATAGTTAACATTAGTGTTTCGATAATTTTCAATGCTGATCTTTTTGTCAGTGTGTCAGCTTAAAATTTAAAACACGACTTTCAGAAAGGTCCTTATTATTTTCGTTAATTTTAAATATTTGCCTCATAAGGTAGTGAATTTTATAAAAATTAGAAAAATGAAAATATCGCGAAAACCGTTAAGAATGGTATAGAGGTAAATAGTGTTTAATCGGTAGCAAATAGGCTCTAATGTCATCTCCTCAAAGGAATACGTCCACTTACCAGTCACCCTGTATATAAATTTTATTAAGTTATTGTGCATTCAACTATTTTCCAAGCAAAATCATGCTCAAAATATGTTGGATAGTTTAATCGATTAAATTCAAAGCTCTTGTGATATAATATATGAACACAGAACATATCACCTATAGAAAAATATCTCAAATGGGAAAATCGCGACGAAGGTTTTTAGTTAGGTTTTTAGTCAACGATGGCGACACTGTCGGAAGATAAGAGAAATTTACAGGTATCTGTGGTGTGGACAGTGATTTGTGTTGGTTGGTTTTGTCATTTATTTTGTCATTTTAAAAGTCAAAATTTGAATTTTTAAATTTAAATTGTGTTATGATTGTGTTGTTGTAAACTATGGTCCCCACGCGCGTTAAAGTGAAAATTCAAAAAGTTTTGGTTGAAAAAAACCCTAATTTTTGTTCGTATTTTTTTGTATTTACTCGTTTGTTTCGTTTCGTTCGTATTTGTATTTATTTATTCGTATTTACTTTGCGATCTACCTATAGCTGCGTGTCGCTTGCTAATTTACTAACTCTTTTTGCACTATGTTCGACATCGGAAACTTCCTGCCAGTCATAGTTTTCAAAAAAATGAAGCGAAAAGAGCTAAAAGGAGTCAGCAAACCAAATGCAGTTGAACATTAAAAATTATTTAAAAATAATAAAAATATATGAAAAAAATCAATTCGCCTTTTTGTCAAGAATGCTCGATTAGTTGGATTTTCAGTCAACGATGTCGCTGTAATTCATAACCGGTACATAACATTGTAGATACTTTTCTAGAGGTGATATGTTCTGTGATATATTAATAATAATTTGTGTGTGACATTTGTCAAAAAGTCCAAACAACCAGCACCTTGTTTTACAGGTAATGAAATGTCTTGTCAGTTTCTTGGAAGTCTGTCGTGGTCAGTACTGCTTTTTGCTTAAAATGCAACAAAATACAGAAGAAAAAGAGGAGAACCCCCAGGAGAACGAGTATTCCGTCTTTGTTAGGTATATTATCATTTGCATATCATTGGGAAGGACAGAACCAGGGACGGAGCCATGGGGGGGGGCTTCCCGAATTCCTGAAATATATCGAAAGTTGGGAAAACTTGGATGAAAAATTTAAAGTTGGGAAAAATTGGTAGACAAAAATTTGCGCACCTTATTTGCGAGGACTGATTAAAATTAACATTAGGATCGTGTCACGTGTCGTAATGAATTGCAAAATCACCGGACAACAGAATGACGAAATCCCAATGGTCGCGGCGATTTCTTGCATCGCACTTTGTACTGTACTAGCGCCACTTGTCTGTGGCAGGGGCACGTAACACTTGTGGCAGTAGTAGCACTAGCACCACTAGCGCTATAGTGTATTAGATAATCCAAATTTGTTATATTATGTTGCCTTCCGCGTTCTGCGCATTCTTCACTCGCTATTCAGATTTCAGCAGAACTCTGAATCCTGGTGCTCTTGAGTTGAAGAAATAGTTTTTGTTTTTTTCAAACTTTTTTCTTATACCTACACGTTTTTGTCGTTTTTTTATACAGTTGTTATTTTATTTGATTATTATTTGTAGGTCTAGTCTGGAATATATACATGTCAAACTTTTTATCAGTTTTTAAAGTGAAACTTCTTGAGGCCGGAACACATCTGTCATGCATTCTTCCGATCCGACTCCGATCATACAATCAGGATCCTTATTCTTGGAACGAGTGTTCCGTCTTTCTCAATTATATCCAACTGATAATAGGATTGTATGATCGGAGTCCGATCGGAAGAATGCATGATAGTTGTGTCCCGGCCTTTAGGCGGCGGTCTGATATTTCGACGAGAATATGGAGAGTTATTTAAAAGACGCATCACGTAACGTCACGTTTTGGCAAATTTCGTTACACGAGAGACGAGAGAGAAGGAAGATATAACGTAGACTGTAGAGAGACGGCGAAAGCGAGTCAATGAAAATGACACGAGGAACGCTTGACACAATCCAAGGATTATAAGCAAAGAGGATTGCCAAATGCTGATACCCTTGTATCTTGTATGATACCTATTAGGCTCGGCGCAAAATGAGGACGCAGCTTAGTGACGTGAGACAGCGTGAGTCACGGCGAGTTTTTGTGAACAGTAAGAATCAATGTAAGAATAGACTTCACAGCGACCAGCAGCGTGAAGTGACGCAGATTTGGTCCTGCGGAACGCAGTGTACTTGCCGCAGTTTTTCTCGTAGAGTCACGGTGCGTGTTTTGAATGTTACAAAAATTAATTGAGGCCGTGCGGATTCGACAAGTTTTGTATGATACAACCCATAGAGACTATATGCGAACAAAACTAAAATCTGAAAAGCAGCAGCAAAGTTTAGCAGCAGCTACCATTTTATCTGCACTGTGGGTCTGCCTACAAAGTGAAAAGTGCCATTGTAATTGCGCGGTTACTCTTGTCAAGCGCCGATACCCTTGTGACGTCAATACAGATGCGCGTTTATCTTTATATAGCCTTCTGTCTCTATACCTCGACTCATGCGCTGAGTCCAAAAGTTCTATGAGGAAAGGAATAGTTTTTAAGAATTTTCACTTCTTAACACGTGTACGATGCTACATTCGATTTCTTTTATGTTGTAATAAAGTTGGGAAACTTAGGAATGTCACCCCCCCCCCCCCCCCCCCCCAAACATGAGGCCTTCGCTACGTCCCTGGACAGGACACTCGTTCTCCTGGGAACGCTGCTCCCTGTTTCAAGAATAAGGACCCTCGCCTTGACGTAGGCTGTTTAAACAGTTGGCGACTTAAATCGAATTTTCGCGACGAATGTAGTGCATCCAAGGACCAACCATAGTTTGTCTGTGACGTCATGAGTTTGAACGCTGGCTAGGAGCTGCGCCCATGCTTCCGTCAAACTACGTTCACTATGACGTCATAAGTTTCTCGCGAAAGCGTTTGTGTTAAGACTGAAGACACAATGACAAATACAAGGTACAAGTGACAAGAGACAAAAATATAATGACACGTGTATCAATGCTATAACCCAGAATAAATGGATACAAGATACAATTTACTTGCCATGCCACGATACAAAATCTCGATTTTTTGGTATTTTGTATCTGTCTCTTGTACGTACCTTGTATTTGCCATTGTGTCTTCAGCCTTATGAAATCATGGTAGTTCGTTGCGAAAATTCTGTTTTAGTTATGACGTCGGAAATGGTGACACGTTAATATGGCGACGATTACCAAAAACGAGGCCGATAAGCAATCCTGCCAATCATGTAGGTGTGTACCATCCCACTACTTCCCAGTCGGTCCCAGCCCAGTCCAGCCTGCTCGACAATCGACAATGAAAATGCAAAATTTGGCAATCGGAACTGGCAACGTTGTAAGAAAAAACATACATATTGGCAATCGGCAACATTGAAAAGCAAAACAAGGAAGATGCACATTTTGTGCCAGATATGCCCACTTTTTATACTATCAAATGCACATTTACAAATTCTCTCGGAACATCCCTGAAAATATACATGAGGCGGCCAATCGGGCTACCTCAGTTGTTCAAATTTCACCATTAATATCAATGTAAATAACTAAAAATACAAACTTTTTTTGACGTTCGCTCTCACAATTTGATGTTTCATTTTTAACACTAGTGTTATAAAGACTTTATGGCACTAGTGCGATAAAGTAACATTTTTAATGCTTCGGGGGGTGTTAAAAATTGCATTTTTAACACGTTTGTAGAAAAAAAAGTTTTAAAGGTAACCTACCTACCCTGTGATTTTTTTTTTGAATGAGAAACATCATAAACGTAGAAAATAAAACAAAATACCCTTCAAGGCACAAAAATAATATATATTGGTCAAAAAATAAATAATATTCTCTCTAAATAAACACCAAATAATAGAAATAAAAAAAACTAGAATATTCTTTGGAAAGCAGGTACACTTCAACTTAAATATTGAAAGAACAAAAGTTTTTCAGGAACTTAAAAGTAAATCAAACGCCGTTAACGGACTACCGAATTCTGCCGCCGCCAAGAGAACATCAACAAAATGTCATTCTTCCAACTCTGTAAGAAGTGTGGGACCGCCAACACTATTGGTGTGCTTGGCCTTTATCTTATTCCATAGGGTTTTCCATGGTATTCCAAACTTGGTAGCAGCTTCTCTATAGGAAGATCCGTTTCTTACTGATTGCATAGCGCGTTCAAGGGATTCAACGCTATAATTTTTGTAAGGGCGGCTACCAACCCTTTTCTTAAAAATACGGCCATTTTCAAATTTTCCTGAAAAAAAATAAATGTGTAAAGTCACACTACCTTCGGAAATTTAAAATATTTTTACCATGTTTATGATTGAGTTTCTGAAATACCTTGAAATGTGTTCATAAAGGAAGCTGTGGATCCCTTAGCTTTTGTCCTTCGTGCGAGAACGTCAAAATGCACAATTTATTTATGTTTACATTACAAAGTAACGAAAACCACTAAACCACCAGTTGCTGGGGCAGACATGTTTCAGCAAGTATTGTGTTGCAAAAAATTTGTTACATTGTCACATTTCAAAAATATTAATTTTAAGAAAAAAATATACATGTCTGTGTAAAGTTCTCCGAAAGTTGCAATGTCACACCATCCTACGGTATCTGATTCAGATTCAGACATAAAATAAAACTTTAATTAAACAAGCTTTACTTTAGAATTAAAAATTAAAGATTAAAATAATAAGATTAAAGAATGTTATATCCAAAAATAAAAATTGATTTTTTAATTGATTTTCTTGAAAAATAGGTTTAAACCTTCGCAAAAGAATCCAAGAAAAATCCAAAAGTAACTCTTAAATATGAAACACCAATAACAAAATATTAGGGAAAGGTTTACTTACTAGGCTCGATGCTAATAACAGTAACACTCTCATTGTTTATACGTTGGTTCTCGATGTCCAGTTAACACCAAGTGAAGTGGACAGGAATTTTCCTCAAATTTCACTCCAATGATCACTGTAATCCAGGTTTCACTGCAATCCAAATTTCAATAGTAATATAACGAGTGCAATAGAAATTATCGATAATTTTTGGGAAATTGGCCCGAATGCATTTTTAGTTGAAAAAGAGCACGAGTGCACGTAGTGCACGAGTGCCTTTTTCAGTTAAAAACGCATGAGTTGTATTTTATGAGAGAATTTCTTAAATCAAAAATTTAAATTTTTTGTCAAAAAATGTCAAAACACCAGTTCTCGCACCAGTTACTATGCCATTATCCGATAATTTGCACTAGTGCAAATTATTGCGTAATTCCAATCTGATTGGTTCAAATCAACAATCAAAACATATCAGTGGATTGTTGGAATGTCAGTTTTGACAGATGTATGAAATTCTCACTGTAATCCAAGTTATCACTTATAGATTCAGTTCGATTGTCTCCAGTAATTCGCGGGTCACGATCTCGAAATTCGGAAAAACTTGTGCACTCTGAACATCCGGTTTTTATAAAAAAACTGTAAAAAATATCCGCACGACTGCGCCAATTAAGTTTCAAATCAGAAACTTTACTTTTTTAAAAACTTTATTTTAATTAACTAAAGTAAAAGTAAAATAACATATGAATACTGGTGGAACTACTTGCTGCTGCAAAGCATGAAAGCAAAAGAACAATTGTGCATGGCTGCACCGCCTTTTATGAATAATAAATGCAAGTTAGCAATATTCACTAAATACGTCAACAATTGTGATGTCATCGCGGGCGAGCAATTAGTATGCTTCTTAAAAACAATAGATTGATTGATTAACTAACATTAGTTGATATGGGAATCGTTCAATATAACTTGCTGCTTGTCTCGAACAATTTTATTGACACTTTTTCTTTTCCTCTTCTATCATTTTCTCTTTCTGTTAAGTGTTTCTAGATTATATATTTCAAGACAAATAAACCTTAAAAGTGGAATAATTCCACAATAAGAGATAATTCCAAGATAATCTGATAACAACACGAACAGCAAATCTAAATCGTCATCTTCTTTGCCTCTATTATATTTGTTTAACCAAATGGATAAACTTCCTGGGGTAATTGCTAATTCGAGCTTCTCTAATTCGGGAAAATGTTCAGAAATGTGGTTGTTTATTTGCTTCTTGAGGCAAGAATCGTCTCAAATTTTGTATTTTCAGCTTCAATTTCATGTTTTACGACGAGACTGAATTGCATTTCAAATGCTAAATGTTTTATTTACAACCAGTAAAACTCATCTGTTGTGGATGAGAGTTTCCTCTTCAAATAAATTACATTGCTAACTCATCATTTGTAAATTTGATGACATTATTTCGATCTTATAATAGTATTTTCAAGCTTTTGGCTAGAAAATATTATCGTATCTAGAACGATAGGGCATACCCTTGCAGTTGATTAAACTCAGTCATCTTCCCAAAATTTATGGGATTCAATAAAATTAAGAATTGCATCGTCTAGTGAAACTAATTCACTACGAATTTATCTACGAATCTATAAATAGTGTGGGCAAATAACCAGGTAAGGTCAGTATGAAGTCCGGTTTTCGGAAATTGGTATAATCATCGATCGCGGAGTAAGAGTCAGAATAATAGAGACTACTTGGTACTTAATTAAGAGTAGTATAGGATATAATTAAGGGTATTAATATAGGATATATTTACCAAAGGATGGTTTATAGTGCCTCTTTTATAGGGGCGCAGGAGAGCTACTTGAAAAACACAAAAAGTGCGATTCGCTGACGTGAGAGTTGTCCAGAAGGGCTTTCCCAAAAGAGGACCTTCCTATAAAGTAGGTAGGTAATTGAGCTGGTTTGTCTGCCTATCTGTGAGTTGCCGGACAATATTCATATCCGTTTATCGCTGCCTAGCCAATCAATAGTCGGTCAATCATTTACAGTGTAATATTTTCCTGAGTAGCTTTGCTTGTTGACAGTCTCTTCAAAAAGCATTAGACCCCAATACTACAGAAGAGCCCTCATCACAAATTCAACAGAAAATTAATTAAATCCAAAAATATCATATTTACACAGCATAACAAAAATAAGAAATGGAAATGGGTGCATTATTAATCGGCAATCAAACTTCAGCAACACCTAATATTTTGGAGATACACTGGTAGCATTAACATTGAAACAAATTCCTGCTTGTGCTAATATATTCCGGCTTTATCTGCTCAAACGTAGATAGATGATTTTTGTGAAACAGACTATTGAAAACTGAGTTAAACACAAATTCAGCGGAGAATAAAGTTTTTAATAACTTTTAAAAGCGAACCAATCAACTACCTATGTAACGATACATTTGGCAACGGCGGATGCTCTTTGGGCTCTCCATATTCCTGGCATCTAGAGTCGTCACTTGCAGATGCCATAGATTCTCAGAAATGTCATCTTGGAGAATATTACCGAAATCTACTTATGTTAAATTACGCTCAACAGTTTTTCGGTCTCGCTTGGCTGAAGTAGACTCGAGTAAACTTTACCCGCGAATGAACATAACATAGCCAAGCGTGACTTCACGGAGATATCGAATTTAATTTTTCCTGAGTTTATTTGAAGAAATATTTTAAACTTAATGATACAGAACCAACTCAATACGTTCATAACAAAAACAAACAGACTATTAAAACATTTCAAGGAATTCCTGGACGAAAAGGATAGCCCCAAAACCCTAATATCCAGTAACCCTAGTATAGCCAGACTCTACGGTCTTCCCAAAATCCACAAGATAGAAGAACCAATTAGACCGATGGTCAGCTTCACTAACACACCGGTTTGCTTGATTTCGTAATTTATTCTTAATCTCCTAAAGGTGCTAACATACTTCAGTCCTAGACATGGTATTAAAAACTCCTTCCCCTTGCAAACAGAATGAATTTCCTCAACATACCACGGGAATATTTTTTGTCTCATTTGACGTCTCCAATCTTTTTACCACAGTTACCAGGTTACCAAGTCTGGAACAGTCAATCTGGGAGATATTCTTTCACAAAATGGGGTCACTGACCCAGACAAAATAAACGATATTTCTTCACCTAACCTTTGCCTATCATAGGACTTTTTTTCTATCAACAAGCAACCTGATGGCGCAGTGGGTAGCTGTCTTTCATCATTCTTGGACCATTTGGAACCTACAAAATTTGTCAATGATGAAAACAAAGATATTTTACATTGTTTTAGGTATGTTGATGACGGCCTGGGTTTTTTGAAGTGTGATGAACTCGGTGCAACCGATTTGCTTGACAAAATTAACAACATACTGTAACATGCTAAATGTTACTGTTTTTCTTTTTCCCATATATTATTTTTTGTGCAACCATCCGCAAAATAAGCTTTCGCGGCCGCCACACAGTCCGCGAAATTCAATTTCGCGGCCGTTGCTCTTGGTGACGGCCGCGAAACTATAAATCAAAATTTGACACTTTGACAACAACAATGAGTAAATTTTATTTCCAAATTCTTCAGAACAACATAAATTATTTAGGATAAATATTAACACTTACATGACAGTTTGCATTATAACTAATATTTACTCCTGAAGCTGAAGCAACTAATAATCCAGTGTTTTAGAATTGAACTCTCAAAACTTCCCATTTCTGCATTAAATTAGCCAATATGTTTTCAGACACCATTTTGACGTTTTGTTTGTCACACCAATTTGTTGAACTCGCAGTAACAATTTTCATATTGCCGCTTAGTTTTCCAGGTATTAACTCAGAAATAGCTGATTGAACCATATTTTTTAGCTCTGGAGGAGTGCAAGAGAGTGAAACATCTGTATCGCTGTCGGATATTTTCACGATTTTTTGAGAACCGTCAAAATTTTTTGTGTATTTGTTTACTTGCAAAATATGTCATCCATGACATCCATAGAAACGCTGTGCCACCATAGCACCATAGCCACCAGGCTATACATCAAACTGGTAATTAGTTCCACATGTTTGTTGAAAGGAGTACATTTTTTCTGTAATTCCACATAATTTTCATGGTTGCACAAAAAATAGTGTGTATACCATGACCGCGAAACTTTTTAGCGTCCTCGAGATTATCTTGCCTCGGCCGCAAGCGGCCTCGGCGATAAATTTTCTCTACGTACGCTAAAAGGCACTTCGCGGCCTTGGTATACAAATAACTATTATAAATTCAATTATCGCCTTGAATGCTGACAGTCTGGTGACTACCATTATCAAAAGAAGTTAAAAGAAGATTTCTGTTGGAAATAATAATAGCAATTATTAACCTTAGAGGGCACGCTTTTCGTTTAAATTTTAAGGTCAGTACCAGTTTGGTACGAACACTTTCCGTTGGCTTTTTTTTGAAGGGAGACTCTGCTTGTTCAGCTTGTCTATTCTTCGTCCCTTTCGAATTTTGCCGTTTGCCCTGATAGATCGACTCTTGCCTGGGGGCAGCCATCTTTCTCAACTGTGATTACCCTACTGATGAAGAAAAATACCATCAGGCAGTGTTTTAAAGAAATAAAGTTGCGTAAGGCAGTAATCCATTAAATACCGAAAAAAATTAAATCGAAAGTCTTGTGATTACCGTTTTATTTGAGTTTGAATTTCAAACGTCCTCGTGGTAAGACCTTTTTAATTTTTTCAAAGTGATGGTTGTTCATGGAAAGCCTCTATTACTTAGGGTTCTTTGAGAAGCCGTTTCTCTCAACCAATCCATTCCCAACAAGCCCATATTTTTAAAGTACACCATTTTCGTCGAGTGTGGCATAGAGCTTTTGAAGGGATTTCTAGAGGAATTAAGTCCCTCATATATTGACTCCTGCACCTCCACATTTTGACGATACTTGAGAACTTCTAGTCTCTATCTACCTTGGTTCAAGGCTAGAATCTGCAACTTCCATGTGCAACTTCCCTCGTGAAGTGACTGAAAAATGATGGCTGGATGGCTACCGTAATCCACCTTTTGTTGGAATGGAGGCTTTAATAACGTTTCATTAATAACTTTCAATATCCATATATATTTTTTCCTTTATTATCTATTTTATGATCAATTAACATAATTGATTGAATTTTCACTGATATGACTTTTAAATATTTGAAATTTTAATTTCGCATTCTTGACACCGAGGTGATGGGGGAATAATTAATTTTCGATTTATACAATTTATTATAGATTTATTTTTACCTAACTTTTAATATTGCCATGTCTTAGGAATGTAAATGTTCTAATTTTTAATCAATAATCTGAACTAAAGTCAAGGTTGGACAACATGTTCTAAATTTAAAATTATTGAGTAAGATTTTAATGAATTTATTCTTTAAGCAGAAGCTGACCATATTTATCAATACAATTTTCAATCATTCGTTTGTTTTTTTTATTATAGTTTTCTGGAACTAAATTTTCATTTCATGATAATGATATGGCCAGCGACTGATGATGAACCTATATGACAAGTATATTGAGGTGCATTGTAATATTTTATGTTTTTTGAAATTTGATCAATGTGATTGAGAGTTAACCTCTATTTATTGATTTTATTTAAAGTGTTTTACCAATAATTGATTTTATTTTTTTTTAATTATTTAATTCTTGATCTTTAACCTCACTGTGAAAATAAATACTATTTTGATTTGAAAATTGCTCGAGTGTGTTTTATTGGTTTTAGCTATGTCAAGATTTGGTTGAGTTACATTTCTTATTTATTTCCTTTTCAGAATTATCAATTGCAGTTTGCTGATTAATTTTTTTTTAAGTGTGTGAATTTTCAAACTTCAATATTTTATGTAATTTAATTATTAATTTTCTAAACTGGCGCCCTTGTCATTCTGTACTTATTAAACTATCAACCTACCCCTAATAATTATTCGCTGAGCAAACTGAGCATATTATGGGTTTCTTGTTAATTCATTAACAAAAGGGGTTACAATACACCCCAACATCTCATTCACGATGGAAGCTGAGAGAGACAGAAAGATTAACTTCCTCGGCATCACAATTAAAGTTTTACCTGAGGGTTGCAACTTTGTAACTTTAACTTCTGTATCGGAATTTGACAAGTGAGGAAAAAAGAAAAAGCAAATTTTATATTCTCTAACTTATTAAAAAATAGTGTACCAGGATTCGAGGGGAAATACTACATAATACTACATATGAGAATAAGAAAAAAAGTTCCTATGAACATATGCTCTAAGATGTTCCCTGAAGAAGTTACAGCCCTTCAAACGGAAGATGAAAATAATAACTCCACATCCATGTTTCCACCTAGAACAAAATCACGTTATGTAAAAACCAGGGGCGCGCGGTGAAATCTTCAGTAGGGGAAGCTGGATCCGGAAGATCTTGAGCGGAACAATATGCGCAATGTGATAGTAACGATTTCCCAGGATAAGTTGCAAGATTCATTTAACCACATATTGCCTAATGTAATAAACTAAATTTTGTAGTTCTGCCGGTTTATTACATTTTCATAATAATCATTTGGAAGTGCTGTTGAAAACACCATTTTTTTATTGTTGAAATCGCAACTTCAAAGACCGATGTGAATATACCTTGGCCATGTAACTTTCTTTTTGGATGTTATCAGAAAAGATCAGAAAGAATATTCCACGTAGTTGAGAAGTTTGAGATTGAAAAACAAAAACTTTTGTAGGTATGTACAGGGTGCTTTAACAGGAAAAACATACTTCCAGACCAGATAGAGAAAAATTGACTTAGATATCATGGGATTGATTTTCGAGAAACGTCGATTGTCGTGATATCTTCAATGGTACCATTAATACAGGGCGATTTTCGATTTTCCCCTATTATGAAAAATTGTTATAAGTTTTTTGTTTATCAATTCTCTTTATTTCTGTCTAAGTCAATTTTCCCCTATCTGGTCTGGAAGTATGTTTTTCCTGTTAAAACTCTCCAAATTGCAGCACCCTGTACTCATTCAGTCAAAATAATGTTGTGAACAGCAAGAAAATTTTGAGCCATTAAAAGTGGAAAGGTTTAGCTTGAACTCCTTATAAGTTCTAAAAATAACGATCTTTCAGCTGTATTAGGTATAATTTATTTATCCAAAGGATTTTGATTTGCCAAAATGAATGACAGGCTTGGAATATAATATTATAAATACGGCAAAAGAGGGATTTCAGAACTACTTAAAAGATAGGAAACATTTAGGAGAGATAAGTTTACATTTAAACAGTCTTAAGCTGGTTTTTCCAAGTCAAAGTGAAAATCATCTTCGATTACATACACAAATATTCGCTATGAAAATAGTAAGGACCCATGATAAGTTTATATTGAATTGTTTCTTTTTTACGTCTTAGTTTTATAGAGAGAAAATTTAAATTTGTTTCAACAAGGTTCAATTAACCTTATCCAAAATTGTTTGAAAATACGCAAACTGAAACCGACGGAAATGTTGCTTATTATAGATTCTTCGTAAATCCTTTAATGTTGAGGGTCGAGCACTCCATCATTCCAGTACTAACCGCATGTTCAATAAATGGCTTAAATTATTTCCATTAATTATCCGTATTTGATATTGTAAAAGAAAATAAAATTAAAAAAACCATCAGAACAAAATTGAAATGTAAAATCAACAAAAGGATAAAGGAAAAGCAGAAGTAATATTCGATAATGTAAATACAAATTCTAATTGAATAAAACCTTTACAGTTTAAATTCGTGGGGCGGAACCTTTGTGTGGGTAAATCGGAAATATTTCCAAACGAACTGGAAATATCTTCTTTTCGGATTTTCAAAAGAATAAAACTTCAAAGGAGAACAATTTTTGAATATGTTACGTTGAATTTAATTTAGATAGGGCTATTTAAATGGGAAATTGGTTTGAATTTTTTTCTTTCAAAATAAGTAGGTATGCTGTGTTTGACAATTTTCCATACATCATCCAATTCCATATGGAAATTTGGTCTTTTTGAGTTCTATGAATTTTTCCATCTGCCCAATAAGAAGATTTGAGTGAAGATATTTTTCCACTATTTCAATTTTCTGTTCCTGTTTAGATTTGTCTTTTCTGGGGCTTCAAAGCCCAAAGTCTGAATATTTTTGTTTTTGTTTTTCATAGATCTCAGTCTTAGCTTTAAAGTAATCAAAAGTTTCCAAAAATAAATTACACAACTTTATTTTAATTCAATTTTTTTATACCTATGGACTGTTTTCGGCAGTTGAACAACCCGTGAATAGAACCTGTAGCCCTAAAACAGTCCCATATTGTTTTGAATTTCACACAAAGAAAATTTCCAACTTCCTTTTTAGTCCTCGAGAATATTTATTTTCTCAGCCAAAAACTTTGCTTTGGTTATTAATGTCCCGAAAACATTTAATATGCCTTTTGTTGTGCCATAAACGTACTCCCTGGCTGAAAATTAATATTTTTTAGAACAATACCGAAAATAAAGATTAACATTTTTTTGTGTGTATTTTCTTTTGTTATAAAAATTAAACTTTTCCTTCGTATACATATATATTCTATTCAATATCTGAGTTCTCCCAATAATAACTGACGTTTGTAGAAATTCTAATTAAGTTCATCAGCGTTTCAATTTCCGGATAATGAAATTTTCGATTCAAATATGAAGTGAAAGATATCGATAACTGACATCAAGGAACTTTAATTAAAATGATTTTCAAATATTATTGTAACTAAATAACTTAATACGCGATCTCTTAAGAATTAGGAAAATCTGCATTGAATTATTCGCAGATACAGACTCAACAAGGAATAAAAACCTAGTGATCGTGATATTTTAAAAACCATCTGAAATAAAACTTAGAATATTTTGTATTAAGATAAAAAAGTAACACATTTTCAGCCGACGCTGTAAGTTGCTAGGCGAGACGCAGGCGAGATAGGTGAAAGTCAGTATTTGGAATATTTCATAAGAAATATAGACGAATTTTATCAAACATATTACACAGGAGAAGTTGCTCAAAAAGAATATGTCATTACAGCAATAAAATCCAAATTGATCAACGACGAGGGGAAATTTTCTCATGTCTCGACCAGATACTAACGACAAAATTTGGTACAAGAACTTATGTACACAATGAAAACTAGTAAAGAATCTATCTATATAAATTAAAGAATTTAATTCATATAATTACTACAAAAATCATGTGTGATCAAAGTCTGTCAGCAGTTGCAAATGTATTGATTTTACAGAATGAAATTTTAGCTATTTAAAATTTGGTTACAAATTCACCAACTGAGTTAAGAACTATTATTAATGGTTCAGAATCCAAAAACATTGGATGAAGCCACAACCTTTGTTCTGAACTATCAATTAGCTGAGAACCATATGGAATTTAGTAAACAACTTACTGATTTCAATAATCAAAATTCATTTTCAAATTTTAAGACAAAGACGAATACAAATTCAAGCAGAAATACACAATTTAGAACACAACCATCTAACAAGATTTATTCGAATTTTCCTTCACAACCTCTATTAAAATTCAACAAAAAACGAATATTCAACATACATTTCTCACTAGCTCGAGTCCTTTTGGAAAAAATTATGGAAAATAATTTTTTTTTCAGAAAAATCAAATCAAAAATTTCTTAAACTAACGCCTACATATGTTCGGTGTGTCAGTACAACCACGCGCACAAACGTCACAAATAAATTGGCAACAATCTTGGGGGGCTTTATTTGAAATCGATCGCAAATATCTGCGTACACGCAAAGTTGCATCAATTTGTTCGTATGCGCAACTTGTTATGTGCGAATAGCATTATTTGAAATTGACATTGGACGTGTGCATCTGTCTCTGCATGCACGCAAAAGATGCACTCGCTCGCCGCGTTGCCAGTTTTCTTTTTACAAAATGTTGCAAATCCACCATATGAAAATAAGTGGATTTTTGAATTTTATGATATTTTGGCTGATTCTGACGTATAAATTTGCGATGACATTTATTTATTATGATTTTTTGATGTTTTGAGGTTAGAATTTTTCAAAATATGTTTCGTGTTTCTTCATTACCAATTTACCATAAAAAAATTAATACTATTTCACCAAGCCCTGTTTCTGTAGGTAGGAAAAAGAGCTCCGCAAACGCCGATGCGGAGGAAAAAAGGTTTCTTGTTCCTTTTGTGAGAGAACGCCTCAACCTTTACCAAAAAGTAAAGTAAAAAAATGTGACAGGAAGCCTCAGCGGTATTAAATACGGTGCCCGGTGGCAGATGCTCTTCTTCGCGCCACCAAATAGCCCTCTTCAGCATCATAGGTCTTCAAAAGTAGCTTAATTTAGTCGAATTTTTTTTACAAAAGCCCGGTCACTACGGACAAAGGGCACAAAGGCATAAAATTGTGGCCTTACTGCGAGGTTTTTGTTAAAAGCCTTTCTAGTTCAAGACGAGCCAGCACATTGTTGTTAACAGTGGCGGCTCTTCCTTAGGTTTGCAGGTTTGCGCAACCCCCAAAACAAAACTTAAAAAATATAAAACAAAAATACTAGAACTAACTTTTAGTACCTAATTATATTTAAAAAATAAATTATACCAAAATTTGGGACCTACATAATACGCAGTCGATTAATAAAATAATTTGACCAACTTCGCCAAAATATCAATAACTGACAGGCCGCCGGCGACTTCGAGTAGCGGCGTCGAGTCGCTGGATTGCAGCTCCAAAGCAAACCGATCTATTAATGACGGCGCACATTTGGTGGCCTGTCTTTGCGTGGATTCGAAATCCGCTCCATAAGCTCCAGCAGGTTGCAAGCTAAGTGCAAACTTTGTTTATTTTTTTTGCTCGCAGCGCAGATTAGGTTTGTTTTGTGAAGTTTTGTCGTGTGGGGGTGAAAAAAAAAAAAGAATTCTGTTCAAAATTTAATTGCCAAGCCATTCTGTGGGCGTTCATCAACCGATAAGGCTGAAATAAAAAGACTTGGAAGGCCTACTCCAAATTTAAAAATTGAACAAACTGTAACTAGCAAAAAAAAGGACTTTCACCAGGACATTTATTCTGGACCTTCACGAAAAACATGCATGATTGTACAATTGAAATTGCAACCCCCACATTTTTAATATACAAGCCGCCACTGGTTGTTAATAACGTTATTGAAATTCATATTTATAAAAATCACCACAATATTCGAACTTATTTCAGTGAACGTGGACTGAACTATCAAAATTAAAATAAATTGACAAATTGACATGACTTGCGTATGCGTAAATGGACTTGCGATCGGTATACCCCCATGCGCAAAAGTTGCGATTGGTGCAAAGTCATATCGCTCGCAGTGCATTTCAAATAAGCCGTGCACTAATTTTCAATCGCAAATGATGGCATTTGCGTGTACGCAAAGTTGCATCAATTTCAAATAAAGCCCCCCTGATCGATACTTCTAGTCGAACCGAAGCGTAGATCCCCCTAGTTATACGATTGAAGAAATAAATAATAATTTTTGAATAAGACTTACCAGAACCAGTACAAAACCAAGAATCAGAACAAAATTATGAAAAATTTCTGTGATTCTCAAGAAGAAAATCACGATTTTTCCTCAGTTTCTCCTGAGACTAAAAATCCTGGTGATGAAAATTTTTAGTTACCAGCTTCGGATGAAAACAATCAGCGTTTACTCTTAATGTTTATCAGATAAATCAATAACCTTTTATTCAAATTCAATATCCTTCTTGCAAATTATCAATCGATACGGGAAGTCATGCTTCTTTAATAAGACCCTCCATAGCCGAAGAATTTTTCAAATTATATAATAAGTTCGCAAAATAAATTAAAAACTTGTATGGGAACAAGAAAGGCCCATGGTAAAGTTAAAGTTCCAATTTTACATGAATTAATTAATATAAATAAAAACATCGAATTAATAATTTATAATTTTCATGATTACTTTGATGGAATTTTAGGAATCAAAGCAATTCAAGATAATAATCTAAACATCGATTTTACAAGAATGTGTCTTTATAATGATGAAGCAATTATTCCTTTTGAATTTCGAACTGATTTTGATAATCAGCATTTTGAAATTTCGGCTTAAACCATTGAAATATGTCATTTCAATACGAATATACTAGAAGGAACAGAAATTTCAACTCCTCTTAGCCAAGATGATAATTTTCTTGTACCACCAACAATCGTAAAAATTGAAAATGGAATGATTCCTCTAGAAGTCGATAATTTGACAGAATCATTCCATAATGACTCATTATCATATTAATGATCTAGAAGACTCATCAGCCCTTTCTTATAATGACGATAATTTTGAAATATTTAATTTAGAATAAATAATGCCATTACAAAATTATGAGTATGGAACAAAATCTCTAGAATCTTGAGATCTTTTGCGTACTAATCATTCAAATACAGAAGAGCTTGCTGCACTAAAAGTTATTATACACGCTTTTCCATAAATCTTTCATCAACCTGATGATAAATTGACATTTACAAATCAAGTGAAACATCAGATTAAAACTAAAGATGAAATTCCAATTCATACAAAAACATATGGATACCCATATATTCATAGAATGGAAGTTGATAAACAGATCAAAAAAATGTCGGTCCTTGATGGTCATCCCCAGTTTGGATAGTACCAAAAAAGGAAGCTGCCTCCGGTATTCAAAAATGAAGAATGGTGGTAGACTATAGAAAACTCAATGATAAGACAATTGATGATAGGTATCCTTCACCAAACATCACAGATATACTAGACAAATTAGGTCGTAGTAATTACTTTAAAACCTTAGACCTAGCTTCGGGATTTCATCAAGTAGAAATGCATCCTGATTTTATATCAAAAACAGCTTCTAAGGTCATAATGAGATAATGGTCATTTGGAATTTTGAAGAATACCATTTGGTTTGAAAAACGCACCAGCAACATTTCAAAGAGCAATGAACAATGTGTTACAGTTCAAAATTCACTGTATCAATTTGTTAGTTTTATATAAATTCTCATTTAATATTGTATTCCAAAGCTCTAAGATTGTTTTTAATTAATATCCTTTTATTTTAATCATTTCATGGACATAAACAATTCATTTTCCGACAGGTTGGCAGGGGGCTTCTGTTTTCCTGTATTCTTGTTTTGTCAGGGAAATATTCCTTGTGGGACTGCGTCTACAATGTAAAAGGATGACTTAGGATGAAATAGAATTCAATTTCAATACTTACCTTTATTAAAAATTGGGGCCCAGTGCTTTGTTTACCATCCGTTAATTATTGGGTTATGATTTATTATTTTTGACACTTGAACTTGATCTTGAACAGCTGTGTGCTCCGAACACTTCGGTTTTCATTATTTAGCGGTCTTGGGATGTCGCACAGGTGCTTGGAGTAAATGGGTCAAGGTTTCAACGATAAATCAAAGTCATTGGCGTAGTTCACAGAATTGTTACTGTGTTGCTGTCTGTAGCAACATTAAGTTTTCTTCGTTTTGTTCATGAATTGACATTTTTTGTGTTATAATTTAGCTGAGGAAATTAACAACTAGTTGAGATTTTAAAGAGTTCTATTGTGTTTTGGGACTGTATGGAAATTATTTTGAGTTTTGGCAACAGACCCAGAGAGACGAGTCGTCCCTGGTTCTGACCATGAGATTGCAGTTTTGTCGTTAGGGGGGAAATTGAACCTTTCAAGTTCTTCCTTCGGTCTTTTCTACCCCAACTTTCAGCCTGAATGGTCGTTTTAGCTGCTAAGCCTTCTTGAGTCCTAGGATTCGCCTTTGTACCTAAGGGATTTTGGCTACAGTTTACGCGTGGAATCCGTTTCTTTGGTTTACTGGATAAACCGCAAGTTGTGCTGGAGGCACGTGTAATTTTGGATTTCCACAAACCTTTTTGTAAGGGATTTTTGACCACGTGACTGGTAAGTTATCTTACTTTTGCTGCCCAAGAACCACATGGTTCTTGGCTACACATTTCCATACTATTACCTAGTTTCTCGTCACTTATAGAGAGTTGGTCCCAAGGGCTTATATGTCCATTTTTGTCCTGCCTTTCCGCCGTCTTACGTGTGCCTTGATGGTGATATTAGGGAGATATGCCCTTTCGAAAATTACGGTGTTGCCGGATGAGGAAATGATGTCCTTAGGCGTTGTAGGAATGTGATTGTTGGAAGGTATGTTTTTATCTATTTTTTATATATAATGGGGAGGGAATAAAATATAGGGTTTTTAATTAATAAAATCTAGATGATGGGCTATTATGAAAGCGCCATTTGTGTGACGTTAAGTTCATTCTAAATGTGCGGACTTCGTAGACCCGGCTTGTCGAGGCCGTCTAGTGCTAGTCTTTGTGCTGTCAAAGCTAGTTATAATTTAATATATATTTAATATATATAAAAAGCGTCTACCACCTATAGGTGGTAGACGCTTTTTACTCATTGGGCGTCGACCGGTGAGATACCACCATGCCAGAATTGAGTAGCGCTAAGTGGTATCACCACGTTCCGCTACTGCGCTGGCAGTCCGGTTCCAACAATGAGTAACAGATAGCATGATGGCGCCTCCAGGATCAAAATATTCCGGAGGTAAAATACCCGACCACTCGGATCTCCGGGCGTCGGGTGATCCTGGGGGTCCTTCATGCAAAGATATAAAGAGAAGATCAAAAACTCAACTCAGAATTGATTTTAGCAATATAAGAGGAATAAGTACAAATATGAATTCAGTTCACCAACATCTTGAAGAACAAAGACCTGACATCCTTGTTCTCACTGAAACTAAAATCAGTTCTGCAACACCTATTGTGAACTATCTTTATCCCGGCTATGACCTACACCACCGATTTCGACATAATTTTGGGATCTGTGTGTACATTAAAAATGACCTTTCATGTCATCGAGAGGAGAAGCTAGAACCAGCGAACCTTGATATCATATGGCTAAAATTCACCTCAAAGTCATCGACCAAGTTTATCTGCTGCCTCTACCGACCGCCAAGTAACACCGATTACCAAAACTTTTCCGCGACATTATCCCAAAGCTGTGATAGTATACAGTCAAACTATCCACAGGCGGAAATTGTCTTTTTAGGCGATTTCAACGTCCACAATATACCCTGGCTGAAACACCACAACAAAACAGATAACGAAGGCAGAGAAGCAGAAGCTTTTGCCATAAGTTGTGGTCTAACGCAGCTTGTCGATGAACCTACCCGTATCTCAGAAAGGGGCGAATTTGCAGCGCTTTTAGACTTGTTCCTAACCACAAATCCTGACTCGTACACAATTCAAGTAGAGACTCCACTTGGTTCGTCCGATCATAAACTTATAATAACAAAGTGCGAAATGCTCATCCCACCAAGCCAACAACCACTTCCTCGTAAAATGTGGCACTATAAATCGGCAAAATGGAATGACCTAAAACAGTTTTACCTGGATTTTCCATGGCAAGAGGTTTGCTTTAAAACAGCTGATCCCACTATTTGCTGTAATGAAATAACACAAGTAATCTTATCTGGAATGGATGCATATATCCCACATACAACTAAACGTAGAGCTAATGCAAAACCTTGGTTCAATAGCCAGTGTCAAACGGCTGTACAGAAAAAACACAGAGCATATAACCTTTGGAAACGACAACAAACGGCTCAAAACCACACTGAATTTATAGAAGCCAGAAATAGTTGCAAAATTACTATTGACTCCGCTAAAGAAACATACAATCAAAGAATAAAAAACAGGTTGCTGAATTGTCCAAGTAGTTCTAGGTCCTTTTGGTCTCTTGCAAAAGCTGTTGGATCTAACTTCACCAAGTCATATCACCACTTACAGATAAAAATAATCACTTAGCCACAACATCAGAGGAAAAAGCCAATATGCTGGCCCAAATGTTTTCCTCCAACTCCAACCTAACAGTGCCAAACGGAAAAACTCCACCATTCATTGAAAGGGTTTCCCATAGTATGCCAGAGGTACCCTTTTGTCACAGAGAAATACGAAAATCCCTTAAAAAGCTAGATACAAACAAAGCAATGGGTCCGGATGGCATTCCCGCAATAGTACTCAAAAATTGCGCCAACGAACTCACCCCAACTTTCGCAAAATTATTCAATTTGTCTTAAAGACAAGGAGTATATCCATCATCATGGAAGTCTGCCGCAGTACAACCCATTCCAAATAAAGGAAAAAAGACAGATCCGTTAAACTATAGACCAATTGCTCTACTTCCGGTGATATCAAAAGTAATGGAAAGAGTTGTGAACAATCACCTAACCAAGTACTTGGAAAAGTACAAAATTATCAACGATAAGCAATACGGATTTCGAAAATATAGGTCAACTGGCGATTTACTTACATACGTCACTCACTTATGGCAAAAAGCGATTGAGTTGCGGGGTGAAACAAGAACAATTGCCTTAGATATATCTAAAGCATTCGACAAAGTTTGGCATGAAAATCTGCTCAACAAGCTCAAAGCAATGGGATTATCGCCGAAACTTTGCACTTGGTTTGAAAGTTACCTAAAGGACAGATCCATTTATGTTGCACTGGATGGCCAGAACTCCAACTCTTACCAAATAAATGCTGGTGTGCCACAGGGAGCAATCCTTTCGCCAACTCTTTTTCTGATTTACATAAATGACCTCATAGATAAAACAGTAAATCCACTTTATTGCTTTGCAGACGATGGCAATGTAGTCTCTTCACTCATACCACCCACAGGTCTTTCCGCACGTGAATTCCATCATCTTAGACTAACTCAAATATAGCAGATAAATAACGACCTGGAGATAATAGAGGACTGGGGTAACAAAAACCTTGTACAGTTCAACGCGCAGAAAACCCAAGCAGCTCTGTTTTCAAAAAAGACCAGCACCGGTGAGCCAAACATCATGCTATCTGGAAGTGCTGTCACATTACAGAGTCAGTTGAACATCTTGGGGGTTACTGCAGAGACCAACATGTCTTGGCACAGTCACGTGGCAGATATTGCTAAAAGGGCGTCCCAAAAGCTGGGGGTGCTATTTCGTACAAGACATCTGTACACACCAAGCCAATTGCTGACACTCTACAAAGCCCAGATTCGACCAACTATGGAGTACTGCTCACATATATGGAGTGCAGCACCCAAACATACCTTAATGCTTTTGAATACCGTGCAAAAACGAGCTATCAAGCTGATCAATGACCCCGCACTTACTCGTAACTTGGATGGTCTCGAACATCGCAGATCTGTGGGCGATTTATCTCTCTTCTACAGGTACTATCACGGAAAATGCTCTGAAGAGTTGGCACGTATGATTCCACTGAGAGTAGCACCTACCAGGCGAACCCGTCAAACAGACGGTAACCATGAATTTACTGTCAAACTAGAGGCACCAAGAACCTCATTATATCAGAATTCATATCTCTGGAGAACAGCATCGCTGTGGAATAAACTCCCTGCGACGGTTTTCCCTGCAGGTTACAACCTGAACCGTTTCAAGACCAACATACACCGACATTTCCGCGCACTTGCCGCTTCTCGAGCGTGATAGGACATTTCCTTGCGAGTGCGCATATCCTTAAAAAAAAATAAAAAATATAGTTCTGGAACTAAGGCTGAATACCTTTTCTAGGGCGTTGTTTTTGGTTGGTGTCTTATTCCGGTGTCTGATGTTGATGTCTAAGTCAAGTCTCGTGTTTGGTGCACAATGCACGTAGCTAATGGGTAGCTGTAGCAGCTGATGTAGCTTCTAGACGTTTCTCATCCTTTCAGGCTGGTTGCTGTTTCATTTTACCAGCAGGATTGAGTAATGTATCACTGCTCTATTTTATTTCTTACATAATAATTAGAATGATGCTCAGGAGTTGAATGTTACTAAGGTAGAGTGTTTTATTATATATCTAGTTACATATTTTCTTGGCATTGTCATGCTATAAATATAATCGTCTTGCGCCTGGTATACCATGGTATTTTAGGGGATGATTTTGCATATTTATAATTAAAGTTTAAATGTCTAGCGTAATTGATTAATTGCCCTTATGTAATCAATACGTTGACCTTATTTGAACACGACTTTATTATTTAGTGTAATATTTTGATCGTCGATTATTATTGTTATACATTTACTTACATTTCAACTGTTACCTGTTATCTATTGCCCAAAGCTACATAGGTATAGTAATTAAATATTGTCCTTTGTTTTGAACCTGACTTTTATTGATTCCTTCTGCTGAGAACAATGCCTAGGTCCAAGAGACCCATGTTTAGTAAGTACTACTATACTTTCTTTATCATTATATTTTTGAGCTAGCTGGTGGTATAACTGGGAAATTTAGTTTATAAATGTATTGTCTGAAATACAAAATAAAATATGCTAAGTATATATGGATGACATAATTATATTTTCAACATCTCTACACGAAAACATTAAAAGTTTGAAGAAAGTCTTTGGAAGATTAGATCAATACAATCTAAAAATTCAATTAGTTAAATCAGAATTTTCCCGAAAAACTGTAGAATTTTCAGATTATGTTATAACACCCAAAGGTATAAAACTAGATCCAAGAAAAAAAATCAGCAATTAAAAATTTTCCGATAACTAAAACTGTGAAGGAGATGAAATCATTTTCAGGATTGGTAGGGTATTACCGTAAATTTATAAAGAATTTTGTCAAGTTAACATAACCTCTGACAAATTGCTTAAAAAAAGATATGAAAAATAATACATAACACAAAATTTATGAAAGGTTTTGAAACTTGTAAAAATGGGCTACTGAACGATCCAATACTACAGCATCCTGACTTGAAAAAACCTTTTGTGTTGACGACAGATGCATCCAATTACACGATAGGAGCAGTAATATCGTGAGGACCTATTGGATCCAACCTTCCTTTGGTATACTAAATACTTTAAGCCCTATCTTTTCGGAAGAAAATTTGCCATCTTATCAGACCATAAACCTTCACAATGGTTATTTGACGTAAAAGAACCAAGTTCCAAACTGGTAGGTTGGCAAGTGAAACTATCAGAATATGACTATGAGATTAAATATTAAAAGGGAACTTTGAATATAAACGCAGATGCGGTATCAAGAGATCCTCCAATGCAAGTAAATGCTATTGATAGATCATATCCTGATGCAAGATTAACAAAATCAGATGAAGAATTTCAGAGAAAACTAGGATGAATGTTGAAAGATACGCCTCTAGATAATGAAGAAATGATTAAAAAATATTTTACTACTTCGAAACCTTTTATGCTGAAGCAATCTTCTGAAGAAGAGAAAAAAAATCATTAACTGAATCTTTTCAATTAATGAAAACGGCATCAGAACCTAAGAAAAGTCCAAAAATCAAGATAATATTGTCACGCTACAGAGTTTTTATATATTACAAAAGGAAATATTTTTCTTCAAAACGAAATATTTTAAATGTCCATTCAAAATTCATTTCACTGACTTTTCAAAAAATTGCAAGTGGTTTCCTGTGAAGTTAAACAATTTTGGTTTAATCAATAATTAAAATTGTAACTTCGATTCATCAGCAGAACGATAGATTTCTAAAACTAGAATCTATTTTGCTGACTTATCAAAGACGTTAATGTTGAAGAGCCGAATGAAGGCAGGGACAGTACCCTCTCAGACTTCTAGAAAGTACAAGTGTGTAGTGCCAAGTTATGTCATTTCAAGTACCTAATGTAAGTAAAATCCAAAATTTATTGAATTATTTTATATCGCAATCTGATTTAACTTATAATTCTCAATTTTCTTAATTTCATTTTGTTTATTTTATTTATTTATTTTTTATGCTATTTTGTGTTAAACTTCGCTTTTTTAATTCTAATAATAAATCCTGATTTGTTATTGTTTTAAATTTGACTTTATCCCGGCATAAACGTCCAACATTTGGACGATGTTGCGACTAAAATCTGGACGTAACAACTTGGTAGAGGCGCCGGGCAGTTAACGAATCAATTTAAAAATTGCAATCATAAATCATTGTTAAATCACATTTATATTTATATCATACTTTCTTGAAGTCTGAGAGGGTACTGTCCCTGCCTTTAGTCGGTTCTTCAACATTAAGTCTTTGATAAGTCAGCAAAATCGATTCTAGTTTTAGAAATCCTTGAACAATCGTTCTGCTGACGAATTGAAGTTACAATTATTGATTAAACCGAAATTGTTTAACTTTACAAAAGGAAAAGACTTGCAGTTTGCAGTGGAAATTTAAAATATTCCGTCCTAAAGAAAAATATTTTCTTTTGTAAGTTATAAAAAACTCTGTAGCGTGACAATATCACAGATCGTAATACCCCCAAAATAATAAGAGAAAGGAAATTCTAGTAGAAGAGGGCGAATCTTCGAAAATGCAGCAAGAAGAAAAACCATGTCTTTCAATAAGATCTGAACAAAGTTCTGAAGATGAAAGAACAATAACAGCACCTTCGGAAAATGAACAAACAATACATAGATACATCATTTGAAGATCCAATATTAGGAACACCATATACTAAGAAACATTTAAATTTGTTTCAAAATCGAGTAGGCAATATTTCGATATTCTTATGATAACTCAATTCGGAAAGAAATAATTAAACTATTTCCTAATGAAAGAAAATTAATATTTCAATGAAGTGAAAAAGTGAAATTTGTAATAAAACCAAATAATAACGTCAACCATATAAAATAATATTTAAACCAACACCAATTGGAGCAAAACCTTTCGAACATTTATGTATTGATACTTACATGATAAATAAAGAAAAGTTATTATAGATAGCTTTTCAAAATTCGGTCAGGCAATACCGATAACAACTAAAACAGCCGTGAAAATTGCATCACAACTTTTAAAGTACCTACTTTAGTGATCACGGAATACCTCCTCAAAGAATTATTTCGGATAACGGACCAGAATTTAAGCATGCAATAATTACTTATTTATGTACATTGTATAAAATTGAATTCCACTATACAACTCCGAGAAATCCAACTTCAAACAGTCCCATCGGAAGATTCCATTCGACGTTGCGTGAAAATATCACAAGTCTAAAACTTATGAATAAAAATAAGTCGATGAATAAATTAATGACAATTGCTATTTAAAAATGTAATAATAGTATTCATATACACCCTTTCAAATAATAAAAGGAGATTTAAATTATGCTATGCTAATAGAGCAATCACTAAAGAAATTATCAACTGATTACATAAATAATTCAGCTGATTCCTTAACTAATTTGAATAAGGAAATTCAGGAAAAACTTTTATTAAAACAAAGTAAAACTTTGAAAAAACGAAATGAAAATCGTGTAAAAGAACCTATTTTGGTCAAACCCATATTTATTAAATAATTTAATAGGGACGAAATAAGCCCACGATATAATAATAAAATTCCATTACACTTTAGTAAGCAAAATGTGAAACGGCAATATCATATTTCAGGTGCACAAGAATGAAAGCCACAGTCTTCTTCATTCTAATGGAAATAACAAACGCCTACATATTAACTACCATGGAAAATCCCATACTACCTATTTCCTTAGGAAGTACCTATGTGACTATAATATAGCCTATTATCATATTAATACCACGATTATCTTACAAACTTTACCAAACTAGACACTACACTATCAAGTTTAATTAAAACAATAAATAAGACGATATGGTCAGATCATTTTGAAATTCAAACAAATATTGAAACTCATCTTATACAGATTAAAACAATGAAAAACACTATCAAAAATATAAATGATAGAAAAAGAAATAGAAGAGGCTTAATAAATTTCATGGGTAGGTTAAACGCAAAAATGGCTTTACAGTACTTCAGATGCTGAAGATGGTGCTAAATATGACACTTAATGAAAATCAACATATTCTTGACAAAAATTTGAAAAATCAAGGTCAAGTGCTAAAACAAGTTACTAAGACTTTTTATGATCAATTTTTGAACAACGAATCCAACCAAAATATTATAATAAATAAACTTAAAAAAATTTCAATGGAAAATCAAAATTTGCATGCAATGTTAAATTTAAATCTTGCAACATAATGAATCAAATTCTAACAAAGATAGGTACCTAAGTCTCAGTAAAAATACCTTTTCATAATATTATTAAATATTATGAGACAACTCAGGTAAATATCCAGAATGAATTGATTATTTTTGGTATCTATATCTACACCAATAATTGGACCAAGACCTTTTTTATTGCATAAAATTTATCCAATATTCATCCAAGATCTTACCATAAAATCCGTATATTACTTACTACTCTCTACGGAAAACTACTACAATGCGTTATGGGAATGCCCTAAAGTTGAGAATACTTACCTATGTAATCAGGATCATCTGAAACGAGATGACTCGTATATCTATGATACACTCATAAATGGACCACAAAAATGCCCATTTCTGAAAATAGTCTATCAAGAACTGTTATTTGGTTGATATTTTGTTGATGCTGCTGTTTCTGTTTTCGTTTTTGTTTTTGAATTTTGTGTTTTCGAATTATGCGTTTTTGGGATTTTTTCCGGAGGAAATAAAAAACGTGCTGTTTTTTTTTACAAAATTTTTTTTTTTATATTATTTTAGGGAAAAAATCCTTGGTTACGGTCACCCCGGTTTTACAATCGACGGGTGTCCGATGCACAGTCGCTTAGGAACTACGGGCGCCTGATGTAATCGTAAACATACCGCCCCCATTGGAATGTCTCTACATTTCAAAACTAGAGAAAAAAAAACTAATTCCTAACTTAAGAAGTAACATTTTAGCAAGAACATCAAAAAAATCTTGAACTTAAAGGGATATGAAATATTAAGGCTAATGCAATGGTGCAAACAAAATTATCACAATTACCTAGCGCATGACAATAAACCTCTAAGAACTTTGATCACAAATAAAGGTTAAGTTCAAGTTAAAGCTTGCTAACTTATTTATGCCATAATACACACACACTATTCGTCATTCGTCACAATTTGAATGTTAAGGCTAATGTTCCTCCATGGGCAATGGACAGAGCTTGGTAATGGCCCGCTTGAACAAACCATTTTGTGCTCGTATGGTTACAACCCGCACCAGGTTATCTTCGCCGGGATGGATTTCTACGACCCTGCCCAAGGGCCAATGCATAGGTGGTTCGTTGTCGGTTTTTAGAAGGACCATTGTACCCACTTTGACGTTTTGCTGTGGGGTACACCATTTCGAGCGTTGCTGCAAGGAGTGCAAGTAATCCGCGCTCCATACACACCAAAATTGCTGCACCATTTGCTGCAGCTGCTTGAAATACTTCAATCGATTGATGCTCACATCAATCACCTCATCTTGTGGACAGCTTACTAAGCTTCTCCCAATGAGAAAATGACCAGCTGTTAGAACTTGCAAGTCTGTAGGGTCGTCGGTTAAAGGGGTAAGAGGTCGCGAGTTCAGGATTGCCTCTACCTGCGTAAGTACGGTGTAAAAACTTTCATAATGAAGCGTAGCACCACCCATAACACGCTTTAAATGGTACTTAAAAGACTTCACAGCAGCCTCCCATAGACCGCCACAGTGGGGAGAGCGAGGAGGAATAAAGTGCCATTGAACTTTATTTTCGCTAAAATATTTTTTATATTTTGAGGAGCAATCTCGAACTGTAGAGCATAAACGGTTAAGCTCGTTACTCGAACCTTGGAAATTAGTAGCGTTATCGCTATAAATGTGACTGCATAACCCGCGCCTAGAGACAAATCTCTTAAATGCATTCAAAAAAGCCTCACCAGTCAAATCGGTCACAAGCTCAACGTGAACAGCGCGAGTGGCAAAACATATGAAGATACTCAGGTAACATTTTAGCACAACACGGCTACGTGTTTTGCCATCTTTTAACGCGTACGGCCCTGCGAAATCTACACCGCACACACTGAAGGGACTTGAGGGAGTGACTCTGGAGGAAGGTAGTGATCCCATAAGTTGATTAATATTTTTAGGTTGGATGCGAAAACAAGTTATACATTTGCGCAGGATATTCCGAACTTCATTTCTGCCATTAATAATCCAAAATTTGTGTCTGATTTGAGTAAGGGTGAACTGAGTCCCACCATGCAAGAACTTTAGATGGTAAGATCTGATCAATAGTTGGGTAAATGGATGCTTAGGAGGCAGGATGATAGGGTATTTTTGATCGAAATCGAGGTTAGAATACTTTAATCGCCCATTTATTCTTAGCAACCCATTTGAGTCTATGATGGGATTAAGGCGGAAAAGTTTGCTGGTTTTAGGAACAGTATTACCAGCGCGCAAAAGCTGTAAGTCCCTAAGAAATATGTCCCTTTGGACAATAGCGCACAATCGCAGCTCAGCCGTTTGCCATTCGTCAATAGTCAAGTCTTTTGAACATTCCAAATCAGCATTTGATCTTTTTGCTTTGAGATTCTTATAAAACCTGAGCAGATAAGCCGTTGTTCTGATTAACTTACTGTAGCTAGAATAAAGATCGAAAATAAAAGCTTGATTTTGCTGAATTTCATTATATGTTAGTGAAATGTTTTCCTTTCGAGCCTCTGGGATAGAGTCTATACCGGTGATAATAGTTTTAGGCCAGTTTCCAGAGGATTGACAAAGATACGAAGGGCCATGCCACCAAAGTGTGGAATTTTGTAATAATTGAGGGTTAGAACCGCGACTCAAAATGTCGGCGGGGTTCTGATCAGTTGGTACATGTCTCCATTGAGTGCTTTCAGTTAAATGCTGAATTTCAGCTACACGATTGCTAACAAAAACTTTCCAATTACTCGGTTCTTTATCTAACCAGGCCAGAACAATAGAAGAGTCTGTCCAATAGGTTGTTTGCTCGATTGAAATCCTTAGACTGGATTTGACTCGATGCATGAGTTGAGCTAATAGATACGCGCCAGACAGCTCTAACTTGGGTATAGTTAAGTTGGAATTTAGAGGTGCAAGCCGACTCCTAGCACAAATAAGATTGGAACAAATTTTACCTTTACCATCTAGATGAGTCAGATAGATTGAGGCGCCATAGGTCGTTTGAGAGCTATCACAAAATCCGTGTAACTGAATATTCTTTGACATAGAAGAAAATAAGACACATCGGGGAATTCTAATAGAATTTATCGATGCTATTTGTTCAACGAAGTCCAACCAGCAGGCTGAAATATGCTCAGGCAAATCATCGTCCCAATCCACCTTGATTTGCCAGATTGCTTGTAGGATTAATTTCGCTCTCACAATAATAGGGTTTATCAATCCGAGAGGATCAAATAGCTGTGCCACGCCCGCTAACACGGTTCTCTTAGTGACCCTGGCCTGTCCAAAACAAGTAGGAAAAGCGTAACTAAGAATATCATCCTCCGGATTCCAAAATATACCTAAGGTCTTGATCTCCTTTTCACTTTTGATTTGAAATGGCGTTTCGCTATCTATATCGGCCAAAACCTTAACGTCATTGGACATCCACTTTCGCAGATTTAATCCCGGTTTTTGCAAAACATGAGATATTTCATTTTTCAATTGCTGAGCCAATTGATGATTGTCACAACCAGTGATTAAATCGTCCATGTAGAAGTCATTGATGATGATATCAGAAATATAGGAATTTTCAGATCGACATCCTAACCCAATCTCGTTCAAAACCCTGGTCGCCAAGAATGAGCTGGGAGTAAGACCATAAACAACGGTATTCAATTCGAAATGCTTTATGCTTTGTGAGGGATGTTCCCGCCATAAAATACGTTGAAAAGATCGATCATCTTTATGTACCAAGATCATACGGTACATCTTCTCAACATCTGCTGTCAAAACGACAGGATAAGTTCGCATGCGCAGCACTATATCGAATAAATCATTTTGAACCTTGGGACCGGTTTTTAAAACTTGGTTTAAAGTAAGTCCTGAGCTGCTTGAACTACTGCCATTAAATACCACTCTGAGCTTAGTAGTTTCACTAGATTCTTTGAATATTGGATGATGAGGAAGATAATTACAAATTTTATTAGGAAGGTCTTTCTGAGGATCAATTTGAGACATATGTCCCAGATCTTCATACTCTTTTAAGAAGTCACAATATTGTTTTCGAAGCTGAGGATTTTTTGAAAGTCGTTTTTCTGTTGAAAGAAGACAATTTCGTGCAATTTGGTAGGTATCACCTAAATTTTGAAAATTATCTTTAAACGGTAATCTTACTATGTATCGTCCGGCATGATCTCGTGTGACATTTTTTCTAAAATGAATTTCACATTCAAGCTCCTCAGCGGTTAACTTACTTTGATCAGATTGTACATTCTCTATGGCCCAAAATTTCTGAACAGAATCATGCAAGCTATTAATGGAAAGATGACATAAAGAACTTACCTGAGTAGAAGAGATTTGATTTGAATGTGCTGAATGCAAAGGACCAGCTAAAAACCATCCTAGCTTTGAGTTTTGAATGACAGGTTGATTGGCCCCTAACTTAATTTGTTGAGGTTCCAGCAAATCATAAAATAAATTGGTACCTATTAAAATGTCGATATTTTGGCATTCAAAAAAATGAGGATCAGCTAATTGTATATTTGGCGGAATTTTTAAAGAATTGGGATTAAATGAAAGCTGAGGCAATTTTGCAGTGATTTTATCCAGGACCAAGAAATGTATGCTGGTCGTGTATGAATGATTCATTGAACGCAGTTTTGTAGTAAACGACTTATCAATTCTGATTGGTGCCTGGTTAATGCCATTAACACTCATATCTATGTGTTTCCCTTTGATTTTCAATTTATTATAGAATTCTGTGGTACAAAGATTGTTCATACTACCCGAATCTAACATGGCTCTGCATTTCACCAAGTTTCTATCTTGATCCAGGATCTCCACAACTGCTGTTGCCAAAAGTGGCTGGCATAGAGCCTGATTGCCATGTATTTCGCAAAATGCATTTTGACTGTTTTGGGGTATGATGTCACCCACCTGTTCGGATTCTTCTTCTATGTTATTGTATTGTGTTTCTTCAGTTTCTTGTTGTGTAGCAATATATGTGTTTCTAGATTTAGGTGAATTTTGAGGGTTGTAATTTATGTTTTCATGCAAAATACTATTGTGTTTTTTTGAACACATTCTACAGCCCCTACTGGGACAAGAATCAAGGGAATGACCTGCTGCACGAAGGCAGTTTACACAGATAGCAAGTTTCTCAAGCTCAATGTAGCGATTTTGTATTGACAATGCTAGTAAGCGAAAGCATTTGTATGTTGAATGGTTATTCAACCTACAAAAGCTGCATGAGAACTCAATATCCTCCTGCCCTGCTGGTTCCTCCATGGCAACATGGCTATACCTTTTTGGAGATAACTGCTCGGGTTTTCTTGTGGAAAAACCTTTTGATTTTGAAGGAGATTCTGTGCGTTTAGAATTTAATTTAGTTTGAATTGTCTCTAGAACCTGTATTTTGTTTTTCAGGAAATCTACAAAACTTAAATAAGTGGCGTTGTCCTGTTTGTTGGATACTTCCCATTCTCGACGGGTTGTATTGTCCAACTTGCTTGTGAGAAGATATAACAAAATTGTGTCCCAGTGCTGAACCGGCTCATTTAAATTTTGCAAAGCCCTGTAATTTTGTACTATGTGATCAAGAAATTTTCTTAGAAAAATGCACGACTCGCCTTGTAAGGCAGGATAGTCGAAAAGATTCTGTAAATGTTTGTGTTTAAGCAATTTTTGATTCTCATACCGCTCTTTAAGTAAATCTATAGCGATATCATAATTATCCTCAGTGATATTTAGAGACTGCAGAATTTCTGCAGCTTCCCCTTTGATGCACAACTTTAACTGATAAAATTTCTGGATTTTTGGGACTGAGGGGTCATCATGAACGATTGATTTAAAAATTTGGAAAAAGGTTTCCCATTGTTCGTGATTACCAAAAAATGATGGTGGGGTAATTTTGAAAACATTATGATTGGGTGGCTGTTGTATGATTGGTTGTATAATTGGAGGTGGAATTGCTGGTGGAGCTGCTTGAAGACTTTGCAGGGTTTTCCTCTTTTCAAACTCATGATTTTCAATAATATCAAGTGCTTTACCACTAAGTGAATAATACATCTCTTCATATGTGTCCCCCTCGTCATGCTGCTCTGGGTTCAAACTGACTAGTTGAGCTTGAGTTGACTCAAACTGGCTAAATGCTGATTTTAATTTCTCTAGCCGTAATTTTAGTTCGGAAAGTGACAGATTTTCCCTTGTGGTTTTACTTAAATATGAACGGAATTTATTTAATGTGGATTTGAAACCACCCCGCTTCTCCACCAACTGCAGAATAAGGGTTTCCCCTTCTGTGTTGTCTTCGTCAGCAAACATTTTTGCGTGTTATGTGCTTTTTATGAAAATTTTGCCCAATTTGTGAAGTTTCTACATCGACCCACTCAAATAGCTGCAGAAAATAAGGAAAAACCAATGAGAAAAATGGAACCGACTGACCTGTATGCGTAATACTGCTTTTTGCTGGGACTGAATCCAATTTTTGCTGGTTATAAGGTTATCCGGTTCGATGTGGCCAAAATGTTATTTGGTTGATATTTTGTTGATGCTGCTGTTTCTGTTTTCGTTTTTGTTTTTGAATTTTGTGTTTTCGAATTATGCGTTTTTGGGATTTTTTCCGGAGGAAATAAAAAACGTGCTGTTTTTTTTTACAAATTTTTTTTTTTATATTATTTTAGGGAAAAAATCCTTGGTTACGGTCACCCCGGTTTTACAATCGACGGGTGTCCGATGCACAGTCGCTTAGGAACTACGGGCGCCTGATGTAATCGTAAACAAGAACCAACAGTTAGGCAGTTACCTAACGGTCAACTAGATACTTATTATACCCAAAAAGAGCCTAACAAATTTAACTGAATGTGACAGGAGCAGTTACATGGACAGGATCACGAAACCGACCTTAGTAAGTTTTAAAAATTGAAAGGTTAAAATACAAAACAAAACATTCTCAAAATTAATCGAAAACTTCAACATTGAACTAAAAGTTCCAAAGATTGAGATTCCTTCTTCAACAGAAAACATCACAACCTTGGAAAAATTATTGAATGGTACCTCTAAGAATGGTACCTCTACGGGAGCTTTTATTTAATCAAAATTATTTATTTAGTTACATACTGATAGGAGTAATCATAATAATAATAACTTTACTTATAGTTTTATATTTTCGTAGAAAGATCAAACAACGAAGAGATACAAATGTTCAAATTGAGTTGTCTGATCTAAGTACCCTACAACAACCCCAATTTGCAACATCCTAAGGAGAGAGGAATTATATTGTCAAACTCCTAGTTATGTTAATTAGATTAATTGTTCATTTAAACCTAAAATGTAAACGCATAATGGGAAATCCCTTCCTATGCAGGTGTGTTTATCCAAAAACTGCTTAGTTAACGATATTTTTATATAAAAGAACGCTGCAATGCCAGTAGTTAGATTTTGTTTTCGAGTATTACTTGTACCAACTTGCTCAGTATTCCTCATGTTACTTTAAATTTTGAATAAAGTAATTTTTAAAAATCTTAAGTCTCTGATTTGGGAGCATATTTTGTGTATGTTCGACATGTATTCTCTATTGACTCTAAGTTAAATTAAAACAAAAACATATTTTTTATATTTCAATCACCATTAAGCCGTTAGTAACATTTTTGGAATTTAAAAATGATTAAAATAATGATAATATAATGAAGTAATTTTATCGATGAGTAAAAACGGTGTGAACTGCATGTTTATTTTTTGTTGGTGATTATTCTACTGATTCTACAACGCACAATATAAGTGAGATTTTTTCTGATTAAGCTGCCAATTCGAATCCACCAACAGGGATTTATAGCGATCGGGAAAGAGATTAAACAATGGGAATACAAGTGCAAATAACGCTTGTTTGCTTTTTAATCCAATTCTCTGCGCTTTGTTATCACATTATTAGTTGCTGAGGTTTTCAAACTTTTTGTACATGATGTGCTGGTCTGATGATTGAAATACGATTTTACTAGCTAAAGACACTATCTAAATCTCCATATTATTTCAATTCTCTACTACCACTTCCGCCTAGTAATATTACATAAAATAAGGAAAAAAGCAGAAATATATAGAAAAAATACCGGCGAAACATCAATGCCCGAAGGCGAGAATTTTCAGAAGAATTATCTATGCACGGCATTACGTAATTGATTTCCGAGGCAAGCTGTCAGGTGGCATTTTTGATTTAAAAGGGTCACTGATAAACATGATGCGCATTTGAAAACGTATATCGTTTACACGTAGGTTGGCGCGGGCAAAATTTAATAAATTAATGACTGTTTATTTGAGGATAGTTTGAGACAAATTTTTGTACGATAAATTGTAGGTATTGGCTATTGCTATTCTCTTGTATTATTGCTACAATATCTATTTTTATTAATTGGTTTAGATTATCTACTACAGAGAAATACTCATAAAAATTACCCTTGTGTAAACGCACTCGAAAAAATAATACAAACAAGAAGCGTTACTTCAAAGAACGTATATTGCAAACTAAACCCAAAAATTTTCTTAGGTACCTGGAGCCCCTTTTTCCCTTGACGCAGCTTTATTGAATCTATCTATACTCAGATCGTCGCGTCGGGTTCCCTAAGGTACCGTTAAAGGGTCGTCACGTCGGGATCCCTGTGGTATCGTAATCAGGATGTTTTTCTGAGGCATGGCTAACAGTCGGCCAAACCTGACGTTCTTTGCGTCCCGCAAAGTCTTAGCGTAACTTATCTCCAAAAAAAAAAAACAAACATTAATTATCATCTTGATTTTCACGCAAATCGTAATCATCGTCATCGAGAATGCCTACTATGCCTATTTTACTCGCATCTGTGTGTAATTCCGTCAGGGCATCAGGATCGTATAAGCAACTGCTTGTATCTTTTATTTTTCAGGTTTGATGCCTTCACCACTTGTTTCGTGATGTAAATACGATATAGTACCATACAAAAAATGACACTTATCAAGTCTTAGTGTCATACTTTTATTAGGTCTAACACAACCTCTAATCCTTTAAGGCAGTCTTCTTCGTTTGAAGCTGGTATTAGGATATCATCCAGGCATGCTAATACTGTCGTAAAACGGAAAGTTCCAAGTACCTCATTCATGGTGCGTTGGAAGCCAGCTGAAGCATTTACTAGCCCAAACGGTATTCGCAGGTACTCATAATGGCCGTCAGGTGTCACGAAAGGGGTTTTCAGTATAGATATTCTTCATCTATAGCGATTTGGTGATAGCGTGAAGCCAACTCTAAGCTAGTGAAGTACCGACAACCCTTTAGTCTATCCAACAAATAGTCTCTTCTTGGTAGTGTGCCACGCTTTTTCGCTGTATAAAAAGTTTAGAAAGAAAAAAAATATATATATAAAAAAAATAAAAAAAAAAATTAAAATAAAATTTAATGAAGAACTTGAGATTGTAGGACTGAAGGTCGAAGTGCATGCAAATTATGCCCTAGCCCAGAATTAAACAATTCGGAGAGTAGGGGTAGGTTTTAGTTTTGGGCGCCACCGACTCTGGACAGATGAGTCGGACTCTCCAGGATGCTATCCGGCCCCAGGTCCTTACAATTCAAATACTAATAAGGAAAATGAAAAATATTTAAGAAAAGCTAAAACTAGGCTGTGTGCATAAAACCAAATAAAAATCAATGAATCAAGTGCTATAGTAAGTTTATTTACCAAATGGTCACAGTCCACAATGAACAATATATTGAGATTATAATTAAAAAATAATTAATCAAGTAAATTTTCAATATTATCAAAGAGTGAAAAAATAAACTATTTAAGAAAAAGAACAAACACTTGAACTGTCATTAATTAATAAATGAAGTGACCTTTTGATGAAGGGTCAATCAGCAAATACAGTACGGCTACTATTGGAATAATAGCTATAGTTATAAACATTTGAATTATATGTAAAAATCTAATGTTATTGTAACTCAATAACCAACTGAGTAATAAAAATGTATAAATAAAATGTAAGGGTTGAAAATATAAAATAAAAGAAATAAGAAAAAGAATAAACAGAAAATTAGTTCTCGGAACGGTTATCTTACACATAACCAGAACTAGCAGTAAGTTGACATAAATAACAACTGAATCAGGTTATGTCTAGCTAAATTATTTTCAAATTACCTATATTAATAATTCATTTGTTACATTGGGACAAGCACTGAATTACTCCCTGAAATAGCATAGTGATCACTGTGGCGTACAAAATAGGGACAGAATGTGAATAAACAATAAAATATATATAGGTCGATCAAAGCTAGTACGATATCAAAATGTTCCAGGTCCCAGGTGGTAGTAGTAGATACAATTAACCAGATTAGTCCTGGTTACTGGTTGTGGTTAGATGGTCAAACCAATCTTACGGTTTAAATTTACGATCTTTTGTTAAGAGCATATTAGAAGTCAAAGTTTTACCGAAAATTGATAGAAAATCAAATAAAGAACACTAACACACATTAAACGGCTGACTAATGGCAAATACAATGACAAATTACATTCATTCGCAGATGAGATTTGCTTGTGGCTTTGCTATACTAGCGCCGCATAGCTTTGGCAGTCATGAAACTCTCATATGTGTTATTTTTAGACAGCTCCGAACGAACATTTAACATGAAAGTTGGAAGAAATGGATTTATTTTCAGGCAAATTCAATTTTTAATTGGAATTAAATTATTGATTTGTTTTGATTTTGAAATGGAATTAAAATATGGATTAAAATCGAGGAAAAATCATTACAGCATAGGAACTAGTAACAAATGAAAATATAATTTGACTATTGAAAATTAGAAAATTTACAGGATCTACAATTGCTGTGATTGTTGTTGAAATTTTATAGAGAGAAAATGTTAACAAAACTAAAGGAATTTTGAATAGAAAACTGAAAATAGGTAAGAATTAGCTAGGCAATTTTAGCTTGTTACAATCATTTTTGGTTGCAAAATACGCACTCTAAATAGTAAAATTATTACCAATTTTGTTGACAACAGTATGCAAATTTTGGTCACGGATTTAAATGAAGGGACAAAAAAAATAAGTAGTGCACCAACAATAAATTTTCAAAATTTCTGATCACAAAATGCTGGAATACATGGAAAGAGCAGAATTGCCAGATATTTGTAATGTTTTTATTCCAAAATTATTCAAAATCTGCCAAACAAGATGGTGATTGCTGTCATTTTCAGCAGAGACTGAAACCAAACGTGTGTTCAGAGCTTCTCTTAAAGATGTCGCTGAGTACGAGAAGCATAGTCGCTTCTTTCAAACGGCAGTAAAAACTGTTTTACCTAGCTAATAATGTGAAATACTATTATTTTATTTGCATCTGAATAAAATTATTCAATCCACTGTATATTACTGTGTAAACGAATTGAATTGAAGATGTCGCCATCTACTTGTAAATAAGTCAATCACTTACAGGGAATTTCCACACCGGTGATTAAAAAATATTTATTGTGTGTCATAGAGCCCAGAAGATGGCACGATGCCTCTTATCTGTCAACTGTCATTACCGGTCTCGTGAAGAAAAGTACCTTTTCGTGATACTGTACTGTTATATTTGGCCCATCTTACACATGGGCCAAATTGAAATCGAAAAGGTATATTTAACCGACCGCCGGTCGTTATTTATTCGCCGACTGGTTAAATATAAATAACAGGCCGCCGGCCGTTAAATTAACGGCTGCCGGCCGTTGAAATAATGGCTGCTGGCTGGAAAAGTGTCAGATTGAAAAATATTTGCAGTAAAACGAAAAATTTAGAGCGAAACACGGCCGATACCTGCAAATAACAGCCTCGGCTTTCGCCTCGGATCACAAACTTCAGCCTGGCCGTTATTTGCTACTTATCGGCCTTATGTTAGTTAGTTGGGAAAACCCAGAATTGGGAAAACAAGTGCTCCTATTATCCACTGATGTGAAAATATTGGGTTAATTTTCTTCGCTTTTCCGTCCACAGACGCGTTTCCATCTATCAGATCTCATCAGTGTGGCTGATGGCGCCACGATCAAAATTCGCTCATCGTATTACTTCTACTTTGCCTGCAAGCACTGAACTTGTGTTGGTTTTCTTTGCTTTCCTAGTCATACTGATAAATTTGATTTTCTGGAAGCTTAAATCCTTCATAGTTTTATTTCAAATTAATGATATGGCCAGCGACTGTTAATGAACTTATATGTCAAGTATATTGAGGTACATTGTAATATCATTTTTTTTTTTGGAATTTGATGAATCTGATCGAGAGTTAACCTCTATTTATTGAGTTTATTCAAAGTGTTTTACCAGCAATTGATTTTAGGTTTTGAAATTATTCAATACTTGATTTTTGACCTCACTGTGAAAATAATATATGTACCGGGTGTTTCCCCTAAGGAGGTAACCGGCTATATTTCAGGAACTAATAGTCCTAGAGCTTCCAAGTAATTTTTTTTCCCATAAAAAAGGACATGAAAAATTGCTGGAAATAGTTTTCAAGTTTGTAAGTTGACCGCAAGGGGGCGCAACGAATACTCGAAAACATAATACTGTGATTATCTTCAAAAAACGCCCACTAAAGGTATTCTTAAAATATGATTATTGAAATCTTGATGAGATTACGAAAAAATTTTGTAAAGGATTTCTTGCCCTAACTTTTCAAATAAGAGGTGGGAAAAGGTTCAAACTTGTTAGGAACAAAAGTCATATAACTTATTTGTTTTTCGACCTATTTCAATGATTCGGGTGTCATTTGGAAGAGTTTTTTCTGTTTAATAAAATGCATAACAAAATTAAATTATTTTGTTGCCGCTAGGAGGCGCTGTGTCTAAAAGTTAACAATTTTCCATTTTTTCTGAGGGAAATTTCAAATATAATGATGCTTTTTTGTTAATTTAGATAAAAAGAGGATAAAAAAATAAGTAAAAAGGTGAACATTACAAGTCTGAATCTTCTTCCTAACCCAAAATATAAATAAACAAATATTTTAAATAACAAAATTTTCAGGAAAAACCTTCTTGTCTTCTTTCGCGAGATAAAACAAAAAAAATCTAATGGTTTTTACGGCACTATAAAATTACCAAGAAGAAGATGAACTAATTGTGTTTCTAAAAGTAGTTACCAGTCCTCGATATCAAGAATTTAAATTGAATTGAACTCTAAAGGTATATTATAGCCCTTCATCTTATGTGCCACCAAAAAAACTACAAACAGAATCAAAAATACAAGATCGGGACTAAAATAAAAAATACGTAAAATAGGTGAATAAATTGGCTAATGCCTTTCCAGATGTTCGGTTTTCACCATCACATCGTCATCGTAGCCATGACAGGTATTCATGAAAATTATATTCTGCACCGTGCGCGTGCTCCATTGGTTAAAGTGACCTTAGTGGGCCAGGTATTTCTGACATTTTTTTCTATGTGTCAAAGTCAAATACAAATCAAAAAATTAACAAAACGCAGTTTTCACTAATGACTGGTTTATACTTCCAAAATTAAGAATTAAACTAAACTAAGAAATAAATTGAAAATTAAATCAAACTAAACTTTAGAAATGCAGTTTATACTTAAAATTAAGAATTAAGGATTTTCCGAAATTATCTAGCTCTTTACGAATTCAAATCACTGAAAGGAACATAGAAATAAACAAAAACCAGTTTGAGTGACAACAAACATAGTGACATTTAGCGTGCATTTAGTAGATTTTATGGATCATAGCTTCCGAATTCAACGGACTAGAAAGATCTCCCTAATTCTCAATTTTCAGTTGAAAAGGTCTTTAAAAAAACGGCACATCAGAATTTGCTTAAATTTGACATGAACATTCTTTGATCGATTATCTACAATTCGCTTATTTTAGTTTTTCGATATTCTGCCTTTTTTTTTTTAATTCAAAGATTATGTTCGCAACCACCAAAACAACTAAATGTGTTGGTGGTTGCATATTTGTGTAGGCTTTTTCCTTGGTTGTTTGTGGGATGAAATAAAAGGTCCAGGGGTGCGATTTTCGAAACCATTCGAGTACATTTCGTATACGAAATTTGTCTGACAGCAATGTTAATTAAATGGGGAGCATTCGAAATCATATTAAATTTCGTATACGAAATGTACTCGAATGGTTTCGAAAATCGCACCCCTGGTGAAATTGGATTGGTTTTAATAGCAAATAGTCGAACAAATATGATGGGATGGGATAGAGTGTCTCGTCTTTTGGGATTCGGTTTTTTTTTTAAAAAAAATGGCAGCCACGTCTTTAGCCTTTTACTCACTTAATTAGTGCAAAGGGTGTCGGCTTTCGTCTTCGTCTTTTACTCCAGTTATATTAGGCCGGAAAAAGCAGCATCTGCCGAAAAAATCCGAGTGAGCCTAAATTTTGTCTACAGCTTTATTTTACCTCAAGAAATAATGTCTTAAAGGTCCTCATCGATATCGCGCTTGCCGTTTTCAGATATTCAAGGTCAAACGTCATGGAAATCTTATTTTCTCAATTATCTTGCTTTTCGTCAGGCGTATAACTTTTTGCGTAATCACAAGAAATTAAAAGCGAAAAATTCTTTATTAAAAAAGGTTATATAAGTCTTTTCTGTACAACCAATGAACAGAGAGATGAGAAGTCGAGGCCCCACGTCACACTTATGGGTACAATACATTGATATGGTATGTATAGTAAAAGAGTTCATCCGAGCTGAGAGGTTAGGAAACTGGGATGGACATCTAAACGCCGTGAAGAAAATGCTTCCTTATTTCCATGCTGCTGGTCATTTCCTGTACGCGAAGTCAGCGCATTTATACCTGCAAGATATGCTAGAATTGCAAAATAATATGAATCACAAGACATTTGAGATATTTTCTAATGGATTTTTCACGTCATGTATCTTTGGACACTGCTGATCAACATGCTGATGCAAGAGACTCAAACATTAAGAGAGATAATGTAGACGTAAAAAAATTTGTGGACTGGTTTACTTCTTATAGTCCTTTTCCAGATCAAATCAACTTATATCGCTAGCTACAGAGGTGTCGTTGGTACTGAAAAAAAAAAAACTAATACGATGCGTACAAAATTGGCCTTCAGTCAGTGCAAAATATTGTTGGACTACAATTTAGTGAAATAAAATTCAAACGTGCAAACAAGGTTCTTTCGCTTTGGTCAGTCAATAGCTCTTTTAAAGTTCATAATGTGAATGTTGCTGTAGATCCTTTGCTGTTATTCCAAAGAATCAGTTTATAAAAGAAATTTGATGAAAACCTGAAAAATATATGCATTACGAGTTAAGTCCTTATCCTACAGCATTTTTTGATAATGCAGGCATGCGGAAAACTCCTAAATGAATGCTTTATAAATGCTTCAAACCATGGTGTGATGAAATACCTGCTGATAACGTTGCGAACGTCATTGGATTCTTGCTGCATCGTGTAATATGGCAAAAAGGTGATAGTTTTGAGTGTCTTATCAAAAATATATTGATTATCTACAGAAACATTTCGGATCTGACATAACGGTTGTCTTTGATGGATACAGTGACAATAGCAAGAATATAATAGCAATGGAAAAACTTCGACGAACTGCTTCAATTCCGGGATTCGTAGAGGTAAATTTTGACGAAACAATGCAAGTGACACTTAGCCAAGAAAAGTAGGTACCTATCCAATCGCTCAGATAAAACTAGATTGATATCAATGATAATGTACAAATAATATAGCTGTGAAACAAGCAAGAGACGATGCCGACGTTTTAATAGTAGATACGGAACTTGAGAAATCACAACACATCACCATTATCGTTGGAGAAGGTGTAGATCTATTAGTTCTTCTAATAGGACGTGCTCCTTCAAACCAAAATGTTTTCTTCCTTAAACCAGGGAAAGGAAAAATAAAATCAAAAACATACACTCTTCTTCCAGCCTAAATAAGTATCCAAATTGTAAGAGACATCTGTTGTTACTACACGCTATCACTGGTTATGACACAACCTCCGCACTTTTTAATAAAGAAAAAATAAAAGTTTTCAAAATGTTCGAGAGGCGTCCCGAGTTGCATCAATTTGCGGAAGTTTTTGAACAGGAAAATTGTACAGCAGAAACGATTGTTGAAAATGGATCACGCATTATTCTGGCCATCTATGGAGCTCCTAAAACAGAAGTATCTATCGAAAACCACCGATACATGTCATTTGCGAAATCAACACGACTTAATACCGCAGTGAACTTGGCGTCACTTCCACATACGGCCGCAGCAGCATGTCAACATCTAAGTCGAGTGTATTATCAGGTAAAGAATTGGCTTGGAAAGGATTCAAATCCTGAACAATAAGGATGGACAATAAATAATTACATTTTGGAGCCCCTCAAGACTTTATTACCACCTGCTCCAGATGTACTTTTAAACAACATTTTTTGCAAATGCACTAAAGGATGCAACACAAATTGCGGGTGCAGAATAGTTGGACTATCATGTTCAATACTGTGTGGTGATTGTCATGATCACAGTCATGTCTCAACTCAGATGTTGATAGCGCTACCGAAAAAAATATGCAGGATGAAGAAGATATTGACTTTGATACTATTGACCGCCTGATGACGATGATCGGGAAATGAGGATATAGAACGAGAGTTTGGAAGAGATGACAGAGGACGATGACGTGGAAAAGGGGAATAGAAGACGACGAGGCTCTGAAGGTGGGGACAAAGACCGAGAATTTGGAGGAGATGACAGAGGACGAAGACGTGGAAGAGGGAACATATTACGAGGATGGGGATCGCACATCCTCATTCTCTACGTACAGCCAAAATTCGCAACAAGAAAGATCATGGATTAGGCCTACAGGGGAAACCATGTAAATAAAAACGCGCCTTGTATCTTACCTCTGAGGTAGTGTGGAAACGGGTGCAACCCGTTGTTTTCCTGGCAAATAAAGTTGGAAACGGTTGATGGGTTGACGTAAAATATGTGAACAACATTTTTTGAAGAGAGTTCTCCAGTATTTTTTCCTTTCATAGCCAAAATAGTCGTAGGACATACCGGAAGCAAAATATTTATGAAAAACACAATTCTGTGACATTTGACCTTGAATATCTTGAAACGCAAACAAGATATCGGTGGGGACTTTTAATACATTATTTCTTGAGATAAAATAAAGGTGTAGACAAAATTTAGGCTCACTCGGATTTTTTCCGTAGATGAATCCTTGTATGACTGTACTATTTAGATAGGTAATTATAGGAGTGACACGGCTCTTCACTGCCAATAATTAAACAACTAAGAATTGCACTCGTCTTTCGTCTTTCGTCTTTCTTCTTTTTGAATTAGGTACGCACGCTACTTATTGCCCTGACCTGATGCAAGGCAAGAATGGCCGAATGGCCGTCCCCCCTCGCGTAGTACGCTCACACCGACTTTTTCCCATACTGCCCCATCAAACGTGCTTGTCATTGCTCTTTGTAGGTGTTTTCACTTAATTTAGATTAAATGCACCACTTGAACAGAACAGAACAGAACGGAACAGAACTAAATATGTACACCTACATTTGCATGTTTATCAAGCTCGGATCCGTGAAAAGCATATTTTATTGATAACCACGAAAAACTAAAAAAAGCGAATTGTAGATAATCTATCAAATAATGCAACAAACGTGACGATGTAACGAATTTTGAAGGTGAAAATTGGTGAAAATGTTACAGTTCAAGCGATTTCAAGTAGATTGCGCCACGGCAAATAAGCTACATTGGGAGCATCATAATTGTATATTTGTCTTTCTCTTTCACTAAGTGTTTCACCGACAAACAGATTTTGCTTTGGACAAAAAATAAAATATTGAACCGTATGTGTAGAGTGGCGCAGTCGTCATTTTCAAAAACTAAATTTAAACATGGCGACCCTTAAAGCGGCCTTAACATTTAAATTTTTAGTTTAGCTAAATTCTCAATTTAGTTTAATTCTTAATTCAGAAGTATAAACCAGGCATACTTACTTATTTGGAATTTATGAACACTTCGAACATCTGGAAAGGCATTAGCCAATTTCTTTATTTTACATATTTTTTATTTTAGTCCTAATTTTGTGTTTTTGATTCTGTTTGTAGTTTTTTTGGTGACATATACATTAAAGGGCTATAATATACCTTTAGTCTAATTCAATTTCAATTCTTGATATCTTGGACTGGTAACCACTTTTAGAAACACAATTAGTTCTTCTTCTTCTTACTAATTTTATAATGCCGTAAAAAAATTAGTTTTTTTTTTTGTTTTATCCCGAAGAAGAAGGCAAGAAGGTTTTTCCTGAAAATTTTGTTATTTAAAATATTTGTTTATTTATATTTTGGGTTAGGATAAAGATTCAGACTTCCGGTTTTCACTTTTTTCCTTATTTTTTTATCCTCTTTGCATCTACACCACAGTTCACATGTCGTTGGGCCATTGTAGATTCTCATTCTATGCATGTGCGCTTTAAGATGGCAGTGTCCTGTTAGTAATCTTACCACCTGTCTTATCTGAGTACGTGTTAGTGACAGTAATTCAGCTGTTAGCATCTTTGAGGGGTTTCCAATTATTCCCTTTGAGTGTCTTGCTCCAGGTGTGGATCGCCAATAGTCGAGGTGTTGATGGGTCGGCCACCTTTCAGCTGTCGTCTTCAGAACCTGCTTCGATTTCCCAAATGTTGGTTCTGGTCTTGTTTAGGGTGCAGCTGCGCCGCCATTGGCCAGTTCTTCAGCTTTTTTGTTACCTTCTGTCCCCGAATGCCCAGGAATCTTAGGAGTTTTATCTTGTTATTTCTAGACGACAGAGCTTCCAGGTCGAGTAGGCATTCCATTGTTTTCGAAGTAAATTGATGTGACTTCTGAGCTTTTAGAGCAGCCTGACTGTCTGAGTGAATACTTATGTTCTGGTTGTTATAACTAAGCCTTATAATCTCCTTTGCACATGCCTGGATTGTATGAATTTATGCTTGGTAAACTGTGGCACTAAGCCCTAGAGGGATGCTTTGTTCTGATCTCGGTCTTTCTCTATATACGCCATCGCCAGCTCCATCTGCTGTTTTGGAGCTGTCTGTATACCAGACCAGGCCTGTTGTATTATTAATATGAGGCGTTCCTTCCTGCCATATGCTTGGATCACATATGACTTTGAATGGTTTTTCGAACCTATGGGTTACCAGATCCACCATTTGATCCGTTTGCATTTCTACTATATGTTATCGTCCATCAGGTCGATAACCTTTGTGTGGCCGTAGTTGCCTGGTGTCTCTCTCCATGCCCCGGCAGCCCTCATCCGGTGGGCTCTAACTGTGGCTACCATTTCAATGTGAACATTGAGGAGCTAGTCCCACCATAGATGCTAGATGAATAATAATTATTCCAAAGCGAATCAACATTTGACAAATCCGGAGAATTCTTGGCATATGGTTCTTCGAATCTTCAGACCAGCGCATTTGTGAAGTTTCTATTTCTGGCGTATGATTCCATAGTCTCCAATGTCTATCTTTTTTGATCAATCGTTTTTTTCAAGGTATGTCCAGCAAATTTTCACTTCATTCTTGCTGCTTGTGTGTCTTCCTCCAGAAAAGAAGAGAATTATCACAGAGCGACTTTACCGCGCCGCAACAATCCAGGAAAGCCCAAGTCCACTTTAAAGTGCTCTCAGTCAAGAATTTTTGTTTGGATTGACCTTCCTGAAAATATTGAAGCCAATTATTATTGTGTCCTAGATAAAATATATGAACCTCCCATCAAATTTTCCTGTAGACACTTGAAAAATACCAGTGAATATTTACGTCTGTGCAGCAACAGTTTCTGGTGACTTTTTCATGTAAAACTCTACAAGAAAATCAGGGGTCCATTCTGCAGTTTTTGAAACACATTTGGATTGGGGTTATAGTCTAGGAAAATAGTCGAAAAATACATACATTGCAAAAAAAAAAATCCTACCCAAATGAACTTTTCAGGGATGATAGGGGGCGGGTGGGTGATCAAAAAACCGAAAACATCAAACATTCACCCCTCTGGCGTTTTGCGCTATTGGGATTGAAAGTGCGCCATTGGCGATTACTTGGTACCTATTGATTTTACAAAAAAATGTTTCAAATAAAAAATGTGCAACATTATTTGATCTACAATGTTTATCTACAGACTTTTTTGATTAAGGGCCGTCTGTGGTCATAAGGGCCGTTTGAAATTTTATAATGAAAATGAAAAATTTTAACCAACGTGAAAACATTTTCTACAACACATACAACATTTTTGCTTTATGAAGTTTTTACTCACCCCTGCCGTTTTTCAATAGGGGTAGTTTGAAGTTTATTAATTTTTTTAATTTAATTTTCCTAATAAGTTTCATAAGATTATATTTCCTTCAATTTTTCCCAATCAACTTTTTTTGTAACTCACCCCCATTCAGCGGGGGGATACTTCCCTTAGGAAAAATTTTAGTTTTTAGGGGTATATATTAATTTTTTTTTTCTTTTCTCGCCTTTAGTGCATATAAAAAGGTGCTGTGGCGTTTGAAAGCTACTTGGTATTTAGTTGTGAATTTTATTTAAAAATGTCTTGGAGCAGCAGGTTGTACAGTACCGTTGATGACGCAGCTTAACTGTTGTAAAGTCAATATCAATTATCGTTGATTGTCCTTTACTTAGTTTAAGCCTTCATTTTAAGTCATAATTATATTTAAACATAAAACATTGTAATACATTTTATGCAACTTATTATATTCTATTTTCTAGTAAATGCTAAATGCTGAAGCAGCAAACCGTGGTTGCCACCTAAAAGTAGGTTACTTTATAATTTTAAACCATCATTTTGTCACGTGATTAGGTTGGCAACAAAACTGTTTGTCGCTAAGCAAGCAGCAGTAGTAGTAATGTTAATTTCCACATAACCATGTATTAATCTCTGCTACTCACGTCACACAATATACGCACAGTGGCTTCAGTATATTAATTTTCTCAACCAATTAAGTAATAAATTCTAGTAGTGATCTAAGGATTTAACTTGTTTTTTTTCTTGTTTACGCCGGATACGACCCAGAACCTTCTTCGCAAACCTCAAGTTTCAAAGTTGTGGAAACTCCACAACATAATTTGGTGTCAGGTGTGAAGGTTAATCGATGGTTACTCGAGAAGAAGTGCAGTTCAGTTTGGTTCAAGCTATTCGGCAATAGTAACAAGAAAAGAATTGTTGAGTAAAAATTTCAGCCAAGAAAACGATCCAGTGATCAATCAAGAAAACGGTCCATTCTTTAGCCAAGAAAACAGAAGGTAACTTTGTACTGCGCGGATAGTTGTTCCCGAATTCCGCTCACCGTGGGATTCTTTTGGACTTTTTACCGATTTTTCGAAACTAGAATTTTACTGTAAGTTAACTGTGTCTGTATATTCATTTTTTTTTAAATCTGTATATTTACCCTGTTATTTTATTGTATTTTTTGCCTTACAAAATGCTTTATAACTCTTAATGTCTGACGAAAGAAATTACGAAAATCACTCTGACGATTCTAGTGAGCCTGATAACCTGCTATACGAAAACGATTTATCTGTTTTAATAGTTGATGAAACTGGAATTGTCGAAAACATGCCTAAATTAAACGTTGATTTTGCTTTAAAATTAATTCCCTTTTTAAACGGAGATAGAAAAGATTTTCACAAATTTGCCTCATGTTGTGGTATTGTAAATGCTGATTTGACTCATGTCGCAGATAAACAATTATTGGTTAGCATCATTAAATCTAAATTATCTGGTCCTGCCTATAATGTTGTCAAGCATAAAATCCTTGCAGACTGGGATGAACTTAAAATTACTCTTCAAGAACAGTTTTTAGAGACTAGAAGTATTGCTCAACTACAGTCTGAATTGATTAGAGCTAAACAACAACCTGGTGAATCAGTTAGGGCGTTTGCTAATAAAATAGAACAGCTTTTAAATGATCTTAATGATGCTTGTATAGCTTCTGAAGGCGTTGCAGCATCAGCAACAATCAATAACTTAAATTCAAAAACCGCATTTAAATCTTTTGTCGAAGGCCTAAATCAATCTTTAAAATTAATAATCAAAGCTTCCAGATTCACTAAATTGAGTGACGCTATTGAAGCAGCAGTCGAAGAAGAGCGAAATCTTAACGAAAACTTTAATCAGCACAAAAACAAAAATAAACCATTCAAAAAATGTAATTACTGTAAAAAAAAATGGATATGTCGAAAACGAGTGCTTTATTAAGAATCGTTCCTCTTCTTCTCAACAGCTTCCTACATTTCCGAAGCGAGAAATTAAAACCGAGGTTCATGTTACCAATATAACTTGTGCATATTGCAAAAAACATGGTCATCATATCAAAGATTGTTTCAAGAAAAAAAGAGCCGATGAATTTAAAAACAATCCTAATCGAAACGCTAGAAATTCTGCAAATCCTAATAATTACAGCCAGGGAAACTTCCAAGCACCAGTTGCGAGCAGCGGCGACGCAACGACGGTGACCCAATTGTAAATTGCCGTCCTATAAAATCTTTCAGAAAGTTCTGTCAAAATACATAATGTGTTGCAAAATCCTCAATCTTGTAGTCCTAAAAAAATAACTTGTCCTCTTGTTCCAAAATCCTATACAAGTAAATATCCTATTCCTAATAATTCTTATACTACAAGCAATCCTTATTTAAATGAAGCAACCATTCCTGAAACCAATATCCTTTGTGTAAATCCTTGCGTCATTGAAGAAGCAGATAGCATTCATATGCCCTTTTCTTTAGCTAACAATGACGCAGTTAATCTTTTAATTGATACTGGTTCTCAAATTACAATTTTAAAAAAATCTTGCATTAAAGGAAACGCCATATGCTATACCGACTATAAGGCATATCTTAAAGGCATTTCCGATTCTTTAATTGCTACTTACGGAATCTGTTATGGGGAGTTTAAAATTGGAGGAGTCAATATTACTCACCCTGTACATTTAGTAAAAGATAATTTTCCTATACCGCAAGATGGCATACTTGGAAAGGATTTTCTTATAAAATACAAGGCTAATATCGATTACAACAATAATACCTTATCTCTTTCCTATGAAAATAAAATAATTCCTTTACCATTTGACACATCAAAAAATAAAACCATTATTAAAATTCGTGCTAGAAGCGAAGTCATACAAAAGGTTAAAACTTCTCATGTTCATGAATCTTTATGCCTATCAGCAGAAATATGCGAAGGTGTTTATGTGGGTAACTCTATTATTAAACCAGTTCATGGTTATTGTTTTATCACATTTATAAATACTAATGAAAAATCTGTCACTCTCGAAAATCCTCAATTGAGTTTTGAAAATCTTGAACTTTACGATGTTCTTTCAATAAATAAAACTCCTTGCAATCTCGATCGTCTTAATCTGCTTACCAATTCGATTCGGACGTCTCATATGTCTAGCGACGAGCGTGAAAGTATTCTTGAAATTTGTAAATCGTTCCATGAAATTTTCTTTCTTGATTCCGACGTTTTATCTTGTACTGAAACAATTACGCATTCTATTCCTACCACAGATGATATTCCTATCAATGTTAGACCCTATCGTCTGCCGTATCACCAACAGGAAGAAGTCAAACGTCAAATTGACAAAATGCTCAAAGATGATATAATTTCTGAATCCTCGTCTGCTTATAATTCTCCTTTATTGGTTGTACCCAAGAAACCTGATATTCATGGTAATCGTAAATGGCGCGTAGTCGTAGATTTTCGTAAACTTAACGACAAAACCCTTTCTGAAGTTTTTCCGTTGCCCAATATAACAGAAATTTTGGATCAGCTTGGAAACTCTAAATTTTTCTCTACCCTCGATCTCGCTTCTGGTTATCATCAGGTCCGTACCGACCCAAAAGACAAACACAAAACTGCTTTTAGTACGTCTAATAATCATTACGAGTTCAATCGTATGCCCTTTGGTCTAAAAGGAGCCCCCTTTACATTTACAAAATTAATGAACAGTGTCTTGCTAGGATTTCAAGGAATTAAGTGTTTTGTGTACCTTGATGATGTAATTATATATGGTAAAACTCTCGAGGATCACAACTCCAAACTCAAGGATGTTTTCAATAGGTTTCGACTTCATAACCTTCAATTGCAGCCAGAAAAATGCGAATTTCTTCGCCCTGAGCTTACCTATTTGGGTCATACAATAACTGCCGATGGTATCAAACCGGATGAAAATAAAATTAAAGCCATTAAAGAATTTCCTACTCCTAAATCTCCAACTGAAATCAAACAGTTCATGGGGTTAGCTGGTTACTATAGAAGACACATACAAAACTTTGCAAAAATTGCCCAACCCATGAATAATTTGCTCAAGAAAAACATTTCTTTCCATTGGTCCCCTCTTTATGTAGAATCTTTCGAAACTCTCAAGGAAAAACTGTGTAATCCTCCGGTCCTGCAGTACCCCGATTTTTCGAAGGAATTTATTCTCACTTGTGATGCAAGCAATTTTTCTGTAGGAGCAGTACTTTCACAAGGGACAGTTGGCTCAGACCGTCCCATTGCTTTCGCATCCCGGACATTGAATAAAGCAGAGCGAAACTATAGTGTCATTGAAAAAGAACTATTAGCCATAACCTGGGGAGTCAAGCATTACAGAGCCTATCTATATGGCCGTAAATTTTTGATTGTCACCGATCACAAACCTTTAATATGGTTATTTTCCGTGAAAGACCCAGGAAGTAGGTTAATGAAATTTCGTCTTAAACTCGAAGAATACGAGTACGAAATAATCCATAAGCCCGGCAAATATAATACAAATGCCGATGCATTAAGTCGAATCGTATACGACGTGAATCCAGTAAGCACACGAAACAAAAATTACGATCTTAATCAATTAACCTTTGAAAACTTTCTCATAGAAAAGGAGTCCTCCATAATCATTAATAATAATATAAAAGATTCACACAAAAATATTTCTGATTCCAACCCTGAATATTTGCGTGCCTATTTCATAAGTAAAGACAATTCGCAACTTCCCGATGACCTTAACGACGAAGCAAAATGCAAGTTGCAATCGGACACCTTAATCGTTTTAACACCGACTCTTATTACAATAAATAACATTAATTATGTTTTTATTCCAACGCATGAACCTAATACTATTGTAACGAATGAAATAATTTTCGAAGCAATTAAATGTTTGAAATCTTTTGCACATACAGGTGATTACCATAAAATAGCCTTTTCTAATCCTACGAAATATTCTCCGTATAAAAGTTTACAAATCGAAAACATTCGCATTATGTTCAGATATATATTTCGTGGTAATTCAGGTTTGGTAGAAATTCATCATAATAATCTAATGAAAATTAAATCTAAGGATGAAATTCGTAAAATCCTAAAAGAATTCCATGATTCTCCACTGGGAGGTCATTTAGGTGTCAATAAGACCTTTAATAGAATAAGAAGTAAGTATAAATGGTCCAATCAATATAAAAGTGTTAAAAATTTTGTAAAATCTTGCGATTTATGCCAAAGGAATAAATCATCAAAATACACAAAGATGCCATTAACTGTCACCACTACAGCCTCCAAACCTTTTGAAAAGGTAAGCCTTGATATCGTGGGACCTCTGTCCGTAACAAATTCCCGAAACAAATATATTCTAACATTTCAAGATGAACTAACAAAATTTTGTGAAGCTGTACCTCTTGAAAATCAAGAAGCCGAAACCATTGCAGAAAAATTCGTTTCACACATCATTTGTAGACACGGTACTCCAACTTATCTTTTAACGGATCAAGGTCAAAACTTTTTAAGCGAATTATTTAAAAATGTCTGTAAATTATTAAAAATTACAAAAATTCAAACAACCGCTTTCAGACCTCAAAGCAATGGCAGTCTTGAAAGGTCACATAAAAGTCTAGGCGAATATTTACGAAATTTCGTCACAAAGGATCAATTAGATTGGGATACATGGATCCCCTATGCAATTTTTACTTATAATACTTCCATTCATTCCGCCACAAACTTTACTCCTTTTGAACTTCTTTATGGGTTCCCTGCGGAAATTCCTACTTCTTTACAAAAGCCTCCTGAATTAAACTACAACTATGACGATTATGCGAACGAGCTAAAAAGTCGCTTGCAACATAGTTATGAATTGGCTAAACAAAATCTTATCAATTCTAAAGAAAAATCAAAAACCACTTATGACCAAACTATTAATCCAGTCACTTTTAAAGAGGGTGAGATGGTATTACTTAAAAACCAATCAAACGCAAAAGGGAAATGTAAAAAACTAGAACCAATTTGGAATGGCCCCTATAAAGTAATTAAAGCAAATTCAGAAATAAATTCAACAATTTTAGTCAAAAATAAACATCAAAAGGTTCATAATAACCGATTAAAATTATATAACTCAAGGTAGTCATTTTATTCTTGTTTCAGATGAAAGCCTTACTAGCAATTCTTTCCATTTCATTCGCATTCAACGAAATTCTCCAAAACTGGAAACAAATCAGATAAATATGCAACACTTACTGTCAGAACAAACAAGTATTTTTGAAAATACCATTCTATCTCTCAACTCATCAAATCAAGCAAATAAACAAATTTTTGAAAATTTAAACGGAAAAGTCAATCAAATTGAAACTTTCATCAATGATCACATAAAAGGTGTTATTGATAATATCACTTCATATGAAAATTTTGCATTACAGTTCTCTGAGTATTTTTCTCTATTCGAACTGGTCTCCGAACAGTTCCAGTTTTACCAAAGTGATCTATTAAACATAATGTTGTATGCTCAAAATGGTATTTTACATCCTTTAGTCCTAAGTCCAAAAAGGCTCATAAACCATTTAGTTAAGCAAAGCATGTATTTACCAAAAGGGTTATCATTTCCTGTACCTCTTTATCATCATTATTCTCATGACCTGTATAAAACAATGCATCCAAATGTGTTTTACTCAAATTATAAATTGTACTTTATTTTATACATACCCCTTGTAAGTGATATTTCGTACAATATCGTTAAGATGACAAGTTTACCTATAAAAGTGAATAATGATAAACATTCTCATATATTCTCATTTATTTCATCAGAACACCATTACTTAGTAATAGATAGTCTTAAGCGAAACTATTTTATCTTGATAACAATGATTTGAAAGATTGTTCAAGAATAGATAATAAGTACGTTTGTAAAGAAAAATATCCCTTGTTCCTTTTACCAATACATAATGATTGTGAGGCACTGTTGTACACTCATCCTCAGAAAATTCCTGAGTCTTGTGAAAAACGAGTTAGTGCCATTCATAAAACAATTTTTATCAAAATTCTGAAAATAAATTCTTGGATTTTTTTTAGTCCAAACGATGAAACTCTCACAATAAAGTGTCAAAATTTTGAAGACTCTATTCGTTTAAACAATTCAGGCATTTTAGAACTTGCACCGCACTGTATCGCTTTTACAAGTTCTGTCACGCTAAAGCCAATTGATACCAAAGAAGCAAATGAGTCATTCATAAACACAATTTATTTTCAAAATCTTGACATTAAAAATGAAATCAATAATCAAGATCTTCGTTTCAGTTTCATGGAAACTTTGTCCTTGAATAAAAGTATTTTAGTACTTCCTGATCAAAATGAAAAATTAGCAAAAATTAGTTATTCCATCGATGTATTAAAAGCAAAGGAACAAAAGATGTTAAACCAAAAATCTATTGATTTTAACCATATTCATCATTATATTCTAGTATATTTAGTAGTGTTTTTAATTGTAAGTTACGTAGGTTTTAAGAAATATAAAACAATGTGCGTTAATCAAGATAAAAGGAAATGTGAAACTCCAAGTGCAACCGCTGAAAGCATCTGTTTAACAACGCGAGTGCCGCGAATAGACAAAACCGCTGACGTCCAGTTAACGAAATAGCTGATAGTAATTCCAAAGTTTGTAATTCCAATCTTGGTGAAATTCGTAACCCCAGTTACAAATTTCATTCTTAGGAGGGACGGATGTTGTAAAGTCAATATCAATTATCGTTGATTGTCCTTTACTTAGTTTAAGCCTTCATTTTAAGTCATAATTATATTTAAACATAAAACATTGTAATACATTTTATGCAACTTATTATATTCTATTTTCTAGTAAATGCTAAATGCTGAAGCAGCAAACCGTGGTTGCCACCTAAAAGTAGGTTACTTTATAATTTTAAACCATCATTTTGTCACGTGATTAGGTTGGCAACAAAACTGTTTGTCGCTAAGCAAGCAGCAGTAGTAGTAATGTTAATTTCCACATAACCATGTATTAATCTCTGCTACTCACGTCACACAATATACGCACAGTGGCTTCAGTATATTAATTTTCTCAACCAATTAAGTAATAAATTCTAGTAGTGATCTAAGGATTTAACTTGTTTTTTTTTCTTGTTTACGCCGGATACGACCCAGAACCTTCTTCGCAAACCTCAAGTTTCAAAGTTGTGGAAACTCCACAACATAACTGTTGAAATGTATTTTTACCAGACAACCTCCCTCAGTTGTAACCTTGATTTTGCTACTCGCCAAATTTAATATTGTTTTCAGCTGATAATCTTAAACTGTTTATTATTATTATTATTATTATTGTTATTTTGTAAGATTATTGTGCAATATTTACAATGTTACCGTTTAAGGCTATATTTGAGGTTTAATAATGAGATGTAAATAATTTTAAGTTAAGTTAATGTTGTATACAGGCCCTTAGGTTTGTTGCTAAATTCATGCTCCGAATGTCATGTCATTCCTTCCTGTCGTTCTACAAGCCACTTTTCTGAAGGTGCTCGGACGGTACAGTCGTACTCTATGAGTCGTACTGGTCCCTTTAATAATAATTTTATCCCTCATCCCTTCAGAAAGTCAAAATTTTGTCAGTTTCCTCCAATTTCACTTTAAATGAGTAAGGGTTAATTGCTCGTAGTGGCCTAGTGCTCGTGGAAATGTTTTTCCCTTGTGTTATCGAGAAAGTTCCGTGACCTCGTTTGAGATCATCGCCGGTAAGTTTGGTTTTCCAAGTTTATCTAAGGCATCCTGCCTAATTTCGTCTTGTATTATAGATTAAAGTGCATTTGGATGGCCTGGGAGTTGCCCTCTATCAATATTTTCGTGGTTGAGCCACTCTTTTTGTCTCCAGATCCTTGATTTTCAAGGTAAGCTTGCTTCGGCTATGATAATCCCTTAAATCACCATGCAAGGGTTGCTATAAAATAAATATAATTATTAGGATCTACCGAGGGGCCCCAACTGTAGTGGTGCCAGTCACCAAAAACCACTACAATTTTATCTACGAGGAGAGTGTGCAGCTCGCAGCCTCCAGCACCTTTTGGCATGTCTTCATGGTGGCTCTTATGAGGGTTTTTTAATTGAACTCACTCTAGATGGACATGGATTAAACAGGTTTTTTTATAATTATAGGGTTAACTTTATGTCTTAAATTCTTGGATTTAATTAATAACTTTTGGTCCTGATCAGGCCAAGAAGTCAAGGGTTATATTGTACTGTTACATTGCACAGGGTGCAATGAATTGTTAGGGAACATTTAAGCTTTTTTTAGATATAAGGATTAGGGAAAATTTCAGCTTTTTAGGTTTAAGAATTTAACAGGCTTTAACAAACATCAAAGTTTCAATTAATAAACAATACTAAGTGCAGACAGTTGTTACAATAATTATTTTTGGATTACCTATTTTTCAGATTTCTATTATTATGCAATTTTTGATAAAGTTCATTTGAGGATTTGGAACTTAAAATTTAAATCTTCTGGCGCCCACTAAAGACACTCCTTATCCACCCTAATTATGCTCTCTGGCGAACAGCTGCCACTGCAGTACCATTTTTGTTAAAAAAGAGGCTACATAAATTGACGCCCAATTGTGGGGCTCGAGTGTCTTTAAAAATTTTCTGAAAATTGTAACAACTATCTCTACTTGTTCTCTAGTTTCTTTGACTAAATTATTAACTTATGCCTTTCTGCCTTTTTTCTTTAAATTGGTTTGAGTAGATGACTATTTTTTTACCTGCACTCAAGTTTTTGAAATTTTTTTTTGTTTCAAAGTTATTATTGAAATGATCCTTTAACTGCGGTTGAATTTAAATTCCAATTTATTACCTTACATATTTACAGTAGGTACCTATATGTTTACCTTATAATTTTGCCTTTTTGCTATTAATAGTTTTTAGGTATTTTGATAGCATTGCTATTTACCTGATTTTGACCCTGAATATTTTCCTTTTATTTTTTTGCCCGCAAAATATTTTTAAATTGGTACCACATCAATAATACTGGTTCCCTAACATTTTTGATACAAATACTTAAGAGTCCTTACACTGAATATTTCTTTCAATTGAATTTTTCAATTTATCTTTCTTACTCAGTTACTTTCCTATCTATAACTTTATTTTTCTTTCAATATGGCTTTCTTTTCTGTCAATCATCTCTTGGATTACGAACTCGATTACGAACTAGCTATCAGGTGCGTTGAAACGGTTCGTAATGTAACTGATAAACGTAAAATGCTTACTAAATTATTGAGGAAAGAAAGAAATGCTAATGACCCTGGTTCTCAAGTTCATTTTGAAGAATATGATTATGATTTTAGAACTGAAGAAGCAGCTATTAATAAAAGTATTTTGTCAATTACTGATTTAATTATTGATTTTGAGGGTACCGAGAGTGACTCTTCATATACTCGAGTTAAATCTAGGTTGATTCATTTAACTGGTAGGGTAAATCGGTTGATAATACCTGAGCCGGATGATGATGCTGTTGTTGAACATTTTAAGAAGGAATCTTATGCTACCTGTATTTTGTTGGAATCTGATTTGGATGATAAAGTGACTCAAACTCCGGAAACAGCTAACTAACTTGTATCTCAACAGGCAGCGCCGATTGTTAATGTGAGCCCAGTTCTCTCTAGCAGTTCTAACAAGCAACCCTTATCTACTTGGGGTGTTAAATTCAGTGGAGACCCTAAATTTTTGTACTATTTTTTGGAAAGAGTTTCTGACTTGTCACAGGCTCGTGGTGTGACAGAAGTTGAACTTTTTAATTCAGCAGTTGAGTTGTTTGTTGGAGACGCATTTGTTTGGTTTCGTAGTGTTCGTACTCAGGTCAATTACTGGAGCTCTCTTGTTGTTCGTTTAAAAAAAGATTTTCTCCCTCCATATTCAGATGATGAAGTATGGGACAGTATCAGAAACCGGAAACAAAAGAAAAATGAGACAATTACTATTTTCATTGCCCAGCTTGAGAATCTTTTCAATCGTTTATCTACTCCAGTTGCTGATGTAACTAAAGTCAAGTACATCAAACGGAATTTACTCCCTGAATACATCCAACAGCTTGCCTTGCATCCAATAGACTCTATAGCTACCTTGACAAGTTTGTGTCGAAACTTAGAAGAAGCTGTCTACCTTACCTCCAAGAGATCACATAGCTCTCATATTTCTTATTTAGATGATTATTCTAATTCAGATTTAGTTCAAAATTTCCGTTCTAGCTTCACCAATCGGAATCAGTCAAATAAAAATTCTGACTTTCATATAAAATCAAATAATAGCCAAAGGCAAAACGTGAGCTTTGCCCAAGCTAGTGGTTCCAACTCTGGTTCGACTTCTACCTCCCAACCTAAACCAGCAGTTCCTTCGGAACAGGGTGGCAATGGGAAAACCCAAATAGTTTGTTTCAATTGTCGGTTGCCCAACCGCATGTACAATGCTTGTACACTTAAACGTAAGACGTTTTGCTTCCGTTGTGGTGAACCAAATGTTAGGATATTGAACTGTCCTAAGTGTTCAAAAAACTAGATTCCTCAGTGCCTATTCGTGGTCGTGACACTGACCGGTTTCCTAAATTGGCCACCACTAAATCAAGTTATTTCAATCAGGAGGAGTGGAATAAATGGCTTTCCTTTATCTCAAATTTTCATAAAAAATCTATTCAGCCAGCTGAGGCTCTTCCTTTATTTCTTGACAAGTTACCTGATAATAGGCCCTATATTTCCGTCCGAATTTTTGACTATCAGATTGATGCCTTGCTTGATTCTGGTGCTACCAATTCTGTTATAGGAGCTGAAGGGTTAGAGGTTTTAAATTTTCTCAAAATTAAAGTATTTCCTATAACTGATAGGCAAATTTTAACTGCTGATGGTGTACAACAACAAGTGAGTGGTGTTGTTGATTTACCAATTTTCATTAATAATTCATGTCAAGTTATTCAAGCTCTGGTTGTACCTTCTGTAACACAGTCTTTTATCTTTGGTAGTGATTTTGCCAGAAAGTTTAATTTGATTTTGAATTTTAGTAACAATAGTTGGGAAATACCGAATTCTATGTCAGAAGCCCGAAATAATTTAAATAGTTCTTCATTTTCCTTTAGTAAACTTTTCTCTTTACATGATCTCTCTCCTCCTGACACTTTAAGGGCTCAACGTGTAATTGATTCTTTCAAAAAAATAGATAGCAATGACAGAATTTGCAGAACTGATAAAATCAAGTTAACAATAGATACAGGTGACCATAAACCATTCAAGCGAAGACCACATTTTCTTTCCCCGTATATGCAGGATGTCCTGAATAAAGAATTAGATTCCATGTTGGAGCTTGGTGTTATAAGTGAATCAGAAAGTCCTTGGAGCTCTCCAGTTCTTCTTGTTAAGAAGGCTAATGGAGAATACAGGTTCTGTTTTGATGGTCGTTTCCTTAATGATATTAGTAAGCACGATTCTTATCCCTTACCTCATGTTGATAGAATTCTGAATAACTTGCGTAATGCCAAGTTTATTTCTGCCCTCGATCTCAGAAAAAGTTTCTGGCAAATCCCTCTAGACGAGTCTTCAAAAGAGAAGACAGCTTTCTCAATTATTGGCAGGGGACATTTCCAATTTAATGTTGTACCTTTCGGTTTGTGCAATGCTGCACAAACTCAGCAAAGACTGGTTGATGCTATCTTTGGTCCGAAATATGAACCTTATATTTTCTCTTACCTTGATGATATTTTGATATGTTCTCCTACCTTGGATCATCATTTGGACTTACTAGCAACTGTTAAAAATCTTCTAGAACACGCTGGTCTCACGATTAATTTGGAAAAATGTAATTTCTTTCAAACATGCCTTAAGTACCTTGGTTTTATTGTTGGTAACAATTCCTTAGCTACTGATCCGTCAAAAGTTGAAAACATGGTTAATTATCCCCGTCCTCAAAATACTACAGAGGTTAAACGTTTCATAGGTATGTGCTCATGGTACAGAAGATTCATTAAGGACTTTTCCTCTCTTGTCAGTCCGATTAATTCACTTGTAAAGGGTAGAAAGAAAAAACAGGCTATCTCCTGGAGTGAGGAGGCTGAGAAAGCTTTTATCACCATTAAAGAAAAACTTGTTTCCGCACCGGTTCTTTCTCAACCTGATTTCTCTCAAGAATTTGTTGTTCAAGCAGACGCTTCTGACGTAGGTTTAGGCGGTGTTCTGACAAAATGTGGATGGTGAAGAACGTGTAATTGCTTATGCTAGCAGAGCTTTGACTCGGGCTGAGCGTAACTACTCTGTCACTGAGCGTGAATGCTTAGCAGCGATTTTCTGTATAGAAAAATTTAGACCTTGGATTGAAGGGGTTCGTTTCACGGTAATCACAGACCATTACAGTCTTCTTTGGTTGAAAAATTTGAAGAATCCAGCTGGGAAACTCGCTCGTTGGCTTATTAAGCTTAGACAGCATACCTTCGAATTGGTACACCGAAAAGGTGCCCTAAATGTTGTGCCAGACGCTCTCAGTCGTATTCCTCATTCTTCACTCGATTCTGATGTTGAAGTCCAAGACGATTGTAAACCATCTACATCTGGTGATGTAACTCAAATTTCTGTTTTATCTTTCGATCTTTCTGAAGCCGATCCCTGGTATATTTCTTTGCGTTCCAAAATTCTTGAATCTCCAGAAAAATTCCCTCAATGGAAAGTGGAAAATCTTATGGTTTATAAATTCATTCCTTCTAAGTCTTACTATACCTTCAATAATCGTGAATGGAAAATTTTGGTACCTAAAAGTCATCGTAATAAAGTCCTAGACAATTGTCATAATCCACTTACCGCTGCTCATTTCGGTTTTCGTAAAACTCTATATCGTGTTCAAGAGTCATATTACTGGCCTCATATGCGTTCCGACGTTTTAGGTTTTGTCAAAAAATGTTTGGTCTGTGGAGCGCAGAAGCATTCAAATCGTGCTAAGCCAGGTTTCATGGGTAAAGAAAAGGTAGCGAAACGACCTTTTCAGATTATTGCTCTGGATCTCATTGGTCCATTTCCTCGTAGCAGAAAGGGTAACAAGTGGCTTCTAGTAATTTCAGACTGGTTCTCAAAATTCACTCTAATTTTTCCTCTTAAGAATTCTAAGTCACCAGCAATTATTAAGTATCTTAAAGACGAAGTTTTTCTCAACTGTGGAGTTCCTGAATATCTCATCTGTGACAATGGTCCAAATCTTGTTAGTAATTCTTTCAAGCAGGTCTGTAAAGATTTCAACGTTAAACAATGGTATACCCCTGTTTATTCACCGCAATGTAATTTTGTTGAAAGAACAAACAAGACCATTGGTACTGCCATTCGGTGTTATATCCGGAAACATGAAGATTGGGATATTCACATTGCTGAAATTAGACAAGCAATTAATACCTCTGTCCACGAAGTTACTGGTTTTCCTCCTTGTTATTTGAATTTTGCCCGACATGTTCCTCTTTCTGGAAATTTTTATTCTGAGTATCCACTTGATGAAAAGGTAGAATTGCTTCCTGGTGATAGAGACAATTATGCTAGGGAACTTGTTGATTTTCGCAAATTATTTCTTGAGGTACGTCAGAAACTTCACTCAGCTTATGAAAGGAATTCTAAGTCCTATAATCTTCGCCGAAGACCTTTGAGTTTCAAAGTTGGAGATAGAGTTTGGCGTCCTAATAAAGTTCAGTCTAGTGCAGCGAACAAGTTTGCAGCTAAGTTAAGCCCTAAGCATATTCTTAGTGTAGTTGTAAAGAAAGTTTCCACTGTGGTCTATGAACTGAAAAACATAGATGGTTCAAGGGCAGGCAAATGGCACGTAAAAGATTTGTTACCGTGCAATGATGTTGGTTCTGTAAATTCAGATGCTGATTCGTCATCTGATACCTCTGAGGAGACCTAAATCTCCAAATTAGTTTAACTTCTACCTCCATTTCCTATTAAGACCATATTTCTTATTATCTGAACTGCCTTTTGCTATTGAGTTCTTGTTCTCTTTTTCAAATTTCCTCTGTCTCGGGCATGACTCCCTCTCGCAACGCAGAAGTAGGCATAGCTTTAAAGTGCGAGCAATTAGTGCTGAAACTGAAAGAAAGATAGAGCCATGCTCTATTATTTTTTTGTATACCTTAGCACCCGTTTCTTTCTCTTTTCTACCTCAATTATCTATCTCTACCTTATTTTATCTATCTCTACCTCATTTTGTCTATCTCTACAATCTCATAAGAAGCCACATAGTTTTGCTCTTTTGGATTTATCTCTGGAGATTGGTTACCTCAGTTTGATTCCTTTATCTTAAATATCTAAATTTTACCTCTTGGAATCATAGATACCTTAACATTTTTTTTACCTCAATGCAGTCGCGTATATTTGCGGACTTATTTAAATATTACCTTTAAAGATTTTTATCTTATTGCCTCAGCATTCTGATCCTGGAGTGTCTCAGGATTATCATGTCTGAGATAAGTTTTTTTGGACGTTCAATTCACTTGTCTGTTTTTACTATTTTACCTATACATATCTCCATTTATCTTCAGACAAAGTGTATTTTCAATTGCATATCATTCTGCACATTGTGTAACCTACGAGTCCATAGGGACTATCTGAAAGTAGTTATGGTGCAGTGGGTTGTAATTGTAGGGTGTACATATAGTGTAAATATCTGTGATGATATGTGAGCATCACTTTTTCACATCAACTTTGTTATTAGTAATACTTTCATGTTTCCTCCGCTTCTCCTGTCAATGGACTTACCAAATCTGTTTTTTGTCTAGAACCATGTTCTGTTTCTTTACCTTTAGTAGACCCCTACCGATTTGAGATTTTCCCGATAATGACCTATCAATTGTGACTCCTTTTATAAGGCGAGTGATACGCGTAAGTTATCATGACTAAAGGCAAAGATAATAAATAATACAGGACAATAAAACAAATTTATAACTTTTAGGTTTTAGCAGAGTGCATATTTCAATTCCATGGTTTCATTGATTTGTACATTTCGGTTATCGTCTTTGTTAGATAATGTTTTTTTAAAAAAATAGTCATCTGCGATAACTCTTTTTTTTTAAGGAGAAGGGTAGTGTAGCGTTTGAAAGCTACTTGGTATTTAGTTGTGAATTTTATTTAAAAATGTCTTGGAGCAGCAGGTTGTACAGTACCGTTGATGACGCAGCTTAACTGTTGAAATGTATTTTTACCAGACAACCTCCCTCAGTTGTAACCTTGATTTTGCTACTCGCCAAATTTAATATTGTTTTCAGCTGATAATCTTAAACTGTTTATTATTATTATTATTATTATTGTTATTTTGTAAGATTATTGTGCAATATTTACAATGTTACCGTTTAAGGCTATATTTGAGGTTTAATAATGAGATGTAAATAATTTTAAGTTAAGTTAATGTTGTGTACAGGCCCTTAGGTTTGTTGCTAAATTCATGCTCCGAATGTCATGTCATTCCTTCCTGTCGTTCTACAAGCCACTTTTCTGAAGGTGCTCGGACGGTACAGTCGTACTCTATGAGTCGTACTGGTCCCTTTAATAATAATTTTATCCCTCATCCCTTCAGAAAGTCAAAATTTTGTCAGTTTCCTCCAATTTCACTTTAAATGAGTAAGGGTTAATTGCTCGTAGTGGCCTAGTGCTCGTGGAAATGTTTTTCCCTTGTGTTATCGAGAAAGTTCCGTGACCTCGTTTGAGATCATCGCCGGTAAGTTTGGTTTTCCAAGTTTATCTAAGGCATCCTGCCTAATTTCGTCTTGTATTATAGATTAAAGTGCATTTGGATGGCCTGGGAGATGCCCTCTATCAATATTTTCGTGGTTGAGCCACTCTTTTTGTCTCCAGATCCTTGATTTTCAAGGTAAGCTTGCTTCGGCTATGATAATCCCTTAAATCACCATGCAAGGGTTGCTATAAAATAAATATAATTATTAGGATCTACCGAGGGGCCCCAACTGTAGTGGTGTCAGTCACCAAAAACCACTACAATTTTATCTACGAGAGTGTGCAGCTCGCAGCCTCCAGCACCTTTTGGCATGTCTTCATGGTGGCTCTTATGAGGGTTTTTTAATTGAACTCACTCTAGATGGACATGGATTAAACAGGTTTTTTTATAATTATAGGGTTAACTTTATGTCTTAAATTCTTGGATTTAATTAATAACTTTTGGTCCTGATCAGGCCAAGAAGTCAAGGGTTATATTGTACTGTTACATTGCACAGGGTGCAATGAATTGTTAGGGAACATTTAAGCTTTTTTTAGATATAAGGATTAGGGAAAATTTCAGCTTTTTAGGTTTAAGAATTTAATGAGGGATATACATTTTTGCACTCAGGCTTTAACAAACATCAAAGTTTCAATTAATAAACAATACTAAGTGCAGACAGTTGCTACAATAATTATTTTTGGATTACCTATTTTTCAGATTTCTATTATTATGCAATTTCTGATAAAGTTCATTTGAGGATTTGGAACTTAAAATTTAAATCTTCTGGCGCCCACTAAAGACACTCCTTATCCACCCTAATTATGCTCTCTGGCGAACAGCTGCCACTGCAGTACCCTTTTTGTTAAAAAAGAGGCTACAGTGCAATTAACATTGTATTGAAAGGATTATTTTTCCACCACCTTTTTGTTTTTAGGGGTAGTTCGCCTATTTTCAACTTTACAAAAAAAAGTTATAGAGAAAAGTTGTTCAAAATAATAAAATGAACAAGTTTTCTCAATAAATTTTTTTTGTAAAGTTGAAAATAGGCGAACTACTCCTAAAAACAAAAAGGTGGTGGAAAAAAAGTCCTTTTAATACAATGTTAATTGCAACTTTTTATATGCGAGAAAAGAAAAAAAAAATTAATATATACCACTAAAAACTAAAATTTCCCCGAGGGAAGTGTCCCCCCGCTGAATGGGGGTGAGTTACAAAAAAAGTTGATTTGGAAAAATTGTAGGAAATGTCATCTTATAAAACTTTTATTAAGAATTTTTTTTTGTAAAAAAATAAAAAAACTTTAAACTACCCCTATTGAAAAACGGCATGAGGTGCGTAAAAACTTTATAAAGCAAAAATGTTGTATGTGTTGTAGAAAATTTTTTTCACGTTGGTTAAAATTTTTCATTTTCATTATAAAATTTCAAACGGCCCTTATGACCACAGACGGCCCTTAATCGTAAAAGTCTTTAGATAAACATTGTAGATCAAATAATGTTGCACATCTTTTATTTGAAACATTTTTTTGTAAAATCAATAGGTACCAAGTAATCGCCAATGGCGCACTTTCAACCCCTAAAGCGCAAAACGCCAGAGGGCTGAATGTTTGATATTTTCGGTTTTATGATCACCCACCCTCCCCCTATCATCCCTGAAAAGTTCTTTTCGGTAGGATTTTTTTTTTGAAAATCGACAATTTTCCTAGACTATTAATTTAGCCAATAAAATATTCAAAGCAGCAAAAAACAGCTCAATTCAAGTTCCTTCAAATTGTTACGAAATTGCATTAGTGTCAAGCCCAGAGGCCGGCGCGATTGTTTACGTCTAAGACCCGAGTGTGAGTATTCAAACATTTAATTGCTATTTAGGCAAACAAGCACTTACGGATTTTAAAGTAGAGTCTCGAATTGAAGGTGAAATTACTAACAATCTGGCTGTCATGTTCTTCTAAATGGACTATTTGACGTAGAATCGCATCAAGTTTGTTGCATCTTTATTCCATTGACAAATGAAATTTTGGGTGAAAACTGGTCTCCTCAAAACATAATGGAGCGCTTTGGCAATTTAATTGTGTATCTCTCTCTTCCCAAAATGATATGGATGCCTGAAATGTTCGAATTGACAAAGTGTCCACATATGACTCCGATATTTTTTTCCAAAAAAAAAAAAAAATGCCATAGAGACTGATTTGTTTTTGTTGTGGAACAAATTGAATTCATGTGAATCAAACTATTCAAAATCATTTCACTTAGTTTTCAATGTAATAAATCAGAGGATATAAATTTTCTCAACGTTTCCCGGCAAAGTAACTTTTCATGTTTCAAATTTCATCGCCCATAAATTTGAATGAACAGCCTTCCAAAACAATTTTGTCAATGGAAAAATATTAACTTAACGTGACTCTGTGTCTAAATTTTGTGTTTTTTAGGTTCAAAAATCGAAGCCATCTCAATCGATATTAAATTCCAGAGTTATTGCATTAAAGCCAAATTTAATTAATGCTTTATCACATTCAGATATACAGCTTCGATAAAAATAAGAGAAATCAAAATGCAATTTGGCTCACAAGTCGTAAACAATAAACGATAAATAAAACCTCCGATGCAGCATTAAATATTATCCTCATAAACCCGGATATGAATCATTTAAAGTTGAATGGTAAAAAAATATTTACTAATGGAATTTATGGCTCAAATTTGATCGCCAAAAAACGTTGATAGGACATGGTTCCGCAGTGCTGATAAATCCAAAATTGAGCCCAAAAAAATCCAATTAAGAAATGACAATAAATAAAATTAACCCTTAACCGGATAGAGTTTACTGCCTCGCAGGCTACCGAAATTCTAATAAATTGCTGCGACCATTAAATACTTAAGTTTTATGCAGCTATAGCATATGCTAGATTTTAATGAACACATTTACGAGCACGAAATCCTGCTAGAAATACCTACCCAGAGACGTTGTTTTGTTAATTACAAAATGAACTAAAAAACGTTGTATTGCAGCAGAATAATTCTACCTTTGGTTAAAATTATCCCTTGCCGCTTATTCTAGAATAGAATCACAATAGTAGTTTTGAATATTACATTAACCAATTGTTCAAGTTTGTTTATAATAATGGACTGTATCGTTTGCTAGGCCTGGTTCAGCCTCTTCTATCGTTAAAATAAAACAATTCCTTTCGAAAAACTGAATAAACTAAACTTTAATTCTAAAAATTACAAGAAATTGCTAAATTTGTAATGAGAACTCGAAAGGAAATGCGTAAAAAAACGGAGCGCCGCTCGCATGTATGTTCTGCAAAGGGTTCTCGAGTACTGGCTGTTGAGCTAGATCACCGCTGTTCCTGGGACACATTATTGCAGAAGGGCTCGTCGTTCCCCGGCACCGCACTACCTCTTAAAAGTTTTTCCTTTGTTAGATGCCCGGTTGTCAAGTCTTATAAAATTTCTGAACATCGCCCCCCACCTTGAAAGACCGCACTTTCAACACAACCCCAGAAAGCACAGATTAGTTAATGGGTAACGGACATATTTTCGCGAAGGAGCGTTTAATTATACCCTTCTTCGTACGTATCGTGGCTACCCTGGAGACTCCGTCCTTCCCTGGATGTAAAATTTCTATCCTCCCCAATGCCCATTTGCAGGGAGGTAAATTGTCTTCTTTTATCATCACCAAATCGTCAATTTGCAGTTTGGCTTGATTATCACGCCACTTGTTGCGCAGCTGGAGTTCAGAAATGTATTCAACGGACCATCTGGTCCAGAAATGCTGCTGAAGCTTCTGGATGTGTTGGAAATGTGACAGCCTATTGTCGGGAATCTCACGGAAATCAGGATCTGCTACAGCAGTCATCGGTCGTCCAATTAAGAAGTGGGAAGGAGTCAAGGGTGTATAATCTGATGGATCATTTGACATTGGAGACAGAGGACGCGAGTTTAACACTGCCTCAATTTGAACCAACAAGGTGTAAAATTTTTCAAATGTTAATGATGCATTACTTGCAACACGTTTAAGGTGAGATTTAGTGGCCTTAACGCCAGCTTCCCACAGCCCGCCAAAATGTGGTGAATGGGGCGGAATAAAAACCCAGGAGATACCTTCACTCTCTATAGATTCGGTCAAGTTTTTGGCGTTATGTCGCAAAAAGGCACCCAGCTGTTTCAATTCCTGATTTGCACCTAAAAAATTACTTCCATTGTCTGAGTATATTTGAGCAGGCCTTCCGCGACGCGACACAAATCGTTTTAGTGCTGCCAAAAAAGCTTCCGTAGTGAGCTCTGAAACCAACTCAAGATGGATCGCGCGAGTTGTGAAACAAACAAACAAGCAAATATATGCCTTAGTTACTTTATGACCGCGTCCTTGTCTATCTCGTACTAGGAATGGCCCGGCATAGTCAACACCAGTCGTGGAAAAGGCCGGCGCAGGATTCACACGCTTGCTTGGTAAATTTCCCATGATGGGATTGATCGGCTTAGGATTTGCCCTGAAACAATCAACGCAATTCCGAAAAACCTTACGAGCTAAGTTACGTCCGCCTAACGGCCAAAATTTATTGCGTATGTTTGCCAGAAGCAGTTGAGGGCCGGCATGAAGTAATAGTTTGTGTTCACGTTCAAAGACTAGTTTGGTAAGATGGTGATTGTACGGCAAAACAATAGGATGCCTTTTAGTGAAATCAAAATTTGAATAGGCTAGCCTGCCTCCTACTCTAATTATGCCGTTTTTATCTAGGAAAGGGTTGAGGTTGGCCAGCTTACTTGATTTTTTTACAAAATTATGTTTGCTTAAGGCATCAATTTCAATCTCGAAACAACTAGCTTGGGTCAACTTGATGAGATATAAAAGAGCATTGTTGGTTTCTGAAAACGTTAAAGGACCTTGACGAGGATCCTGAGGGAGCAAATTTATAGCCTTCAAACAATACTCCTTAAATCTAAAACAATGAGCAATGACGCGCTCTAGTCTACTTAAATTTGAATAATCGCCTATTCTGATGATGGGTTCGACAGATGTTGTAACCTGAGCCTGAATAGTTGGTTTTCGCAATTCTGGTAATTCATCTTTATCCAAAGCGTTGTTTTCGGACGATCGAGGTTGAGGCCAAAAGGTTTCGTCTAACTTCAGCCACTGAGGGCCGAACCAATATATATCTAAACCTGGCAAATTACTTGGTTTCACGCCGCGTGATACATGATCTGCGGGGTTGTCAAGAGTGGGAACGTGCCTCCATTCACTCAGATCTGTAAGTTCTTGTATGGCCGCAACTCGATTGCCTACGAAAACTTGAAGCGCACTTGGAGAAATATTCAACCATCCTAAAACAATGGTAGAATCGCACCAATAGACTGCCCGACTAATATGGATATTTAACGAAATTCTGACCTTGTCCAGCAGTCGTGCAAGAAGCAAGGAAGCTGTGAGTTCTAGCCGAGGAATGGTTTGGATCTTTAGTGGCGAAACCTTTGATTTGGCACAGATAAGTCGAACCATGGTTTCTCCGTAGTTATTTTTTGACTTCGCGTACACGCAGGCGCCATATGCGTGTACCGACGCATCAGAAAACCCGTGTAACTCGACTTGAATCGCGTCCCTACAAATGACTTGTCTATCGATATTAAGTTCATTTAAAACGGTGAGATCGTCGCGAAATTGCAACCATCTGGTGTGTAATGACTGCGGTAAAGAGCTATCCCATCCCAATTTTTCTATCCATATGTCACGTAAAATTATTTTAGCTAATATAATAGTAGCGCTGAGTAGACCCAGTGGATCGAAAACTTGTGCTATATCGGATAACACAGCTCGTTTTGTAACTCGTGTTGAACTGATAGCGATTTTGTAAGACAGCATATCACTTTGACCGCTCCAAAGCAAGCCCAAAGTCTTTGTGTTTTCATTCGCGCCTAAATCAACCAAATCGGTTTGGTCGGTTAAGCTGATATGCTGCAGAATCTCTGAATTATTAGACATCCATTTTCGTAAATGGAAACCTGATTTCTTAAGTATAGAGGAAACGTCATTTGCTATGGTAATAGCGTCTTTTATATTGTCAGCACCAGTTAGCATATCATCAACGTAAAAATCTTCTGAAATGACACGCGAAACGTCCGGAAAATCAATTTTTGCTTCTAAACTAATTTGATGGAGACATCGGATAGCTAAGTAAGAAGCTGATTTCGTACCGTATGTTACAGTTTGCAATTCGTAAATATCGATAGGCTTAGAGCTGTCTTCGCGCCATAAAATTCGCTGCAAATGCGTTTGCTCCGGATTTACCCTACACATCCTGTACATTTTTTCCACATCAGCGGTTATTACGAAATTATGCTTTCGAAAACGTAAAAGAATTGAGACAATATCAGACTGGATAGTAGGTCCGGCCATTTGCAGATCGTTGAAGGAGAGACCACTGGAGGTGGAGCACGACGCGTCAAAAACTACGCGAAGTTTTGTCGTCAAGCTACTTTCCTTGATTACGCCATGGTGAGGCATATAATAGGCATGTTTTGAATGATCGTCAATCTCAACTTTCGACATATGTCCTAGAACTCGATATTCGTTGATAAAATTGAAATATTGATGCTTGAAATTAGCGTTGCGCTCAAATTTACGTTCTAGGGCAAAAAATCGTTTTTTCGCGGTGTCATAGGAATCGCCCAGTTTTTCGGGATCCTCCAGCATCGGAATAGTGACCACAAACCGTCCGTATGAATCTCGTGTGAATGTTTCTATGAAATGTTTCTCGCAAGCCTTTTCCTCTAGGGACATAGGCTTGACCCCGGAAAATTCCTCAATCTCCCAGAATCGACTAAGCTGCCTATCGATGTTGTCGGCGCTACCAAAATTACAATGAACTACATGAGTTGAAGTTGACTGGATTGCCCCTGAAACGACCCAACCGAACTTAGTTTTTTGTAAATACGGACCGTTTGTAGCCAGCTTTATTTGCCCGACGCTGATAATATCCCAAAACAAATCGGCGCCTATCAGCATATCAATATCAGCCGGGGAGTCAAAATAAGGGTCCGCTAGCTTTATGTTTTCCGGAAAATTAAGACTGTGTGTATCGACCTGGAAATTCGGTAACTTCCCTGTTATCTGTGGTACTATTAAACATGAAATATTAGTGGAAAATTGATTTACTCTTGATTTGACTCGCACGACGCATTTGCCTTTGCATTCCGACTGCGTTTCGTTGATACCAATCACCCTAATATCTATAGATAACTTGCTTAAATTTAGTTTTGATGAAAAATGTTCGGTCAGAAAACTGGCCTGCGAGCCAGCATCCAATAAAGCCCGAGCTGTACGCGGTTTGTTTTTAGAATCAAAAACTGTAATTAGAACTGTTGACAAAAGAACTTGTTGGCCTATAATCTCGTTTCTAGAGGACAAGCTGACTCTTTCTTGTCGAAGCTCTCTATCATTAGGGGTATCAGAAGGGTTTTTGTCATCGAAATGCAAAAGAGTATGATGCTTTGAATTACACCTTTTGCAGGTACCAGAAAAACATTGTCGATACGAATCACCAGCCCTTAAACAATTTAAACACAGGCGTTTCCGTTTCAATTGTTCAATTCGTTCATTCAAGTTTAATTTCAAAAAATCCGCACAAGTTGAAATGTAATGCTCTTTCCCGCAAAAGGTGCATTTCGGTTTTGATGGGTTAGAGGAACCCCGCGCAGAACCATGGTGTTCAGCTAACAATGTCCTAACCCTTTTTTGTTTGTAAGGTTGTGAACCATTGCTCTGCGATTTACTGTGATCTAAAGACTCCAAAAGATCCGCTCTTTCTTTGAGAAATACATTTAAATTATGTAAAGTGGGTGTTTTATAAGAACCCTTTAGTTGTTCCCATTTTCTGAGAGTGACTTCATCTAATTTTGTTGTAATCAAGTAAATTATTAGAGTATCCCACGCTTCTGTTGGCTCGTTTAAAGTCTTTAGAGCCCTGAGATGCTTGGCAACACTGTCGACCATTTTTCGCAAAGCACCTGATGATTCAGTAGAAATTTTATCGATAAGAAAAATGGCCTTAATATGATTTTGTATCAAAATTCTACTATTGTTGAAGCGATCACAAATTAAGGCCCACGCATTGTCATAATTGGAATCACAAATCTCCAAACTAGCGATAGTTTCAAGGACAGTCGGGCCTAAATATGAACGCAGGTAGTGAAACTTCTGAATTCCCGAAAGACTTGAATTTGTATGAATTAAAGAATCGTACGTATCCCTAAACTCAAGCCATTGGCTAAATTCTCCATCAAAAATCTTAATTTCGATCACGGGAAGTTTGACACCGCTCGGGTTGTTAACTGGAAGAGAAATATTCGCAGTTTGGCCTGTAACAGAAGCTGGTCTATTACTGGACACAACATGGCTACCACCGACGCCTACGCCACTGATATGGCTGCCGGCAGCGCTCTGCTGACTGCCGCCGACTTGAAATTGGCTACCACTGCTTCTGGCTGGTGAAGCTGATCCATTAGAAATCAGGAACCGTTTCGACCTAGCAACAACGCCGAAAAAAACCTCCTCAAATAACTCTCGCTCAAGATATTGCGCCTCAGGGTCGTCGCTAAGCTGTTCAATTTGACCTTGCAGGTCTTCAAATTGGTCTATGACATTAGAAAATCGTTCGTAACGTTGTTCTACTTCCAAAAACTCGTTTTGATCTGTTACAGTATAATCAGGATAAAGTGTTTCCAATTTTTTTACATATTTTTCAAAAATTGACAGTTTTGCCTTGACCGAACCTCTTTTCCTGATAAGTTGCTCCATTTCGATATTGAATTGAATTGAATTAATAGTTAAATTTTTTCAACGTGGTGCAAGTAATTTATAATTCACGTTCACAAATGAGCAAACCAATCAAAAACCCTGTTAGTTCAATCAAGACGGCGCTAAACGCGCGCATAAGGAATGGAATCAAAGAAAAAATTGGAAAGGACCCACCTCTATTTCTGCAATTTATTTTCTTTTATACTGGCTGCTGTCACATGTCACTTTGTCTCACAATTTATCCGGTTCGAATGGTCCAAAATGTTCAAGTTTGTTTATAATAGTGGACTGTATCGTTTGCTAGGCCTGGTTCAGCCTCTTCTATCGTTAAAATAAAACAATTCCTTTCGAAAAACTGAATAAACTAAACTTTAATTCTAAAAATTACAAGAAATTGCTAAATTTGTAATGAGAACTCGAAAGGAAATGCGTAAAAAAACGGAGCGCCGCTCGCATGTATGTTCTGCAAAGGGTTCTCGAGTACTGGCTGTTGAGCTAGATCACCGCTGTTCCTGGGACACATTATTGCAGAAGGGCTCGTCGTTCCCCGGCACCGCACTACCTCTTAAAAGTTTTTCCTTTGTTAGATGCCCGGTTGTCAAGTCTTATAAAATTTCTGAACACCAATGCCAATGTGAGTCAGTCGTTGTATATGAGGGTCTCCTAAAAAACCAAGAATTTTTTGCAGCGAATTAGAGTTCCAGTACAAAATAATCATGTTGGGACTGTTATCTAAGTGAATTTTATAGTAAAGTTTGGATGATAAATTAATAGTTGAGCTTATGTAAATACCTACACAAACCTCAAACGTCTTTTATACGATCCAATTATTTAACTCAAATATCTTATAGAAATCGACAAATAGTTTCTTGGCAATTTCATTGCAGACGCGGAATGCTTTTAAAGGTTCGTCTTTTGAAAATACTTTTGATAAAAGTAACATAAATAAATAAGTCATTATGTGTTAAATTGAAGTGAACATTTTAAAGGCAACATATATTTGAACAGCTATATTATAATTTATATTCGAACATTCTATGCAACAACATTTGTTTTTTTGTTTAGATTAGATACTCACTGAGAAATACTGATAAATTCAAAATGAACGTTCAAAGCCTGGTAATAGGAACAAGTCAGTTATTGATAATTCGTTGTTTCAATAAATAGTTCGATGTTACGTAATCGCTAGTTCCACATGGGTCAGTCCAAATTATTCGGCGCTACCCTCATGATTAATGTGGTTGAGGGCAGTAGCGGCTCGTATATTAAAAATGTAGGGGTTGCACTTTCAATGGTACAATCATGCATGTTTTTCGTAAAGGTCCAGATTAAATGTCCTACGGTGAAAGTCCTTTTTTTGCTAGTTACAGTTTGTTCAATTTTTAAATTTGGAGTAGGCCTTCCAAGTCTTTTTATTTCAGCCTTATCGGTTAATGAACGACCAAAGAATGGCTCGGGAATTAAATTTTAAACAGAATTCATTTTTTTTCCACCCCCCACACGACAAAACTTCACAAAACAAACCTAATCTGCGCTGCGAGCAAAAAAAAATAAACAAAGTTTGCACTTTGCTTGCAACCTGCTGGAGCTTATGGGGCGGATTTCGAATCCACGCATATACAGGCAACCAAATGTGCGCCGTCATATAAAAGATCGGTTTGCTTTGGAGCTGCAATCCAGCGACTCGACGCCGCCGGCGCCGCTACTCGAAGTCGCCCGCGGCCTGTCAGTTGTTGATATTTTGGCGAAGTTGGTCAAATTATTTTAATAATTGACTGCGTATTATCATTGTATAATTTATTTTTTAGGTACTAAAATTCAATTCTACTAGTTTTGTTTTATATTTTTTAAGTTTTGTTTTGGGGGTTGCGCAAACCTGCAAACCTAAGGAAGAGCCGCCACTGGTTGAGGGCACGTGCTCGTTACAATGGAGAACTGTTTCTCCAGTCAGAGGTTACTTAAAAATTCTGGACGGGGCTCCACGAGCTTCCGGAAAAAATTCTGAGAAATTCTCATGCAACGATACGGTAAAATTCCTATGAAATCTCAGTACAGTCTACCATCAACCTTGAACCATTTCATTTTGTCAAAATCCAAGGCTTACCTAAATAATTCATTTTCACCTTATTCTTATCAAATCAGCACGCGAAAGGTACTCAATTCTAAAGCAACACAATCGATGCATCAATAGCCAACTGTGGACTTATTGGACGCTGTTAAATTTGCTCATCATACTTCATTTCATCCAGGTTCACTGAAGCCGCTCAGTCGCATACAGGTACCAATCAGGCATAATATAAGTATTTGCTAGTATCTGCCCTTTCAAATTCTAACAATCCTTCCTAACCGTCACGTGCAGACTCCCAGTTGAACACTGTCAGAATATCAATCGTTTGTTACGCCTTCGTCAGCTTAAGCTGACTAGCAGGATGCTTCAAGCTGCTTTTATAGAAAGTCAGTTCTGCTAGACACAGCCAGCATGCACTTTATTTCTGAAGCTTGAGTTCGGCAGCTCAGTCTTCTTTAACGGAGCACTGTTCCGTTCCTATGGAAGGGTTAAGTGGTATATCAACCTTTTCCACACGTGCTACAGTTATTCACTGTGTTACAAATAAATAAGATTAATTATAATTTAGAGCAAGAGAACCTATAGGGTTGTTGAATTCAAAAATAAAGATAGCCCCTTTATGTGCAAATGGAACCACTCGAATTTCAACAAACAATAATTTTATGTTTTTACTACTTACCTCATTATTCAATTTATTTTATGAAAAATCTCCGGTGTTTGCCGGACTCGGCTACGCCTCACCTGTCAACTTGCACCGTCGGCCGAGAATATGTCACTTTTCCACCTAAATACACAATATACTATTATTAGGTACTAGATGGTGGTACGTTAGTACTTCTTTTTTTATTGGTAACAGATATTTGCATTTTTATGCTCATTTTATTGTGGATAGATGGCAATACTGATATTATATTGAATTAATTAAATTTAGTAGATACTTTTCAAATTACTTAAGTTATGAATTATTATTTTGCTGATTCTGAAAAGGCGAAAATACAAATTTATAATGAAAATTAGAAGAAATGGAACATGTTACGAAAATGATAAATTTATCGTAACACACCTCCTTTAGTTGGTTAAAGTGAAAGAAAAAAAAAAAAAAAAAAACAGAAATAAATAGGTAATTAAATATTCCCTTTCAATGATGTTTCATTGTGTATCGAAGCGAACAAGGCACTTCAGTGTGACCCATAGATAAAATTATGGTACTGAAAATGTTAACAATATGAAACCATTTGGTTGGGTCATTTGGTTCTACATTTAATGGGAAAGGTTGATTTATGAAAAAAATTCAAAGTATGTAGGTATGTATTAGAGATTAAAAAAAAATTAAAAGAAAATATAATTTTATGCCAGTACATTATCCAATGTACAGGGTGATCCAGTATAAAGTGAACACCCCCTACCTTTTAGATAAAAAAATTATTTAAAAAAAAATCAAAATAGCAATTTGGTGTATTTTGTTTCTAGGAATTTGAAAGCGTTTTTCAAAATTTAATTAGATTTTTCATTAAAGCGCTGTGACCAAAAAAGTAATTTTTTTAAATGAAATAACCTATATTTAAATCAATTTTTGAAACGCTCTTATTTTTCTCATTTCAAATATATAAGTTTGTTTATCTTTATTTTAGTAATTTGCAATATATTCTAACTTTAAAATTCACATAAAAATAGTCAAACAGGTATCATAAAACATAATAACCATCAGTAGTTTTATTTTGAACCTGTAACGCTCTTTTGTCGTAACAAAAGAATGCTCATAATTTGTGCTCGACTATGCTCAGTGGTTGCTTAGCTTGGGGGTCCTTGGTGTTGATACAGTAAAGAGAGGGCGCCACTAGTTTGTATAGATTATAAAAGAATAGCCAAAATAGACACTATTCGAATAAGTCACTAGTTTAAAAGATAAATTCAAAATCTGGAAAGGAAAAAAATAAATCCAATTGCTATCTGACATTCAACCCCTTCAAGAAAAACACAAGTTGTGGAATTCTAAAAACAATAATTTATTCAAAGAAGAATATTGTTCAGTATTCAAATTTAAAAAAAAAATAAAATTAAGCAGCTTTCCAAAAGCAAAACTCAATTTAAGTAGGCGCATAAAAAGATTGAAATTTAAAAACAATAAAATAGATACCTACGATGAAATTTACCTAAGTATAAATATTGAAGTGACAATATAATTAACCTTTAATTTTTGACTCAAAGTCAATCAAATCAATAAAAAAAAACCAAAGACAGGCTATATGAAATCAAGGATATGGGGGAGAGCTCTACCGTTTTACCTGTAATAAAAATTCAAAATATGTAAACATAAAACTTAACTTTAACTACCTAAAGATTTTACATTGGTTTACCTTGTTGTTGCGAAAACTCTCAACAAGTATGTATCATTCCCTGGTTACCTCGCTGTTTACTCTTCTAGGCAAAAAACCAAGCAAAAAATATTCCAGGGCCCGTCCATCAAGGCATCTCTTTCTCTTTCTCTCTCTCGCTACAGAAAAATATTACCAAAAATAGGCCCGTTCATCAGGAAACTAGACATTGTGTTCTATCTCTCGCGCAAGGTAGAAAACAGAACTGGTTTTTGACTTCTAGAAAAATTCAGTACGACAAAAAAGGTTCGACAAGCTCAATCTCGAATTTCGATCTCGGTCGCCGTGAAAAATGCGTAATCCGTAATTAATAGTTGTTGCTCTAAAAACAAAAGTGTTTCTCAATTCTCCACAAAAGTAGTTGTTGCTCTGTAAAGAAAAGTGTTGCTCTTATTAGCTCCCAGTGCTCGATTGAATTGTACTAAATATTTGATGCCTGGAATAACATTTGATTTTTATTTAATTATGGAAGTGTTCTTATCGAATAGTGAAATTTAGAATAATGTTAATTACTTCTCATTTATTCATATGAACATATAACCAAACATTGAGACTGCAGCAATTTTACGTTTTCCATTACTTCCTTTCGTGTGTGAAATAAACTGTTTAAAAACAAATAAAGACAGTGCGTTTTCATTAACACCCCAAAGATCCACGGCCCATTTGTAAGCTCCAGTACTTCATGGGTTCTCTCGAGCTTGATTAGTACACGTTGTAAAACTACCACCTCATTGATTTGAAATTAAAAGTTAAATTAACCTTTTGAAGGTTAATGAATCCACAATATATTATATCGATCAGTACTCGATATAAAGGAAATAAAGGACCCCGCACACCTCTTATATGGGATTTGGGACTTCCACCAAATTTAACCAAATTTTAGCATGCAATAGATTCCACCTTTCTGATCAATAACTACCATGGGCATAACTTAATCCTATGACTAGTTTTTGAGATACAGGTAGTTTAATGTTTACATGTTACATCTACCTGTCACCTGAGCGTGAGGATACCTGTCCATCCGTTTATATTATTAGGTGACCGATAAATGTAATAGTATATTACAATCCGAGACGGGAAATACTTCATTGCTGGTCGAGAGGTTATGTATGTACTGAACCTCGAGACAGCAATGAAGTTCCCCGTCGAGGTTTGTATACTATTTTATTTTCAACCATAATTTCTTGAAAAGAAAAAAAATCGTGAGAACCAAATAAGGTCGGAAATCGAGCACAGGAAATGAGGACGGAAAATACTTTCCTGCTCCATTTTCCGTCCGTGGACGGGAAATGAGGACGGAAAAAATTTCCCGTCTTCATTTCCCGTCCTGGGACAGGTAATGGAGCAGGGAAATGAAAAGACAGAAATGTGACATTTTCAAATTTTTGAAAAGTCAGTAATGACAACATCTCATATATGGTTAAAAATAAATGCATATAAAATGAGTACATTTCTTGAACAATAAACTACCTGTATCGCAAAAACTAGTCATAGGATCAAGTTGGGCCAATGCTGAGTATTGATCAGAAAGGTCAAATTTTTATCATTCTAGAATTTGGTTAAATTTGGCGGAAGTCCCAAATCTCATAAGAGGTGTGCGGTGTCCTTTATAATACTTATAATAATCCATAATTATTGGATACTAGATAATGATAAAGAAAACGATAATAAAGATAAATATCTGATTATGATAATAATTAATTAATTAAATTAATAATTATATTAAACAGTAGTTAGCTATTCTAGCCAAATACTATTATACGGTAAACGAGTCGGTAATTGATTTTACAAAGATAGTTATTAGCTACCTGAGCTAAACAATAGGGGGCAATAGAAAAAAGGTAATTATAGGCCTATTCGGGTTTGGAAAAAGTACGGTTCTAGAACGGTCCAGAAGAATCGCACAGTTTATTATTGAAATTTGTGATAGCCGAGTCGTTGTTATTTTGTTGATCAATAAACTGGACGATTGTTTTGAACCGTTCTAGAACCGTCCTTTTTCCAAACCCGAAGAGGCCTAATAAGTAACGGTAATTGAGATTTACAAAGATATTTATTTGTCACTCATTTGTGAAACGTCACTTATCAAGTCAAAACATAAACAACGAAAATTGATTTTTACAAGGCACTGGCTATACTGACTCGTAAAATTGACAGCTAAACTGTAAAAACTTTTTACCTACGAGCGTGCGGTAAAGTGCACTTTACCGCACGTATTTGCAAATGGAAAGTATCACTTTACCGCACACTATGCGGTAAAGTGCACTTTACCGCATAATGTGCGGTAAAGTTAACTTTACAGCATAGTATGCGGTAAAGTAGAATACAAAGTGTGCGGTAAAGTGCAATTTACCGCATAGTGTGCGGTAAAGTAGAATTTGATATTTATAATCAAAAATCCTCTCTTTTTCAGAAAATGGATTTTTGATCATTTCTAAATCTTATCTAATTTCATTAATTAATCTGATTCATTAATTAATTTTATCAATGCCTTTTTTTGGAGATGTGGATGCTCATAGGTAAAATTTTGTACCTAACACATGCGGAAAGTGCCTTTACCGCCCTTAACGGCTTGACCGAACTCCGCTTCGCGTCGTTCGGTCAACTGCCGTTGCGTGCGGTAAAGTATCACTTTCCACATTTGTTAGGTAAATTTTTTTACGGATATGCGCACTCGCAAGGAAATGTTCTATCACGCTCGAGAAGCGGCAAGTGCGCGGAAATGTCGGTGTATGTTGGTCTTGAAACGGTTCAGGTTGTAACCTGCAGGGAAAACCGTCGCAGGGAGTTTATTCCACAGCGATGCTGTTCTCCAGAGATATGAATTCTGATATAATGAGGTTCTTGGTGCCTCTAGTTTGACAGTAAATTCATGGTTACCGTCTGTTTGACGGGTTCGCCTGGTAGGTGCTACTCTCGGTGGAATCATACGTGCCAACTCTTCAGAGCATTTTCCGTGATAGTACCTGTAGAAGAGAGATAAATCGCCCACAGATCTGCGATGTTCGAGACCATCCAAGTTACGAGTAAGTGCGGGGTCATTGATCAGCTTGATAGCTCGTTTTTGCACGGTATTCAAAAGCATTAAGGTATGTTTGGGTGCTGCACTCTATATATGTGAGCAGTACTCCATAGTTGGTCGAATCTGGGCTTTGTAGAGTGTCAGCAATTGGCTTGGTGTGTACAGATGTCTTGTACGAAATAGCACCCCCAGCTTTTGGGAGGCCCTTTTAGCAATATCTGACACGTGACTGTGCCAAGACATGTTGGTCTCTGCAGTAACGCCCAAGATTTTCAACTGACTCTGTAATGTGACAGCACTTCCAGATAGCATGATGTTTGGCTCACCGGTGCTGGTCTTTTTTGAAAACAGAGCTGCTTGGGTTTTCTGCGCGTTGAACTGTACAAGGTTTTTGTTACCCCAGTCCTCTATTATCTCCAGGTCGTTATTTATCTGCGATATTTGAGTTAGTCTAAGATGATGGAATTCACGTGCGGAAAGACCTGTGGGTGGTATGAGTGAGGAGACTACATTGCCATCGTCTGCAAAGCAATAAAGTGGATTTACTGTTTTATCTATGAGGTCATTTATGTAAATCAGGAAAAGAGTTGGCGAAAGGATTGCTCCCTGTGGCACACCAGCATTTATTTGGTAAGAGTTGGAGTTCTGGCCATCCAGTGCAACATAAATGGATCTGTCCTTTAGGTAACTTTCAAACCAAGTGCAAAGTTTCGGCGATAATCCCATTGCTTTGAGCTTGTTGAGCAGATTTTTATGCCAAACTTTGTCGAATGCTTTAGATATATCTAAGGCAATTGTTCTAGTTGGGGAGCTGGCGTCAAAACCATGCAAGAGTTTTCGCAAGGCTGATATTTTCAAAATAGGTCGTACTTTAGTGCTAGAATGCTAGTGTACAGTCAGCACTCACAGTTCCGGGACAGCTGGCTCTGGGACGCGGGCAAAGTTGTAATTTTAAGAAGCATCTAAACTGTTTTCTCAAAGCTCAAAATTTATAGAAATTTTGCACATTATCTGTTTGAAGGTCACAGATAACGTATGTAAATCGTCAGACGTCTAGTTCGTTGCAAAAAGGGGGTCAGACGTCCTCAAAGTTTTTATTTTATGGCATTTTCTTCGGTGTCCTGTCAAAATATATTTTTGCAGGTATTTGACAAATATATTTGAAGAAAATGCCATAAAATAAAAACTTTGAGGACGTCTGACCCCCTTTTTGCAACGAACTAGACGTCTGACGATTTACATACGTTATCTGTGACCTTCAAACAGATAAAGTGCAAAATTTCTATAAATTTTGAGCTTTGAGAAAACAGTTTAGATGCTTCTTAAAATTACAACTTTGCCCGCGTCCCAGAGCCAGCTGTCCCGGAACTGTGAGTGCTGACTGTACACTAGCATTCTAACACTAAAGTACGACCTATTTTGAAAATATCCGCCTTGCGAAAACTCTTGCATGTTTTTGGCGCCACCTCCTGGACTATTCTTGTTTCACCCCGCAACTCAATCGCTTTTTGCCATAAGTGAGTGACGTATGTAAGTAAATCGCCAGTTGACCTATATTTTCGAAATCCGTATTGCTTATCGTTGATAATTTTGTACTTTTCCAAGTACTTGGTTAGGTGATTGTTCACAACTCTTTCCATTACTTTTGATATCACCGGAAGTAGAGCAATTGGTCTATAGTTTAACGGATCTGTCTTTTTTCCTTTCTTTGGAATGGGTTGTACTGCGGCAGACTTCCATGATGATGGATATAGGTACTCCTTGCCTGTAAGACAAATTGAATAATTTTGCGAAAGTTGGGGTGAGTTCGTTGGCGCAATTTTTGAGTACTATTGCGGGAATGCCATCCGGACCCATTGCTTTGTTTGTATCCAGCTTTTTTAGGGATTTTCGTATTTCTCTGTGACAAAAGGGTACCTCTGGCATACTATGGGAAACCCTTTCAATGAACGGTGGAGTTTTTCCGTTTGGCACTGTTAGGTTGGAGTTGGAGGAAAACATTTGGGCAAGCATATTGGCTTTTTCCTCTGATGTTGTGGCTAAGTGATTATTTTTATCTGTAAGTGGTGGTATGGATGACTTGGTGAAGTTAGATCCAACAGCTTTTGCAAGAGACCAAAAAGACCTAGAACTACTTGGACAATTCAGCAACCTGTTTTTTATTCTTTGATTGTATGTTTTTTTAGCGGAGTCAATAGTAATTTTGCAACTATTTCTGGCTTCTATAAATTCTGTGTGGTTTTGAGCGGTTTGTTGTCGTTTCCAAAGGTTATATGCTCTGTGTTTTTTCTGTACAGCCGTTTGACACTGGCTGTTGAACCAAGGTTTTGCATTAGCTCTACGTTTAGTTGTATGTGGGATATATGCGTCCATTCCAGATAAGATTACTTGTGTTATTTCATTACAGCAAATAGTGGGATCAGCTGTTTTAAAGCAAACTTCTTGCCATGGAAAATCCAGGTAATACTGTTTTAGGTCATTCCATTTTGCCGATTTATAGTGCCACATTTTACGAGGAAGTGGTTGTAGGCTTGGTGGGATGAGCATTTCGCACATATCGCAATTATACAAGCCTGGACGGAATCCTTGGAAGTTTTCACAAATTTGAGATCTAGAAGTACCAAACTGGCTAGAGGCAACCAAATAATGGTTGGGGATCAAATTCTTACAGGACACCAACATTCCTTGAAAAGGGGGCCCAGATTTACTCTGAGATGCAGAAGAGCAAGGTCTCAAATTCGTCAATTTTCACTCAGAAGTGCAGGCGCGGATTTTTCGTCCTGTCCAATGTGCCTGAATGAATTTAGGGAATATAAGGACTCATTCATCAGAGAGAAAAAGGAATTTACATACCTGTACGGCCGATAGTAACCTTACTTTCCAAAATCTTCACAAAAATCAACAATCAGTTGATTTTCCAAGAAACGTTCTAACTGACACGATTAATCACTCTTCTGGCTATTCAATTTATAAAACTATGGGCTCAATGGCCAAAAATAAAGACAAAATTTTAAGATTTTTAAGATTATAAAAATCTGGATGGACGACCTTTTCCGGTCCCAAGACAAAAGAGAAAAAAACCAGTCAAAAGTACCCAAATTGGTTCTTTTTTTTTTCTTTATCTATCAAGCTTGTCGAAATTATGAAAATGACAGCGCTACAGGTTTCTCGGAAATAACCTTAATAACAGAATTTTCGGTAATAGGTTAGGAAAACTAGTCAAAAGAATCATAGGTGTCACTAGGTGTACGAAATAGTATTTTTAAATAAGTCCAAAATATATGAAAATAATTAAGAACAATAATTATAATCTGTGTTCACACCTAAACACAAATCCAGGTGCAATGTTTGTATTTAGAAGTAGATGTCACATGTGTTTATATTGTTGAAATTTCATGAGATGTCAATGTCGGTGTCAGACTGTCAGTCGAAATTCCATTTTTGTCAAATTTTTACCTTATTTTTTTCAATAATTAATGGTTCAAAATAAAATAGTATACATAATTCGGTGGAAAGTTTTCACATTATTGTCTCAAGAATTGGTTGACCTCGGCGCTTCGCACCTCGGTCCATAGTATCTCTCGACAATAATGAAACACTTTCCACCTCCGCATGTAATACCTATACTATTATTAAAGGTGAAATTATTTAGATTTACCTTGATACCTTTTCGGCTATTTTTATTTGAATCTTAAGTGATAATAGAGAGTTATTGGACGTGCAATAAGGACAAGCAGTATTTAAATTAGCCTTATTTTGACATCTACGCATGCGCATTTGGGTCCGAAAATAAGGATTCCCATAATAAGGTTACTGCTTGTCTTTATTTGTGTATGGTTAGTGCGAGGCAGTAAACTTCCCTTATTTCAAATTTCAGACATTTTTGACGACTTTGACGTTTCGCTTTTCGACGATGACGTAATTTTACTTAGAAAATTTATTTTTTACAATAGTTTTCCATTTTACTGTGGGGTAACATCAAAAAATGGTATCAGCAGGAAATCAACAAACAAAAATAAACACTTTTTGAGGCTGAAATTTATAAACATAGCTATCAGCTGTCAAAATTATGAATACAAAATAAGGTAATACTCTAGCACCTACTACAGTCTTCCAATAACTGTTTTTTTCTTGGAAAAATAGTGCTGATGCACTAATAAAATAACGTTGATCCTTAATACTGCGAGGCAGTATTTGATAGTTCCAATAACTCTCTAATATATCGCAAATCACTAAAATAAAGATGAACAAACTATATACAGTGTCCCTCATAATGTTCGCTACATATGAGAATGTTTTTTTATTTGTAGGATTTGGAATTTTTTCTTATGTGCGATCTATCCTGCATGTGCGATAACCTTTAAGTACATTTTGACATTGGCCACGAAAATTTAGATATGGAAACGCGAAAAGTGGGGTTATAGGTGACAAAATTTCGAAAAAAGTTATTTGGAAAAATTTATGAGAATGATGTTTTAGGGCTGTCTACGAAATTTGGAGGAAAAATAACAAAAAACAGGAAATTACTTGTTTTTAGCCATGGATCTCTTATCAAATATTATTACAAACTTTTTAATAATGAAATAGTTCAAGTATCTCAATATTTAATGTGTATTGATGAAACAAATTTAAATTCTACATTGGAATGATTCCTAGAGGATTAAATAAAAATATTCGACTAGCACATGAAACTTTTCTGTAGCAATACCCTGTATCTTGACAGTTTCTGAGATTTCCAATAACCTAATATTGATACAACAATTGAAAAGATTCGTTATTGAGATTTTTAATTAAATATTTCAATACAGTTCTAAAACACCTTACTTAACTGTCCAGATACAGAGTATTGCTACAAAAAAGTTTCATGTGCTAATCAATAATTTTCATTTAATTCTTTAGGAATGATTCCAATGAAGAATTTAAGTTTGTTTTCGCAATACACATTAAATATTGAGGTCCTTGGACTATTTTAATAATAAAAATTGTATAATATTAGTTGATAAGTGATCCATGGCGAAAAACAAGTAATTTTCTGTTTTTTGTTGGTTTTCCTTTAAATTTCGCAGACAGCCCTAAAACATCGTTCTAATCACTTTTTTCAAATAACTTTTTCCGAAATTCTGCCATCTAACCTCACTTTTCGCCTTTCCATATCCAAATTTTCGAATTTGCCCTCCACAGCAGTGACCACGTGACCAATGTCAAAATGTACTTTTAGGTTATCGGACATGCAGGATCGATCGCACATGAGAAAAAATTCCATATCCTACATATAAAAAAATTTCCCATATGTAGCGAACATTATGGGGGACACTGTATATTTGAAATAAGAAAAATAAGTGCGTTTAAAAAATGGATTTAAATATAGGTTATTCCATTAAAAAAATTACTTTTGTCGTTACAGCGCTTTAAAGAAAAATCTAATTAACTTTCGGATAACGTTTTCAAATTCCTAGAAACAAAATACACCAAATGGCTATCTTGATTTTTTCAAAAATTTTGTTTGGATCACCCTGTACAAAAAATTCAAAGTATGTAGGTATGTATTATAGATGAAAAAAAAATGAAGAGAAAATATAATTTCACGCCAGTACATTATCCAATGTACAGAAAAACGAAAAAAAAAAAAAAAAACAAGAAGGTAAGAACTACAAACATAACTTGGTGGTTCTCCAAACACTTCATGAGCAGAGAAAGGAACTACACATCTATAATTTTTTTTAATAAATTGTTATTAAGTTCAGCAAGAATTGCATCGCACCTAATTAAGTGTGGGGTATGTTTGCCTTACTAATGATGTATCCAGAGTGCAACTCCAGAATGCTAAACCAAAATACACCAAGTGGCAGGTAGACGAACGCAAAAATAGTAAGAATTTAAAAAAAAATGTCACCCAATGATACTCAATTAACACGCCTTGCAGAAAATTACCAAAAGAAGTCAACTAAAGCGCACACCAAGCTGAAGGATGCTCACAGTCCAGTTCGAGAAATGAAAATTAACCAGGGTGTTCCGAAAGGTATTACTGCTGTCGATCCCAAGGACCTAATAGGCGGAATGGAGCTCAGCTGGAACGCAGTAACAACTACCCAACATTTGGTATCCATGTTGTGGGGATGAAGTAACACGTCCCACTAGGAATACCAGTTAGGCAGAAGCCCCCCGACGCCCACCCTTCCATTCCGTCTGTTGCTCATGATAACAGAGAAACTCCGTTACCAAGAGCAACGTCGGAACCATGGTCCGGAGCACCCAATACCCCTTAGCCTGTCAAGAGAGAAAAAATTAACTGTACTTGAAAAAAAAAACAAGCTAGGGACAAAATCTCCAGAAAAAATTCGGCAAAAAGTACCCTAACAGACAACATATTATAATATTGATACAGTAATCTATGTGTAGTAACTTCGTACTGCATCATAGTATTACCTACTTTAGAGATAAGTATAGCTCTCCAGGGCTTTTGTTATTACCTACCGGAAGCATTAGAGCCGTGCCAAATTTAAAACATATAAGTAAGCAGAAGGTAAGCTGATCAAAAAATTCAAAAAAAAAAATTAGAGCAACAAGGTAGTCAGAAAAACATTAGAAATAACTATTAAGTTAAGAAATTGTAATTCAACCGTTCAACTAAAAAATGATAAGACAAATACCCTTCTTAATTTCAAGAAAGAGAAATTTATAGAAAATTGAGAGAAAAAATTCAAGATATATTTTCTTGTAGATAAAATTTATCCGTAAAAAGGTTCAATCAAAAAGGTATAGAAAAAGAAATCGGTGTATGGACGAACACACCTAGGAATGAAATTATCCCAAAAAACGCTCTTTCCAATCAAATCATTGTTATTCCTCAAGGAACCACCTAAGTCTAACTCCTCCCGACCAACCCTGTGTCAATAAGGTGGTAGGCAGCAGCCTTTCCAATTTATTTCCCCAATCGGACAAGAGAAATCACTTGAACAGAAGTTGGCACAGTTCGTATAAGGGAAAACTTGAGATAACTTGACCCCGGAGCAATGGCGCACAGCAAATCAATAATAATTTTTTTTCAATTTTGGCTGTTCTTCAGAAAAGGCGGAGCTTTTCCTGAAAAAAGGCAATCTTGACCTCAACCACTCCCCACAACAGGCGACAGCAGCAATAGCAAAACAGCATAGTTCGCCCAACAGGCTGTTGAACCAAGGTTTTGCATTAGCTCTACGTTTAGTTGTATGTGGGATATATGCATCCATTCCAGATAAGATTACTTGTGTTATTTCATTACAGCAAATAGTGGGATCAGCTGTTTTAAAGCAAACCTCTTGCCATGGAAAATCCAGGTAAAACTGTTTTAGGTCATTCCATTTTGCCGATTTATAGTGCCACATTTTACGAGGAAGTGGTTGTTGGCTTGGTGGGATGAGCATTTCGCACTTTGTTATTATAAGTTTATGATCGGACGAACCAAGTGGAGCATCTACTTGAATTGTGTACGAGTCAGGATTTGTGGTTAGGAACAAGTCTAAAAGCGCTGCAAATTCGCCCCTTTCTGAGATACGCGTAGGTTCATCGACAAGCTGCGTTAGACCACAACTTATGGCAAAAGCTTCTGCTTCTCTGCCTTCGTTATCTGTTTTGTTGTGGTGTTTCAGCCAGGGTATATTTATGGATATATAGGAATGAAATTATCCCAAAAAACGCTCTTTCCAATCAAATCATTGTTATTCCTCAAGGAACCACCTAAGTCTAACTCCTCCCGACCAACTCTGTGTCAATAAGGTGGTAGGCAGCAGCCTTTTCAATTGATTTCCCCAATAGGACAAGAGAAATCACTTGAACAGAAGTTGACACAGCTCGTATAAGGGAAAACTTAAGATAACTTGACTCCGGAGCAATGGCGCACAGCAAATCAATAATCATTTTTTTTCAATTTTGGCTGTTCTTCAGAAAAGGCGGAGCTTTTCCTGAAAAAAGGCAATCTTGACCTCAACCACTCCCCACAACAGGCGACAGCAGCAATAGCAAAACAGCACAGTTCGCCCAACAGCATAGCGAAAACAGAAAAAAGTTAAATAAAAATAAATTTGAATAAGAAGGTAAGAAAAGTGATTGATAAGATTGAATCAGTATAATTTTGTATAATTTAAGACATTGCAATAAGACCACAAAAAAAAAGGTAATGAAAAGATAAAAGATATGGTCTTGAAAAAAAAAAACAGAAGAAAATGGGAGTGAGGGTAAGGTGAGATAGTAAAGTTGAGGGATGAATGAATGACAGTGACATGGTATGAAATAAGAATTCAAATCAATTAAGACGCTAATAGCTATTTATACAATAAGTTGCGAAATGAGCGTCTTTTAGGCACGCGACGTGAAAATTGTCCAACGAGGCAAAGCCGAGTTGGACAACACGTCGAGTGACTAAAAGACTTCGTTTCGTAACGTATTGTATACAAGATTTTTTCTACTGGCGTTTCATAATAAAAAAACACAATTTTATTTCAATGTTTGTCACCTGTTTTTGCTTGACACCTTTCAGGGTGGTGACTAATATTCATAATAAATACAGAACAAAATTCAAATCTGTGTTTAATGTGTTTTTTATTTCTGAACAATGAATGACACTTTTAGGCACTAGTGCTTAAAAGTCACTTTTACGCACTTGAAAGTTACTTTTACGCACTTAAAAGTCACTTTTACGCACTGAGTGCCTAAAAGTCACTTTTACGCACTGAGTGCTTAAAAGAATGTCGTTTCAAAACTAAAATGACAATCGAAAAGTTGCTATTATGAAACGTCAGTAGAAAAAATAACTTTTTCTACTGACGTTTAATAATAGCAACTTTTCGATTGTCATTTCAGTTTTGAAACGACATTCTTTTAGGCACTGAGTGCGTGAAAGTTACTTTTAGGCACTCAGTGCGTAAAAGTGACTTTTGAATGCGTAAAAGTGACTTATGAGTGCGTAAAAGTAATTTTTAAGCACTAGTGCCTAAAAGTGTCATTCATTATTCAGAAATAAAAAACACACTAAACACATATTTGAATTTTGTTTTGTATTTATTATGAATATTGAAAATGGAATTACTGAATTGAACGTTTGGGTTACTCAAAACAGAAGTTTGTGTTATTACCTACTTTCTAGGATTTTAATTATTGATGTCGAATTTTGGAAAGAAAATCGCATGAAAAGTGTCAGGTGTCAAGTAAAAGCAGGTAACAAAGATTTTGGGTGTAATCGACTTATTCACATGAAATAAAATTGTGTTTTTTTATTATAAAATGCCAGTAGAAAAAATCTTGTATACAATACGTTACGAAACGATGTCTTTTAGTCACTCGACGTGTTGTCCAACCCGGCTTTGCCTCGTTGGACAATTTTCACGTCGCGTGCCTAAAAGACGCTCATTTCGTAACTTATTGTATAAATAGCTATTTTACGTCATATACATCGATGAAAAAAATGCATCATTTACACAGAGATAAAAGAGATAATAATATGTCCAAACAACTATATACATGACACGCAACAAAATTTCCTAATCGATAAAGATACAAAAATAAATTATGATGTATATATCAAAACAAAAGATAAAGATGAAGATAAAAGTTATGTCATGACACTGAGTTATAAAAATCATTGATGCTTTAGAAGCCAGAATACTTTACTTTTAAAGAGGGATGAAAATGGGGCATTTACATGGAATTTCAGGTAAGAACAAAATTTCCGTCGGGGTAGGAGATAAGCTCGCGAAGGCAGGAGCGCTATGTTCCTGAACAGTCTATCCTTCGCTACCTATGCTAGAGATTTCAATTCCAAAAACTAAACAGTGGGTGGTAATGGACAATACTGGTAAACATTAGAAAACCACAAAAAGGTTCCATACTATTTGCCGCAACAGATGATACCTCAACATAGAAAACAGAAACAAGTTCTGTAACCTCCACCGGCAACAGTTGATACTTCACTTGATGTGAAAATATAGACAGAAAATAGGCAGAAACAAACAATTGAAAACATTTTTAAAAAGAAAAAATTAAAATAGATACATGTATATAGATAAAATATGATAAATATAGTCGAAGATAAAAGATAAGGTGATGTGATAAAATTTAAAAAATTAGAGAATAATAATCAAATAAATCAAAAAAAAAAAATAAAAAGAAAATTTGCAGAAGTTACCTGAAATACCAAGATAAAGCAGAAAAGTAGAGACTGACAGAAAGGATATTTAAGAGCTCCAATTTGTACAAAATAAAGACTTTTGAAACACGTTGTAGGCGCCGATTTGTTACTAATAAATAGGAGTTATTTCTAATTTAAGACAAGAGAACCTATAGGGACGTGGAATTAAAAAAAATATAAAAAAATAAAGACAACGTGTAGCCCCTTTATGTGCAAATGAAACCACTCTAATACCAACAAACAATAATTTTATTTAATATTAGTTCACAATGTTACTTTTCTTTAAAATTTGACATTTGAGTTAACAGTTTGGTTGTTCTGCTGAATCTGATACAATATGTACCTTTCCAATCTGGAGCTCTTCAATGGATGTTGGGGTTTCACTTTCGTGAACTGGAGCTTTTCGTAGTAGAAGAGTGACTTAAAAGACCGAGAGTGAGTCAATAGCTATTTATGTAACAAGTTGTAAAATAAGCGTGTTTTTTGCACTTAATGTGAAAATTAGAGCACGAGCGAAGCGAGTGGTCCAACACATTGTGTGGAAGTAACAAGTCATTTTGAGACGTCTTTCATACAAGATTTTTTGTGATTCATTTCAAATATTTAAAATTCAAAATATAAACTCATTTTAACACTAAGACGAAACGCACTCAATCCCATTTCAACACTCAGTGATGAAATGAGATATCATTTTAACACTGTGTTATAACACACTGCCTATTTTAGCGTTTGTGTTAAAATGAACCATCAGTTTTGACAACTAATATCAATGTCAAAAGGATGACATTTCCTAACTGAATTACAAAAAAATATTTTATGTACGACCTACACTGTAAGAGCTTATTACGTAACTCATTCTAGCCTATCTAAGTTACGTAATAAGTTGCATTATCGTGCTTAGTGATGTAATGAGTTCATTACATCACTCAGTGATGTAATGAACTCTCATTACATCACTCAGTGATGTAATGAGAGCTTATTACGTAACTCATTTTTATTGAAAAACGGCACTTTTTAGAATTCATTTATCAAAAATTATAAATATAATCTTTTTTGAAAAATTAAAACCATTTTGAATATATGAAAAAAATCTGGGTCGAACATAAAATGTTGTATATCACACGTACGGTAACGCTCATTACACCACTCGTGTGACTACCATGACTCGGTCTACGACCTCGTCTTGGCAATATTCCTCACTCGTTACTGTAATGAAGCTCATACCGTACTAGTAATATAAATAACTATTAAATCACTGAGGTGATAAACGTCTATACTTACCTTTGTTATTATGCATTCAATAATGTAATTTTGAAACGTCAAAATGTGATAAAAAATAAAAATATAATATTTATATTTTAAAGGTAGATAAGATTTATCAGTCAATAAAAATTCAAACAGTGATAGTAAACACTGATGATAAAATAAATTGAAAAATATTAAGGGAAAATCTAGAAATTTGAAGAAAAATAATTATTTCCCGTTTAGTGGTCAGCCAGAAAAGAGACCGTTTTAGAACCAAAACCCTGCAGGAAAACGAGTTTCGTGTTTTTTATATTTAACTGCGTCACAGATCACCCAATACAGATGCGTAAGTACGTATTCTTTCCGTCGACGATTTTCTGTGACGAAAATAATTAACGCGGCTGAGTGCGTGAGCGTGTTCCAGCCTGTTCTGTTTACATATTTTTGCGGGTATTTAATAAATAAAGTATTACAAAAATATTCATATTGTTTTAGCGGAGGCTTCAATGAATGGTAACACAGTTGGATCGGATATTTTATGTACTTTATTACAGCTATGCAAAATATAACATAAAGGAACAACGTCCGTGATGACAATTAAAGTTGACAATTTACCATTACCTTTTTTAACCAGTATTACCGGTAAACTGAAACTGACGCTGATACAACATCTTTCCCCTTCCAACGAAATACAAGAGAAAGCATATTGAGCATCACATAATAAAGTCTTTGGCCCAAGTTGGCTTCTTTTGCTGACGCACTGAACGTCTATTTTCATGTTCTACTATATTCTCTATGGGCGCACTATGCTCATCGGCATTTTTGGACACATCAATATTTTCACTTTGGGTGACAATTTTACTTTCATTCGGTGCTTCACTTTTTTTCGAGCAGTCAAAGTTTTCGGCACTAGTTATTTTATCACAATTTTCTACTGTTTTTGGTATTGGTGCTTGGATCTGTTTATTGGCAAAATTTTCAAATTGCACGTAGGGTGCTAAAACAAGATGCCATCGATTACGCCTAAATTCACCGCGATTTGTCAAAATGAGATAAGATCTTGGCTCGTCCAATTTTTTCAATATCTTTCCGTAAATCTTTAGGTCCGTTATCCAAACACCATCACCAGGAACAAGTTCTGACAATTCCTTAACTCTATGTCTCTTATCATATAACTGTTTCTGTCTACTCTTCCTTTCTTCCCCAATTTCAATGGACATTCGAGTATCAATAATTTTTTCGTACTCACTTGGCAACATAGGTAAGGTAGAACGCAATTTTCGCGACATTAAAAGTTCGCCTGGAGAAAAGCCGTTAGCTAAAGGAGTACACCGATAGGAGAGTAAAGCTTCAAAAAGATCTATTTTGTTCTTTTTGATAAGACTTTTTGCTGTTTTTACAGTTGCCTCGACCTGTCCATTGGATTGTGGGTATCGCGGACTCGAAGTGATATGCTTGAAGTTGTACTTATTTGCAAAATGTTTAAATTCTTCCAGGAACTGGGGTCCATTATCACTTCGAACCACGTCAGGTATCCCATATCGAGCGAAAACTTCTTTCATTTTATTGATTATTACTAGAGACGTCATCTGTTCATCCAGAACACTGATCTCAAAGAAGCAAGAGTAATAATCAGCAATTATTATATACCAAAGCCCATGACATTTGTAAAGATCAACACAAACTTTTTGCCAAGCCCTAGTGGCAATATCAGTATCTTTGAATAACGGTTCTTTGATATTTACCCTTTCTTCAATGCAATTCGGACAATTTAAAACCAAAACTTCAATTTGAGATGAAAGTCCCACCCACCAAACGCTCATTTTTGCTCTTTCTCTACATTTAGTTATGCCCTGATGCCCTGAATGGATAAAATCTAACACTTGTTTTTGCAGTGTGGGTGGAATTACAAGTCGTGTACCTTTAAGTAAGAAATTTTCATTGACAGAAATGTCGTTTTGATATTGGTAGTACGAACTCAATTCGGGTGTTATTTGGTGTTTCTCTGGCCAGTTCGTAGAGGAATACTCTATCAATTTTTTACAAACAAAATCTTTACGCTGTTCATCTGCAATTAATTTTAAAAATGTGTCTTTAATCGGTAAATTTTTAATAATCATAGAAACATGTGCCTCTACTTCGCTTTGCAGTTCTTCTGGTCCTGTATACTTCAATGGGTTCCGGCTCAAAGCGTCCGCCACAATTAGCTCTTTGCCCGGTGTATAAATAACCTCATAGTTATATCTCATAAGACGAATTCGAAACCTTTGCAGTCGGGGAGTCAGATCATCCAAATTATTTGTCATTAATATTTGAATAAGTGGCTTATGATCGGTCTCTAAAAATACTTTTGAAAGCCCGAAAATATATTCCCTGAATTTTTCACAAGCCCATGTTAACCCCAAACATTCTTTTTCAATTTGGGCGTAACGCTCCTCACTCTGGGTGAGAGTTCTAGATGCGTAAGCTACAATTTCCTTGCTTCCAGAGTCGTTTACTTGAAAAAGTGCGGCTCCAAGCCCATCAGAACTCGAATCTGAACTTATTACAATTTTTTTATTTGGGTCATAAAACGCTAAGCAAGGTGCTTGTTTTAACAAAGAAATTATTTTCTGATAAGCTTCTTTCTGAGCTGATCCCCAAGTGAATATTATTTTACTTTTCAATAACTCGTTCAAAGGTGCCAAAATATCAGATTTATTGGGAATAAAGCGACCTGTGAAATTGACCATACCCAGCCACTGCTGTAGCTCGTGTTTACATGTTGGCTCTGGAAACTTGGATATAGCTTCCACCCTGGTTTCCTCAATTTATATCCCTTTACCCGTAATCCAATGCCCCAAAAAATTTACCTTTGAAACCCCCATTAAACACTTATTTTTGTTCAGAGTAACCCCCCCCCCCCCTTACGAAGTCTTTCCAAGACCTCTCGCAGAATCGCATCATGTTGCTCCATAGTTGCCGCATGGACAAGTATGTCGTCAATGTGCTGAACAACACCGTTAATTCCTGCTAAAACTTTATCAAATTTTAAACAAAAGTATTCTGGAGCGCAGCTAATTCCAAAGGGTAAACGAGTGTATTTAAATTTCCCAAAAGGAGATATAACGGTAGTCAAGTCTTGACATTCCTTTTTAAGTTTTATCTGATAAAATCCACTATTAGCGTCCAATTTAGAAAATAAACGCGATCCTGTGAGTTTAGCCAAGGTTGTTTCGACCTTGTTTATTGGAAAGTGTGATCTTAAAACACTTTTGTTCAATTTGGTATAATCGCAACACAAACGAACTCCCTCCACTTTGGGAACTACTACGATCGGAGAGACCCATGTAGTTGGTTCTTCAACGGGTACGATTATACCCAAAGACTCAAGACGTTTAAGTTCTTTTTCCAATTTTGGTAAAAGTGGTAATGGTACCACTCTAGGAGCTGCCTGAACAAACGGTATGGCCTCACCTTTAATTTTAATCTCAATTTCGTCCTTAAATTCCCCCAAGCTGTCAAACAAGTTAGGAAACTCAGAATTTATATCTACTTTACATTTTAAATCTGACAACACCACTTCTTGGCTCACTTGACCAGTGAATTTCAAGATATTCAAATCAATTATTGCTTGTCTACCTAAAATTGGCATCTGTAATTTTTTTAAAATATAAATTAGTACCTCAATTTGTTTTCCTCGATATGAGATAAATAATTTTAAAGTACCTGAAACAAGTAAAGGTCGGCCATCCGGGCCCGATATGACATCATCCGGCATGTTCAACTTTTTTAAAAGACTCTCTGAAAGAAGTTTTTCTGGCATGCAAGTCACATCGGCTCCAGTGTCTACTAGAAATTTTATTTTATGTTTAAAATATTCTACTTTTAGTTTACAAAACCATTATGACATTAGGTCTGAATTTTGATTAGACCCAACCATTAAACCTAAAAACCCTTCCTGACTGTTGTCGTCTTCTTCCGAACTAGACTCCTCTGGTTCTTTCTCAACCGACCTAACACTTTTATTTTTACATGCTTTGGACCAATGCCCGACCTTTTTGCATCGTGAGCAAGTTGTCCTTCGTGCAGGACACTTTTCCCTTGAGTGTGGTTCTTTGCCACAAAAATAACATTCTGTCTCTTCCCTATTCTGTGACCGCCCTGTCCTCTGCTTGCCCTTGGGGTTTCTCTGCTCTTTTCTTTTACCCATGGCATACACATCTTTTCCTGGGCATTCGCTATTTCTTAAAATATTGCTCTGTTTAAAAAGCATTTCAGATTGTTTTGCCTCTACAATCGCATCCTCTAATTTTAAATCAGATTTAAGCTGCAATCTATCGCTTAAATTTTGGTCCAAAATACCATTGACAATCCGATCCCTTATAAAATCATTTTTCATAGCCGTAGAGCTACAATTTGAGCAAACAAATTCACAATGCTCCGACAACACATGCAAATCTGTTATAAAATTTTCTACAGGCTCACCTGGCTGTTGTTTCCTTCTATTGAAACGTGCCCTTTCAAAAACGACATTTTTCTTAGGGAAGAAATAGGTATCAAAACCAGCCAGTGTGGCTGGAAAAGTGTTTGGTGTAGGATCTGGAAATTGTAGTAATATATTCTCACTCTCTGGCCCCATAATATAAATCAGAATATCGATTTTCTCTGCATCAACCTTCTTTTCCAGGTATTCCAACCTCCCGGCTCTCGAAAATGGAACTTATCGGGGGGTTGTACATGCACACCATGGTTTGCCATTGTAAGACCTGCACTGCCACCAGCACTTTCCATACCTAGAACAATGTTACCTGTTTGACCCATACTGGCCCCTATTTGGCCACTTCCAGACCCTGTTTGACCACCTCTGGTTTGTCCTTCACCACCGGTCCCTGTCTGGCTACCGCCTGCGCCTGTGTGGTTTTCTGCGTTGATCATGGTTTTATTTCTGCCCATTCCACAACTGTACCGTCTTATATCACTTTTGCTCGCAAAAATTTCTACTTCCGACTTTTACCGCTGCCACCATGTTTTAGCGGAGGCTTCAATGAATGGTAACACAGTTGGATGGGATATTTTATGTACTTTATTACAGCTATGCAAAATATAACATAAAGGAACAACGTCCGTGATGACAATTAAAGTTGACAATTTACCATTACCTTTTTTAACCAGTATTACCGGTAAACTGAAACTGACGCTGATACAACACATATGACACATGTTTATTTTTCCAAAGAATCTGCAACTATCGACAAAAACAAAGTAAACATATTTTTGTCGTTTTTTGATGATGTTTCGAGCAATTTTTTAAACTGAAATGAGCAAAATCAACTTCATCTGTGAACAGACTTTTCCAAAAGATAATATTAGACTTTGATAATATGTAGTTTAGTTATTTGTTAGAAAAAAATCAACCGCAAAATAAAAATAAAATATTGAACCATTTTGTGAGCTGATATATATTTTTTGTGTGTTATTTTATATTAATAAAATCCCAGATTCGACGACTTTAAACAACGTATTTATTATTAACAATTCGGGTACAATAGAAGAGAGCAACCAATAACATTGACAAAGTTGACAGAACACACATTTCATGTCATTGCAATATTAGCAGGTTGCACATTATTAAAATCGTATCTAAAACATAGAGCGCTATCTCCTAATGAGAAACTAAGCTTACATAAATTCTTAACACTCCTCCTCGATTTTAAATGTTATATAAAATAAAATAAAGAACTAAACTGAATTAGGTACTCGATTAAACAATGTGAACCTTATTTCTTAGATATACAAATATATCTTTAGTTAAAGATTTTGTTAATATATCCGCCAAATTTTGATCAGTTGATACATAGGTAATTGTTATTTCCTTTCGTGCAACTAAGTCTTTCAAGTAATGATTTTTTTATATCTATATGCTTCGCCCTTTTAGAGTTTTCGTTACTTTTTGACATTAGAATTGAACTCTTATTGTCACAATACAAAATCGTTTCATTATCAACATCAAAATCATTCAAAATCCCCTTAAGATTTACTAAATCCTGTGCACAAGTAGCCGCTGCCACATACTCTGCTTCTGCAGTAGACAGTGCAACACAACTTTGTTTCTTCGAGAACCAATATATTGGATTTTTACCATACAATATAATACATCCACTTACACTTTTCCTGTTTATTTTGTCAGTTGCCCAATCTGCATCTGAATATCCAGTGAGTTTTAATTCGGTAATATCAGTTTTATAATAGGTTAAAGTTTTCATTTTGGTTTCCTGTAAATATCTCAAAACTCTTTTCCCTGCATTCCAAGTATCCATTGTTGGTTTATCTAAAAATCGACTTAGATATGATACTGAAAATGTAATGTCGGGTCTGGTAGTTATTGATAGGTACATTAGTCCTCCAATTAACTCTCTATAAGGTACATTAATTATTTCGCTCTCAGTGTTGTATTGAAATCCTTTCTCCATTGGTGTTGTTTTTCCATGACAATTTTCCATCTTGAATGTTGTCAGTAACTTTTCTATAAATTTTCTTTGGTTTATTTCTATAACTTCTTCAGTTCTTGTAATGTTCATTCCTAAAAAAAAAATTAACTTCGCCTAAGTCTTTGGCTTGGAAATCTTTCTTCAAGAATTTTACTGCCTCTTCAACATCTTTTTCTTTGCCAACGACTAACATGTCATCGACATAAATTAATATCCAAGTTTTCTGATTAAAGTATAAACAACAGTCATACAGTGATCTTTTATAATTGTTTCCAATTGCAAAATTATTAAAAGTATCATTCCATACTTTTGGTGACTCCCTTAATCCATATAAGGCTCGATTCAATTTTAGTGTAGGTGATTTTACTTTTAGTCCTAAAGGTGCATATATATAAACTTCACTTTCTAATTTTCCGTTTAGAAATGCAGTTGGGATGTCTAGTTGTCTTATTTTAAAATCTCTTTGTAAGGCCATTGATATTAATAGCCTTATTGTCGATAACCTTGCAACAGGCGAATATACAGGATTAAATGGATCTTTTTCTTTCATCTGGAATCCCTTTGCCACAATTCGGGCCTTTTTGGTTCCATCCTCTTTTGTTCGAAACACCCACTTGGTTTGTATTGCAGATTTTCCATCTGGTACATTTGATTCTGTCCAAGTATTTAATTTTGCGTGTGAATCTAATTCTTTTTCCACAGCATCTTTCCATTCCTTATTTTTAATAGCATCTTTGTACTCTATTGGATCACTTTCTTCGGTCGAAATTAAACAGTAAGCTTGATAGACCTCATATTCGTCTAAATATTTTGGTTTATTAATTATTCTTCTGGTGCTTGTTTCCTTTGTTCTTAGTTTTGTTTCTAATTTTTCTAAATTGTCGGATTCTTCACTATCGCTTCCACCTGGTTCGATTTCGTCTTCACAAACTTCAATTTCAATATCGTTTTCTCCTTCTTTTATTTCTAATTAATTTTCAATCGGTACTATCATTTCTCTTTTATTATCAATGTTTTCATCCTTTAGAATATTATCATAATTTGTTTCTTTTTCATTAAATCTAACATCTCTTGAGCAAAAAGTTAAATTTTCAATATAGTTCCACAACCGATATCCTGCCCCACAATATCCTATCATAATACATGGCTTTGCCCTTCGTTCTAGTTTATTGTTTCTTGGTAAAATTACAGCCCATGCTTGACTACCAAATACTCTTAACTTTGATAAATCGTTCTTGTTATACCATCTCTTTGCCGGCGTTTCACCATTGTTTGCTTCAGTTGGTGACCGGTTTAATTCATAAGCTGAGCATAGTATTGCTTCTCCCCATAGTTTTCTGGGTAAATTAGTTTCTGCAAATTTGGTTCTCACCCTGTCTAACAATGTTCGATTCATACGTTCTGATGTTCCATTTTCCTGCGGAGTATATGGCATCGTATACTCGAGCTGAATACCCTTAGTTCTGCAAAAATTTTTAAAATAATCTGATATAAATTCCCCTCCATTATCTAATCTTATTCTTTTTGTTTTTAAACTGTGTTGAGTTTTAATTAATCGAACAAAATCAATAACATTTTGATAAGCTTCACTTTTATTCTTTAACAATTTAACTACCAAGAAATAAGAAAAATCATCAATCAATACTTGAAAGTATTTATAACCTTCTGGAGTAGAAGTTACTACAGGACCTGCGATATCAGAATGTATCAATTCACCAATTTTGACGGTTTTCTTTTGACTATTATAAAATGGTTTTCGGGTACTTTTAGCTTCAATACAACTCTTACAAATTTCCTGACTAAACGGTAAACCTAATCTCTTTAAATTAAATCTGTTAATATGACCTAGCCTTCTGTGCCATATGTCTTTACCTAGACTTTCATGTGCTGTATAAACACACTCATTACCTAACTTAATATCAACTTCACAATTATTATTACATTCATTTTGTCTATAAATGTTAGTATCAGTTTTAAAATCAATATTTAAATAAAATAAATCATTATGAGAATTACAATAAAATTTAGAATCATTTTTTAGTAAAATAGCACACTTATTACCAGACATATCATTATTGAAAATAACTTGAAAATCATTTTTAAGCAATTTAGATACAGACATAAGATTGTGTGACATACCTTCAACCAATAAAGCTTCAATTGTTATCTCTCTTCTTTGGCAGATTCCCTTAATTGTTCCTTTCTTCTTTGCATACAGAATTTCTTTTTCTTTGGCTGTTCCAATTTTAATTTCGTGTTCTAGATCCTTGACATCTGACATGTACTTTTCTAAATCCCCCATTACCATATGTTGAGTGCATCCTGAATCCAGGATGAAGCTGTTTATTGCACATGGTGAGGTTACAGTGCTTAATGCAATGAATGCAATTTCGTCTGCCTTATTTGCTTGGAGCCCTGTTCTGTTACCTGGTTGAAATTGACCATGGCTTTGACCCCTATTGTTTTGATAATTTGACTGATAATATCCTCTTCTGCTGTTTCTCCGACCTCTGTAATTCCCTCGTGTAACTATATTCGAATTCATCCGACAATCAGCTTTTTTATGTCCAACTTTACCACATTTAAAACAAGTTAATTGAAATGCTTTAAAAGATTGTTCTAGCTGGGTAACACTATGTCCATGTTTTGCTTTAAACTTCAGTTCTTCATCGAGTAGGCGAGACTTCACAAAGTCCATTGTTACTTTACTATTCATTGTCTCGATTGCTGTAATTACTGGATCAAATTCTTCATTAAGTGTTAATAAAAGATGACAAACTTTATCTTCTTCCTCTACCTTGGATCCAATGCTTTCTAGTTCTCTTATTAACGTGTCAAATTTATGAAAATGGTCTTCTAGCTTTTCGTTTCGTTTATGTTTTAAGATCAGTAATCGTTTTTTAAGTGTCAGTTTAGTAAATACACTTCGTCTTTGAAATACATCTTCCAATGCCTTTAACATTTCTTTTGTTGTTTTGGAGTCTTTTATTATATCAAGGTGTTTGTCGCTTATACATTGTACTATTATTGATTTGGCCTTTGTATCTCTTACCTTAAATTCTGATTTTTCTTTATCTCCAGTGAAGTCGTCTAAAACCTTTTCCAACGTATCTTCTATCTGCTTTTCTTCCAATAAAGCTCCCACTCTGAACTTCCAATTGTTAAAATTTTCGGCATTTAACTGAGGTACTGTTATCACATTCATTTTTCTGCTTTTGAAGTCTTGCTTCTTTTCCACAAATTAGTATTTCTTTCTTGGGTGAGCTGGGCGCATAACCTGTTATTTTATATTAATAAAATCCCAGATTCGACGACTTTAAACAACGTATTTATTATTAACAATTCGGGTTCAATAGAAGAGAGCAACCAACAACATTGACAAAGTTGACAGAACACACATTTCATGTCATTGCAATATTAGCAGGTTGCACATTATTAAAATCGTATCTAAAACATAGAGCGCTATCTCCTAATGAGAAACTAAGCTTACATAAATTCTTCATTGTGATCTGCCGCAGAATATTTGCGTCAACGATCGCATGATTTCTTGTTGTTTGTATAAAGAATATTTTTTTTTTTTTTGTATCTGAACCAATTAAAGAAATTATATTATTTTAATGAGCTTCCGCATTTATATAATAAATATGTTCAAAATTTATTGATGCCGCATTGGTGCGGCCAGCCTCCAAATCAACCTTGAACCACGAATTTGCCGCACTTTCGCATCTGTATGTAGGTGATCTGTGACTGCGTAGTAACCATATCGAACCAATCAGAAGACAGCACACAACATACACAAAAGACCGAATTCACTTCATCAATGAAACACCACGTTGATTAAATGGGAATAGATAAAAACCCACTTAGAATTATTTTAATTGTTTACAAATTACAATAATTCAAATTAAGGTTATGTTGAAAACACAAAACCCTTAATTAATTAGGTCATTAAGCTAAAAATATTTATTTCAGAATCAGAAGAGGAAAGAGACAGAAATATTTTATCTATTTGCTAAAAGTGAAATAAACGTAGTTTTTTTCAAATAAAAGTACCAATGACTGTTAATGAGAAAAAATAAAAATAGCTAAAGAAAACTATCACAATTAAAAAAAAAAAAAATTATCAGGTACCTTCTCTTAATAACAGATATTTGCATTTTTATGCGCATTATGGATAGATGGCAGTACTGATATTATATTAGATTTATTAAATTTTGTAGATACTTTCAAATTAATTTAAGGTGTTGAACTTTTTCCGTTCCTTTTGGGTTACCGGATATTTGGAAAACCTGATCAGCCTGCAATAGATATAGATATCATTATTGGATATCCACATTCTCCAAGGTATAGCAGCTTGTCGTTCCTCACTTAAAACTTCTCCTGCCTTACTAAACTCTTCAATCTTCAATCTCTAGAGAATTTGAAGTATGAGGAAATGTACGAATCATTGACATATCGGGAGCGCTCGGGTGTATCTGCAGTAACCGCATCGCTATTTAAACCATCTCACCTTAATCTGGGAGACAGCTTACAGTCCAGCGACAGCATATCGTCGATTTTGCATGTTTGAAGCAAAATTATCCAAAAAGTCTAAAATTCATGAAACATTCCCTTTGGCATATTTCGTACCGCATGTTTGTGTTCCCAAAACCCGTATCGCCTTTGGCTCATCTCAGCGTGACTCGAGTAGGATTTACTTGAACGAAGTGCTCCTACTGAACCCAAACTTCAAAGAAATATTTCTTCTGTGATTTCGTTCTTCCGCTTACATGATTACTGTCACGGATTCATATCCGATTATGAAAACTGAACATGCCCACTTGGAAATAAATTAAACAAATCAAGATTTACATAAAACTCACAACATCGAATTAAAGAAATAATAACTTGGAAACAAGTCTCATTACTGGTTTATATTAGAAGGCTCATCAACAAGCAATAAGATCATAAATAAATCATAAATTTCAGGATTCAAGAACATTCAACATCAAATAAGAACTGCGAATGAAAATATCAAATAAAAAGATTGAACAGAGTAGATACCTACAAAAAACAAGATGCACTCTGGAATTGTCGTTTTTCAGTAGTACTTCCAATATTTAATGCACTTTACATCATAGGCAATTTTCTTTGGTGAATTTGTTGACATTAATCTGTTGTGTTGGTTTTGGAACATTTGCATCTCAGCTATTTTCTTGTTATTGCATTTCTAAGAATGTTGATTGTTGTATGAAATATTTGTTTCGTAGCCATTAGTCTAGAAGTCTGGGTTGTTCTGGAGGTATTTGTATTTTTTAGGTCTCTGCTTTAGCTGATTCTTTGCCATTGGACAGACTTCTTAATTATTCATGAGAAGCTTTCATTCATAAGACCAGTTAGGGTTACCCTTGCGAAGAAAGCCATTGAGCGGATGATGGGTCTTTCCCACGTTTTTTTTTTTATTTGCTTATCTGAAAAGGTAATCAAAATAAGGCCCAGAAATATTTTTTTCGGATTTTTTTGGAACCGGGAAAGGCCTTAAATTTTTAATTGAAATTCAAAATTCTTAGGATGGTAACGTCACGCGCCTAGATTTTCTATTGGCTGCGTTCTTCAAGTGTTGCCATGCGGTTGCTGATTTCACGAAATTTCTCTACGAATTGTGTTCTCAACTCTCAAGAATTCGATATCGATAACCCATCAATCTCGCTCGATTCTCTATGAATTTAACCTTATTTTTGAAATGTAAACAAAGTGTAATTTTATTTTATTTATTTGAAAATATATAGCTGGAATGTACCTAATTAACTAAAATTGTGCCATTTCCTAGAACCCATTTACCTGAATTTTCGGTTTTTATTTGGGGCGTCTCCTATAATTTTGTGCTAAACACAAAATGTAACAATTTCGAATTTGCTTGGCCTTGAGAAAATAACAACATATATACCATTTAATTTTGTTTAAGAGTTTATTAAAATTGATAATGCTTCCAGGTTTATAGGTACAATATACGTTACAAATGAAATATACATATAGCTAGGTATCAATTTATATAATAATATGTACAGAAATCACCTAATCCTACTTACTTCAATGATAATATGATACAATTAACTTCCAATTTATTTATTTAGAGAAACTTCATTTTCAGTTTCAACAACAATAATAAAATATGTATAACAATGTAGTAGTAACAAAATTATCACATAAAATATCCCTATTCTAGTTACATAATTCTAGAAATGTGTTTTTTAAACTGACAAAATTCAAATGAATCTAGATCATATTCATTGTATGTAAGTACCTACACATACATATAAGTCATACAAGTGAGATTTTCGTTTTTCGGGCCCAATGGAGTTCTCTGTCAACACAATTTTTACCTATATTCTCAGCTCACAATGCTATTATTTGCTTCATCAGCCGTGACTCCTATTTGCTCTTATACTCTTATGTACTTTTGTGTTCTGGGGTTCTACACTGAACAGTAGGTACAATGTTGGCTTTCTCTTTTTAGTCTTCAGTTGTACATAACTAAACAGTATTGACTATATTCTGTTTTTGCTTTTGCTAATCTAAAAACCAAAATAAACCTTAGTAGAAGTAGGTAGGAACCTACTTTGGACAATATAGTTCTGTTGGTGAAAAATAACACACAATAAATCTCACCTTTCCAATTTCGAATCTCTGTTCCACAACTTTCAATTTTAACCTTGATTTTAACACAACAGTCTTCACTCTTTGAAAATGTTTTATTCACAAAAGGTACCCTTTTAGGTTAAAATTCAATTGTCAAATAAATAGACTAGAATAGAAATCGATAAACCGCATTTATGTCGATATTTTTTTTCCTTTTCTATCTTGTTCATTCAACTTGAAAGAAAACATGTCGATAGGGAACATCTTCGGCCGGTAAATCGGGCAACTAAGCGCGTTCTGATTGGTGGAAAATCTGGCGGACTATTTCAAATATTACCATTTTTTTTCCTTTAATATCTCCCTCAATAATTTTTTTAAAAATCAACCACATAGCCCTTTAAGTATTTTATCGAATAAGCTTCCAAACCATTTGAATGAAATACTTAAATTCAGTTGAGTGGGAAAGACCCATTTTATTTCGTAAATTATTAACCAATAGCTATTTTTATTTGTTAGCCATAAAGTTTCAAAATGTCGTAGTTTTTGACATGTCGGTCTCCTTTTTGTATCTCATAATTTTGTATTGAGAAATATTGTTTTTTTTTTATTCCGTACAAATGTTTTATTATTCTTTAAACACAAAATTCCTACATCACCTCGGGAAAATGGCACATGCAAATCTAAACACTGAAATAGACCTATTTTATATGCTTTCCTTGGAAAACGAAGGTAAATAAATTCGCAAATGCTAATACCTCGTTATTTTCCAACCAAAATATATCCATCCCATGTTTGCCGAAGGAATACGTATATAATGTGGATTTGAGTTTCGGAATTGAATCACATAAATCCTCTTTTTTCATTTAACCTTAACCTTTCCATTTCCACGTAAGTTTTAGTTTTAAACTTCTTCTCAACACATTTTTCTATACTAACGGTAAGAACATAAATTTAAATTACACTTGAACTTAAAGACTAGGAGGTGCAAAAAGCGCAACTTCCTGTGAGTTTCCACCGATGTTGAGATTTACTACTGCCTACACGCTTGGCTCGGCTTTTATGCTTTTTCCGGGTAGTGTTTTTGCTGTTTTAGTTTCCAAATAATTTACAAATAAAAACGGAAGCTCTAGAGCTGTGACTCGATAATAAAATTGAAGTTATGATTATTAGTAATGAAATGAGAATAAAAGGAAAGTTTCTTTTTCAAAGAATCTTCCAAATAAATATAATAATGACTTAAGCTGTTACGTAACTGTTCGTCTTTTGCGATAATATTAGGATTATGTTTTTCGTCTCTAATCGATCAGTCAGTTTGGCCAAAATATTGAAAACAATTTTTATTTGTTGCCTACTTTACTTTTTGTTGTGCAGTGATAGGCTAGTAAAACTAAGGTGTTTACATGGGACAACCCGGAACAAATTTGGGACAAGCTGAAATTTTCAGGATACTTTCTTTAGGTGGTCGACAATATTTCCTTAAAAATCGCACTGGGTCAACTTTCGTTTAGCAGAAATCAGCTATTAGAAAAAAAAATAGAAAAATGCCTTCAAAAAGCCTCCATAAAAACGAAAACACACAAATTTTTCTGCGGAAATGCTTCATTTCCATTTTTCGAACTTTAGAATAGCTGAAATCAGTTATGTGAAAAAATTTTGTTTGTTTGCATTTTCAACATTTTTCTGAACATACAAACATGAAAAAATTTCTGCGGAAATAAGCTGTTTCCATTTTCCGGAAAAATTTATGAGACTTTAGAATAGTTGAAATCAATTACGTGAAAAATTGATATTCCTTTGCATTGTAAACATTTTTCTGAATGTAAAAAAGGAAAAATTTTCTCGCGAAAATACACAGTTTCTATTCTCGAAGCCATTCAAAAAACGCCTCTTCTCGAACTTTGATGAGAATTAATGCGGAAAATGCACATTTTCCATCAGAAAATTATATTTAAAATTGACGATTTGGCCCACCCTTCGAAAATCAACTACTAAAATTCCCTACTAACGGTCGTTATCAGCGCGCTTTGTTGTCAACCACTACACTTATGACCAGTAATAAACGAAATGTAACGAAACTAACCAAAAATATGCAAACTAATCGAAACTAACCCATCCACGTAATGCGTGCTAGTCCTTGCATGTAAATATTGAATTTAGAAAAACAATATATTAACCAGTAGGTAGTTCAGTACACTTATAACCAGTATTAAATGAACTGTAACGAAACTAACCAAAAATATACAAACTAGCTAAGGTTGCCACCTCTCCGGGTTTCACCCGTAGTCTACGGGTTTTCACATATGGTCTCTCCGGGCTCCGGATTACTAGGTGTTTTCTCCGGGTAAAACCGCCGACGTCATCAACGGTGTCGTTAACTGTTTGCGCCAGCGGTCGTAGTTTAAAATATACATTTATGATGAAAAATATTATTTAATTTTGAATAACATAATATGCAAAGCGGAAGATGCACACGAGAACTAGAAAGGGTTGTTTTAGAATGTTGCTTATCGCCGTTTACACCGACCATTTTTTAAGGGAGTTTTAACAATAATCAACGCTTAAAGTGATATTTTTATATGTAGAAATGTCACTTTAAGCGTTTATTATCGTTAAACCTCCCTTAAAATGGTCGGTGCAAACGGCCATTAGTGCGACTAGATCAATCGTTAGTTAAGTCCTTGTTAGTTAATAAAAACCTCAGATTGTGGCAATGTCAATATGCGACTGTTTTTGTGTGGCACAATCTGAGGTTGTTGTTTGCTAACAAGGACTTGACTAACGATTGATGTCGTCGCGATTAAGGTACTAAAACCAGGTATGCATAAAGCAAAAGTCAGCGGAATCATAGCCTGTGCTGCAAACAAACACCCTACGTCACGGCGAGGAACGACACGCTGTCTGCGCCATCACTGGTGCTTTGGCGTGGTGGGGGGCTTGAGATTTGATCTACAGAGGCCATATGCGGATAGGCTATCCTATGGTTGTCCTATCCTGTGTAGTGTGTAATAATTAATAATCCTTGTAGTTAGGGAGACGATCGCATTTTTCCTACCCCGATCGAGTTATGTGTCGACACTATTATCAATATATAGTCTTATGTGCATCTATTAACCGGTATTCCTGCCTGAGAGCAAATGCTTCCGGAAATATCTTTTAACAAATTATTAACAAATTGAAAAAAACGTAACACTACCCCCATCGAGTTATGCCCTAAGTAGGGTATGAGATTGAAGGTCTCGATGTCCCCTATCTAAAAAGTCGATCCTGTCTCGTGAGAACTTGCCGGAAAAGGGTGGCAGGGCAGCTTATTGAGGCAAGGGCCCGCGGTCTCAGCTTTGACACCTATCAAGTTTTGCACTAAATGATGTGTCAAATTAAAGGTGTCAATGGTCACGTTCCTGAGCACTCAACATGTTGAGTGATTAGTCAGCGGCTATGCAGAAAATGCAGACTTTTTCAAACTAACCCAAACTAACCCGTCCGCCTAGTACGATCCAGTCCTCGTAAGTTAGAATTTTATTTGAAAAACAAAGCGCGATGAAAAGACGCTACGCTATAAGTAAATTACCTTTGATTTTTTTAAAATAAAATGCTCACGAGGACTACATCGCACTAGGCGGACGGATTATTTTGGGTTCATATGAGCAAGTTTGCATTTTCTTGACCATTATTTGTTCGAATTGATGTTGCGATGCAGACTTACTCAAACTAACCCGTCCGCCTAGTGCGATCTAGTCCTCGTAAGTTAGCATTTTATTTGAAGAATAAAGTTAATTTAGTTATATTGAGCGTCTCTTGAGCACACAAATCAATATTAATCATGAAAATGCAAACTTACTCAAACTAACCCAAACTAACCTGTCCGCCTAGTGCGATCTAGTACTAGTAAGTTAGCATTTTATTTAAAAAACAAAGCGTGTAAGTAAATTAACTTTGTTTTCTGTGAATAAAATGTTCACGAGGACTAGATCGCACTAGACGGACGGGTTATCCTAGGTTAGTTTGAATGAGTCTGCATTATGACATCAAATTGAAACCAAAAATGATCAAGAAAATGCAGACTTGCTCAAACTAACCCAAAATAATCCATCCGCCTAGTGCGATCTAGTCTTCGGAAGTTACCATTTTATTTGAAAAACAAAGTGTGCTCAAGAGACGCTACACTACACTATATCTAAATTAGCTTTGTTTTTCAAATAAAATGCTAACTTACGAGGACTAGATCGCACTAGGCGGACGGGTTAGTTTGAGTAAGTCTGCATTTTGTTGATTATTATTGATTCAATTTGATGTGTCGCTCTTTTGTTTAGAGGTCGCCGTTTTGAATCCCCCTCTTTTGAAATGTCGCTGTTTTGAAGTATCGCGCTTTTGAATGTCGCTCTTTTGATATGTCGCTGTTTTTTTTAATGTCGCTGTTTTGAATGTCGCTGTTTTGATATGTCGCTGTTTTGAACATCGCTATTTTGATATGTCGCTGTTTTGATATGTCGCTTTTTTTATGTCGCTATTTGAAATGTCGCTTTTTTGAACCGGAGCCGTTGCAAACAGATGAAAATCAGCTCTATGCCAATCAAAACTTTTCTACCTTGGGCATTTCACTAGCTGGAACAAAGCCGCTTACTAATCACTCAACATGTTGAGTGCTTAGGAACGCGACCAATAAGTTGATTTAAGGTCTCTTCGCACAGAAATCCCAAACCAGAAGGAGTGAATTTCATTGTTTGAAACTAGTTTCCTGGCTATTTCCAACCAATGAAATTCGCTCTGACTGGTTTGTGATTTCTGTGCGAACAGACCTTAAATCAACTTATTGACACCTTTAATTTGACACATCATTTAGTATTTAGTGCAAAATTTGATAGGTGTCAAAGCAGAGACCGCGGGCCCTTGCCCCAATAAGCTGTCCTGCCACCCTTTTCCGGCAAGTTCTCACGAGCCAGGATCGACTTTTTAGATAGGCGACATCGCGACCTTCAATCTGATACCCTACTTAGGGCATAACTCGATAGGGGAAGTGTTACGTTTTTATCAATTTGTTAATAATTTGTTAAAAGATATTTCCGGCAGCATTTGCTCTCAGGCAGGAATACAGGTTAATAGATGCACATAATACTATACAGGGTGTTCCAAAACAATTGTGCCAAAAACTAAGGGATGATAGATCTCGCCAAAATAAACGTTTTTTACTTATAAACCCATAGGCGCATGCGCTTTAGTTACGTGATAATAGCACATTACAATCCGCGCTGTGGTAGCTAAGTTGCGCACGAAGAAACGTGTCTGAAGCAGAAACTGTGATATTTAATAATACAGAAATCCCAGGACTGCTGCAGTATTTATTAAAAACAGTGAATCAAATCAGAAGATGCTCAAAATTACGACCACCCGCCTCAATGCATGCGTGACAACGCTATAGAATAGCCTCCTGAACACGATGAAAAATTCCTGGCGTTTCGCGAATTTCAGCAGCTGCAGCAACAATCCTTCCCACTAACTATTCCTCTGTTTCAACTGGAGTGTCGTTTATTTTCATATGACATCATAACAAAAAGTCGCATTCGGTCAGGTCTGGTGAACTTGGAGGCCATGCAATAGGTGCGCCCTTAGCAAACAGCACTCTTTCCACATTATGTTTCGTTGAGATGTTCCTTTATGGCTTACGAGTAATGTGGTGGACCTCCGTCGTGTTGGTACCACATGTTTTTTCCGGGATACAGGGAAACAGTTTCTAACATTTCGGGAAGGGTTTCCTGCAGTCGATATTTCACGCATGCATTGACGCGGGTGGTTGTAATTTTCAGCATCTTTCAATGTGAATAATTGTTGCTAATGAATACTGCAAGCATTTCTTGGGTTTTGTATTATTTAATAGCACAGTTTTTTTATGCAAACACGTTTTTCCGTGAGCAAGGTGGCTACTACAGCGCGGACTGTAATGTGCTATTATCACCTAACCGAAGCGCATGCGCCTACGGGTTTATAGGTAAAAAACGTTTATTTTGGCGAGATCTATCAACCCTTAATTTTTGGCACAATAGTTTCGGAACACCCTGTATATTGATAATAGTTTCGACACATAACTCGATCGGGATAGGAAAAATGCGGTCGTCTCCCAGACTATTGGATCTCCCTCTCCAACCGTCTCAACTCCCAACCCTGAAGCATCATCCGGTGATGCCGATGCCAGGGGAGACTTGTGTATAGATAGAGTGTACCTTTTGCATCCTGTTATCAGATTTGTAGGATTTTTTTTCGTTTTTTTTTTTTCAATAAGGGTTTTTTTTTCTCCGGTTCAACTTACTTTCTAAAATGGCATCCCTAAAACTAGCCCAAACTAACCCGTCCACGTAATGCGTAGTAGTCCTTGCATGTATTGAATTTAGACAAACAACAGCGCGCTTTGTTATTAACCAGTAATCCAGTACACTTGTAACTAGTATTAGATGAACTGTAACGAAACTAACCTAAAATATGCAAACTAGCCCAAACTAACCCGTCCACGTAATGCATACTAGTCCTTGCATATATTGAATTTAGAAAAACAACAGCGCGCTTCGTGCGCTTTTTTATTAACCAGTAGTCCAGTACAGGGTATCCGAATTTGGATGGTTTTAATAGGAAACGCCAATTTCTGAGCGAGATACAAAAAAATGAACCCCTCCACTCCGAGGCTCAAATTTCTTGAAATTTTGATTGGTGCAAACTGCATTTTGATATCTTCAACCGTTTAGCCGCTAGAGGGCGATTCTCGATTTTAAGCAATAATGTGAAACCATCATAACTTTTTTGTTTATGAAAATTATTAATTTCCGTAAAAACTTTCTGGAAGCACTTTTTCAAGCAGAATTCAGTGACGTTCTCAGTTTTTTTCTAGTTGGTCCCAACTCCGAGATATTGACCAAAGTCTTGTTTTTTTTTTTTCAATAGGACACCCTATATATTAATAGCTCATTAGAAAGCCATGCTTTTTCTGATTTCAATGATATAAAGTTCGATAGGTTTATCTCTAACAGTTTTCGAGAAAAAAAATTATTTCGGTTTTTGTCATAAGAAGCAATGTGTAAGAAATGGACTTTATATCTGTAAGGAAACTGAGAAAGGTCTCTTTCCAACACATTGTTTCTTATGACAAAAACCGAAATATTTTTTTGTTCTCGAAAACTGTTAGAGATAAACCTATGGAACTTTATATCATTGAAATCAGAAAAGGCAGAGCTTTCTAATGAGCTATGAATATACAGTGAGGGGTAAGCTACTAGGTATATAGGATGTAACCTGACGAATTTGCAGGCGTCCGCATGTCAGAAAATGACAAATCGATTTAGCGCTAACGGGCGCGTTTGGGTTGACGCTCGGCGGAGCGAGCAGAGCGATTATGGAGTAATATGACGTCAAAGGGAGTACACCGTGTCAAGCCAAATAAACTTGTGCAAAAATGCTGGGTTGAGCGATCAGCTGATTATTGTTTATTTTTCTTGGCATATATTTTCTGGAGTCCGAGCCCGCATTCCGCATTTGCACCAGAATTTTCTCGTTTGTTTTGCATTTTTGGGCGGGTATTATAAAACTGCTTTGACAGTTAACTTGAAGTTAACTTTTTGAATTACATGTAATTTCAGAAGTTAACTTTAAGTTAACTCTCAAAGTAGTTTTATAATACCCGCCCTTAGTCGATGATTTTCAAACAGCCCTATTTTCTTTTGTAATCTGCAAAAAATGTCCTGCTACATTAACAATAAAACGGACCTAAACACTCTGAGGCTACCAAGTTTCCTTGGAAAAATATGTTCAATAATACCAGTGATGATGACTATCGAGAAAATTTAATTAAAAGTAAACAATTATGCAGAATTTACTAGCTATTTGATTGTTAACATTTAAACAAAATAGCTAAAACTATCCACCTAACAAGTATATGTTAAAATTCAGGATTGTTTATTTATCTTATCATGGAAAATAGGTTAGGTTATACAGACAGATTAAACTGCGCATGCGCATGCACGCTCCAGCTGCCCACCCCACAAACTCGGAGTTTATCGAGCTCGCTCTGAGCGCTCAAAATATGTCAAACCAAACACAATCAAGCGTTGTCGGAGCTTCAAAAATAACGAAAAAGAGACAAAAGTGCAAGCTCTGAGTGCACCGAGCTTGAACCCAAACGCGCCCAACGTGACAACCAGGTAAAAAGTTTCTAGGGTTTTTATTAATTTTCAAAAATACGGTTGCGTTTCTCCCCGAAACCATAAACGAAATGACGCCCAGGAAAATAATGAGGATCAAGAAGCCGAATAAATTATGTTGTTGGTTGTTGGCATTAGTTAACGAAACTCCAACTATTAAACTCGTGCGCTTGCGCACGAGATTGACTCAAGTACAAGGATCGTGAGGAAGCCACAGAAAAAAAGGATCGTTCGTACAAAGTACGAAATTCCCAAACAATTTATCCTGCGAGGACAACATCAGGCGAATGGGGTTTTGTGAAACTGTCATTAATGATGAAATAAAAAAATGAATTGAAGATTTTTTTACAAAAATTGTCTTTACAGATGAATCGACATTTCAACTCCATGGTCGACATAATCCTAGTCCCACCCGTTATTGGTCTGGGCTAAATCTATGGTCTGTGCCGTACTTCATTGACGCTAACTTAAGTGGTCCAAAATATTTGGATTTTTCGCAACGGCAGATAATTCCAGAAATTAGAAGATTATCTGGTTCTAGATTTAATGAAATATGGTTTCAACAAGATGGATGTCCAGCCCAAAGCACGGGATTCATTCTGGACCATTTGAATAAGACTTTTCTAAACCGTCCCATTGCTAGGTCGAGAGCTACAATACTGTGGCGAGCCCGCTCTCCCGATCTTGCAACCATCAACGATTATTTTTTCTAGGGTTATTGCAAATGAAAAATGTATGGTGTTCAGGAGAACCGCGCCGTGAACCTTGAGCAGCTGCGTTTCAAAATTCGAGAAATAGGTATATCTAACTGTCACTCCTGTGATGCTGAATAATGTTTGTAGAGCCTTCTATGATTGTTTAGGTCATTGTTTATCTCAAGAAGGTGGACTGTTTGAACATTTGCTACATAATATTATCTGAACTTTTGTTTTTATTTTACTTAATTTTTCTTCTATTTATTATGTTGAATACATTTTTAGTTTTTCCTGGATGGCTTTTTTAAAATACATGTTTTCTTTTCATAGAATATGAACAATAAAGTATGTTTTTTTTTTAAAGATAAAAGTCGAAATGACATTATGTTGGCAATACAATGTAAAATTGTCAATGCTTTCAAATTTTAATTATGTAGAAAATCTTGTGTTGCCAACATAGTTACTAAATTTTTGACTTGGGGACTTATCGAATTATCTTTAAAAAAAAAAAAACTTATTTCGGTTCGAAAAAAAATCTATTTTTAAATTCAATTATATGTAAGTGAAGCTCGACGAATCGATACATCTAAAAGCACGGTTTAGATGCTACGCTTTGCATAACGTTTTGTTTGCACAGTTCAACACGTGATCAGTAATCAGTAACGCAGCATCTAGGCCGGGCTTAAGTCTGTAAAATCATAAAACGTACTGATGTGAACCATGCTTGTGAACAAACTGAACGAACGTCAAAGTCATCGAAAAAACGACAGCGAACCGACAGCGACAGGTGTTCAAACGGCTGCGGACGATCGTAAATTCGTCAAGTTGGATCCTATACAGTAAGGGGCAAGCTACTAGGTATATAGGATGTAACCTGACGAATTTGCAGGCGTCCGCATATGCCAGAAAATGACAAATGCATTAACCTGGCGAGTGGCGACAACCGGGTAAGAAACCTGCCACTCAAAAAAACCATTAAAGCCCATTTTACAATGGACGTAACGTAACCGTAAAGACGTAACACAAGTCCTACGCATGCGCATATCAGAGTTATTTGCGTCAAATACCCATGCAGCAAGGTTTGGTCGATAAAACGTTGAAAGTACGATACTTCCCAACGTTGCATTACGTTGTAACAACAGTTGAATGTACGTTGACAGGACGGCACAATGTCATAATTGAGACAACGTTGAATGTGATCGTTGAATTAACGTCGTTTTTTACGTTGGCCTCAATCTTATAACAACGTTGATCAGATGTATTCGAGGCGTCAGAATTCACGTTGAACTCAACCCTTATCACAACGTTGATCAGTTGTAATTAAGACGTCAGATTTCACGTTGAGCCTGAGGTTGAGCTCAACCTTTATTTTTTTCTACAACTTGAAACAGAAAAAATAGTACAAAGAACATGCTTCATAAGACATTTTATATCAAATTGCGTCTTATGAAACTTGTTCTATAGCTGAGTCAGTCAGAACAGTTTTAAAATAAAATAAACTCATCAAAATGTTTGAGGTTAATGGTACTTTATTCCACAACTTTTTTAAATAAACACAAAATCTTTGACATAAAATTTAATATATCGAAACAGTAAAGGGGCACACATTTGATCAAAATAAAACATGATTTGGAGGATTGGTAAAAGTCAAAAGTCAACTATCTTGCTCTTAGATAGGAATTGAGAAGTATACATACGCCTACCACCATTTTCCACCAATCGAAGTTAAATCCAGGCTGGACACATTAATAGGCACACAATAACAAAAATAATAACACCTTTTACACCTTCAATAATTTTAAATTTACACAAAATTAACAAAAACGTGCGTGCATAGGAAGGATGACGCGATGAACGTGATGACGCCAGCGGCCAGACGGCAACGCAATGATGGGCTGGGCGCAGAGGGCGCTGGCGGCAAATGGCGGAACGCGATGCACCTTGGCGGGAAGTTTGAATTAATTTGCATGGAGATACCACTTTATCTATTTATATAATATTGTTTCATGTCGAATGTTGCAACTTTAAACATTAAACCTGCATCCATTAAGATATATAATAATAAAAATCTGGTTTTTCATTGATATCTTAAATTTTACTAATAACGTATATTTATTTCAAAAAACATTCTACACCTCCATTCAACGTTTATTCAAAGTCTAGTGATAGGCTAAATCAAACAGAAAAAAACCAGTGTTATAACTATTCAAAGTTGCTATACCTAGTCTAGATTGATAAATACTTTGGTACCAATGGGTTCGAATTATTTTTTCAAAATTGCAATATCTCGTGCAACCTATATTCAACGTTGAATAGACTTTGCTTAGAATACGTTGACGAATACGTTGTTTTCATAATGGCCATTCAACGCTGATTTTTGGTATATCAACGCCTACGACATCAATCAATCTTTAATCAACGTTGATTCAACTACCCCTTGCTGCTTGGGTAGAGCACATTAGATTTATTTTCGTCGAATATGTTACCGGAAACGCAACGTTAGAGATGACCAACTCTCATCTCTCTTAAGTTGCGTTTCCGGTAAGATATTCGACGAAAATAAATCTAATGTGCGCATGCTTAGAACTTAAAGTCTATTTTCTTTTTAAAGATAAAAGTCAAAATGACATTATGTTGGCAATACAATGTAAAATTGTCGATGCTTTCAAATTTTTATGTAGAAAAAGCTTGTGTTGCCAACATAGTTACTAAATTTTTGACTTGGGGAATTATCTAAAAAAAAAAACAGACTTTATATTACGTCTTTACTGTTACGTTACGTCCATTGAAAAATCGGCCTGGTGGGATTTATAAATTTCATAACGTATCCGTAACGCAACCGTAACACAGCAAAACGCAAGCATTTTAAAAATTACAATGTATACATTCCTTGCGTTACGTTTGGCACATGCGTCGTAAATTGTTAAAAATCAGTGATTAATTGTTATACACTCCTGGACATAAAAAACCGGACAAACAAAATTTTGTTAAATTTCAATCCTAAATAATTTTTCCAATTTTGCATCGAAATTGATCATTTTTTGTCAAATGGTAGGCGCGTTTATCTTGATCATTATTTAATATTGTGTTTGCAAAAAGTTCGAATGGATTTGGTGTTATACAGGGTGGAACCATAAGCTGCATTTGGTCCCAAACTTCCGAACACTCTGTGGAATAATTCAACGACACAATCATGAGTATTTGCAGAGCATTCTTGAGCCTTATCATTTCTTAACATGTCTTTTTTTAATTTATATCAATATCTTCAATCTCAAAGGAAGCACGAGTTTTTAGAGAAGCAATCCAATTTAAACCAATAACAAAAATTGAAAACATTACAGATAACTTTAACAAATAAACAAACACTAATATTGGGTATTACCTCCACGTGCTCTAATAACTGCTGCCATGTGGTAAGCTCTCAATACAATTGGCAATAGCCCTTTGCGGAATGTTCTCCCACTCTTCGAGAAGAGCTCTTCGAAGGTCTGGAATGGTTTCCGGTTGTTGATTGCGAATTAGCATCCCTAACATGTCCCACACATGCTCAATCGGGTTCAGATCAGGGTTACGTGGAGGCCAGTCCAATCGTTGAATCCCTGCTTCCTCAAGATAATCACTGAACTCTTGCGACATGAGGCGTGGCATTGTCGTGCATCAAAGAAACATTTTCACCAACAAATGGAGCAAAAGGAATCACGTGGACCGCTAAACATTCCTCAATATAACGGTTAGCAGTTAAAGCGCCATTTTCGATAAAAACCAGGGCAGTACGGGCGTGAGGTGTAATTCCAGCCCACACCATGATACTACCGCCTCCAAAAGGTTTTCTTGGAGAAATGCAACAGTCGGAAAATCGTTCTACCGGCTATTGTACACTGGCAAAATTTAACCGTTGAGTACGATGGGCTACTTGTAAAGCTGGACAAGCAGCCGGTCTTCTTGACATCAATCCTTGTTCATGTAATCTACGGCGAACGGTTCGTCCAGAAGCTCTTGTGCCACGTATATTTTCAAGTCGATGACTAATAACAGCAGATTTTACTTCTCGGTCTCGTAAAGCAGTTAGAGCAATAAAATGATCATCTCGCTGGTTTGTGACGCGGGGTCTCCCAGATCCTGGATGTCATGTGTACTCACCAGTCTGACGAAAGCGACTAATTGCATCGTGTACACTGCTTCTGGCTCTGCCCAAGACATTAGCGATGTAGCGTATATCACGTCCATCATCATTCAATGCAACAGTTCGTGCAACATCTTCGCTAATGTCTTGGGTAGAGCCAGAAGCACTGTACACGATGCAATTAGTCGCTTTCGTCAGACTGGTGAGTACACACGACGTCCAGGATCTGGGAGACCCCGCGTCACCAACCAGCGAGATGATCATTTTATTACTCTAACTGCTTTACGAGACCGAGGAGTAAGATCTGCTGTTATTAGTCATCGACTTACGTGGCACAAGAGCTTCCGGACGAACCGTTCGCCGTAGATTACATGAACAAGGATTGATGTCAAGAAGACCGGCTGCTTGTCCAGCTTTACAAGCAGCCCATTGTACTCAACGGTTAAATTTTGCCGGTGTCCATAGATACCGGAATGACGAAGAGTGGGGATGTCCGTTATTCACTAACGAATCGCGCTTCTATTTGCGTTCACCCGATGAACGAGAGCGTGTATGGCGAAGACGGGGAGAATGATTTTCCGACTGTTGCATTTCTCCAAGAACACCTTTTGGAGGCGGTAGTATCATGGTGTGGGCTGCAATTACACCTCACGCCCGTACTGCCCTGGTTTTTATCGAAAATGGCGCTTTAACTGCTAACCGTTATATTGAGGAAATGTTTCTTTGATGCACGACAATGCCAGGCCTCATGTCGCAAGAGTTGTCAGTGATTATCTTGAGAAAGCAAGGATTCAACGATTGGACTGGCCTCCACGTAGCCCTGATCGGAACCCGATTGAGCATGTGTGGGACATGTTAGGGAGGCTAATTCGCAATCGACAACGACAACCGGAAACCATTCCAGATCTTCGAAGAGCTCTTCTCGTAGAGTGGGAGAACATTCCGCAAAGGGCTATTGCCAATTGTATTGAGAGCTTACCACGTCGCATGGCAGCAGTTATTAGAGCACGTGGAGGTAATACCCAATATTAGTGTTTGTTTATTTGTTAAAGTTATCTGTAATGTTTTCAATTTTTGTTATTGGTTTAAATTGCATTGCTTCTCTAAAAACTCGTGCTTCCTTTGAGATTGAAGATATTGATATGAATTAAAAAAAGACATGTTAAGAAATGATAAGGCTCAAGAATGCTCTGCAAATACTCCTGATTGTGTCGTTGAATTATTCCACAGAGTGTTCGAAAGTTTGGGACCAAATGCAGCTTATGGTTCCACCCTGTATAACACCAAATCCATTCGAACTTTTTGCAAACACAATATTAAATAATGATCAAGATAAACGCGCCTACCATTTGACAAAAAATGATCAATTTCGATGCAAAATTGGAAAAATTATTTAGGATTGAAATTTAACAAAATTTTGTTTGTCCGGTTTTTTATGTCCACGAGTGTATTTACGATATTCACGTTGTCTGTTAGAAAATTTGTTTTTACAGATAAGTCGGCATTTCAACTCATGGTCGACATAATCCTAGTCGTACCCGTTATTGGTCTAAGGAGAATTTTCACAGGTCTTTTGAACTTAGAACCCAGCGTCCTCAAAAGGTAAATGTCTGGAGAGGAAGGTATGGAGAACATATTATTGGACTGTACTTCGATGACGGTAACTTAACTGGTCCAAAATATTTGAATCTTTTGCAATGGCAAATAGCTCCAAAAATTAGAAGATTAGGTAAAAATAATAATAGCTGGTCCTAGATAGGACAACCTTTGCCCATAATACGGGTTTCATTCTGGACTGTTTGAATAATACTTTTCTAAACTGTCTCATTTCTGGGTCAAGAGCTACAATACTATGGTCAGCCCGCTCTCCCGATCTCGCACCCAACTATTATTTTCTTTATTGCAAATTAACATGTTGAAGAACAAAGACGCAGATCAGCGTCATTTCCTGAAGCTACGATGTGACACAACGCTTATATGCGTCTTCAGATTGATGGTTGAAAATGACACGACGCTTTTCAGCATTTGTATCTCCCATATAATTTAATATGAATCCAATCGCCACTGTCACAATACGTTTGAATATCAGTGTCGTAGTGACACATTTGAAATTTATTACATTTCCAGTCCCCCTCCACAAAAAGAAACAGAACGCCGTCCAGCGTCTTCATAAATTGGTATCTTACAGATATTATGTCCACTGTCCTTCAACGTGTCAAAAAATGTATGATGGTTTTCAAGAGAATCACGCAGTGAACCTTGAGCAGCTGCATTTCAAGAAGTATATCTATCTGTCACAGATACTGTCACCCCTGTCATGTTAAATAATGTTTGTAGAGCCTCCTATGATCGTTTAGGTCATTGTTTAGCATAACATTTTGTCTGCACAGTTCAAGACGTGATCACCAATCAGTAAAGTAGCGTCTGAACCAGGCTTGAGTCTGTAAAATCATAAAACGTAGATGTGAACAAACTCAACGAATGTCAAAGTCGTCGAAAAAATGACAGCGGACCGACAGTGACAGGTGTTCAAATGGCTGCGGACAGTCGCAAATTCGTCAAGTTGGATCCTATATACCTAGCAGCCTGCCCCTTACTGCATACCTAGTAGCCTGCCCCTTACTGTATAGGGTATCCTATTGAAAAAAACCAGACTTTGGTCAATATCTCGGAGTTGGGACCAACTAGAAAAAAACTGAGAACGTCACTGAATTCTGCTTGAAAAAGTGCTTCTAGAAAGTTTTTTCGGAAACCAATAATTTTCATAAACAAAAAGGTTATGATGGTTTCACATTATTGCTCAAAATCGAGAATTAGAGAAATTGGAGCCTCGGAGTGGGGGGTTCATTTTTTTGTATCTTGCTCAGAAATTGACGCTTCCTATTAAAACCATCCAAATTCGGACACCCTGTACAGGGTATTTGATTATATTTTGCACCATACCTACAGCCTTTACTATTTAAGATAGAAAAAAATTTCAAATACAAAACTTGACAGTTTTTCTCTATATTTTCTGATAATATTATCAGAAAAAACAAAATCGCATCGGAAAATGGAGAAACGTAGACAACTTCGACTTTTTTAAATGGAACACCCTGTATATTTTGCGATAAAATGATAGACCTTTTCTTCCTGATTACAAATATATATATGTTGATCACATTGGCGTGAGCCATTTTTGACATATCTCAGCTTAAACTATAACTAAATTGCAAAGAAATTTTATAAAGATAGAGATCCTTATGGAACTTCTCTGCAAATTCTTTATAATTTAACCTGAGATATGTCAAAAATTGTTCACGCAAATGTTATCAATATTATATATTTGGAATCAGAAAGAATAGATCTTTCATTTTATCGCATAATATACAGGGTGTTCCATTAAAAAAAGTCGAAGTTGCTTACGTTTCTCCATTTTCCGATGCGAGTTTGTTTTTTCTGATAACGTTATCAGAACATATAGAAAAAAACTGTCAAGTTTTGTATTTAAAATTTTTTTCTATCTTGAATAGTAAAGGCTGTAGGTATGGTGCAAAATATAATCAAATACCCTGTACACTTATAACCAGTATTAAATGAACTGTAATGAAACTAACCAAAAATATGCAAACTAGCTCAAACTAACCCGTCCACGTAATTCGTAGTAGTCCTTGCATGTATTGAATTTAGAGAAACAACAAGGCGCTTTGTTATTAACCAGTAATCCAGTGCACTTGTAACTAGTATTAAATGAACTGTAACGAAACTAACCAAAAATATGCAAACTAGCCCAAACTAACCCGTCCACGTAACGCGTACTAGTCCTTGCATATATTGAATTTAGAAAAATAACAGCGCGCTTCGCGCGCTTTGTTATCAACCAGTAGTCCGGTACACTTATAACCAGTATTAAATAAACTGTAATGAAACCAACCAAAAATATGCAAACTAGTCCAAACTAACCCATCCACGTAATGCGTGCTAGTCCTTGCATGTAAATATTGAATTTAGAAAAACAACATATCAATCAGTAGTTCAGTACACTTATAACCAGTATTAAATGAATTGTAACGAAACTAACCAAAATATGCAAACTAGCTCAAACTAACCCGTCCACGTAATGCGTAGTAGTCCTTGCATGTATTGAATTTAGACAAACAAAAGCGCGCGTCGCGCGCTTTGTTATCAACCAGTAGAACAGTACACTTGTAACCAGTATTAAATGAACTGTAACGATAACGTTATCAGAACATATAGAAAAAAACTGTCAAGTTTTGTATTTAAAATTTTTTTCTATCTTGAATAGTAAAGGCTGTAGGTATGGTGCAAAATATAATCAAATACCCTGTACACTTATAACCAGTATTAAATGAACTGTAATGAAACTAACCAAAAATATGCAAACTAGCTCAAACTAACCCGTCCACGTAATTCGTAGTAGTCCTTGCATGTATTGAATTTAGAGAAACAACAAGGCGCTTTGTTATTAACCAGTAATCCAGTGCACTTGTAACTAGTATTAAATGAACTGTAACGAAACTAACCAAAAATATGCAAACTAGCCCAAACTAACCCGTCCACGTAACGCGTACTAGTCCTTGCATATATTGAATTTAGAAAAATAACAGCGCGCTTCGCGCGCTTTGTTATCAACCAGTAGTCCGGTACACTTATAACCAGTATTAAATAAACTGTAATGAAACCAACCAAAAATATGCAAACTAGTCCAAACTAACCCATCCACGTAATGCGTGCTAGTCCTTGCATGTAAATATTGAATTTAGAAAAACAACATATCAATCAGTAGTTCAGTACACTTATAACCAGTATTAAATGAATTGTAACGAAACTAACCAAAATATGCAAACTAGCTCAAACTAACCCGTCCACGTAATGCGTAGTAGTCCTTGCATGTATTGAATTTAGACAAACAACAGCGCGCGTCGCGCGCTTTGTTATCAACCAGTAGAACAGTACACTTGTAACCAGTATTAAATGAACTGTAACGAAACTAACCAAAAATATACAAACTAGCCCAAACTAACCCGTCCACGTAATGCGTACTAGTCCTTGCATATATTGAATTTAGAAAAACAATAGCGCGCTTCACGCGCTTTGTTATTAACCAGTAGTTCAAGTACACTTATAACCAGTATAAAATGAACTGTAGAAACTAAACAAATATATGCAAACTAGCCCAAACTAACCCGTCTACGTAATGCGTACTAGTCTGAGGTACTAGTCCTTGTATGTTACTATTAAATTTAAAAAACAAAGCGCGCTTCGAAAGTGCATTATAAAAAACCGCTGACGAATTGGTGAAAAAGTAATGAGCATTAGGTAGATATATGAATTCTAGAGTGTAGTAATAATATAGTGAAATGTAAAATTACCGAAACCGACTTGACAATCCATTTATATTCTGTAATTTTTGACATGTTTTTGTTTATAAGCAACGTTTTATTGATTTTTTCTGTTTTTTTTTTTCTCTGAATAGCGGTTTTAAATAATTGATGTAAAGTATTTATTTTCTAGAAAATTTGTATTTTAGAAAGGAAATTCCTTATATTGAGAAGTTATTATCAGTGCAAAATTTCAAAAGTTTGGAAGTTAAGTTAAGGAGAAATATGCTAAAATCCAACAGTTTAGTGAAGGGGTAAAGGTTCGTCGAAAATGAATAGAATCCTTGTGGCGCCAATTTCACTGTTCACTGTCTGATCTTACAACACAACCAAACAAATGAATAATTATAACGTATTTCCGCAATAAAATTTTCACGTTTTCATATTCAGGAAATCTTTCAAAATGCAAAGTAACATCAATTTTTCACGCACTTGATTTCAACTATTCTAAAGTCTGATGAATTTCTCCCAAAAATGGAAACAGCAAGTAAACAGCTTATTTCCACAGGAAAATTTTTGTGTTTTTATATTTAGAAAAATGTTAAAAATGCAAAGCAAACAATTTTTTCAATGTAACTCATTTCAGCTATTCTAAAGTCCGGAAAATGGAAATGACGCATTTCCGCAGAAAAATTTAGTCTTTCTGAAAACAACTATAACAACACTCTTATATACCTGATTTCAGCTAAACGAAAGTTGAGCCATCGCACTAAATCGCATGGGCCGTACTCTCCCAATCGGGCTTTAAACTCAATAAATTGTGTTTTTTTTTTTTAATTTCTTTGGAAATATCTCAAAAACTATAAACTTTTTTGAAAATCTACAAGAGAACAAAATTGTTGCCAATAAAAATACCTACAAAATCATTTTTTGTTTTCGGAAATCGGCTTAAAACAAAGAACTTATGGGCCTTTAAATAATGGGCCAATACGGCTTGAGCTTCAATTATATCTAAAAATTGAACAATTTTGTAAAAAAAACACATGATACCTACCTGTTCATGAGGACGTAGCGCTACAATAGCGATCATCAGCAGTGTTGCCAAATTATTACAATTGTAGCAAATTTTATGCCTGTTTTTCTCATCAAAAGGAAAAAAAGTTGGAAAATGATCCGAGCGCTCAGTGTTTCAAGCGGAACTCATTAATTTTAATAATTTTTGGTTAAATAAGTGAAAATATAATAGATTTATTGGAAATGTATAAATGTAATAGTGTAAATAATTAACCTTTGATAAATGTAATAGATTTGCTAGATTTGTAATAAACTGGCAACACTGTTGGTTGATGATCGCTACTGTAGCGCTACGTAAATTTCCATCAAAATTGCTATATTCGTGGGATCTTTCATAATAATTAGCGCATATAAAGACGCAAGAGGTTCGCGGTCCGATCGCATAGCGATTGCAAACTGTGCAAGTTTCGAATGCGTTCAAAAATGATTCTTTTTTTTGATTTAAAGAAAATTATTGTCTAGTATCCAAGTCTTTTTTAAAAACATTAAGCTGCTTTCTAAAAGCAAAACTTAATATAAGTATAATAAGATTGAAATTTAAAAACAATCAATAGATACCTATGATAAAATTTACCTAAGTATAAATGATAGAGTCACAATATCATTAACCTTCAATTTTTGACTCAAAGTCAATCAAATCAATAGAAAACAATTTATTTAATGCAGAAAGGTAATAAATAATCCTTAGGCAGTTATAAATATCAAAAACCTGCTACATGAAATCAAGGATTCACGCTTTCCGGAAGAGCTCTTACCTTCTTACCTTTTTAAAGTTCAAAATAGGTAACCATAAAACCTAAATTTGACTACCTAAATATTTTACATTAGTTCACCTTGTAAAACTACCACATTATTGATTTGAAATCAGAAGTTAAATCAACCTTTTAAAGATTAATGAACTCACTTATATTATATCGATCAGTACTCGATATAGAGGAAACAAAATTTATAATAATTGTAATAATGCATACTTATTGAAAATAAATAATTATTGAGAAAACAATAATAAAAGTAAAAATCTAATTATGATAATGATTAATTAATTGAATGGATAATTATATTTAATTTGTAGTTAGCTATTCTAGCTAAATACTACAATACGGTAAATGAGTCGGTAATTGATTTTATACAGGTATGAATTAGCTAATTAAGCTAATCGATAGTAAGCGATAAGGAATAGATAATAATAATTAACACTAATTAATATTATAAAGATAATAATTAGCTAATAAAGCTAATCGATAGGGAGCGGTAGAAAAGAGATAATAATAGGTAACGGTAATTAATAAGGCACAGTTACGGGACCCATAGGTAAGTAATTATACAAGCCTGGACGAAATCCTTGGAAATTTTCATAAATTTGAGATCCAGAAGCACCAAACTGATGGAAGGCAATCATCCAATGGTCGGGGATCAATCTCTTACAAGACACAACTTTCCTTGTAGAGGGGGCCCAGACTTACTTTGGAAATGCAGTACCGCATGGTCTCAAACTTGTCAAATTTCACCCAGAAGTGTAGGCGTGGATTTTTAATACTCTCCCAAATTGCCTGAACGGAATGAAGAAATATAAGGACTCATTTATCAAAGGGAAAAAGGGTTTACATAGCTCAACGGCGGATAATTAACCTCACTTTCAAAAATTAACACAAAAATCAACAATCTGTTGATTTTTCAGGAAACGTTCCAGCTGACATAATTACTCACTACTCTGGCTAGTTAAATTTATATAGTTTTGGGCTCGATGGCCAAGAATGAAAACCAAAGTTTTTGGATTTTCCAGAGACGACCTTTTCAGTCTAACTATAAAATCGAAAAGAAAAGTCCAAAGTACCCCTGTGGTTCCGTCTTTCTTCCTCTGTCCAGCCTGTCGAAATTATGAAAATGACGGCGCTACCGGTTTTCAAAAAAATAACCCTAGTTAGGTTCGGAGTTGGAGTGGAGTGAATAAAACTAACCCTAATATGGTAAAAAGCAGTACCCGAACAGCTGGAGTGCGGATGGAGTCACTCGAAGTGTACGGAGTGAGCAAGCCGAACGCATCTCTCAATAACATAATTTTCGGTATTAGGTTAGGAAACTAGTCAGAAAAATCATAGATGTCGCCAGGTGTACGGAATAGTATTTTAAACTTAGAGCAGGTAAAGACATAAGGAGTAGGAACGTGCTAGCTCTTAGATTTTAAATGAGTCTAAAATATATGAAATTAATTAAGAACAATTAAATATGTTCTTGTGACATTTCAAATGTTACAAAATATTGATATTTTTGACTGAATATTGTTATCGAATACCGTTGATAGGCCTCAAAAAATTCTCGCCTTCTGCGGTTATCCTTCGGTCAGGGCTTGCTTGCGACTGACTACCCGTCCCTGACGTTATATCCAGTTTTTTCACAAGAGATATGGCCACCCTGCAGTGGCGGATCTATGGCACCAACCATTCTGGTGGGGGGGGGGGGTAAAGCTTCTCAACCAGTGGCGGCTCGTGGTCTATACCTTGTTGTGAACTAGTGAATTTATTATTATTTATATTATCAATAATCCTAATGTTCAATACATTTTCTCTTCTACAAGCTCCACCATCTGTGTAATTGAGTCCCAAGTTTTATTATAACAATACTTTATGCTGTTAGGGTTTAAATACGATGCCGGCTAGAATTATTATATAACCAATGTCCTGTTCACACCAATTTTTCAAAAGTCGGTACTATTGCAGAAACCCCAATTGTTGTAAATACAAAAAACTAAGTCAAATACAGCCCATGGAAAGTACTCTTGCCGCCAAAGACATACTACCTTCCCAGGCCTTTTTTATAATACAGATGGCGAGAATTACAACCCCTAGGCTAATTTTAGGTTTATAATTGTACAAACGTTTCGTAACATTTTAGCACCTATATAAAATATGTTGTTAGGATGAGTTAATTTCAGGAAATTGTAAAATACCCTTATTTAGGTAGGTCCAAACTTGCCTTCCTCGGTGGAGGATAGATGAAGACAAGGTATTCAGATTTCGAGCTTCACTCTGAACAGTCGGGTTGCCTCTCAACATTCTTAACTAAGTGTCCCCCTCAACGAGAATTTTAATAAATGAAACATTTTTATACAATACCGAGTTTAAATTATCGAAGTACGAGATTAGAGCGCGCGGAAAACTCCAGGTACTCAACATTCGTCGCATCGGCCAGCTCCCGATTCCCAACAACCTGAAGGGGTTCACACCCAAAGTAGGACCCAGTAGGCGATGCCCACCGTAGTTGCGGCCGGAAGCAGAATTTTTTTAGGGTGCCACGCTCAAAACGTATTTTAAGCCTCCAAAAAAAAAAATTTGTGTCTTTTTTAATAATTAAAATTTTCTTGGGCCTCTCTGAGAAAAGTGTAATTTCCCCCATTACTTCCTCCCCCCCTCGTGGATCCGCCACTGCGCCCCGACATAAAAAGGGCCTCGCAATTCGGATGTCACCGACGCGACGGCCTCGTTTGGTTTGGCTACGCCACTGATGACTTGTTATTTGATTTGTTGCAACATAATTCAAATTTAACTTCTTCTAAAATCTAATCTATCTATTAAAGATTTGCATTATTACGTTTTGTCAGTATTTTGTGCATCTGTGGGATTTTTTTCTCAAAAAGGGAATTTTTGGCTCCCTTTGTGGGAAATTTGATTTTCGAAAGTTGGCCACACTGATCGTGTTATTGACGAAGTAGTTGGTCAACTATGACACAGGTTGGTATATGGAATATGTTAAAGATTATTTCGACTTTTTACGACAAAATAATATTCTTACTTCTTCTGAATCGACAATCGTTCAAAAATTTAAAAAAATGTGTATCAAATACTGTTAGTCGGTCATTCTCTTATACCTCAATATGTTCACCTTTATCACTTTAGCCAATGACCATCTAAACGACTCTGTGAGCGTCAGGTAATATTTTAAATAAATACTTGAAAAATTTGGAATATTAGAAAGTGACTTATCTCAAGTATATATGGCATTCTTATTATGCCTATGACAGTTGACAGTTACCACTGTTGAACGCTCCTTCAGCAAATTAAACATTACAAAAAATTATTTACTCGGGGGCCTCTGCAATTTATTTGCACCGAGGCCCCGTCCAATCTTGCTAAGCCACTGTAAACATTAGACCCACCCAAAGTAAGGTTTTTTTTCTATTTAAAATGTAGGGATGGGTCTAATTAACTAAATTTTTGTTGTATTTTCTTTATTAATTAGATATTTACTAACTTATTGCACGAATTCTAAAAAGGTTTCTAACCTGTTGTTTTCTACTTGACGTAAGACATAAAGACATAACCTGAAATTAGGAGCAAGGATATTACACCTCTCCTCCGCTTACTAACCCAAAATCTACGTCATCAATTGTCAAATTTCAAAATGAGCATAAATGATCGCGAAATTCAAATATTCAAATTTAAATTCCTACAAAAAGACAAAAACTAAAGCCAAAAAATTTAGTTTAGTACCAAAAAATGTTTCGCCTAAGGCGCTATTTTAGCCTGCGGCGTTGTCCCTCTTAATTTGACCCACCTGTAAAAAAACTCACGAGCCGCGCCTGGCAGTGAGATATAAAAAGATAACTTATATCCAAAACTACTAGATATTCACTTACTAAAATTGCATATATCATGTAGAAAAAGTTACACTCATCAGAGAAATGTATGTTCGGCACAAAAAAAAAAAAACAGAAATACAAGATGTTTCAGAGAGAAAACCCACTAGAAGCAAGACCGACTGTGAGTTTAATTTTCTCAAAAACTGTTTGTTTTGTGGAAAAATTTGTGCGAATACGAGTAAATTTAAGAGAAGTATACGCACTGTTGCCACTAGAAATAAAAACAAATATTGAATCCTGCTGTAGTGCGTAAGAAAATAGAAAAGCTGATTCAACAACTGATCGTCTTAGAGTAGTTGAGGCAGCAGCTAAACTTATTCGTGAGGACATAAGGGGTATGGTTTACGATGTTGAAAGATATCCCAGTACAGAAACCATTCTTACAGGAGGGAAATCACCAGAGACTCTGTCCGTGTTTTTAAACAACCTTTTTTGTAAAACCAAAGACACATTTGCCAAAAGCAGTTTAATAGAATCGAAGCCCAATCCGCCCAATTTTTATAAGCCCATAACTTTTTTGTTTTTAGACCGATTTTCAAAAGCAAAAAAATGACTTTGTAGGTATTTTTATTGGCAACAATTTTGTTCTCTTGTAGATTTTCAAAAAAGTTTATAGTATTTGACATATTTCCAAAGAAATAAAAAAATACACAATTTTTTGGGTTTAAAGCCCGATTGGGCGAGTAAGGCCCATGCGATTTAGTGCGATTTTTAAGGAAACATTGTCTACCACCTAAAGAAGGTATCCTGATAATTTCAGCTTGCCCCAAATTTGTTCCGGGTTGGATCGCCAGTTTTATTGGCCTATACCTACATGGGTGTCTCTCAGTGGATGGCGTATTAGACGTTAATGGAAAACTGAAAAGCGTATCATTTTGAAAATTTGACAACCGGGATAAACAACCGTAATCTACACTTTAAAAATATTTTTGTTTATACGGTGTTGCCTCTTCTACTCTAAACCATTGGCAGCATCGCTATTTCAAATAAAACACCCTGTATGTGATTGCATATTTAAATTCTACGTAAAATTCTGAGCAGATTTCATGTGATATACCCTATACCTAAGTTCAACTGTTTTGGAAATATTGACAGTTGAAAATTGACTTTTTGCAACTTTGACAGGCTGTAAAACCTAAACGGTTAATTTTAGAAGAAAACCAATCTTACATTCCTGTCTTAGATTTCCATCAGTGGCGTATCCAGGGGGGAGGGGGCAAAGGGGGCAATTGCCCCCCCCTTCAGAGCAACAACCTTTTATTCCTTTCATATATTTCTTAAAAATATCTCAAATACCAAAAAATAATTGTTCTACTCGCGTACGCAAAGTTATTACTTTGAACACATATTTACGTGCGCAAAGTTGAACTTCAGAAACTCTTTGTGCACTAATTTTTGTTTCAAATATTTACTGTATTTATACTCGATTTTTTAATGTTTTGTGGGTTTCTGGATAAATTAATATTCAAAAAGAAGGGCCTAATGTTATTTTTGATCCAAGAAAGGATTAAGCTTTTTTAATTTGTCACTTTTCGTGTGAGGAGCGAGAGGAGGAAAAAGCCAGAAAAAACAGGTGTGAGGTTAGGTGACCATTGGCGTGGGGAGCCACCAAGTTACCAACTCACATTCCTTTGGAGTATCGAATCATAAAAGTTGGACATAGTAAGTTATACTCCTCCATATATTTTCCAAATTAATGGTATTCTTGAAGGAATGAATCAGACACCACGAGACAAACTAAGATCTATGATAATGCAAGCAAAAATTGATAGGATAATTTGGGGAGATGCTGTACTTGTTCCTATGTAAAACTAATTTGAAAAGTCACATCAAAAAATATCATCCTGATTAATCCTGATAAGTTTAGTCTCAAAATTTGGCAAGAAAAACAAATTTCAAGTAAACCTCGCTAGCACAACCACTGTTGCAAATAAAGTCAAATGATCACTGAAAAAAAAAACACTACACATTGAACTATGGGCGGCAAAATTTATAGACGATCCTTGAGGGTGATCTATTAAGTCAATTCTAAACGTACAATGCTTCCTCGAGGTCCAAGGCAAGGATACCTCAAGGAGTGAGTATAAATTCGGCCCTAAGAAAGAAAATTACCAGTTTTGAGCATCTGGAAACATTTGAGATTAGGGACAGCTCTTCTAGAGGCTATGCAAATCTTCAAAAACTCGAAGAAAAAGTATTGTTATTGTTCCTAACACTTGCGCAAAGTTTCTTTTCCACACTGAAAGCTTATCAGAACTTCGTTTCGCGTCGTTCGTCTTTTTCCTGTACGAAAGTATCACTCTGCGCAGTCGTTAGGAAAATAACAATTTTTATGTAGGTAGGTATGTATTACACATCTTTGAATTTAACTTTAGTTTTGTCTTGTGTTTTGTGTTGTTGTTTTTTTCTTGAAAGTCGATTTCTCAGGAAAATAAATAACTTCAGTTATAAACCTCTTATCGTTTCAATGAGCAGCCCAAACATTTTTTCAGTGGCGGCTCGCAGGTTAATAATACAGAATCATGACACTACCTTATTTTTCGGTAAAAATATATTCTTGCCCTGTAAAAGTATTAGAAGCGCGCGAATATGCCATCAAGATGTGTGATTTTCACGAATTTTGGGCGTGGCACCTCAAAAAATTTTCAGCCGGCAGACCAGATGCCCGCCCCCCCCCCCCCCCCCCCCCCCAGAACCTCAGACTGGATACGCCACTGATTTCCATTAACTATCATTTGACACCAACTTTGAATTTAACCAGAGATTAAATTTAATTGGAATTTTTAATCATAGATTAAATGCAAAGTTGGTGTCAAATGATAGTTTATAAAAATCTAAGACAGGAATGTAAAATCGGTTTTTCTCTTAAATTAACCGTTCAGGTTTTACAGCCTGTCAAAGTTGCAAAAAGTCAATTTTCAACTGTCAATATTTCCAAAACAGTTGAACTTAGAAGTATAGGGCATATCACATGAAATGTGCTCAGAATTTTACGTTTTGTAGAATACAAATATGCAATCACATACAGGGTGTTTCATTTAAAATAGTAATGTTGCCACTGGTTTAGAATAGAAGCGGTAATACCGCATAAACAAAAATAGTAGATTATGGTCGTTTATCCTAGTTGCCAAATTTTCAAAATGATCCGCTTTTTAGTTCTCCATAAACGTCTAATACGCCATCCACTGTGAGACACCCTGTATGTCACGGTTATGCTTCACGTTTCCATGTTTTGTTTCCTTCTCAGAGAAATAGTATTGGAGCATAATATAATGAAGGCGCTATTGAACTCTTTGCAAATTTAATTAACTTGTCAAAGTATAACAAACAGAAAATGAACAAAATGTCGAATTTTTAACCAGTAAGCAAAAACTTTAATGAGTTTTCTGTAAATTAAAGGGAGACGTTTCCAATAAACCGACATTTTAAGCGCCCTTCGGGAAATTGTTTTCAAGAGTCCTCTGAAAACTGTAGAATTTCACCCTTTTAGATTTCGATCAGGCATTGCAAGCTTTGAATAATTAAATGCCAATTGGGACATATTTTTGCCCTTGAGGCTTACATTTTCTATAAGGGTTTAGATGAAGCTTTTTTCATTTGGTCTTGTTAATTTACTCGATTTTTTGCAATTTCAGTGTGTCAATGAAATTCAAAACGAAATTTATCAAATAAATTCTGAAATTTTGTTTGTGATTTTTGTCAGGTTAACATCAATTTTTTGCTGAAATTGGAAAGTAAATAACAGGATAAAATATTTACATAAAGGCCCAGTTTATTGATCTTCAAACAAACTTGCTGCAAGATAAATTCGCTGTTGTTGGCGTAATGGTTGATGTTTTAGAATCACCTTCGGTGTTACGTGGACTGTAAGCGCAACTAATGAATATGTAGCAAAAAAATAACCATACAAAAGACAATATGATAAAAGGCGCCTTACCTGTGGTTCTGGGGTTCTTCTAGTTCTAAGTTAGTTGTTACCGGGATCCCGGGTCTTGTTTCGATTCCACAACACTACCGTCTTTTTATTTCGAAACCGGTAACCGGCGAGCTCACGAATTCATCGACTTTCTTGTGTGCGAAAACGGATTAAAAAATGTGTGTTCGTGTTTGGCGAAAAGAGAGAGAGTGTTTGTTTCGCCGTCGCTTGGCTGTACGAATCAAGTGTTTTTCGTACCTTTTTGTCGACCTCGGTTCCATACCGAGGGCGCTGGTGTTTCTTGCATAGGAGGCGCTATACCTATTTGAATTTGTATGGTTTTTCAATATGAGCAAAATTCGTGACTTTGACACTCTTGAAGAGATGCACATTCATTTTCCGCCCACTCAAAACCAATGTTTTGAAAATCAAAGAGAAAAAATAAAATTGAGTAAAAAAAATTAAAATAAATGAGGTAAGAATTCTGACCCGCGACGACACAACATAGATACAATGGTAAGGTTTGGAATCTAACCAATTGGCAAAGGACACAGCTTAACAATAGGACGTTTAAACAGTCCTTGCTGGGTCCTTAAGGTGACCACCCGGACATGCCCATCTGGTCCGGGATGTAGCTCAACAACTCGGCCAAGGGCCCAATGAAGGGGAAGTTTCGTTTCATGTTTGATAATTACTAGCTGATCTAAAGTTATTTTAGAAGGATTTTGAGTCCATTTTGAGCGTTGCTGCAAGGTGTGGAGATATTCATCCTTCCAGCGTTTCCAAAATTCTGCGTTCAATCGTTGAACTAATTGCCACCGAGACAAAGTGTTCAATTTGAGATGGGACAAATCAGGGTCGGGACAAGAATTTAGAGGTTCTTGGGTCAGAAAATGTCCCGGGGTTAATGGCTGCAAGTCGTTTGGGTCGGAGCTCTGGGCACATAAAGGCCTGGAGTTCAAGACGGCTTCCACTTGACCAAGGAAAGTGTTTAGCTCTTCGTGAGTGAGTCGCTGATCACCGATCACTCGATTCTTTACCGCTTTGACGCCGGCCTCACTCAAGCCATTGAAATGCGGAGCAGCTGGGGGATTAAAATGCCAGAGAATTTGAAGATGATCCGCAGCCAGTTGGGACATTTCTATCAGCTGAGTATTGGCTCCCACAAACGTCGTTCCGTTGTCACTGTAGAGATGGGTTACCCGCCCACGCCGAGAAATAAAGCGACGGAATGCCCCAATAAATGCCTCGGAGGTCAAGTCAGAAGTAAGCTCAATCTGCACTGCCCGGGTGGCACAGCACACGAAGACACATATATATGATTTTAGAACCTTGGCGCCTCGATATCTTCCCATGACTATATTAAACGGGCCAGCATAATCCAGAGTGGCATGCGAAAAACATTTAAGTTGGGAGATTCGAAACGAGGGTAGGTCTCCCATATACGGAGTATACGCTTTTGGTCTGAGACGAAAACATCTGATGCAGCGGGGAAGCACAGACTGTATCGCTCTTCGGGTAGATAAAATCCAGAATTGCTGACGCAACAAATTCTGGACGGTATTCATACCAGGATGTAGATTGTCTTGGTGAACTTGTTCAATTATGCGACGAGTAAAAGGATAGTCGCGAGGTAATAAAACGGGATGTTTGGCTTCAAAGGACATATGGGCATGTCTCAACCGTCCGCCCACTCTGACCAGTCTCTCCTTGTCAAGAAAAGGAGCAAGAGGTCGAAAGGACTTTGACACTAGCTCATTGTTTCGAATTTGGGCAATGAGACCTGAAAATCGTCGTTGTTGAGCTCTTTTGGATAAAAGGAGCAAAGCGTTTTGAAGTTCAAAGGAGGAGATCGCTCCGGTAAGCGGAGACGATTTGTGACGATAATTGTGAAAAACTCTCAGGCACTGACAAAGGATTTTCTGTATTTTAGACAAAGAGGAATATTTGTCTAATAAAGTGTCGAGGATATGATCCTCAATCATGGCCGTTAAAAGAATGGGACTCCTTTCTTCGATTGCGGCTATTTGATTACCACATGAATTTGGGGGTTGTCGATTCCACGAAGAACTTGGTTGAAGAAGCCAGGGAGGTCCTTGAAACCATAAGGGATGATCTGCCAGACTGGCAGGAGTTAAGCCACGGCTTGCACAGTCTGCGGGATTTTCGTGAGTGGACACGTAATACCACTTGACATTTGGGATCGTTTCTTGGATGTGGCTCACCCGATTGGCTACAAAGCTCTTCCATCGATGTGGTGAGCTAGCAATCCAAGCCAAGACAACTTGGGAATCCGTGTAAGCGAAAACTTCGTCGATAATAGTTAGTTTAGTGTATGACTCCATAACAAACTGAAAAAGGTTGGATAGAAGAGTGGCACCTAGGAGTTCCAATCTAGGTACACTTTGCGATTTGAGTGGTGCTACTCGAGCCTTGCCAATGATCAAAGAGGTTTGAATGACACCCTCGGGCGACTCTATAAGAAGATAGACCGCAGCAGCGTAGCCTAACTCGGAGGCGTCAGAGAATCCATGCAGCTGGCAGCGTAGAATATTTTGCGAAAAAATGTATCTAGGAAAAAGTATTTTAGCTAAACCAGGAAGTTCTGATTGAATTTGAGACCAACGGTTTTGGATAGATTGTTCGACTGGCTCGTCCCAGCCGGTTTTAGAAAGCCACAGCCTTTGCATAAAGTGTTTAGCGCAGAATAAGACAGGCGACAGGAATCCTAGAGGGTCAAAAATTCTAGCAATCTCGGATAAGATATTGCGTTTGGTGCACGGCTTGTCTGATGGTTCACAAGCGAAAAACATTTTATCTGATGAGGGGTCCCAGTGTAAACCTAGGACTTTTATGGATAATGGTTCCTCCCTGTCCAACGACACGGGAATTTGGCATTCTTCGGGAGAGAGAGATGATAGTAGTTGCGGATGATTGCTTGCCCATTTTCTTAGCTCAAAGTCACCGCATTTCAAGAGAGCAATCATGTCCTTCTGCAGAGATAATGCAGACTCCAAGTCCATGGTACCTGAACAAATATCGTCAACAAAAGTATCCTCCAGAAGTACCTGCGCCGCTTCCGGGTATTTGTGTTTTTCCAATGAGGCTAACTCTCGAAGTGTACGAATTGCGAGAAAAGGACTGGAGCTTGCACCAAAGGTCACTGTGTTGAGACGATATTCTTCCACTGAATCATTAGGATCGAAACGCCAAAGGAGTCTTTGGAAATCCCTATGTTCTGGAGTCAGGTTTATTTGCAGGTACATTTGTTTGATGTCTGCCAAGAAAACGATTGGATGAAATCGGAACTTTAGAAGTATCGTGTTGATATCCTTTTGAAGCTTTGGACCAGTCAAAAGCACATCGTTCAAACTGAGGCCCTTGGAACCCTTTGCCGAAGCATTGAAAACTACTCTAAGTTTGGTGGTTGATTTTCCGGGTTTGACCACAGCATGATGGGAGAGGTAATTAACTAATTTGGGTTTAGACTCTTGAGCCCTAATAAGGCTCATATGACCATTTTGTAAGTATTGCTTCATGAAATCAGCATACTGCCGATATAGAATTGGATTTTTGACTAATCGGGATTCTAAGGATTGAAAGCATCTGTAGGCGCGAAAATAAGTGTCCCCTAAATCGGGTTCGAAATGGCGAAAGGGCAGCGAAACTAGAAATCTTCCTGACTTATCTCGGGTTAAAGTCTTTTGGTAAAGTGATTCGCATTTCTGATCATCAGGAGATAGGTAACTCTTAGAGGGTATATTTTCCATGTCCCAAAATTTGCATATACTTTGTTCAAGCGTAGAATGCAGGGAAATTGAATATGCATCGATCAGATTGTGTGAAATTGGTCTAGGCTGTATATAGGTTTTTCCTAGTAGAACCCAACCAAAGCATGTTTCAAAAGCTGATGCTTGCCCTTGACTTCCAGGAATCCGACCTGATTTTAGAATTTGGGAGTAGATATCTGCTCCCAACAACATTTCTACGGGAGCAGGAATAGAAAAGTGCTCGTTGCCCAGTGTCAGGTTTGATATATGGCCCCAACTTTGAGTGTTGATTTTAACAGAAGGCATGTCTGAACAAAGTTTGGATAGAACCAATGCCTCCAACGAAAAGACAGGGTCAGTTTTGCCGATAGGCTTAATGGTGCAACTTGTAAGGCCACAAGTGTCGGAAGTTGATTGACTTATTCCGACGACCGGAATGTGACATTCTTTCCTGGATAAACCAAGGCGATTGAGACACTTTTGGGTTATGAAGTTGGCCTGACTGGCTGAATCTAAAACGGCTCTGATTATCTGATAATTGCCTCTCGAGTCAAGCACCTCAATCTTTGTAGTAGAAAGGAGGACAGAGTGGTTTGAGGAATGGAGGTAGCCGTCGCTGCACACTCGCAACTGAGTGATTGCTGTAGTTGTGCACTATGGGGACTTTCCATTTGGGATGGACTGACAATAGAGGCAGGTGTACCCGATGAGGAAGGCGTTTGACCGTGATGACTGGTTTGCTCAGTGTTTTTGGGAAAATGAAGCAAAGTATGGTGTTTGACATGACATATCCGACAACTAAAGGTGGATGGACAATCTTTTAGCCTATGAGTAGACCTTAAGCAATTGATGCAAGCGTTGGTTTGCTTAACGTAAGCTAGACGCCCCGACGGGGTTTAACCTAGAAATTGAGGGCATTGCGATAATGAATGAAAAGGTTGCTGGCATAATCGACATTTATACCTAGCAGGATCATGAGATGAGGACTGAGCAGCCATATTAGCGATATTTGGGATTGATTGCGGGTTATTTTGTCGTATTTGAGAGTCGTGAGCATTTGATTCAGTGTTCGCTACTAGACTTTGAGCTCCTGAGTGTCTAGGCGTACCAGAATAGCTACCAGACTTCAAGTTACTTTGGTGATATGAGTTTTGAGGTTTTTGGAACCTGTTGAGATTCATTGGACATGGTGAACTCATTTGGACTGATTCGAGGGCCCTACAATGACTTTCGAGATAAGTGGTAAGCTGTAGATAGGTGGGTAACTCAATTTTGCTATGCTCTATTTCAAATGCCGTTCTTGTAGCTGAGTCTAGCCTTGTAAGTAGCATATTGAAAAGAACAAAACACCACTGGTTGGTTGGAAATCCCAACACCTCGAGCGCGGCTACATTTTCATTAAAAGTATCCAGTAGGTTTCTTAAGTCCTTGGAAGAATTTGTTTTTTGAGTGGAAGTATTATTAATTGCATTCCAGTAGTTTGTAGCTAAATGCCGTTTATTCTGATAGCGATCTGTGAGAGTTTCAGAAGCTATTGCATAATTAGCATCCGTAGTAGGAATGGACTTTATTAAACTAAGGGGCTCACTCTTTAATAATGAAATTAGATATTGAAATTTGGAAATGTTGGGCAATGTAGAATCATGTACCATGGATCTATACATATCATAAAATGTTGTCCAATTTTGTAAATTGCCATCAAAATTCGGAATAGTTAATTTTGGTAACTTCGCGGTGTAGCTTGCCTGGTTTGATTCATTTGGCGCTAAAACATAACTACCTGGTGTGCTACTAGGTGGAAATAATTCAAAGTAAACCTGTTTTGACCCAAAATAATAACTATCTGCGTCTTTTCTGACAGCATCCTGCTGGTCATATTCCTTATCATCAATTATACCAATGATTTTATTATGATATTTTTGAAAATCAGAATAAGATTCTTCCAAATTCTCAAACCTTACTTTAAGCAGTGCTTTTTGAGAGTCACTAGTTTTGGCTTTTTGTGCAACCGTGTACGTTTCTGTGACTCGGCTAGCACACACGTAACGTTTTTTAGTTAATTTTTTGATGAGCGCAACGTTTGCCGTCTCAGTTACCGGCATGCTGATCGAAATACCAAGAAAATAATTGAAAAAATTAAGAAAGTCTTTTTCAAAGCAAAGAATCTATGAAATAGGGTATATGCCTAAGAATTAGTTATATACCTGGATTTGCAGGCTGTAACGTAAAACCTGTAAATCGTCGAAAAGCGAAAACTATAAAATTAAATATAGCGAAAAATTATTTTGAAATAAGTAATACAATCATTACAATCTCATTATTAGCACCAATGTATCTATCTGTGCACTGCAATGCTTAAACTTATCGGAAATAATTAAGTTTTTTATTTAGTATTTCTTTTTTCCGTTTATTTGCGAAAATTGAATAAATTTATTTTTAATAACTGATAGGTAGGTGCCTCAGCGATAAGTTTTACAGCCGGTTTCAGTGGCCTTGAAATTCCTCAAAAATAGAGAATACTGGATAGCGACAGTTTAGGCGCACAAACCTGCACATAAAAAACTTGCTTTATATGGCGATTTTTGCTAATAATTATATTAATTATGATTTTTGATTCTAAAAAAGTTCAAATTTGGCTCGTAGGAACAGAAAATGTTGGCGTAATGGTTGAGGTTTTAGAATCACCTTCATTGTTACGTGGACTGTAAGCGCAACTAATTAATATGTAGCAAAAAAATAACCATACAAAAGACAATATAATAAAAGGCGCCATACCTGTGGTTCTGGGGTTCTTCTAGTTCTAAGTTAGTTGTTACCGGGATCCCGGGTCTTGTTTCGGTTGCACAACACTACCGGCTTTTTATTTCAAAACCGGTAACCGGCGAGCTCGCGAATTCATCGACTTTCTTGTGTGCGAAAACGGATTAAAAAATGTGTGTTCGTGTTTGGCGAAAAGAGAGAGAGTGTTTGTTTCGCCGTCGCTTGGCTGTACGAATCAAGTGTTTTTCGTACCTTTTTGTCGACCTCGGTTCCATACCGAGGGCGCTGGTGTTCCTTGCATAGGAGGCGCTATACCTATTTGAATTTGTATGGTTTTTCAATATGAGCAAAATTCGTGAGTTTGACACTCTTGAAGAGATGCACATACACCGTTCTATACCTAATTGTATTGGTCGGTGGATAACTGGCAGAGAAATGGAATTACATAAATTATCAGAAGTTATTAATTAACCGGCCCTTAGCAATTTTGTTCCGTGGTTGAAAAAAATCATAATTTTTAAAATGGCTTCGAAAGAAAAGCTTTTATTTTAACCATTTTCTGATGTTTCTTTGGCAGATTTTTGTTTTGACCCCACTATATGTTTTCTTGAAAATAGCTATTTTTTCATTTGAATCAACTCAATATCGTAATTCTGATATTGTCATTTCCGTATTTTCCGTGAAAAGCAATTGTAACATGTGTGCTTTTTAGATAACTGATGATTATAGTTTCTTCCATTCTTTTACCAGTATCAAAGAAGCTCATAAATTACAAATATGGATTGTCTTCACTTTAGTATATTACAATGTTTATTAAGTGGATTGGAATCATAATGGATTAAAATTTGAAAAAAATAATAAGAGAGCAAAGTGCTCAGTTCTAACACAAATAAGCTTATCAACAAATAATTTATTTCCACCACATCACGAGCCATAAAGTATCGTAATTTATAAACACATTAGCTATCTAGCTTTAGTCTAGCTCCGAACCCTCTTAGAGGTACGATTTTTCCCAGATTAAAAATACGAGTGGAGGAAAGATTTAACGCCGTGCCAAAAATACGTGCCAGAGCTGTTTTATCCTTTTTCCCTCTTAACCAGTTCGGGGTTTTCCGATGCAGCTTTATCGGGAGAATGGATTTTCAAAAGAATCTATTAAAAGCTTCGGCTCTGACCTGGAAGCAACACAAAACGATTGTGACTGTCATTTGGGCAATGGAAACCAAGAAGGATAACACTAGTTTCTAAAATGTCTGGGAGGGGACGAGTTTATTTGTATAATCATCAAAGTCATGCTTATTGACTTATTCGAACTGAAACGAAGCTTTGAAGTAGTTACTTGCTTAGAAATTCTGGATTTGGCATTTTTTAATCTGCTTTGCCGATAATCACATAAACATAAAAGCAAATAACTTTTGAAATTCTTCACGTTTAGTTCTACTATTTTTCTGACAGTACATAAATGTTTTACCCATTTCTTGCATAATTCAATAGACAAATATATCCACGTCTTCATTATTAATGGTAGGGTATGGATTACATAATTCCTTAGTTCTTAATAATTATTATTACTATTATTATTATCACTTGTAAATTTCTATAGTCTGAGGTCAAAAGTATTGGGTATTTTGAGAAATATGGAAGGAATTGCATAACCTGAGCCTAAAATTGCTTATTTTCAATTTTGGAATTAGTTAAAGAAATAAATGTAAGAAATATTTGAGCTTTTTACAGTTTTCCAACGTTTAGGTACTTGTAATTATTCAGGGCTAAATTTGTTAAACAAGAAACAGAAAATTTCCAAAAACAAGAAGAACTTACACACAAACTTCAAGATATTATAAGTTTTCTTTAATTTTAAACTATGACATACAAGATTTTGTGTATAGTATAAATATAATATCCACGTGAGCATAATTTTCAAGTACATTCTCAGAGAAACAAAGAATTACTTATCGTAAAGCAATTTAATGATGGTATTTCTGTTTCAGGATTATTTGGACGTTAAACAATCCACATAAACAAGGGCCCATTTTCCTTATAGAAGCTGGCAAAATTTGATAATGTTGTGTGGGAATGCTGAATTGAGCTGGTAAGTAAACTTGTTAATTGGAAGTTTCGACTCCTGAGACTCAACTCTAATATATTTATTGAGTTATCGAACGTTTATGGAGAAAGAAAGTATTTTTTCAAATATAAGTGCTTTTTAAAAGTCCTTTCAAACTCCAAACAAATGTAAGGTTCGTTTCACCAGGGTTCATACTTGACCTTCAAACTTGAAAAAAAAGGATCGTCGTAGATTAATTCAATGACACATTCAATTTTTTTGACAAATTAAAATGAATGACTTTTGGTTTAAGAACCGACGAACGTTTTTGACGTCATTGATTTGTTTCAGTCAATTTTTATTTGTTAAACAAGGAAGGCAAATGCTGGTGGCAAGTACAAACCCTGGTGAAACAAACATTATGTGTTTTTATGTAAAGAACATAAATCGGATTTTATAAAACTATGTGTAAATTATATTTTTCGTTCAGTTAATCTTGTTTTAAATAATTATTTATTTTATTGAAAACTACGAAATAACAACAAAAAATACTAGACATTAAATTGCTGCGGCAAAAGTCGAGAACAAAAAAATTTTTGATTCTAATAGCTATAGTCTAAGCTAAAAAGAAAAGAATGAATACAGCGAGCTCTGCGCGCTGTATTTATATTAAAATACTGCTGACGGTGTAACTGAGTGGGTGAAACCTTGATATGACGGTACTTTTCCAGGCTGATTATCCCTTACTCAGCAGCTTTACAATATGTGGGCTTTTACAGTGGCGTATGCTTATATTTAACATTGAAAAGGAAAATTATTTCTATAATAATAACATAGGATTTTTTAATATAACTCCTCCCTCCTTAAGTGGTTGCAAATTGGGATTGATTAACAATGTTGCGCAGTTCAATCTGCACCTCAGTTTTAGTTCTACTACATTTTCCTTTAAAATATAGAATAAGAATAATTGTTATAAAAATAGAATTTAATACTATGATTATAATATTAGTTGACACATTATTGGTTTTAAAATTTAACTCTTTTAATGGGTCAGTCTTTGATTTGCTTCTTTATTCGCTGACTGAAGAGCTTCATGGTCGACTGCTTTTAGTCTTACAGTTGTGGTATTCTCTAGAAGTTCAGGGATATCGATGATGGATAGTTCAAGTTCTAGGTTGAAGTTCTCATGCGCGTCTTCCAAAAATGTTCGATTGTTAATTGTTATTGAACATTTTCTTTTGGAAATTACGATTGGACTGGAAATGATTTCTATGTATTTCTACTGGTCACATTGCAGCATTGCTGTTACATGTCGTTTTAGAAAAACCAATACTTGGTTATTGAGTATTTCTTCAACTGTCGATTCTTTGTATTGAATTTTCGTGAATGGGCATAATTGTTGTTCACTAGATACAATATCGTGAACACAGGGCTCATCTTGCTTCAATAGTTCCATTTTACACAAATAAGTGTCTTCAATATTTGGACATTTTTGTGGAGCATTGTAATACGTGTCTGTAGTAACTAAAAGGTAAGGATACCTAACACTAATTGTATAATTTTGGATGAGTATAGGAGATAATTTATACAATATAAAAGGTTTAGGATTAATTATTGGTGTAAATATAGTATATATAATTAGTTCCTTTTGAATTATTACATTAGAGGACATTGACCACGTTTATCTCGGGCCGTTCGATCGGATCCAATGCATCCGATAGAAACTCCATCCACTTGAAAACAGCGAGATAAACGATGACGCCTGATTTTGTATAGGATGGAAGTCTTTAAATCAATCCTGTTTTTCAATCGGATCGGACTTTCTAATCCGGATTGAAATTTTTCCTTTTAAGATAGAAACGCGATTCAGATGAAACTTGGCAAGCTCGTCTAACCTCACTTTTTTAGTGTTTATAAACTTGTTTTGTTATGAAGTAAAGTTTTGAAAATATATGTTTTTCCCTTCAAATGGATCTTCTTTCCTTGTAAAAATCAGAAACTGCTTTCTCCTTTTCCCTCTCATGGGAGTTTGCCACAAATTTATTAAAAAATAAGATTTTTTTGCTTTGTTTAATTCGGTCGGTTTTTTTCTATTTGAATCCGCTGGGAAAAAAAGGATTTATCGATCGGATAATTTATTTTATGAGAGAAACGCAGATTCACTGGATGGGATCAAGTCGATCGGATCCGGATTTTACGAGATAAACGTACTCATTGTCTCATAGTATTCAATTACGGTGTCAAACGTTATTTGTTGACTCGTGCGTATGTTTTTCAAGATCAAGTTCAAATAATTATGATGCCGTAGGTATTGTAAAATGCAGTATGTTTGCGTGAGCAAACCGGATTTCGTTTTGTATGTGGTTAATTAACTCGCGTAGTTTACTACTGTGCATATTAATGTTTTCTAAAATTAGATTCATCATTAAGATAGTTTGAATATTATGATTATCCGTCGAAATATTTCGATCTGAAATTAATATCTGATAATTTTCGATATTTGAAAATTGATCGTGAAATGTTTCCGTTACTAATTTAATAATTGACCTTTTCAATTTAAAAGCATCTCTCTCTGGCGTCAAACTGTCAGACGCCAAAAGAGTATGAAAACAACGGTTGACAGCCGCTGACAGTGGTTTGTTGAAAAGATTTTTGTACATGTGGAAACTGGAAACTATTATTTCCTCGGTTTTTTCAAAGTTTTTTCCTAACAATGGTGATTGTGTAGTGTGCCTTTTTGTGAAAATAATTTCTATTTACCGGCGGACGTGTCTCTCCATAAGTATCCATCAAATTCTACATTTGTCAAATTTTGAATACATAAAATCAGAAAGAATACTCGCAAAAAAAGGGAAATCCACGGCCTATCAAGTATACAAAGTAATCCACGTTCAAGTTTAGTTTGCGGGAGCTGTTATCTTCCAAAATAATCCACCGCTTTCTCCATAGCGAAGTTCTGCAAATGAAGTAGTGACTTTTCCCACATTTTCTTTCAAAACACCCAATACATACCTACTGGCATTGACAAGCAAGCAAATGTTGGCGGGAAAATGATTGTTTTCATACTTTATTGTCCATCTCTTTTAATTGAAAACGTCAATTATAATAATAATAAAAATAATAATAATAATAATAATAATAATAATAATAATAATAAATGTCTCAAATAATAATAAATAGTGTAAAACCTTAATATAACTATAAATAAATAAAAAATATACCAACAAAAATAGACCTACAATAAATAAAGAAATAATATAAAATATCAAAAACAATCACAATAAATATACATAAATGAAAGAATTATCAAATGTCGAAAATCTCGTCCAATCCTTTGTCCTCCTGAATGGTACCCATCACTGAAGCTGCATTACCTCGTTTAAGTACGTTTGTTTGATCTTTAAGATTTTTATTGATAGTTTTCTGATTCTCATTTAATGTATTGATACCTGATTGACTAGTTTCAATATTTACTTTTAATAAAGTAACAATTTCGTCTTTATCAGACAATTTAGTTAAATTTAAAGTATTGTTTAAATTCTTTAAAGTTATTTCGAGAGTTTTGATATTTTTCCAATAAGGGTAGTATCAATGTGATAACATGCCGTGCTATGTTGTGTTGTAATGTAAGTGGTTCCTATAGAAATCGGTGAAATAGGATTTCTTAATGGAGTTAACGTGTAGGCGTTACTGAAAATTCCTATGGGGAGGATGATGAATGCTGGAACATTTTAGTCCGGGGGCCGAGGACCTTTTTTCCAAATCATTAATAACAAGCTAGTTTTTTCAATGCAGCTTCATTTCACCGAGACGCCCAACTTTTTTCTCTTCGAAAATTGCGAAAACAGGTAGCTAACATACTGCGCAGGTGTAAAACATGTCGATTTGGTGACTATGAAAATTTAATTAATAACAGTTAGTTTTTTAGCTAAATGTTGAGATAATTTTATGAATAATTTGAAACAACATTTGTCCGACAAAATAAAGGGTTTGGTCTACGATGTCCCCCCCCTTAAACATGTAGCAATTATATTGCATAAAAAATGATTAATAACAAGTTGATTTTTTCAATGTAGGTTCGTGAATATTATTACAATTAAATGGTCACACTGTCCTATAAATAGACAGGTAGCTATTTTCAGTCCTACACTCAAAAGTTGTCGATTTCACGATTTAACTTTTTTCATTAATATCCGGCTAAATCTTCGTGAGTATCTTCATTTTGATAAGACGCCCAAATTTTCTGTTGCGAAAATTCCAAAAACAGGTAGCTAACAGAGTGTGCAGGTGGAAAACATGTCTATTTGGTGATCATACAAATGTAAATAATAACAGTTAATTTTGTAGCTGAATGTTGGGATAGTTTCATAAATAATATGAAACAACATTTGTCCGACAAAATAAATGGTTTGATCTAGGCTGTCTCCCTTCTCAAACATGTAGCAGATACGTTACATAAAAAATGATTTATAACCAGTTGATTTTTTTAATGTAGCTTAGTAAATATTACTACAAATAAATGGTTACACTGTCCTACAAATAAAGAGGTACATTTCTCCAGTCCTACACTTAAAAGTTGTCGACTTCACGGTAATACTTTATTCATCAATCACCCGACACCGGCTTAATCTTCTCGAGCATCTTCGTATTGATAATACGCCTAACTTTCCTATTGCGAAAAGTTGCAAAAGTAGTAGCTACTAGAGTGAGCAATAGTGAACACATGTAAAATACCTTGATTAGGTGATTATGCAAATGTAATTATTAACAGTTAACAGTTAATTTTTCAGGTGAATAATGAGATAATTTTATAAATAATTCGAAATTCGATTTGAGCCACAAAATAAATGGTTTGGTCTGCACTGTCTCCCCTTTCTCAAAAATGTAGCAATTACTGGCTCATAAAAAACGATTTATAACCAGTTGATTTTTTTACTGAAGTTTGGTAAATATAACTACAATTGAATGGTCACAGGGTGTTTTCTAAGTTAGAGTTTTTCTTTTTAAATAACGTGGAACTTAAAAAAATACAGGATTTTCCAAATAATATTTTCTCGACAGCTCAAAAATAAAAGAGATAGGTATGTTCATTTCAAATAATATCAAAAATCAAATATTTTAATAATTATATTTTTCAAAATACAAAAGGTAAAATTCTTGAATTTAATCTTTTTTTCCAGAAATCTGTCTCTTTACGCAGATAACGTGGGTGGTAAGTTTTGAAATGAAAGCCCTGTACATATTTACGTATAATATGCATAAGGCTATTTTCGAAATTCTCGAATGTAGGGCTGAGAAATCTTACCTCTTTAGGACAATGTGACCATTCAATTATAGTTATATTTACCAAACTACAGTAAAAAAATCAACTGGTTATAAATCGTTTCTTATGAGCCAGTAATTGCTACATTTTTGAGAAAGGGGACACTGCAGACCAAATCATTTATTTTGTGGCTCAAATCGAATTTCGAATTATTTACAAAATTATCTCATTATTCACCTGAAAAATTAACTGTTAATTGTTAATAATTACATTTGCATAATCACCTTATCAAGGTATTTTACATGTGCTCACTAATGCTTACTTTAGTAGCTACTACTTTTGCAACTTTTCGCAATAGAAAAGTTAGGCGTATTATCAATACGAAGATGCTCGAGAAGATTTAGCCGGTGATTGATGAATAAAGTATTACCGTGAAGTCGACAACTTTTGAGTGTAGGACTGGAGAAATGTACCTCTTTATTTGTAGGACAGTGTAACCATTTAATTGTAGTAATATTTGCTAAGCTACATTAAAAAAATCAACAGGTTATAAATCATTTTTTATGTAACGTATCTGCTACATGTTTGAGAAGGGAGACAGCCTAGATCAAACCATTTATTTTGTCGGACAAATGTTGTTTCATATTATTTATGAAACTATCTCAACATTCAGCTACAAAATTAACTGTTATTATTTACATTTGTATGATCACCAAATAGACATGTTTTCCCGAGTTCAGTAGTGGAAATGTGTACACTAAATTACCACTTCTGACAGAAATTACCACAAATTACCAATAATTTCCTCTAAATTACCACTTTTTTCCTCTATTACCTTTCATTGTCTCAGGAATTACCACTCAATTCCACTCAAATTACCACTTATTACCACTAATTTCCTTTAAATACCACTAATTACCACTCTCATTACCACTAATTGCCACTGAAATTACCACTAAATACCACAAATCTATTTTAATTTTCAAGTATACCTGATATTTAGAACTCAATAACATGTTGCTAAGTAGGTATATGATAATAATAACACGATGTAAATTTTTATACGTCTTTAGGGTTTTGAAATAGTATATTATATACCTAGGTAGAGAAGTTGGTCATTATATACCAAGCGCTTTTATGAATCGAGGCGCAAAGCGCCGAGGTTTATAATGCGTGAGGTATATAATGACTTTCTCTACCGAGGAATATATAGAATTTTTTTTACTACTGCTAGTAGAAAATAAAAAATTTGCTTAAAATCTGTGCTCTAATTATTTTTTTTTGAACGCCCTCTTGAAAGTGCTGCCCTCTATCAACAGCTTATGATAACTTCCTATGTCCCTACAGAAACCTGTATTTTGTTTTAAATTGACGCATGAAATTGAAATTGAACCAATAGAAACATGACAATATCCTTGCGTCATGACGTCATTTTCATTATTGACCTAGGGACTTTTTCATTATTTTCATTATTCACCTAGGGAGAGAAATTCAATTTTTTCCTAGAAAAATAGATTGAATAATGACTATTTCTCAGGTAAGTAGTAAAAAAATATAATTGTGTACCTACATTAAAAAGGGGGGTGTGACCCTAAAAAACGACTTAAGCTACCTAAATCAAGAAACAAATTCTAAGAACTCTCGTGAAAACCGCAGCCCTATATTCGAAATAGTCTCCGAGAAAACTCCATATGAAGATACAGGAACTTGTGATGTCCCAACCGCCGAAATCGGAGTCTTCTGTTCGTTCAGTCGTCAGTGAACCGTACCCTATACTTTTAGTGGTTTCAATTCGCCGTAGGAGATAATTGTCTTTTGTTTTGGGAAATTTTTACACGTGCTAATAATGTACCTGATAATCCAGTGTGACGTCACAAACAACTATTTGTAACTTTAAACCGCCCTAACTCGAAAACGGACCATCGTAGCAAAATGCAGTTTCAGTATTTATTCTTAGATTTTCTTTGTACTAAAACTTTCATTTTTGGGTCACACCCCCTTTAAGCTGCGTAGGTATTATTGGGGGTATTATTTTAGCGACCTTGCTTCTTTTAAAATAATATGTAATAATTGGTTAGTGAAAAAAACTTTCTAAATATTCTATTTATTACCTCATATTTCGATAACTATAACAAAGTGGCGACAAGAAAAAAAAATTAATATCAAAGTTCGAAAAAAAGAATAAGTGCATACAAAAAAAAACTTTAGTCATCATTACTTTCCCTAAAAAACACTTTTTCATTCTTATATTGAAATCAAATCCATGAAAAAACTGTTTTGCAATAAAAAAAATTGTTAAGTAAGTAAATTATTTCATAACATATATCGAATAGACTTGGGAATATGAAATTTAAGGGATATTTAAAAAAAAATCAACATCACTTTCCAGTTTTGACAATAGTTTATATCACTTGCACTGTGAGTTAAACAGAGGTTTAAATTTTAATAAAGGTGTTTTTTTCGTAACTGACTTGCACCGCAAGTTTATCCTTGTTTAAGTAGGTACCTCTAAACTGCTGTTAAAATAAACCCCCAATTTCGGTGGTTTAAAATCACAGTTATCGATTTTCGGGTCTATAGTGCCGTCCAAATAAAAACGGCAATTATACAGGGTGTCCCACGACGTTTCTGCCAAGTAATAACTTCGGAACGCGTCATCTAATATAATTGAAATTTTGAGGATCTGGGTAATAGACTGTGAGATAGGGGCTGTTTAGTGGAGTCATTTTTTTTTGTCTGGCATTTTGAGGGCTGAATGTGGCTACTAAGCTGATGAGAATATGGGTGATTTTAATGTCGGCCTCCCGTTCGAAAATTTGCAGAAGAAAAAAATTGATTTACGTGAAGAATTTTTTTGTAATGATCTCAAATTTTCTAGCTTTTAAATAAAAGATTGACATTGATAAATAATTCACCCATATCAGATGCTTTTCAATAGCTGAAAAAATGGGGATAGGTGTCAACTTCCAAGAGAAAAGAAAAGAACCTTCCGCGTTTACTTTTTGTCTGGCAATCGAGAGAATGAAAGGTTTTGTTGTGAAAATAACGCTGAAAAATCGCCAGACGGTAATCACAGTTCGAAATCGAGTTTTCCGGCGAAACATTCTGTGGACATTTCGAACAGGAGGCAGGCATTAAAACCACTTATATTCTCATCAGCTAACTAGTCACATTCATCCCTCAAAATGCCAGACAAAAAAAATGACTCCACTAAACAGGCCCTATCTCAGGGTCTATAAAGGCCGAAACCCACTAGCAACACGCCACGCCATGCTATGCCACGCTACGCCATGTGACGAAAATGTATGCGTATATTCTTCCATTTATTTACATGTGCTGCGTATACACTTGCCACACGCGATACCACGCCATAGCACGCCACGCCATCTGACGTGTGACGATTTCAAATCCCCAGATGCTGCCCACGCGTGTTGGTACGTGTGGTACGTGTAGATGTCCCCTTGCCGCCTTGTAACGGTCTGAATGTGATTGTATTACATATTGCTATTTTTTTAGAGAGTAAATGTTGAATTAGATTAGTTGAAAAAAATTTCGTTCAGCGAAATATTTTCAAATTAGGTTTATATCTAAAATTAGTTATAAATTAAATATACTGGTACACTATTTTAAATTTAGATACCCGAATGATGGGTTCTCCCCACTCACATATTTGCGTTCTTTGGTTCCTCGTCTATCTAGACACTGAATTTTAAAGGTCAGAACCAGGCCAACTAGTGTTCAATGCATAAGCTCGTCGATGATATAAAACGCATTTTGAGTTTCATAAAATCCTGGTGATTTTTGCGTTCCTTGGAGAAGGGATTTCTCATCTTCGGCATCCTAGAGTGATTTTGGTGATTTTGGCATTAAGGCTATTTTTCACTCTAACGACAAATTGTCGGATTCAAAGCATTCGTCCACGTTCACGATAGTCGAAAATCTTGACGCCTTTTTGTGGGTAAGTTATATCATGGAATTCTTAATCCCAACCATTTTAGGTTGTGGTATTCTGATGTAATTTCTGTAATATTTCCCGGGTATTTATGGGTTCTTTTCCGTTATTTATAGTCTGATAATCCCTCTACATATTCGGGGAGGTTTTCCATCTTCAACCCCCAGAAAGCTGATCATCGTGGCTTCAAAACCACACCCTGCAGTGTGTAAGTAAATTCAGTTTTATTAGGGATTTTTGAAGGAATTAAATTAATGAATGGGGACCGATTTTATTGAATGGGTATTGCCTTAGTTAAAAATGCATTAATCGAATTTTAGAAATTATTTCAAAGTACCTATTCGCCTAGGGATATATTTTTTTTAGAAGTAAATATTACGTAATGTTGATTTACATAAATTATTTTAAATTCAGTGGGCATTTTATTAATATTTTGGGGCTATCCTAGAATTTTTATAGTCAAAGTTGGAACTAATGCCATATTGGTATTGCCTTTTAGGGTTTTTTTTGGTGAGGGATTTACCGAGTGGTTCATCTTTCTGAGAGCCATCTTCTCAACCCCTGCCATTAGGGAGTGATTGATGTCGGGATTGTCTAGTGAGCAAAACCATCCCCAGACAGGACCATTCGGCCCCTTATTGTTGTTTGGGCCTGTCGAGACTCCAGGCTGCTCAGATAAGCCCTTAGTTAACTATTCATTTTTCCTTATTTTTGAAATTGATTGCGAGGTTCACGTAAGTCAGTATATAACCACATTTTTTTCTTATTGTTGAAATTTATTCGTCTATTCAGATAAGTCATTTTATACCTATATTTTTTTCTTATTATTGAAATTTATTTGACTGCTCAGATAAACATTATAAAACTATACATTTTCCTATTATTGGGATTGATTTGAATGAAACGATTAATAATTTGAAGTACTGCCATAAAGGAATGTAAAATAATATATTAGGGACGTCTGAGTTTAGGACCTTCTTGTAAGGCCTCTGTGATCACAAAGGTTAACGTGCGCAATCTCATAAAAGCCAATCTAGTGTTAGTTGGAAAATTTATCCTTAAACGATTCCTAAATTCCACATATTTCTGAATATATATATACAATTCTTTTACTCAGGAAAAGTAAATTATAAAAATTACATTGTTTTATTCTATTAAAATCAATATTGGTAATTGAATACTAATTAGACCATAACTGTCATTTTTTGTTATAAGTTTTTTTTAATCAATCATAGAGAATATAAATTGGAATCTTTCTAATGAAACTGTTCTTTTGGGTACTTATTGATTATTCGATTTCAGTTAACCTACTCATTAACATTTATACAGAATCAGCTATTGAGCCTTACTAGGGATATTTTTCGAGATTCACGTGACCGGTTTCTCTACTTTTGAGTGTCCAAAGGGGTCCAAGTCAAAGGTCACTGGCGCCCTTTTTGAGATCAGATTATCGAATACTTGACTAGTGTTCATGACCGCACGACCACTCTCCGCGAGCAGCTAGCCCGACACTCCCCTTTTACCACCTTCCCTTTAGTTCAGGTCCTTTTAGTTTTTAGTATTTTAGGGGTAGATTCATCCCCTAACGAGCCGTTTCAGCCTTTCCAGTCCCGACGCAATATTTAGTCGCGTCGGAAATAGTACAAGTACCAATCAAAGATAGCACCTACTCATTAACACATGAAAAGCACCATATTTTTCTCGATTCCTGTTTATTTTGTGCACCCAGAATCTTATTTTTTTATTTGTTCTGTAAAATCAGAGCCGCAGCAACACATTTTTCATTCTTCTAGAACAGTGGCTCCAAACCTTGAGAGTAGCAAGGACCAATTTTACCAAATCAGGATTTGCGCGGACCAGCAGCGGCTTACCTAGAATGGAACCTTGAGAAGGGGGAGGAGGATACAAAGATAGAGGAAGCTCGTCACAGGCGCTGCGGGAGTTAGATTTTTTTTCTATTGCCACGACCAAAACCTTCATTTTGAGTATTTTGAGCCTGAAAACATTCCATTGAAGCGCAGTGTTCATTTCTATTCTATTTCGTCAGAGCTTCTTAAGGGCATTAGCAAGAACCTGCAATGATAAATTGGCTTGTTCGATATGATTATTCCAATGTAGAGTGATCTAGAGCGGATTTGTGAGTCATTACTATTTTTGAAAATAATTGTAGAGAATAATCTAAAGCACTAATAATTGCAAAGATGGGTACTTTAAGGACGAATTTTATTTGCTTGATTGAAAAAAAAAAGTAATCCAAATTTATATTTTGAAAACAGTAATGTTTCAGAATTCGTCTTGTAGTATCAGTTCGTGGACCACTTCAAAGGTTGTCACGGACCACCTAGGTCCTGTCCTGTATCTAGAAAATCTAGTCACTAGACGAACTGCTTCTATACTATACTCCATGATGTACTCAAAGCTACTGAGAAATTTTCTGAATAAAATGTATAGAATAAAATGAACGTGTCATCACGTGGCGTTTTACAAATTTGCACACAAACTGTTCCACGTGCACCTATGTCACATGGCGTAGGGTGGAGTAGCATAGTGTGGCGTGTTGCTAGTGGGTTTCGGCCTTAACTTTTTGTGTCGCTTCTACCATTTTCGTCCAATTTCACAAGTTTCGCTTCAATTTCGATCAAGTGACGTCATCTTTCGAATCTTAAATGTAACTCATGGTATATTATGGCCTTTTTTGTTAGAAAATTAGATTACAAAATCGGCAATGCCATATTTGTTAAAGAAAATGATAAAAAATTATACAGTGGAACATATGATGATGCGTTCCGAAGTTATCATTTGGGACAAACCTCGTGGGACACCCTGTATATATATATATATATATATATATATATTTTTTTTTTTGGGAAAGATTCCATCAAACAGAAACGTTTAAGCTATTAATGCGCAAAATGCATATTTTCCATCAGAAAATTACAATCAAAATTGAACACCTTTCAAAAATCAACTACGAAAATTTCCTACCAATTTGAGACCAAATAAATTGGTTGATATAATCCACAAGAAAGTGAGACTGCATTACTCCTAATCTCCTTAAGTACCTACCTATTATTGCTTGAAAAACGACCAATAACCTTCAACGTGGTTAGTAAGAACACGAGTACAAACTCCAAGTTATCGGATCTTGAAATTTAAATTATTTTCTAGTCTCCGATTGCTCGCTCCGCTCGCCAAATCTCAAAGAGAAGATCCTTGGAAATGTAAATCCACCAAAAACGTGAACGATTGGAACCGAGTTCGGCATCAAGTTCAACAGCGACTTCAGAACATTTGGACTCTATTTCGGATTTCATCTAGAAGACGAAAACATGAAAAAATACGAAATTTTACACGCCTTTGCAGTCAAAATTAATACTTACACCTAAAAAATCTGTAAAGCTCCTCACAAATATTTGCGTATTTGGCTCGGTATTTGGCATCCATCTAGGATAGGTGAAAATCTAGAAAATTGAAACTAGAGAAACAGAGAGACGAGAACACATAAACACCCACATATTTGTAGCTATTTGCCGAATGTGTAATGGGGGCTTAATATAACAAGAATGCATTCTCTCTACTTTTTCTTTTAGATTTAGAAACACTGAAACACAAAACTGGGCCTTAAATGAAACGAGGCCTTGAAAGTTTCAAAATGAGTAGTAAAAACGACGCTCATAGATTATGTCGAACCAAGTGTTGAACTATTGCAAGGTTGCCACTTCTGATGTAATGAAACCTCAAATGGAACATTCCTTTGAAAATAAAAGTTGATGTTTCTAACTGACTAATAGGGACTCAGAAGAATATTTTTCTTAAAGCTTAGTTGAATAGTTTAGTTGAAGCTCTGTTACTTCTAAATTAACGCAAATTCAAAGGCATATCATAATTTTATCACTACTGAACTTCGAGTTATTACCACAAAATTTCCTTAAATTACCCCAAAAATTTCCTTAAATTGCCTCAAATTACCAAAAATTTCCCCGAATTACCACTATATTTCCACTAATTACCATATATTTCCACTAAATACCACTATATTTCCCCTAATTTCCAGTCATTACCACTCATTTCCGGTGAAATTTCCACTAATTACCACTATTGTGTACACTAAATTACCACAATGAAATCCCCCTCGTGTTTTCCACCTGCGCACTCTGTTAGCTACCTGTTTTTGGAATTTTCGCAACAGAAAATGTGGGCGTCTTATCAAAATGAAGATACTCACGAAGATTAAGCCGGTTATTAATGAAAAAAGTTAAATCGTGAAATCGACAACTTTTGAGTGTAGGACTGAAAATAGCTACCTGTTCATTTGTAGGACAGTGTGGCCATTTAATTGTAATAATATTTACCAACCTACATTGAAAAAATCAACTTGTTATTAATCATTTTTTATGCAACGTAATTGCTACATGTTTGAGGGGGGGGGACATCGTAGACCAAACCCTTTATTTTGTCGGACAAATGTTGTTTCAAATTATTCATAAAATTATCTCAACATTGAGCTGAAAAACTAACTGTTATTAATTAAATTTTCATAGTCACCAAATCGACATGTTTTACACCTGCGCAGTATGTTAGCTACCTGTTTTCGCAATTTTCGAAGAGAAAAAAGTTGGGCGTCTCGGTGGAATGAAGCTGCATTGAAAAAACTAGCTTGTAATTAATGATTTGGAAAAAAGGTCCTCGGCCCCCGGACTATTTTGGTTTTTCTGAAACAAAATGTCGTCGCTTTACATTTGTTTGCTAAATCTGACTTGTGTTTTAGTACCATAACGAGGACTAATTTTATTTCTGTCAAATTGCTTATAATAAAAATAGGATCTTTTAATTCAGTTTCCTTTTCACGTTCTTTATTAATTTTCTCTAAATTTTGTGTTTGTTTTCAAATTAATTTGTCAAGAATTACATTATTTAGATTTCTAATGATTCGGCAAGATGATTGATATAATCTGTGGTTATCTTATTTCGTGAATTTTCAATAGGTATTGAATAATTCAAATCGCCTTTAATTATTTGGAAATGTGTTTAACACTAAGTATGCTGTTATTATAATTCAAGATTGCAATCACCATTAGGTCATTAATGTTTTTATTAAGGCTTTGTAATTTCAAGCTTGTTAAACTTTCTCTCAAGGTGGAATGTAATCTCTCGATAAGACTATTCGAATTAGGATTTCGAGGAGTCGTATAATGAAATTCAACTTTATGTTAAGTACATAAATCTGTTATAATTGCATTTTTAAATTCAGTTCCGTCATCAGAAGTAATTCTTTGTGGAATTTCATGGTTACTGAAATATCTTATTAGCTGTGATGCAATCTCAACTGAAGTTTTGCTAATAATTGGGATAACTTGTGCAAACTTCGAAAAGCTGTCAATAATTGTTAGGAATATTTGATTCGAAACAACGTATGTATCAATATAAAGGTATTTAAACGGTTTTGAACCGATTGGAGTTGGTTTAAATATTATTTTGCAAGGTGGACCTTTCATATTATGTCATATTACATATTTCGCATCTTTTGACATATGCTTGTACGTCTTTTTCTAAACTAGGCCAATAATATCGTTTCTTTAAAGATGAGACATTTTCTGTAACTCCGCGATAACATGTTTCAGTCTCATGGTATAGCTTAATTTTTTCTTGCTGTTCATGAATTTCTGTTATGTCTTCGACACAAAAGAATTGAAAATACCTAACTTGAACGAATTCGAATTGAATGATGTAACTATTTAGAATTCTTAGTATAATAGGTTCAGGTTCTAACGTTTTGTTGTGAAAATACATACAATATGTATTTGGTGGAAGATATTCCTTTATCAATTTTATAATTTGATCCTCTAATGGGTCATTAGGTAAAAAGAATGTTATTATGGTTTTGTTAGGAAATGGTATAATACTTTCTTTGCCAATAGCATTATTAGAATATCTAAAAATTATTTGATTAGCAAGAAGATTTACAATTTTTTTTTTTGTATATGGGGCTCCTAGTATAGGGTTTTCTAGAGAAGTGTGAATAGTTTGATCGTCTTCGATTATTTCATTCTTAATTGTATCTTTTTGAACTAAATCTTTTTCAATTGTATCATTTTTAATTGTATTTTTCTTCAATCTTTTTGGAGGTAATGTTATTTGAGACGATTTTAATATTTGTGGTGAATTTGCTGAACGAGTAGATTCGGACAATGGAATATCTTTATATTCATCATTTATTTTAATTTCTTTACCTTTATTAATTGGCTTCTTTGCTCGTATTTGAGGTTTAAAAATTTCATTATATTTGAAATGTTTTTCAATTATCTCGTCATTATTAAGTGGTGTGTCTTTTAACATTGCTCCTAAAGTTTTATGAAACTTTTCATCGGAATCTGATTCAGTACTGGAATCTGATCTGGGAATAGCATTTATCTCTAAAGGAGGTCTTGTATTTGATTTCGTAATCATGTTATGTTAGTTTTAATCTCCACCGGACTAATTTAGGGTTTCGGGTTCTTTAACAGAGAATAACCATTGAAGTGGTTTATGGTCAGATAAAATTGTAAATTTCTGTCCGAATAAGTATGATCTAAAGTATTTAGTTGCCCATACTATGGCTAGTAATTCTGTAACGTGCCAAAATTGGCTTTAACTAAATATTTCACACTTATTTTTAGTTTTTCATTCAAAATTCCTTTAACTTTGTTTACATTTTTCCTCTATAAAATTCAACAATAACTACAGAAATTTCAGATCCTGTAAATTTTTAGGAACTGAGCCGCGTTAGCGGCGAGGGAGTAGAATTCCGAGGGAATAATAGCCATTATTGCAAGTAGTATACTCTACTTTATTCACGACAAATTAATTTATTTGAAATTTTCTTTCCAAAAACGCTATTTGTTCATCCATTTCAAAACAAATACACAAGCACTACGCGTTTGACACTGACACTCAGGTATATTGTTTCCATGGTACTACTTATTTATTTTGAGAAATTTTCTGATTGGTGTGCTAGCGGGATTAATGTCCCTGCGGGAATATTATATGACATTATACTGCCAAAATCACAAATATAATACTTACATTATATGTCAGTCATAAATAAACAAATCAAATATTCATTCGCCAAAAATATTATTCTAGGTTTATGTTTCCCAAATCGTGATCCGTTTTCTAAATATGTACCGTATACCTGCTGTTCGTACTCTGTTCAGTTGCTGAACTCAGTGCCCAATTTGGTTCTGCACCCGGTTCCATCATTGGTTCTATAAATCACCGGATTGCTCTCTTTGCTGTCTATTTTATAGTGACACTTAAGTCACGTCACTCATGATTTTGTAACAGCTGACGGCAGAAATGTCGTTCATTTTTGTAAATTGGCTTTTCGATTAGCAATGTTTTCGGGATCGTCGATTCCTAGTTAGCGCTTACGTTTTTTGCAGCGGAAAAAAATGATAACAAAAAAATCTTGATTCTAATTACTTAGCCTAAGCTACAAAACAAGAGAATGATGAGAGAAGGCTCTGCGCGCCGTACTTATAATAAAATACTGCTGACGTCGCACTCATGTGGGCGAAACCTTGATATGACGGTACTTTTCCGGTTTAATATAACTAGCGTACCCGCACGTGTGATATACAACATTTTATGTCTGCCCAGATGTACCTATTCGAAATGGTTTTAATTTTTCACAATAAATTATATTTTATAATTTTTTCGATGGATTACAATAAATTTATTTTAACGAATTAATTTGGTATAAAATTTATGAAGGCGGATTTGAAAGCAATTTTAAAAAATGAATTGTAAAAAGTGCCGTTTTTCAATAAAAATTAGTTACGTAATAAACTGATTACGATAATACAACTTATTACGTAACTCAAACAGGCTAAAATGAGTAACGTAACAATCTCTTACAGAATGTACATTAAAGATATTTATAGGCATTATATTTAGTACGAAAGTATTACAATTATATAAATAGAATGCCGAATGCCGATGTCGTTTTGCATCGGTCTTTAACATTTAGTTAGCGTAAACATTGATTGCATCCGCCTAATTGATATTTTGACTCACTAAACTGCTGATTGATGATGCAGCGAGTTTTAGTAAATTAATGTAATTCAATATGCAGGATGATTATATTGCACCCTATATACTTGGACCAGTTGACAGTACGACTGCTCGAAGTTGATTAGCATCTGCTCTTTCTACAATTTATCCAGTGTGCCTTTTTGTTTCTATGAATTTGAAAATGTATGATTAAAACTGATGAAACAAGTACATACAAAATTTACAACTACTTTTTGTTCACATTGCCATCTTATTTCATTTTCTCTGCTTTCTATATTTAACTGATGATAAAACAGTTATCAAAACACCATTTATAACTCGAGAACGGCTGGACCGATTCCTATGATTTTCACTTTGTTGAATTTTTCTTTGTGACCATTGGTTCTTTAAAATCCTATATATTTATATTGAAAATGAGGAAGAATATGACGGCGGAAGCGTGGCTTGTTTCTAGATTCCTATTTAAAATTAGGAAGAATATGGTGGTGGGACCTCTATTATCGCCACTGTCTGTAAATGTTTATTCAGTCACTGTAGGTAAAGCGAAAAATGCGAACGACATCTAGAAAAATTCTGTTTTGATTTTGATTATTGTACTAAAATCCAAGAGCAGCCGCCCAACGAGAACAACGGAATTTGTTTGAACTTATCTACGTTATTTTTAGATATATTGTTGTTCAAAAATATTTTCTGATGAAGTACTCTAAATTATTTAAGGATAGTCCGATTTATTTTAAATTCAACGGCGAGTGAAACCGCTAGTATTTAATATAAATCAATTGATTACTAGATTTGCACATTGTACCTCTAAAACCAGAACTTAGTTTGCAGTGCAGTGTAATGAACTGAACTAAAAGGCAAGCATTCAGCAGTTTATACATTTCAGTCTATAGTATCATTTTATATACCCTACAAGAAATAAATAATCCATTTCTAGGCAAAAGACATGAGTAAATAAATGATCAATAATAACCTGTAACAAGGGGTGATTGTCAGACCGAACGAAGGGCACATATAACAGGAAAATGCAGGAGCCAGATTTGCAAAATTGAATAGGTAGGTGTACATTAATATGCGGGGAACAGCGACAGATGACTTTCTCCTCTAATCATTCAGAAAATTGCTCAATAACGAACTAAAATATTCTGTTACATTCAACTTACCAATCAAGCTTGGAATAATCCTGGAAAATCAGAGCAAGGGTGGTGTCAAAGAAATAAGGAATAAAGCAAATAGGCATGCATAGTTTAAAATATTATTTTACGGATAGACAATCAGGACTAAGATTTCACCAATGGCCCCAATGGGTGAAAAACGTGCAAGATGTTCACAAAACTTACCTATTAAATCTGTCGTATTAGCCTCAATTGACTGAAGTGAAGTGAATGTGAAAAATTGCTGTTATCAAATCTATCTAACTACAATACTAACACGTATTTAACATTTTTTTTAGAGATTCAACTCTAAGAGCCATCACTCGTTTCACATGGTCATAATTCACGCCTAGGCGGTGACTTTCATGAAATATTTACAAGGTCCTGAATGGTACAATAATGCATGGCGGTAAAAACTTTTTCGTTTTTCTTTTTTTTTTTTCGTAATTTATCTTGGACAAGACAGACTAAGGGCTAAGGGATGCATTATAAAATTTAATGTATATAGTTCTTTATAGTTTCATATAAATTTTACATCTGGAAAATTTATCACCCAGATTTATGTGGTGCTTAAGGAAACTTTATAGTGTGATTTGCAAGCGTTTTAGCTGAATTTTTGATGGATTAATTCTAATTATTTATTAGGATACTATAATCATAATGGTAGGTACCTACTTTTCCAAGAAGAAATATTTTCATAAGCACTTTATTTATTTTAGTTACAAAGGAAGTATGTTTCATATAGAAATATTTAATACAGATTTTTACATAACCATTCTAGTTCTAATTATGTAAATATCACAATTCTTGAATTTATCCCAAAAAGTTTGTTGGAGTATAGTAATTCACAGGAAAAGGATTCCTTATTTTTCATAACTATTGATAAAATGCAGCTTTGCGATCTTGGCTGATAAAAGACATCTAGCTACTTGAGGGGCTGGGCCTTGTCAGCGGGAGTACTTGAGTTTCTCCCACTCTTCCACAGCGAGAAATCCAGAACCAGCTTGAATCTGGAGATGCTGGTGCAGAAAAGCCCTACAGGTCTGCAACACAATTCCGTGTACAATTTTTTTTTCACCCACACGATATTTTGGCCAGTAGCTCTGGCGGTGCTGGTGGGAGATTCGTGAAAATTGGGAGTAGTCCATTCTTTGCTTACTTCCATCCCCATTGGGTGGGTCCACATGGATTTTCCAGCAATACTTGCACTTGGTGCTACGTAGGAAATATGATTCTGTGTTACAGCACTCGTTGGAGGGAGCATTGGCATTTACAGTTACTTTTGTACGCACCTGTAATGTACTGACTGTATCACAATCTATCCAATGTGGTGCTGTAGGGGGAGAATCCATATAAAGATATGATAAAGTTTTCACCCGCATCAATTAGTGCATTCTTGTCGGCATCGCATCGGGATCATAGAAAACCTCCATCTTTTTTACGAGCCTAGGATCCTTTCGCAAGGTTTTCAAACATTTTATTTTCACCTGATTATAAAACGAAGAGGTGGAATCGCACCCACTGATGGTGAAGACGGAGTATGAATGAATGAATAAATGAATGAAAGAGTGGGCGGCCGCGACCGTAGTACATATAGGTCTACTGTGGTGGACCCGTCGTGCCCCACTGAGTTTTCCAGAGGCCTATGTCCTTAGAAAAGGCAATCAGGCACCCTAACTTCATCCTTTGACGTCAGCAGGCAAGCAATACAACTTGCCCAGGTGTGCGTGTGTGCTGGGCACTCACCAATGACGTGGTCTGCCGTTTCCTCCTCCTCCATGTACCAGCGGCATTCCAGATCGTCCGTAATGCCCATGCTATGGAGATGGCGTCTTAGGTGCCCGTGTCCGGTTAGGAGACAAGTCACTAGCGGTATCTCGCGTCTGTTCAAGCGCAGTAGTTGTTTGGTGAGACAGGCAGAGGGCCCATCAATATGAGCTTTAGCCTGTCTCATGCCAGGTGCTTCCATCCCTCTCCCAAGGAATCGCTCCGCGACGAGACCCTTGAGGGACGTGACAGCCTCACTTTTGGCTATGCCCAGCGTGGGCTCAGGGCCCACACGTGGCATCGACGATTCCTGTTTGGCAAGTGAATCAGCTTCGTCGTTGCCCGCAACGCCCGAGTTACCGGGCACCCAGACGAGGCGGACCCGACAGCCGGCACTCACCAGTCTTCCCAGGACTTGTTTGCAATCCATTACAAGCTTAGAGCGCACAGTGTCAGCCATAATGACTTTGATGGCAGCTATGCTGTCGGAGCAGATTGAAACTGTATTCCTGTGGCGCCGGTTTAAAATTTCCCGATCACACTCCATTACAGCGAAAATTTCAGCCTGGAAGACAGTAGCGTGTTCCCCTTAAGGGGACGGAGTATAAAACCTGCAAATTCTTCCATGGCAGTGGATCGATGGTGCAAGGTGAATTGCCTCGCTCCTCTTCCAGGTTTAATAAAGTAGTGTTTTCTTGCCGATCATGATCACAAGAAGATCAACATCTCTGCCAACCTCTGTCACACGTTTTTTTGCCAAGCCAAGGACTGCGCAGTGTCTACAATCAGGATGTCAGCATCTCCTACTGCCTGGTAGGTTGTAATGTTGGCTTGGGCAAACATTTCTGAGGTAGGATATAAATCTTTCTTGATTTTTGGAATTGCTGAGAAGACTCTCTTGTGAACACATGGGAGAGCTGTCGTCATGGAGAATAACTTCGACTGAATGCTTTTCAACAGATTTTCCTATCCGCTCCATGTACTTTGTACTAAGATGATCATCATCTGGGTAGCCATCGAATACTATTATGGCATTAGACTTGTACTTTCACTTAACGTAATGAATGTAGCTGCGACTGATATCACAGAAGGAACTTGAGTTTGATGGCTATCGTCTCGATGTAACATGAATCCACCATCTATCACATTCAGTGTTTCATGATCCAAGGTAGGAAAGCCTCCTACAAGGCTGATTTGGTTCCCTTTCTCATGCCCAAAGGGTATGGACGGAGTTCGTATGTTAAGAACTTTTGCAACTTCTCCTCAGACTGCTTGACAACGCTGATTCTTTGGAAGAGAGTCAAAGGTTTTATGGGAACAGGCCGGTCATCAATTACAAGGGCAGTGCCGATAACTGCTAGAGGTAACAATCGATCACTGCTCTTGTACTTGACAGTACCAAATTTTTTTGACCTGTCCATGCCTAATGATCAGGATTTCCATGCTAGTTGTTTTGGCATCCTCTAAAATACTTATGTTCGTTCTTCGGTCCTGCCATCTAATCCATAAGATCCTTATTAGGCAGAGCTGGTGTTATTTCTTTGGCTGACATCCATATGTAAGTGTTGGTAACGGATAAGTATTCTTATTGGTTTTCTTGTGTGTCTGGTTGAATGCATCAATAATTGCCTAAAGATCTTCTTCTGTCTTGGCGATCACGATATAATTTTCTACACATTAAAGTTCAAATATCGATGTCGTCGACACTTTCGTCTCGGCTCGTAATTTGTTTAAATTGAATAAGCCGCCATCAGGTCTGTGCAGGATTTCCACTCTTGGCGGCAGGTGATCCTCGACAAGGTGAAGTATGGATCCTATAAATAGAGAAAATAAGAAATAAAAACAACTATAATCAGGATCTGATTGGTCGAAAAATTGTATTTAATTGGTTAGAAATTACTCGAAAAGTAGGTATATTTTGTCATATAATCCGATTTATATGGACTGTTCATTAAATATTTTATCAACGGAAAAAATTTAATCCAATCAATAATGTGGTTTGCTTAGATTACCCTTCATCGTACCAGAATCACAGTTCAAGATCTTCAACACAACCATATTTATCAGAATGACCATCAGAAGCAAAATTACAAAAAATTATCATTATTGTTTTTTTTTTATTATTCACAGCCCGGATGCATCTTACCCGAACCACAACTGCATTTCAAATGGATAAATTAATATTAGGTTGCCAGCGCTATCCTCCCTCTTCATTTTGAATAATGTTCATGTCACCATCAATTTTCTCACTCCCAGCAATTCAGTTTCGAACAGGGGAGACAAATTAGGTTTACGACGCTTAAGCCATGATGCATCGATATCGCGTGACGATCTAACCGGAATATGGAATAATTTCGGAAATGGAAGGAATTTTGGAGTTTGTGAATTTATCAATCTAAATTTAATACTTGTGTATGTAATATGGTGAATTCGAATTCCACAATATTATTAATCAACAGCTAATTTAACTGTAATGCCATTATGCATGAAATTTTGGTTTTTGATGTGGCGGTAGAAGAAACTGAATCCATAATACTTATATATTTAAAATCAATAATTGCCTATTTTAGTTTTAGTTTTCATCATTCTTATTGTTCTAAGTAAACACAATTGATTTAAGCTTATTGCTTTTATCTACAAGCGTTTGGTTATGACGTTTTTACATAAACATTTTTCTGGTATTTGAGTTACGTCATGAGACTCATAACACAACTAGTGGTGTTAGAGACTAGGTTATGAATTCATAACACAACTAGTGGTGTTATGGACGAGGTTATGAGTCTATAACACAACTATTTTTGGTGATTTGACAAATGTCAAAGGTAAACCTGTAAAGGTAAAATGTAAAATGAAGGTAGACAACTATTAATGAATGAAAATAATTGAAAAAATATTCTTATTTTTCGCTTTGTAGATAAAACGTTGTACATCACACGTTTAAACATGACTACAAAACTCATGTGATTAGAACGACTCGGTCTACGACCTCGTCGTTCTAATCCTTCACATTCGTTATTGTAATCATGCTCATAAACGCACTTGTAATGTAAATAACTATTATTCCACTGAATTCGTTTGACAAAACTCATATCCATTACTCAGTTTAAATAAGGCAAAATCATATAAGGTAAAAAGAATAAAACAGAGAAATTTTTGACAATACCCGCATACAAAATGATTGTTCTATTCAGAAATTATATTTTTTACAGACTCTAGCTAACCCAAACATTTGCATTTCGCTCCTAATAAAGCTTTCCATGCATTCTAGAAACGTATAAAAGTTTTAGAAAAACAAATAAATTTACTTTCAACTTTGAATACGTCGAAGCTTATTTGTATGCACGCCAGAGGCTTTTACCAGTTGGATTGGAAGTATGGGAGTATTTTGTCCACTTTTGCTACTCATTCGATTGTATCGATTCAGTTCATATAAAAAAAAATATAAAATAGAAAATAATCACTTTGGAAATTGTAGAGTTTATAGAGTTAGTACACACCTTTACTAGAAATATGCTTTTAATTTGTTAGCTGAAATATTGTCAATCACCTAATAACTTTTTTTATGTTTTTTAGTACTAGTTTACTGTGCTCCCAGTGTGCTTCACTGTGCTGCTTATATTAGGAACTGTGATGAGTTGTACTGGTTGTACTCAATGCTATTCACAAAAATTTGACGACCAACTTGACGCTCAGCCCAATGTCCGACTAACTTGACGCTCAACCCCCCCATTTTTTCGATTACTGCATTTTAATCTTTCAGATAGCATTACCCGACAGTTCATCAGTAAGGAAATATACGGATAAAAAGCTAATTCGTGATTCAAATGGATATATCGATGATAATTATATTAAGTATCACCACGAAATTATTTTTTACAAAAGACAGAATTGAATCCCAAAAAAGAAATGGAGCTTCATCTAGACCAAAGTTGGATTAAGTTGTTTCCACATTAACATAATTTCCCGAATTAGCATAATAATTGTTTATATTATCCGTTAAATTTGCACACGGAAATCCTTAATCAAGCCCACATAATGCATTGCAGTTCTATGCAACTCCGCAACTCATCAAAAATGATGGCTAGTTGAAGTTCCCGTGCTGAGACGGGAGGATGCGTGATGATTATTACGTGGAGATTTGATCCGAAAATTGAAAGTTTTTTTAGTGATCAAATTGTTACGTCTAAAATGTGAATTATGCATATTATTGATCAATAGAAGACGTGTGAGGGATGGCTTCTAGTGTTTGACATTTTATTGAATGTTTTTGAGTTGATCTTCTTTGTGTACATATACAGGTAAATTGCTCTTAATTTATCAATAGCATTCATTTAATAGATTGTAAAGTTGAAAATTCCTCTGTAAGTTTCAAGGTCAATTATTAAAAGCAGTCCATCGAAGAGCACAAATAAACTGGGCTAATATTCATAGGGGGAGCAGCTGAATGGTAGGGATGTTTGTTTGTGGATGAGTGCAGATTCACGTTGTATCAGAACGACGGGCGTGTATTAGCATGTAGAGAAACGCGAAACGCGTGAGAGCTATAGAGAAGAATGCATGGTAGAGAGGCTTTTGGTGGTGGTGGCGTGACAAATTGGTGGGGGGGGGGTTATTTATCGGAATAGGTAGACTGAACTGGTAATTTTAATGAGAGAAAGTGTGAATGAAGAACGGTACCGGGATTTGTGTGTAAAGGCGGTTACACACGGACGTGGATGTCTGAAAACATGTACGCACATACATGAACGCGCGAACAAAAACATCAATGTGTATATGCAAAATACCATCGCGTTTTTGAATGTGCAAGCGGTAGAATGACGGTCAGGTGAATTTCTACTTGAACACCCCAATTTTTGGTCACTTTTTGTAAGACCATCACTCAAAATCTAGCAGGCCGATTTTGTTTAAATTTTCAGGAGTGAAAGGCTGGTCTAATTGCTAATTAATTTCCATTTGCTAACAGATTTCCGTCCACCTGCTGAAAGATACAGGGTGAAACATAAGTTGGCGATTTTTGTGCGAAAGTTTTGGTTTACCCCATTCTGCTGGAGGGAGGGTTAAGTAGATTTTTGGTATGCAGTTCAGAAGAGTTACTAAGGTACTCTTAACTCGGTAACTCGAGACGTTTTTGAGATTTTTTGAATATCGCAGCCGACTACGATTTTATCATGAGTTATACGATTTTATGTATAGCTATTGACGTCATTATTTCTTTTCGAAACAAACACTACAAGAATGGCGCATGTGAAAACCTACTTAGAACATATTATACAGGGTGATACAAAAATATATAGGGTGTTCTGAGTTTCCGGATGTTTTTCTCAATTCAAACGAAAAGTCAACTAGGAAACATTTAACCTTCCATTAGGCGTGCGAGTTTTATAACATCATTAGTCGCGCTGTATCACAGAGATACATAAATCATTGATAAAAAAATTGAACCATCTGATGAATTTCGGTTTTACAATTTCTATGTATTGATTCGGGTACTCAACAATCAAAGATAGAATATTTTCACTGAAAAAGAGATTCCAGAAGTTGAATTCTATTTTCGCAGTCGTTGCAGTTTCGCCCACAACGCCCGGCAGCTTTAGCATAATATAGGTACAAAGCCGAACGCACCCGGAGTTTTTTGGAAATTCCAAATTTCCAGGTAGAAGTACGACCATGTAATTTTGGGAAAGAAATGAGTATAGGGTGTCTGAGGATTACTACCCATAGCCATAATATTATAGGGTTTTTACTTTTTGATTTATTTGCAAAAATAATAGGCATGTATCTCTCAGATGCACGCGCGACTAATGGAGGGTTAATACTTTATAGCAATAAGTAACATGATCGTTAACAATCAGGTATATGTGAAACAAAATATCCAACAAATAGCCATCGTGACTTCTCTCACAGCACACAACTCCTTTGCCAAAATTTTTGATCACATTTGTGCACATTTCCGGTGGTATTTCACGAATAATGCTACGAGTCACATCTTTCAACTCTTGAATTGTTTGGGGATTGTTCACATACACTTTGTCACACAACAAGATCAACCATTGACTTATTGCAAACACGGTTTGAAGATAAACTTCTTTCAAGAAATGAGGATGTCAATTGGCCGCCTAGATCTTGCGATCTAACGCCACTAGACTCTTTTTTATGGGGTTACATGAAAAGCAAAGCGTATGTTAACAATCTCCCAAACAATTCAAGAGTTGAAAGATGAGCTTCGGCGTATAATTCGTGAGATACCGCCGGAAATGTGCACAGACGTGATCGAAAATTTTGGCAAAAAAAATTGTGTGCTGTGAGAGAAGTCGTGGTGGCCATTTGTTGGATATTGCGTTTCACGTATAATTATAAACGATCATGGTCCTTATTCTTGAAACAGGGAAGCAGCGATCCCAGGAGAATGGGTGTTCCATCTTTCTAACTTATATTATCATTTCCATTCCATTGAGAGAGAACACTCGTTCTCCTGCAAACGCTGCTCCTCTGTTTCAAGAATAAGGACGCACGTTACTTATTTCTATAAAGTATTAAATGTTTCCTTTTCGTTTGAATTGAGAAAAACATCCGGAAACTCTTATCAGAATACCCTATATATTTTTGTATCACCCTGTGTAATATGTTCTTAGTGTGTTTTCACATGCGCCATTCTTGTAGTGTTTGTTTCGAAAAGAAATAATTACGTCAATAGCTATATTTTACATAAAATCGCCTATTCTGAATGTTATTTGATGCTTTCTGAATTACATTTAACATTTTTTCAATTACATTTGCCCATCCTCGAATAGAATTAACACATTCTCAATTACATTTGACTATTCTCAATCACTTTTGACGATTTCTGAAATACATCTAACCATTTCTCAATTAAAATTGGAAAAAATTCCCTAAATCTTCAAACATCATATAAGTTGCAGAGGATCTTTTTGCAGCAAAAATAATATTGACAAAGTAGTGAAATTAAATAACCCAAACATAATCAAAGTATTTCCATGAAGCAGCGGTCGTAGTAGTAAGGAGAAGTTTAATATAAAAGCTGGCTGCTTAATTTGTGGTAAAAGCGGAACCATTAAAAAGAAAAACTTAATATGTATTAGTACCGGTACAGGGAGTAGTACCCTGCTACAGAAAAAATTGTCGCGACACAAGGTGATTCCGCCGAAAATGTTTTGCAACATAAAACACAATTATCCATGACGTCAATGTTAGTCCGTCTACAAAATGGAAAAGTTTACGTGAAGCGTAAAAGAGAGATCTGTCAATAAATATAACAATTAATTGGACAAGTGGTAGATGCTCACTTAGACAAATCACACTTGAAATTACGGGATAATAGATACCGATAACTTATTATCGGCTCACAGAACAACCACCTACCTATCTATTTAATTACTTTTTAAAGTTTTGACGAGCACCCGTTCTCTTTTTTAACTTAATTGCATTCGTACTTACAAGTTTCCCAAAAAGTATCGATAATTTCCAGTTAACTTTTTCTGTAACTAGTTACTGATATTATCTTACCATTCTTACCTGTGCATTAACTCCTGATGCAAGCAGAACCCGATAAACTAGACTTTTTAAAATAGAACACAAAGTTCCACAAACAAGCAAAATTGACTGTTATATCATTGCATGCAGTCTACGGCATCAAACATAGTTTTTTAATTAATGCCTGTGGTTGTCAGCGGACAGCGGGAATGAGAGGGGAGCCACACAACTTCTGCCACCAAACCGCGCTTTGCTGTGTTTAAACGGCTCTAGTTTGTTTATTATTGAAAATAGGTCGGTATATAATCGAGACGAAAGAAAGCCAATTAAATTTGCCAGTTTTTGACCAAAAATTAGGTTGGTACTCCAATATATAAAAGAGTTATCGCAGGTTAACGCAAACATATATTTTACTCATTCGCGCCGGGCCTACGAAATAACTGATTTTTTGAGCTCTACTTTGATATTTTTCTAACAATATATACACCATAATATAGAGAATATATTTGTCTAGAAGCTAGAGAAAAAATCATTTTATTATCTCAAGCGGCTTAGAAGTTATATGAGGTTAAAGTTGGTAATTTTAGTTTCCGTATATTTTTAGTTTTTTGCTCCTAACTTAGCTCTCGACCAATGAAAAAAGTCGTCCATTTCGATTTTCTATCAAAAAAAAATATGCTGAATCATGTGGTACTAGTCTCAATAAATTATACCTCAATACCGGGTTTTTGAACGCAAACGCTCCTCCGCCGACGGCCTAAAGTGAGCGTTATATATCAAGAATATGAATCACTTTTCTATGCTGAAAGGTCTTGTAATTTTTCGCTATTTGGGGTATGGCATGGGTATGGTAATGCTAATACGTCAATTTCATGTACAAATTAAGCTACATCCTCAATCAATCTGGTAGCGAAGTGACACTTTGGCACGCGTGCTGGAAAATTTATACCCATCCTCAATGCTGTCAATTTTCAGTCTGCTGTGCGTGTAGTACGGTCACATACCATGCATTCGGTATTTTGATCTGAGTTCTCTGAGCATGAGTTAAACGTTCGTTTATTCAAAAAGTGTACTCGGTGCAGGCTCATTCACGTTTGTTTAATAAAATTTCGAGCCCTTTGATACAGCGTTTAACTGCTCTGTGCGCTCGCTGGTCACGTGATTATAGCTCCGCTCTGCTCTTTGAGCAAAATACCGAACGCAAGGATAACCTAAATCATTTTTTACTGTACTGCGCATGACATAAGTCGGCACGCATCGAAAAAGTTGGCATCTTGCAACCTTCACTTCGGAGTCGACGTGCATGCCAGCACGGAATCGAATTGAGGATGCCAACGTTAAACAACATTTTCCTAGCTTGCGTGCCGAAGTGCCACTTCGCTAGTAAATTGATTGAGGATGAGCCTTTAGACTATCCAAGATGCTGTCAAACTTAAAATAAAATGTCCGCCAAGAGGCACGCAAACCCTTCGTTTATGTGTCATTCAATGTGTCATCGTGGTGTCATCAAAATTTAAAAAAAAAAAGTGCTCATTGTTCATTTGTGTTTGTTGTTTTTACTCGTATTTTAGTTAATGTTGGAAATAGTGTATTTAAGTAGTCCGCCAACACATCAACAGCATAGTCAGAAAGATTCAAGATATCCTAACTGAGATATCGTCCCATCCAGAAGATTTTCTATTTTTTATACTCAGTTTCTGAGCAATCGTACAGTAGTATGAATTAATATTATCTGCTTTCAAATTGGAAGCACATATGTATATTTCTTAAATTTTTTTTCGCGTAGGTCGTTACTCTTTTTGTTTATTGGATGCGGATCGTCCTTGCCTGTTTCATCGTCTATCTGTAGATGCTCCTGTATCCATTATTTAAAGTAGGTCATAAAAATATATTATCAATATCCAGCCCAAACTTACTTAAGGAATGAAGACACCTAAATTTTCTAGAAGCAATTCTCAAACCTTTTGTGATACAAGGCGATTTCGATTTTCGATTTTAACTTGACTAACGGAAATGCATGGTTAAAAATTTCAATAATAGAGAGATTTTGAGCCACATAAATTTTGAAGTACGTTACACGCTAAACGATAAACTGAGCAAGCGCAGTCTTTGAAAAATAGTGGATGACATTTAGCCTTTTTTAGTTTTTGAAGCCAAAACTTGTGTAGGACGTTATACGCTAAACGTTAATGAAAATTTGTGGTTAGGATTTTGATTTTGTGTAACTAATAGGGCAATCCAAACAAAATGGTGGTCAATGCATGGCCAATGCCAAAAAATTGGCGCCATAAATTTAATTCAAGCAATCGTGACATTTTTTTTATCAAAAAACTGTTTTTTGTGTATTTTGTGGTGCTTTTAGATGATTTTCTAGTGTTTGAGAGGATAATTTTCGTATTCTAAGATGGAAAGTTTTTAGTTTAAGAAATTATTAGTAGAAAAAAGGCATTGGCCTCCATTTTGAATTCCATTTTGACAAGTCGTTGGATTGCCCTATATCAAATTTTATGTTGTCTGTTGTTTATGTTAGAATTGTTAGGTATTCATTTGTATTTTGTTTTGTGTAATTGTGTACTGCACTTCATGGATAACATTGAAAATCTAAAAGGACGTCGGAATGCGGAAAAGATGTTGAAACGTTATCGGTTAATAACGTTCCGTTTATTTCCACATAATTAGCGTAGTACGTTACCGCTTATTAAGCGGACCGGTTTTTTTTTCACTATTGCGCATGAGCAAAATAACCGATAACGTATAACGTTGATCAAATAGGTGGCTCAAAATCTCTCTATTATCACAATGAAATGAATGCAGAGCATTTACCTTCAGCAAAATCGTTCTCCAATCACATCTAATGGCGTTTCCGATTGGTAGATCCAGTGCGGAACTACACCTTTTCCATCTGTAATTGCGAATATATCACTTAATTTTAGGAATAGTAAAATAATATTGCGAATAAATCAAATCTAATTGAGAATAGTCACTTGATATTGCGAATATATTAAATGCAATTGAGAAAAGTTAAATATAATTGCGAACACATCAAATGTAATTGAGAATAGTTAAGTGTAATTGCGAATATATCATATGTAATTGGGGAAAATCAAATAAAATTAGTAATAAATCAGATGTAATTGAGCCTTTTAATTTTTCAATCAACATCTGTATGTTGTTGCTAAAAAAACTAAGTCTGTTGTTGAAGAAAGCTTTTGTTTAAATACATATAGGTAGTTTTGTGTCAAAGAAAAGCGACACAAAAATGGAATTTCGCAATAATTGTGTTATAATATGCAGATCAACCGATCAACGATGACAAGAAAGAGTCGACAGAGAAAATATTTGATTATGTCTTAATTATATTTGATTAATTCGCAATTACATTTGATATATTCCAAATTTCATTTGATTATCCCCAATTCTATCTAATATATGCCCAATTTCACTTAACTTTTCTCAATTACATTTGATATTTTCGCAATTACACTTAACTTTTCCCAATAACTATTCGATATACTGGCAATATCACTTGACTATTCGCAAAATCAATTGATGAATTCGCAATATAAATTGCTATATTCGCAATTACATGTGGAAAAGGTGTAGTGCATTTTTTTCTATTTCTTCTACGGGTCGATTAAAAGATTGCAAATATACTCAGTGCGCACTGAATCTATCAATCGGAAACGCTATAAAGTTCATTTCACCAAACGAGATAGTGACCATAGATAAGGGATACAAAACTCTCTCGAACCTATATTATAGATAGGCAACTCAATACAAACATTTTGTTCCTGATTACAGCGCCCTCTCGCGTGTGTAGTCAGCAACTTGAGAGCGCGGGAAACGCTTCTTTTTAAATTTAATTTTTTTTTTTCTTTAGGATCTGTTTATCATCTTTTATTGCCACTAGCACTGAACAATTTAATAAGTATGTTTCTAGTGGAAATAAAATTATGATAAACAGTCTCTTGATCACATACCGAAGAGTTACATACTAATTAATCCATGTATTGAATACAAAAATAACAATTTTGAATTACTTTATTAACTACACTATGATATCAATCCATTCAATAATAGGTAGCTACAAGAATAAAATTTCTTGATTGTAAACGTTTTGCAGGCATAAAATGAACACCTAAAAAGAAAAAAGTTACAGTGGTAAAATTACAGGAGGTAATATCCCGATTTCGGTATAATGTAGGGATTGAAACATACCTGTTCATCATTTTTGGGAATTCGATGAATTTCCACTCTGTTCCCTCGGCTTTCACACATTGCCACACAACAAGATAAAAAAATTTTGCTTTGAACGTAAAAAATTTTCAATCTCTGATTCAAATTATTGAATAAAAATGGAATATGTCAAAATTTGTCAAAATATAATGAAAAAGTAAAAGTGAAGCGACGCTGCCACATGTCAAAAGTATGAGATATTTGTTTTGAAAAAGAAATGTAATTTCAAATCGTACTACTAGCAATTATATGTTAGCGAGGAAAACGACTTTTTTTCCTATTGTTGGAAGCTTTTTAAAACAAATAAAGAATAATCTGGACTTTTTATGTATAAATCTGACAATAGTATTGGACGACAGCGCCTCTGCCGTCTGTAGTCGCCAGCTTTTAGCGGAACAAATTGCGCCATAAGAGTTGCACATGCATGATAGTGACAGTAAACAAACTTTGACAGGTAAGTCGAATTTTATTGGCTAAAAAAGGATTATACTCCACCCAAGGCAGGACCGTCCTAGATTGTTTTGTATTTCTTTTCGCTGAATATATTTCCGAACGAATTCTTCAGCGGAATTTGTTGAACTTGATATTGTTTTAATCTAAATTGCTCACTAATTAACAATAATTCACCAAACACTATTTAAATAATTGTAAAATACTAGGAAATACAATATTAAACTTATTGACTCATATGACAACCTGACAATAATAAATGTCATTAGTTGTAATTCATATTTTTGCAGTCCTTCTCTGAATTTTTAAGCTCCCCTGTTTGTTTACCTCTACTATCTCGTTTGGTGGAATGAACTTTAGAGTAAACTTGTGAAAAAACAATACAAATCAAATCACAACTGTTGACGGTGGAGTTGCAACAAATAAATATTTTCACATTTTAAGGGTAGGTCCTGCGTGTCCAAGTGAAATGTAGGTAGAGCAATCTTGCCCAAACAATAGGGATTCCGTAATAAAACAATAAAAAATGAGTATGTAATTATGATCATTAATGACATAACGTAATGACGTTATGGTTTGTGTTTGTGTCAAATGTTTGTGTGCCTCTTGCCGGCCATATTTTGTCACGTGTTTTGGATAGTCTAATAGGAAATTCCTAACCTAATTATATTTGTGTGTTCAAGAAGCGATATACGTTAGGTCACCAGAATTTAGAGCCACTAGAAAGACTGGTACTTCTAAATAGATATTAAAAATACTATAAATCAGTCTTTTCTGTATAACGGATTTTTTGTCAAATATTACAATCCCTGTCATTACCGACGGTGTAGCTGGTGAGCTCGTTTTACAATAGGAAAAATCGTGTGTCCCATGTTTTAATGCTTACGACTGTAAAGTCTGTTTTTTTTTTAAGATAAAAGTCAAAATGACATTATGTTGGCAATACAATGTAAAATTGTCAATGCTTTAATTTTTTTTTGTGTAAAAAAGTCTTGTGTTGCCAACATAGTTACTAAATTTTTGACTTGGGAAATTATCTTTAATAGTTATTTATACGTCAAGTGAGTTGAATAAATGTTTATTCATGAGAAGAAAGTTTAACCCACGAGCCCTAGCGAGTGGCTTAATTTTCTTCGAATGAATAAACATTTTAATTCACCTGATGTATACAAAATTTTATCCCATTTTGTAGAAATTTAGAAAATAAAGTACAAGGAAAAATACCGAGAGTGAGTTAAAAATATTCCAAATCACTGAGGGGTCAGAGTTTTAGTTGGACAGAGTGACTTAAAATGCCGAGAGTGAGTTAAAATGTTTTTATCTACAAGCGTTTGGTTATGACGTTTTTACATAACCATTTTTCTAGTATTTGAGTTATGTCATGAGACTCATAACACAACTAGTGGTGCTATAGACTAGGTTATGAATTCATAACACAACTAGTGGTGTTATGGACGAGGTTATGAGTCTATTACACAACTATTTTTGGTGATTTGACAAATGTCAAAGGTAAACCTGTAAAGGTAAAATGAAGGTAGACAACTATTAGTCTAAGAGCCAGTGAACTTTTCGCGTAAAAAGTTGCCGATGGACAATTTCTTGCTTAAACGATGCAGTTTTATCCCCCGTGATCTAAAACCACAGTCTGGCAGCATGTAGTGGGGAAGTTTGGCGTAGGCATAATTAATTAGTCCATAAAAAATCACAAAATTCGAAATACTTGCCGATGGTTAATTTTTGCGGCATATCATCCAAAAAATTGCCATTAGCAAGGCTGTAATAATGCCAGACGGTTTTCACGGGTTTAAAGCCTTGCCAGACGCTCCCAAAGTGCAAAAAAAAATAATAAAAAATTCGAAATAATTGCCGAAGCCTGTTTTTTTTTTTCACATTTAAGAGAAAAAATTGCTAATCGAACAAACCTAGTGCCAGGTGGTTTTATCGAGGATTAATTTTTGCCAGACGACGCCAAAGTTCGTTATTTTACGCGTCTGTGAACCCACACATACATACGCCACGTCGGGTAGGGATAATATGCCGTGGTCACACGTCGGTGATTCCGTACGAGAGCGAATGAGAGGGAGAGACAAGGAGTGAGTGGGACAGAAGCATTTGTATAATATATCAATGAACTAAATACTACACGTAACTGGAATGGATCCGACCATTGTCGGATTTTTTTTTTTTTTTTTTTTTTTTTTACGGATATGCGCACTCGCAAGGAAACGTCCTATCACGCTCGAGAAGCGGCAAGTGCGCGGAAATGTCGGTGTATGTTGGTCTTGAAACGGTTCAGGTTGTAACCTGCAGGGAAAACCGTCGCAGGGAGTTTATTCCACAGCGATGCTGTTCTCCAGAGATATTAATTCTGATATAATGAGGTTCTTGGTGCCTCTAGTTTGACAGTAAATTCATGGTTACCGTCTGTTTGACGGGTTCGCCTGGTAGGTGCTACTCTCGGTGGAATCATACGTGCCAACTCTTCAGAGCATTTTCCGTGATAGTACCTGTAGAAGAGAGATAAATCGCCCACAGATCTGCGATGTTCGAGACCATCCAAGTTACGAGTAAGTGCGGGGTCATTGATCAGCTTGAAAGCTCGTTTTTGCACGGTGTTCAAAAGCATTAAGGTATGTTTGGGTGCTGCACTCCATATATGTGAGCAGTACTCCATAGTTGGTCGAATCTGGGCTTTGTAGAGTGTCAGCAATTGGCTTGGTGTGTACAGATGTCTTGTACGAAATAGCACCCCCAGCTTTTGGGACGCCCTTTTAGCAATATCTGCCACGTGACTGTGCCAAGACATGTTGGTCTCTGCAGTAACCCCCAAGATGTTTAACTGACTCTGTAATGTGACAGCACTCCCAGATAGCATGATGTTTGGCTCACCGGTGCTGGTCTTTTTTGAAAACAGAGCTGCTTGGGTTTTCTGCGCGTTGAACTTTACAAGGTTTTTGTTACCCCAGTCCTCTATTATCTCCAGGTCGTTATTTATCTGCGATATTTGAGTTAGTCTAAGATGATGGAATTCACGTGCAGAAAGACCTGTGGGTGGTGTGAGTGAGGAGACTACATTGCCATCGTCTGCAAAGCAATAAAGTGGATTTACTGTTTTATCTATGAGGTCATTTATGTAAATCAGAAAAAGAGTTGGCGAAAGGATTGCTCCCTGTGGCACACCAGCATTTATTTGGTAAGAGTTGGAGTTCTGGCCATCCAGTGCAACATAAATGGATCTGTCCTTTAGGTAACTTTCAAACCAAGTGCAAAGTTTCGGCGATAATCCCATTGCTTTGAGCTTGTTGAGCAGATTTTCATGCCAAACTTTGTCGAATGCTTTAGATATATCTAAGGCAATTGTTCTTGTTTCACCCCGCATCTCAATCGCTTTTTGCCATAAGTGAGTGACGTATGTAAGTAAATCGCCAGATGACCTATATTTTCGAAATCCGTATTGCTTATCGTTGATAATTTTGTACTTTTCCAAGTACTTGGTTAGGTGATTGTTCACAACTCTCTCCATTACTTTTGATATCACCGGAAGTAGAGCAATTGGTCTATAGTATTCATGGCATTTATCGCTCTGTGTGTCCAAAGATAGCTATACACGATGATTTACGTAGCCCGTGCATTAGATTGCAGGTGGATTAGATGCTATCTCTACTAATCCACCTGCAATCTGGATCCGTATTCTCGTAACCAGGGAACAGCGTTCTCAAAAGAACGATTGCTCTGTCTTAGTCGCCCATATTGTTATTTCTATAATACTGACAAAGAGAGCAATCATTCTCTCGAGAACGCTGTTCCCCTGTAACGAGAATACGGGCCCTGGAAAACTTCTAATGCACAGGCTACGTAAATCACGGTGTATAGTGACGGCTACCTTTCTCTTTCTAGTTCATTGCTGTTAGGTTGGGTATATTCCTAACCCCAAATATAATATTTTTTAGACAAAGAAAAAAAAAAAAACAAAGAAAATAAAATTTAGAGATAGGTATCCGTCACATTCTCCATCTCAATTTGCCTTAATTTTTTTAATCGGCGCGATCATTCCACGTACTTACGTGTAGTTTATAGTTCATTGTAATATAATTATATTCCCTTTTTTTCCTGTTAATTTTTTAATGAAATAAAATAAAATATAAATTATCGATTTGTAATTTTATTGAAATCTCAAAAAAAGGAAAAGCTAGCTTTTATGTATGATTTTTTGTAAAAATAATTCAATTTTTGCAATTTATACATATACGACCCACAACCCACCCATAGTATGTGAGCTTATTACGATTACGTATTACGTAACCCGCCATTTCAGTTACTTTATGAGTTGTATTATATCTTCTCCTTATATCACTAGTAATTTAATAGGCTCATTAGGTAACTTATTTTTTATTTATGAATATTAAAAGTAAAACTGATTCCTGATGCTGATGACAGCATTTGCTGACAGCTGATTGCAGCGCTGTTTAAAGTCCTTGTTAAGAAAATATTTTTCTTCCAGCTTTGAGCTTTAAGGTCACCGAATAATCTGTTGTGAAAAATCAAAACCATTTTGGATACATAAAACAAAAACCTAGGCCGTAGATAAAATGTTGTATATAACACGTAGGGTAACGCTCAATATAGCATATGGTTATCACGATTCTGTCTACAACCTCGTCGTAACAATATTTCCGTTTGATTCGCAATTTTTTTCTCATAAATTTAAAAAAAAAGGTTTCGGCAAGTATTTGGAAAATTTTATATTTTTTTTTGCAATTTGCGGGCGTCTGGCAAGGCTTTAAACCCGTGAAAATCGTCTGGCATTATTATAGCCTTGTTAATGGAACATTTTTGAATAATATACCGCAAAAATTTACCATCGGCTAGTATTTCGAATTTCGTGAATTTTTTAATGACTTATCAATTATGCCTACTCCAAACTTCCCCACTACATGCTGCCAGACTATGGTTTTCGATGTCGGGGGATAATATTACATCGTTTAAGCAAGAAATTGTCCATCGGCAACTTTTTACGAAAAAAAATTCACTGGCTCTTAGACTATATTAATGAACGAAAATAATTGGAAAAATATTCTTATTTTTCGCTTTGTAGATAAAAAGTTGTACATCACACGTGCGTTTAAACATGACTACAAAACTCGTGCGATTAGAAAGACTCGGTCTACGACCTCGTCGTTCTAATCCTTCACACTCGTTATTGTAATCATGCTCATAAACGCACTTGTAATGTAATAGTAGATTATATAATAAGTGTGGTAACTAGGTTATTACCGCACGCGAGAGAAATTTGCAAACCGAGCCGGTGAGGCGAGGTTTGCAATCTCTAAGGGCGGTAATAACCTAATTACCATACGTATTATATACAGTATTTTATCTACAAGCGTGCGGTAACAAAATATCCGGAAGAAATTTAAAAAATTATAAAAAAAAATGCGTTTGTGACCTTTGACAGCGGACAAGTAGAATTTAGGTGATAGGTAGGTAATTTATCTCTGGTAGATAATCACAGGTACGGACTTATGTAGGTAGAGCGTGCGGTAATAATATTACCGCACGCCGTGCGGTAATGTGGTACTTACCGCACGCAAAATCGTGTAATATACCTTAGTTACCGCACGCTTGTAGATAAATATTTATTAAATCACTGAGGTAATAAACGTCTACTTACCTTTATTGTTATGCGTTCAATAATGTAATTTTTAAACGTCAAAATGGGATAAAAAAAAAACAGACTCTACATGTCATATTATTGGATAAGGATTTTAAAATGCTGCCACGTGTTTCATTGTTGTTCGTTGTGACCTTTTACATCTGTCTTTTACCAAATTTTTTACATTAGTAGACTCCTGTACACCTGTCGAAGTAAGTTAAATAATTTCTCAAAATCTTTCAACAAATTCAAAACTGTATTTCAATAATTTTCTAATTTCATATTTTATTGAAAGTTGTTGTCTTACTTTTCAGGTAGCACTGCAGATAGACCCTGAGATAGGGCCTGTTTAGTGGAGTCATTTTTTTTTGTCTGGCATTTTGAGGGATGAATGTGGCTAGTTAGCTGATGAGAATATAAGTGGTTTTAATGCCTGCCTCCTGTTCGAAATGTCCACAGAATGTTTCGCCGGAAAACTCGATTTCGAACTGTGGATTACCGTCTGGCGATTTTTCAGCGTTATTTTCACAATAAAACCTTTCGTTCTCTCGATTGCCAGACAAAAAGTATACGCGGAAGGTTCTTTTCTTTTCTCTTGGAAGTTAACACCCATCCCCATTTTTTCAGCTATGAAAAGCATTTAATATTTTTCATGGGTGAATTATTTATCAATATCAATATTTTACTTAAAAGGCAGAAAATTTGAGATCATTAAAAAAAAATCTTCATGTAAATCAATTTTTTTCTTCTGCAAATTTTCGAACGGGAGGCCGGCATTAAAATCACCCATATTCTCATCAGCTTAGTAGCCACACTCAGCCCTTAAAATGCCAGACAAAAAAAAATCACTCCACTAAACAGCCCCTATTTCACAGTCTAAGATGGCCTAGGCCGAAAGCGCTCTGCACTGAATTAATAATAAAACTTTTTGCACAAAATACAAAACTCAACTTTCTCCTCCACATAAATTGTTATGTCATATTTCCTCAAAAAAAATCTGTTTTAAATGTCCCCATCATTAGGTACACCTCGAGCTAATATTGAAAAACCAACTCTCATTTGCTGGGCTAGGCGAGTAATGTGGTTCAATCGGAGTCTGTCTAGCCGCAGATAAGAGCGAGCTGTTGACCTATTATAGGTTTTTGGGAATATTCCAATTCTCGTATCTACACATACTTACTTGATTTGAGATATAAATTTGAGTTTTGGCACGACTGGGGGTGAATTAATATGGAAGTTTTGCAGAAAGTTTTTGACCAGTAAAACATGGTGAAGCCGAAGTTGTAGCTTTAAATTCGACCAAACACAGAGTTTTATCCAAGAGGTATTATCTACATACCAAATTTGGAAAAAAAAGCCCTTTTTCGAGCTATTTTGAACTTATTTTCATGGAAACATAGAACCTAATAAACCTACGTTTCATGAAAGCAACTTATTGTGAAATATTTGTTTCCTTTTTCGATTCATGATACAGTTTAGCGATTATTCTCTTCTAATTCAGGTTCTACTAGTTAAAGATGAAAAAAAATGTTCAGTTTAGAAAAATTCATGGTTACGATGCAGTTTTGAGAACACACCATTACCAAAGGGATCTCATTTGACTAGGACTAACTATTAAATTGAACATATCTGTATTATCTTTATTCCAGTGAATATTTCAATCAAAGCTATTTAATGTTATTAATTCGGCACATTATGGCTTATTGATTAAATATTCCGAAAGATCATTTAATTTTTGAAAGCCTATTTTTTATGGTGGTAACAAAACAAAAAATAATAGGTTTGAATATAGAATTTATTTGGCAGCATAACTAAGATTGAAAAAAAAAGTAACAATCGCCATTATGGATGTTACTTTCCTATTGGGTAATCTATAGGGATCTTTGCGAATTTCTTACTCAACATTTCAATAAAGTACATCACTCGTTCTTGTAGTAGTTACAATAACGCCCTCACAGTTTTTGTTTTTATCTGCGAAGAGACGTAGAATAGAAAAGTGTACTATATTATTCAAAAGATGTAGAAGAGAGAGAAAGGTTGTTTTTAAATTTACAGTGAGGATTTCTTGCCTAATGGAAGCCGCACATAACGAATAGGTGAACTCAAGGATCAATAATTGAACTTAATTTCAACTAGAATTAAAATAAGTAGTTTAATTTGTTTACCTACGAGCGTGCGGTAAAGTGCATTTTACCGCACGTATTTGCAAATGGAAAGTATCACTTTACCGCACACAATGCGGTAAAGTGCACTTTACCGCATAGTGTGCGGTAAAGTTAACTTTACAGCATAGTATGCGGTAAAGTAGAATACAAAGTGTGCGGTAAAGTGCACTTTACCGCATAATGTGCGGTAAAGTAGAATTTGATATTTATAATCAAAAATCCTCTCTTTTTCAGAAAATGGATTTTTGTTCATTTCTAAATCTTATCTAATTTCATAAATTAATCTGATTCGTGAATTAATTTTATCAATGCCTTTTCTTGTAGATGTAGATGCTCATAGGTAAAATTTTGTACCTAACACATGCGGAAAGTGCCTTTACCGCCCTTGCGGTAAAGTATCACTTTCCGCATTTTTTAGGTAAATAACTATTTAGAAATAATAGCCTGATGAATGATGGTGTTTGTTTCTACAATGACTGGTAGATATTCATTATATTCATTTATAAACGAGACCATTCAAAGTTAAATTTTAATTTTAAACTTCGACATAAAATGCAAAATGCATATTGCAGTTTGAATACAAAATAACTTAATTGACACTTTGATGAATTTCACAATTATACCCAGTTTTATGGATTGCTTTATGAGAAATGCCTAATCAACAATATTATTTATATTAATGTTTGATGAAAATCTGGGAATCCAATCAAATCGAAATAAATCTATCAAATGTAGGCTTTTAGTTAAATATTGGCTTCAAAGCGTAAAAATTTATATTTATAAGTACATGTTCTAATGAATTGCGAAGTAACCACTTTGTTATTCCTATCTCGGCTAAATAATTAAAAAAGGGATCGCAGGCATCCATGAAAAAAATGATGTTCACTTTTTCGGTAATTAAAAACATGAATAATTTCAGGGTTTGAGTCTTGGATAAATGGAATTAAACCTGATTAATAGGTGAATTCTTGTCATTGATGATATTCCAGCTTCACAGATTTTAGCATTAGTGATTTAGGTATGGTGTCAAATGTGTTACAAATGATTTGAAATTTGTTACTTTAAGACAAGATAAGCTAGGGCCGTGGAATTCAAAAAAAAAAATAAGATAACGGGTAGTCCCTTTATGTGCAAATGAAACCACTCAAAATCCAACAAACAATAATTTTATTTCGTTTACAATGTTCTGTATGTAACATAGAGTAACAGTAAATGTCACTGTAAAATTTTAGTCTTGACAGCTTGGTTTTTCCGCTAAATCTCATACCATATACCTTTCCAATCCAGAGCTCTTCAGGAGGTGTTGGGGTTTCACTTTCGTGAACTGGAGCTCTTCGTGTTGTTTCCTGTATCCAGGAAGAGGATAGATTGCTGGGGTGACGTCACTCCAGCTGATCCAGACTCCAAACAGTGATCTTTATGTCCAGTAGGTACCCAGAAAAGAATAAGGCAGTATCAGGTGGTTCACCAATATTTGGAATATTAAATCCCTGAATTCTGTCAACAAATGAGCGTCTTGCAAAGAAAATTTAAATTGACATTTAATATAAAACTTGTTGTATGTACAGACACTTCCTTCCAACAGAATCAGGTTTGAACAGCTATTGCAAGTTAAAAAAAATAAATATATATTTTAATACAAAAAAAAAATACAAGCAAATAATTGAAAATAATGGTTAGATGATAGTAAATTTAAAATGCTCCCTACAGATTGTGCAGAGTGCTGCTTTCCTGACAGTAGCTCTGGCAGGCAAAAATATGGACAAAATAAGGTAGGTAAATCAATAAGAAATTAAATCTTTGGATTCTCCTCTAAATAGACAAAATTTTCCTTTCAAATTAAGGTAGCTACCAAGATACAAGATAAACCTGGGGTTGAAATTAATCAAATCCAGAATATGTCAAAATTTTTGAGATGTTTTAATTAAAACTTTTTAACTGAATTTTTTGACCCGTCTGGATTTCTATTAAAAAATTACACCCTTTAGTCGAGATAATAATTGAGGGAGTCAAACAGAGAATGGCTATTCAGGCCTCTGCCTGGATTCAATAAACAGTTGATAGGGATGGACACACAAATTTGGTTATTCACCGACTCTACTTAGAGCAAATGGTCCAATATTCCCACACTAACAATTAATTTTGAGAACCAGAGCAGCACTACCTTTTTGAAATCCAAAAATCTGAGTTGACTTACCTCAAAAAAAAAAAACGTAGCACAACCAATCAGCACTCACACAAAATGGAAGCCAACAATTAGATAAAAAAAATTAAAATATAATATTTATATTTCAAGGATAGATAAGATAATATAAATTTTCTAGTAAAAATCACTCAAGTTTTTTTTTTGGCATTAAAAGTCATTGTTAATTCACTTCTTATCATTCAGAATCATTGTTAAAAGTCAGAAAAACATTAAAAATCACTTAAAGTACTTACATTTAAATAATTGTCACTCGATTAAATACTTAATTAAATAGGGGAACCCGGGCTAGAACGGGGTATTTAGTGTTTGAAATTTTTTTTTGAGAAAATTTACCGACAGATCCTCAAACTTTTTCTTGGAAACTTTATTTGATGTTATTTCTAATGATTATTACAAAAATATTTCATTATTTCCTTTTCTGTATTTTGCTATTCACTTTTATGGCAAAATCTGCACAATTCCCCGTTGTGCCCCACCTATGGGGTACATTGGGGTACATGTGAGACAGAATAGAATAGTCGTTTAATACTTAGTCAACAGTCTTTATTGATCTCTAACTCTATCTCCTAACTGATGTATTGACTCCGAAGACCATTGTTATTCCGTTTTTCTTACGTTTATTCGAATCATCTAGAAAAAATAATTTATTCAGGATGATAATGGTTAAATGTCGTCTAATACGAAGTAAGTTCTATAGCTACCATCTACAATGTATTTAAAACAGTTTACATCATTAAACAACATCTACAATGAAGTTTAGCAGTTCAACATATACGTGAGGCGGCACATGGTTTACCCCGTTCTGCCTCTCCCCATTCTGCCCCAAGAGCATTCGTCGCCATTGTGACTACATAAACAATTGAAGGGTTTTAACTAATAATTTAATTTTATGGGGAAAAGGTACCCTAAGAGAAGGGTTTTCTACCTATACTACACAAAATGATCGGCTAGTAAAATTACACATTCACCGTTATTCGCAAATTCGACAATTCTTACAGTGGATCTTCTTATAGTGATGCATTTGGCGCAACAGCTCACGAAGGACTACCAACAAGGTTAAATTTGTTGTCAACGTATTCCTAGGGTATAGTGCTGTGAATATATATCGATATCGCAGCGTTGCACTAACCCGCGAAAATTTGAAACGTGGTACCCCGTTCTACCCTGGTACCCCGTTCTATACCCGGTTCCCCTTCTCAAAAATTCTCTAGAGCCCGCACATAAGTTGAACGAATTTCAAATGTTATTTCTTTCACAATTTTCCGTACTTTTCCTAAGTTAAATTAAACCCGAGGCCATACGCCATAAAAGAAACTTTTCGCGAAACCGGACAGACTTTAACTCAAACTGAACTGGACTGCTAACAACTGGCAACTCAACTGACAACTGGTTTCCACTTCTAAAACCGCGGTATTTATATTTAATCGATCCCCTCGCAAAGGATTATTAATTATCCCCCAAAATCGTCAATAGGCGGTCGTTTGACCATCAATCAGACAATCCCATTGGCCGACCTAGATATTATCAAAAATAATGATGCAATTTCCTTGAAATTTTTATCATTTTTAGTTTAAAAAATCGAATAATTATGTCGCAATATCCTGATTTATCGGGGTCAAATACATTGGTTCAAGAATACCATAAATCATTCGATTTAATTATTATGGCCTCGTTAAAAAAGTTCCTTGATCGGATGTTAGGATGACATCACGCTGGGGAAATAATATAATTTCGAATGTATTTGGGGTCACATTAATTTGTTCCATTTTTAATTTATAGATACTGATTTGGAAATACCGGAAATTCAGTTTTTGATTATTTGATATTATTTAATTTTTACAGTAAAGACATTGTGATTTATGGGTCTATTTTCTCGGAATTACAGTATGATTTCCATGTAAGCGAGTTGATGAAGGTATGATACCTACCTGTTGCTGGAATTATGAAAGTAATATAGGCCTATGATGTATAATTTCCTATTACTTTAACGGCAATGTTAAGTAATCGTTAACTTAAATGTCACTGTTTATTCCATTCGTCAAACTAGGGACATGTATAGGCGGTTAGTCATTGCACAGCTGTTAAAATTATAGGAAGAGGAGAGTATACATAACAGGATTGAATATATATGTGCTTGCTTTTCTTTCGGAGTATTTTTTAGCGTTATTTAGTTAGCCGGTGAAGCGACTTAATGGTGACAGCGATCAGTGTAAAGTCCGAGCCACCATGAAAATAAATGCAAAATTCGAGGGAAAAAAAAATGATTACGACAAAAATACCCAAGTCTCCTATACTAAGCCACAAAAAAGGCATAGTCTCTTGAATAGTAAACTGGGAAAATCACGAAAATACACATTAGAAATCGACGAACATTGCCATAGCATCTCGAGCAGTATCCAGGTTGCAACAAGAAAACATTCGCACCAGACAGAAAAAAAAAAACTTCAAAAATACCGGATCACATACGAAAAATCTATTAAAATTGAGAAGAGATATGGATCACGAAAATCAGGATCTTGAGGACCTCAGCAAAGAAATCAACAGAAACATCTGAAAAAAACAGTTCTCTACGGACAGTGATCGAAGCATCATCTCACCTGTCTGCCCCTGTTCTCTGCGCCAGGGAAAACGAAGGGCTCTCCCCCCATTTTTCTCAACAGAAGTTTGGTGACTTGCTTACCCTGCACTTGGAACGCGTATTAGGATAACAATACTTTGCGAGGGTTCCCTAGCTATCGGGATCGCTTTAGGCGGCTAATTGACGAGCCCCCAGCGTATTGTTGGTGTGAGATGCCTTCGGGAACGAAGCAAGAAGAGAGAGAGCCAACGATTTAATCCTTCGGGCGCGAAATCACGTTTCTGGAAAACCCAGTTCGTCGAAAGGGAAACCTGCATCAATCCTTGAATTGGAGGGTGGTGTCCTAGGGAAGTACCTTTCATTAAAGCTAAAAATACCCGACAAAAGTCTTTCAGGATAATTGCCTGGAAGAAAAGAACATCGACAATAGCTGGTTCTCAATTGAGCCTCGCGTTTTAATTCGGCACGATTGTGCACCATTTAGAGAATATAGGTACCAGAAAAGTACGAAAGTTTTCAAACTATCAATCGGAAGACCAGAAGTCACCAAAATAAGAAACAAAGATGTTATGAGCACCCGAGATGAAATAGTGGCTTGTTCTAGTTATTTACAGAAATCTGTAAAGTTTTAAAGTACAAGATAATCAATACCAGAGAGAATAACATTACAAAATATATGAACAGGAAGATGTTCCCGTAATAGATACTCGAGGGCAGGAAGCAGCATTATTCAAATTAAAAATAGAAAAAGCGCTTGTGAATATCTGATTACTGATAAAATGTTTTAAATGGGAAACGAGGTGCTGTTGGAAGCTGCGAAGACTTTGCTGAACAAACGTATAGCGGAAGAAAAGATTCCAAACAAGCGGCAAAATGCAGAAGTCATCCTCATGTGCAAGATAGAAGACAAACGCAACATAGAAAACTATCGTTCTATCAGCTTGCTATCATATTTGTATAAACAAAAACTGCATCGAATCGCTTGGACTTGTTCCAACCATTTATACAGGCAAGATTCCGTAGAGGCTATGGTACCTATAATGCACCTACCACTACCACAGCCACTACACTTTGCCCACATGCTTTGACATTGTCGAAATCTTGGCTATTCTAAAATAATGAGATAACGTGAGAATAGGCTTCCATATGCAGCCTTACAAAAAACATGTATGATAATGCATCTATCCAAGTGAAAAAGGGTTTGGATCTAAAAACAGAAGCAAACGAGGAGACAAGGTGGATACAATTTCAACACAAAAACGTTTCATTCACAACTTGCGATGTATTTCAATTTGTTCAATTTCTAACGGGGTAACTTTCAAGCCCGGTTTAGCCAGCTAATGAGCTTATAGTGTATATTGCACAATTCTTAATTCTTAATTCCTTATTCCTAGTAGCCAATGCTTAATGCACAACAGAATGTTCATACAGGGCGTAATTATTCATGCATAAAGAAAGTGACACGTGGCTTTTTTGGTGTTTCTGTATTGTGAAGATCCCAAAAAGAGGGCCATAAATTACAGGGATTTAAAAGCAAAAAAGGGGAATTTTCGGACAAATAGTTATGACAATTATTATTTACTTTACTAACAGACTAGAAATAATGGAAGCAGGTTAACAGTTGTTTTATCAGGAGAAAGTATTCAAAATATTATCGATAATCTTTATTTCAAATTGGAAGATTAAAATAAGTAAAATAAATTAGACAACTTTCAAAGTCCACGAGCGATAACAGACATATTTGAATTCAATCAAATACCTTTATCTTAAATTAAATCCCAATAATCACAGTTATAATTGAAAAGTGATAAAGTAAATAAAATACTCTCAATTGGAATTCTCTAAGTTCAAATTAAAATAATATTAAACGTAGTTATCTGTTTTGCTGCTTGAGCCAGTGATAAATGTTAAAATCCAATCTAACAATCAATATATGGACTTCCCTCTTGGTCATCAGTTATCTTCACCGAAGGTAGTTCGAATGAAATAATCACACAATCGGAAGAGTCACGAGATTCCTATAAAATCATAAAACTAAACATCAAACGACATTAATTACAAGTAGTATTTTCAATTGTTTGGGTAGGATCGGAAAAAAAAATCGCAGAAGTCTGGTTTTTAAAAAAGTCGACGTTTCGCAAAATTTATTTGCATCTTCAGGACACTGTAATGATAAAAAATAAAAGGGTTCTTCACAAACTTAGATGATGAACTACAAAAATACAAAAGACAAACAAAAACAAAGCTATCCTCTGATTTCGCACTACATTACTTGAATAAATATTTCATAAAAACAGAAAGAAAATAGCAGAATTACATAAAACCTTCAAATAAATTATACATATATAAATATATATATTGTAAGTGGGGAGAGTAGCATCATAAAACATAGAAAAAATACTTATAGTTAACAAAAGGTAGAGAAATTGACTTGATTACTTACATTTAAATTAGACTTTCCTTGTCATTACAGTGTCCTGAAGATGCAAATAAATTTTGCGAAACGTCGACTTTTTTAAAAACCAGACTTCTGCGTTTTTTTTTTCCGATCCTACCCAAGCAATTGAAAATACTACATTGAGAACCTACTCGGATCGACAAAACCACATTATTGTATTAATTACAAGGCCTACTTGTTTAATTGTGAACACGCGCTGTCGGCGTTTTTGAATAGAACACGCAGGTGCAGGGGTCATTCGGAGATAACGATTCCTAGAAAAAGAGGCGATGAACTTAAACTCACGCGGAGATTTATGGTGGGATTGAATACTATTTAAACAGATTACAATGAGAGGAAGAGGCAATTAAAAATTACACTCAAATTTAGAACTAGAAACAGCAGTTGATTCATAATACGATAGTAGAGAACAGTAGAAATTGGCAATGTTTTGAGTCTCCTCCAAATTTTCTATATTGAGTTGAGAAGTAAGCAGTAAATTCAAATCTTTTACGCAATTTTGTGCGTGCTAAGCAATTAAAACAAAAATATTTTGATAGAGCTAGTGTAGTGGAGTAAATGACAATTAAGATAATATTTTAAGACAGAAGGCTTTCATTTGAATCTAATTGTAATGACTATGAATGTGAAATGTCTATGGAACATTATTGCAAAAATTTAATTGACTTCGAGTGAAATGACTTTTGCATATTTTGGCCAAGAGTTTAAATAGGAAATTATAATGCACTTAACGATTGCCCATTAGTGGAATGAATTCACTGGAGATTTTTAATTGAATTTGACTATTGAAGATTAATGGCTATTTGCACGGCTATCACTTAAGAGATATTTAATCTAAGTGGAGAATGTGACTTTTCTTTCTACAAGAATCACATTCAAAGCTCCACTTGAATTAAATATCCCTGTTATAGCGGTGCAAATATCCGTAAGGGCTCTAGTAGCTAATTAAAAGAATTGAAATAAATTGTGTAATGTTGACCTGGAATTGGAAAAATAATATTGTTCTGGTGAAGTATATGATCCTTAGTGAAAGTTTGAATCATTGAAAGTAGGGGAAAGTTTTAATTAGAATGTTTTGTACTTGAAGTAAGTTGGTTGTCTAAATTGCTGAATTTTTCATTAAGAGTTTAATCAACTAGAATTATCGAAAGCATTTAATTAGCATAATGTTTGTAATAATTAATCTGATCAGGCTCATGATTATATATAACTGTTTTGAATAAGTTTGTCAGTAAATGACTTCAGGGGTTTTAAAATTTATAATTAAGGATAGGTAATGGTAGTTTTATTTAAAATATATATCGAATCCATTAAGTATTGTGTAGAGCAGTGAATGATTCGGTTATGAGATATTGACAGCATCGAAGTAGGGCTTTAAAAAAAGAATAATTGAAGTACCGATAAATAGAGGAAGAACCTTGTATGATGTTGAATATTGAAAGGTGTTGTAGTTAATTGAATTAGCAAACATAGAGGTGGCTGTAAGACTTTGGGAAAATATTAGTTATATAACTTTGTACTGGCAAATTGGGTTTTGATTATTCAAGTAAAATAAAGTACATATAAGTGTGCATACCTTACTGCAGTTGTTTCTCTCATTTGCGAAAAGACCCCCTCCACCATTTTATTAGTAGCTGCCTATAAGAAAATAAACAGCATCAATAAAACCGCTCGCCAGTTACCATCTAACTAATTGAAAGAGTAATGGGGCGGATGGCTACATGATATTATCAATATTGAAATATCAATTTTAATTCAAGATAGATATTGCTTCACCTATTTATATACGATGAAGGTAAACAACAAGAATTGAAGGCAATGAAACTGAAAAATTTGGCCACTTGTGATAGACGCATGCGCACAGGCCAAATTTCACTGTGATTTAGTGCTTAATTCTTGAAAAGTTAAACGTTGGTCAACTTTGTGAACGATGCACTAAATTACGAATTACGCACTAAAAGTTTGCTAAACGGCTACATATAAAACTGAAGTTTAAAAATTAAGCATTAAAAATTAACAATTATGCATTAGGCACTATTAGCTGGCTAAACCCAACCGGCCTTTAGGCGCTTTATTATGATTCGTTTTTGGTCGAATAATCAATAATATGTGACTATATATCTATTGAAAAATTGTTCATGTCTATGCCTGTATAGAGATCGTTTTCAGCGTTGTGATTTTAGTGGATGCCGCTGTAATTCATTTGCTTAGTCTACTATTTTATTGTGGTTCTCGAGATGTTCGTGTGTATTTTGCTAATTGGGTGTGTGTTTTGTAACTTTTTGCCTCTCAGTTAGCTAAGACTGAGCCATTATAATCTATCAAGTTTAGGATTATTGTAGCTCTCCTTTCTGTAATGAATTTTTCTTTTTCGAAAACCTGGAGCCTTAATTTTATTTGATGTTATTTTCCGTAGGTTCTTCTACTATTTTTTAAATTTTATTCAATCTTCTTAAAGCTCTGGTTTGCTCAATCTGTTTTCATGGTCCTTTCTTCAATAAATTTCTTCAATTTTTCAATATTCTTCATTGTCTACGGGGGATATTTTTATGTTGAATCAGTTCTATGGCTGTTTTTGTAATGTCTTTGTAATCTTAAAAAAAAAGTTTACTGTTTGCATTATCTAAGCGCTTATTGTATTGAAGGATAGTTCTATATGAATGCGCTCAATGGGTATAATAGTTGTCTGTGATCATTTTCTCACTATTTTTTCTTTCTTATTTTACTGCATTTATTTCTAGAATCACTCTCAATTATTTATTTATGAGCGCTTGTATCAATGTAATTTAACTTCCTATTTAAAATTATGTGTCGTCTGTTTTGTTTGTAAGGGGCTTGCGATTAGGCAAAATTGTTTCCAAAAATGTCCTTCATTCAATGATTTTCTAAGCCTTATTTACAATAAATTAAATGGATGCACCACGAAATATATTATCCGTTGGAAGCGCCAGGGCGTTTCCTCTTAGAGGCATCCGACAGGGAGATCAACTAATTTCCTCTAAGGCCATCGTATCTTAATCGTTATTTAGTTAATTATTTGAATTTATATATCGACTTTGACCTTTTACGGCTTTGGGTCCCTTTTGGTGTCTCTTGAGGGGAGAATGTGATGCTTACGAAAATCTAGTGGGCTGGAAATAGCATTGAAGTTTGGAGCCTTACACCTATTATGTTTTGAATGGAACAATCTTTTCTTGAGAATTGTCAATCCAAAGCTAGGGTGGATCTTACCTATTTGGTTTTCAATCCAGCAGAGGACTCCATATGTAGCTTTGTTCAATTTAATAAAAAATGGCTTCTTGGAGAAAAATAAACATACTTTTGCATTTATACAAAACTTCAAATAAAATTGTTATTTATTATAATATTGATAAATATCAAAAGAATTAATTCTGAAATTGACAAATATCAATAGAATTAATCCTAACTTCTTAACTTTTTAACATGTTGCACTCTGCAAATATTTCGCTTTCTGTATGCAATGGGAATTTAGGTTGAGGTTGGAAGGCGATACTGGGAAACTTCACAAAACAGTGCTCTTTTCAATCATGGGGTAATTCTTCGTGCAATTAGGGCCAATTGGGTGTTGTGCATTTTGCGCAGCTTTCGCCTTCAGTGAAAGCGTTGGGAGCTTTTTCAAAAACTTCTTACTTTTTTTTATTAATTTTTTTACTCTGGTTAACAACGAATCAACAACGGGCTATAGTAACTAGAAAAACAAAAAAATCGCCGAAAAACACCAGCATGACCATCCACGCCATGCTTGTTTTTTCGTGACAGAATGCAAAGAACGTAATGAAAATACAAACGTGAACGCCCTCTATTATTAGGAAAGAAAATTATGCAATGGCATCTTCTTTTTCAAATATTTCAAAATAGTTGCGGATGTTTCTGCAACATATTATTTTGAAAAAAAATTGATAAGACACAAAAGAAATATTATGGATGACTTAATAAAAATGGAATATTTTTTTATTAAAAGAATTTTTATTTTTGGGTAATGTGTTGTAGGCGATATACTGGCATTTATTGGGGTTCTGGATCTAGTTGTACTGCTCTATCAAAAATAAGGTGCCTCAGAATAGTATTTCTACTCCAAAAATGTCCCTATTATAATAAAATTTTAATCGAGAAATTTCATCCAAACGTTTATCCTTTGTTCAATAAATTAAAGTAGCTTTCAAGCATCTCCAAAATTCTAGTCAGTGGGTAATTTCTTGAGAGAGATGCATCTTTCAGAATGTGTTTTATTATTTCAAATTCAGCCATCATTACAACGAACATATTCATTTTGTATATAGATATATAGCTATTCAATTTTCTCAAGATTTCTTTACTTTAGAACTTTAATTAAGGTTTTATAACTATATTTTATTTTTATCAATATACGTGCTTTTTGTTGTGATTAATACTTCTTCTCCAGTATCTAAATGTCAGGAAAGGTGTAATCTATTAGTCATTCAAACATCTCAAGTTGAATCGAGGGCTCATGAAAAACGGGTTCTACTTTTGGCTTGGGATGTAAGCGGAAAGTCGCCTTCCTTAACTATAGAATATTGCAAGGTTTTTTGAGTTTTGACCGTGCAAACCAGATCTAGAGCTAAATTATAGCTTTAGAATTTGCTTGAGTTTATCCATTGGATTTTGTTGTCGGGATGTTTTGGAATTTTATTCAGAAATTCATACTTTTCAGCATGTAGGTATTTTTTTTCTTTGTTCAAAACTTCATCGTGGCATTATTTTTTGTTGAAATTCAAGACTTCTTGCTTAAATTGGTCTTGATAGAGGTAAGGTAATTTTTAAGAATTTTTTTTTGCTATTCGTAGTAGATGTTCATACAATCATCGTTGTAGGGCTTCTAGTTCAACTCAGGTTTGCCTCAGCTTTAACTCAGGGACCCGCTTAGGAGCCGGTTCAAAATTCAACGTATGGACCGATCTAAAGTTCAATGAGCCCCATATGATCGAATATACTGTCAGCATCAGGGGTCATTTTGAAAATACTCAAAACTCCAACTTCTTAAATCCTCTCATCTGATATAAGGTATATCAAAGAAAAAAATCCGATAATAGTGTAAAAGCTTACACGAAGAAGAGGGATACTTTACTAAAATATTATTGGAGTTTGAATACTATTGTTTGACATCTACTTTACTAAGTACCTAGTGTATTTTGAAGAGAAGTGTTAAGGAACGTATCTAGATAGATACCTACGTGTATGTTTCAATCACTACGTAGAGATATGTCCCCGATAATTGGAGAAGCTAACAGCCGGTCTTTTGAGAAGATATTCACGTTGCAATCGATTAATACTCGTTCAGATCTAGGCTTTACGTATAGAGATCCTTTCACTTTTGCTTCAAATATTCAAAATTTGTCTTCAAATTGTCCAGGCATAATTTTCTGATGCTATATGAGCTAATTATTTCTTCAAGGTCTAAGCCTTAGTATACTAGAAAATTAACTAATATAAATATTTTAAGTTTCACCTGAATACTCTATTCAAATTATTTCAAATCTAACAACCATAACTTTCTTTAAGCCTCATCGTTGAAATATAGGATGTATATTTCACGGTCTACGGTCAGGTGTAATATGCTCAAATTTACATATCAGTAACGCTATTGCAGCTTCAGCTGCGGTTATAGGTGCCTCTTCAGTATGGTCCCAAGCCGCAGCTACATCATACATACATTATTTTTGAAAATGGTAAATTTCAACGACAGCAAGTGCAATATTCTTTTGGTTGGGTATTTTGTTATTTATCTCTTTTAGTCAGACAATTGGTGTACTATACAGTTGAAGTAAATAATTGATTATATAAAAATAGGCAATACTAATAGGGAACTTGTACAATTTTTTTTATTTCAAAAATGTATTCTACTACACTTAAGACATAGTCACGCCAAATATCAAGCATTAAAAATCAGTCGTTAATGTTTTATAAATATTTGAAGTTACGCTCGAAACATCGCCATTTGAAACGACCAATTAGTGTGACGTCACTCGGCAACAAAATTCCGAGCAAAATTCCGTTGACAGTGACGAACACTTCGAACTTCGAGCAGGTAGATTTAGATTATGGTTATGTTGTTATGTATACCGTTTACGATAGATTTGACATTGGCGACACCAGTAGCACATGGTGTGGCAGCGGCGCGACCCGTTTATTACTGCTTTGTGACGTCAGGACCCATAGAAACACGTTTTTGATCGCGTCATGAATTTGGAATTATTTGGTATTTTTCAATTGAAGATTTTGGACACCAGAGATAAGATATCATATTTTTTTTCCTAATTGCATCATTTAATAGGATGATTGTTATTGTGTTTTAATATTTATTCCATATTTAATTTAATGTGCAAGTTCCCTATTATTACTATTATATAAAAAAGGATTTGAGGACACCACTCAAGTTATAGTAGCGTTGGTATAAAGAGAAAAAAAGACATTTTTATTTTTTTTTTAACAAGTCTTTATTTCTGAACTTTAAACAGTACATTGGCATACTGGTAACAAGTCCTAAACTAATTAATTGAATTTACAGTTGTAGGTTTCAGTAGGTACAATAACTAATAACAATAATATTCTTGCCCAAACATAAATAAGCCATTCAAATTATATAAGCTATACCCAACTAAATATTTGACTAAACAAATTTCCAAAAAGAAAATACAAGTAGGTATTCACCGTATATACATATATATAAAAAAAAAATATATAAACCAAAGAGGTCCGCAAACCATAAAATTGCGCCTGATCTCTCCATATAAAAAAAAAAAAAAACAAAAAGAACTAAACAATAAGCAAATTGAATTTAGGTACCCAATTAATTGGTTCTATACATTTTGTGACATTAAGAATAATTTTGAATAATATTTTTGAAATTTCCGTTGGTAAAGAATTGTAGGAGCTCAAAGCACGACGAATTATACTATTCTTCCCTACATCTGTCCTGGATCTTGGAATATACATTTGGTTACAGTTTCTAGTTAGATGGTTATGCAGGTCGCAGTTTTTCTTAAGCACTATTTTAGATTTTATTTGTCCATTTAGAATTTTCTTCATTAGTTTACATTCTTCCAGCTTGATTATCTGTTATATTTTTAGGAATTTATAATTTTTGTATAACTCACTCGTATGGTAAAGTCTTGGAAGGTTATAGAAACGCTTTATAGCACGGTTTTGAAGTCTTTGTAAATTTTGGATTATTGTGTTTGAAGCAGCTGCCCATAAGGTACTCATATATTGAACATGTGATTTGAATAGGGATTCATACACGGATAGTTTGATAGGGTTAGGAAGAAAATTTACACATTTTCTCATTAATTTTAATTTCAATATTTGGGCCCATTTTATTTCTTTGTCTGAAAATCATATAAACAGTCTTTTTGACATTTATTTAAAGATTGTTTTTAGGTACACACATATAATGAGTTTCGACACAATTGCTTACTTCAGTTTCAATCGTTTTCAAACATTTGCCTTGAAAAAGCAACACTGTGTCATCTGCGAAAGTTATGTAGTTGCATTTTAAACTGGCTTGGCTTAAACTGTGCACATAAAGCAGATAAAGTAAGGGACCCAGGACCGAACTTTGTGAAACTCCAATAGTGGACAATTTTGTGGAGCTGGTTTTTTCATTTACCATGGTATACTGATATCTATTTGACAAGCATGACCTAATTAGACTGTGAGCAACTCCTCGAACTCCCATGTTAGATAGTTTATTTAATAGTATTTGGTGATTGACGGTGTCAAAGGCCTTCTGGAGGTCAATAAAAACTGCAAGTGCAAAGTTATTTTCATCTAGTGCTTGTGATATATAGTCTATTAGGTCCACAGCAGCTATATGTGTATTGCTGAACTTCTGGAAGCCATATTGTAGGACATCAAATTTAAAAGTATTTTCTACAAAGTCGACTATAAGCTTCTTCATTACCTTTTCAACAATCTTTGAAATGAAAGATGATAAACCCAAAGATAGCAATCAAAATAGTGGGAGAACGGTAAGGGCACTGAGAGAACATAAATTAAACAAACTTAGAGGTATAGTCCTTTCATAAAGTCTATCGACTTTTTCGAGTGCGTGATCTGAGATTTTGGACGCGGATTTTGGGGCCTCGCCAGGGCCTTGGGTTAATCGTTTAAATTGAGCGCTGGTCGCCTAAGTCGACCCCCCAATTTTGGCCAATCAGCGTCCAAAATCTCAGATCACACACTCGAAAAAGTCTACAGACTTTATGAACGGACTTTAGGAATCTCGCACTAAAGTTCATTTCACGAAGGTATTTATAATATGACGTCATTAATTTGTTCCATTCAATTTATATTTAAAAAAAAAGGAAGAAAAATAATGTCGAAAGTACAAACCCTCGAGAAACAAACATTAGTTACATTTATAGCAAATAGAAGAACGGCAATGGAATGTAATGGAAATCAGAAAAATGTACAGCGCCGGTTCAAAGGCTCTACCGGGCCCTAGGCGGCAAAAGGTATGGGGTCTTAGCCCAAAGTAACTTTTTACTGTTTTTGTCCAAATTGAAAAAAAAAGCCTTTCAAAATGCTGCTGGAAAGTGTTTTGGAACGTTCTAAATGGCTTTTTGCAGTTCTAAAGTGTTCTAACTTGGCTTGAAGAGTTCTGGAGCATTCTATAGAAGTTTTTCAGTAATTTCTAAATTGTTCTGACAGATTTTTAAGTATTTTAGAGCCCTATTTTCTAAAGTTCTGAAAGGTTTCCAGTTCTAAATTAGGATTCAATTTAGAACTTTGAAGTTGTTCTAAAATAACTCTCAAGTTTCTCAATTGCTCCAAAATGCTCCTGAAAATTCTGATTTAGATTTGAACTGTTTTAAATACCTTTAAAGAGTTCTAAAGTTCTACAGCAATCAAAATTTGCTCTAAAAATCCTTCTGAAAGGCGTTTTGTAATTTTTAATCTAAATCCTAAGATTCTGGCGCTTTTCAAAATTTTTCTAGGGATTCCAGAGTGTCTGAGTTTGAGTGTTTTGGAGCGTCCTGAAATGGGTTTCAATCTTCTGAGTTGTTCTAAAATGCTTTTGGAAATCGGTGTTTGAATGTTTTGGGGCATTCTAAAATGGTTCTGAAATTTCCAAAATTTTCTGAAGCGCTACAGAATGCTTTTGGAAATTCTGAATTTAATTTTAAATGTTTTGAACTTTCCAAAAGGTCTATTAAAGTTCTAAAGTGTTCTGTAGCATTTTAAATGGTTTCCAGTAACTTCTAAATTAAATGAGAAACGAATTCTGTGGGAGATTTTTCCCAAAGTCGTCCCTAAGATGTCCATAAACGACATTCAAGATGTCTTGCATACGTCTCAAAGACATCTTGAAGACGTCGTAATGTAACAAAACCCAACGTCTTCCATAGATCTGCCTAGAGATGTCTTCAGCACTACGACATTCTAAAGACTACTTCAAATCTTCAAAGAGATGCCTCAAAGACGTTTTTGAATCTCTTTTCAATACATAAATCATTATTCACTTTTAGGCTTGAAGATGAGAACGATATGAATTTACGACATTTTATATGGACATCTTCAAAACAACGTCTTCTAGGCGTCTTTTTCTGGTCTTCAGACGTTCAGACGTAATACTAGGGTTGCCAGATTTTCAAAATTGAAAAGCGAGAGGTAGTGAATGGGTCGAATGGGAAAAAAATTATTTTGTTGAGGTGCCACATTTATCACATACTATACAGAGTGTACGAAAAGTAAGGGGACGGTCCATTATCTCTGGAACCAGTGGCTAGTGGTGCAATTTGAACAAAATCTTACGAATTCAAAAATTGTATCGACGTTGTTGCCAGACTTACCAAAAATAAACTGCAGGACAACTGCTTTCGAGCAAGAAAATTTTTTCATCTAACTTTCAAGCTCATTATTTTTGGGATCATACCAGATATCGCCCTCCGGTATTCACGGGCTGACAGATTGACTCTATGTGAAAAAAATTGCTACACGGAAACCAGAGGTCGATATTTTGGTTCCAAACATATCGAGCTTGAAACACAGATCACCTAATACAGATGCGAAAGTACGTATACTTGTCGTCGAAGATATTCTGTGACGAAGCCGGGCTGCCAACAACCCTACGCATAGATAAAGATCGCCCGCGTCAGGACAATTAACGTGGGCGAGTGCGTGAGTATGTTCCAGCCTGTGTGTTTACATATTTTTGCGGGTAAAAAAATTTTTTTTTTTGCTGTTTGTCCAGTTTTGTTATTACAAGAAGAACTGGACTAGACAACTTATACTTGGACCAAGTAAATTGGCAGCTACTTACTTGGATGTTAGGACCTATCCTGAAGTTGGATTAACAGTTAATACAATCCAAGTATCGTCCAAGTGGGGCGTGCGAGCATCCAAGACTCAAAATATACTTGGACCGTGTCAACCGAACCTGGTTTAAATAAAGTGGAGCTTGGCAGAGAATTTTTGGAACTCAAACTCCCCTTATAATCTACAGTCAGCGTCACAATCAAATACATTCAGTTCAGATTAGATGCCCAAGCTCTCAGGCTTGAGTTAATCTATCTTCGTTTGGTATTGGAGATAAAGAAAGATGCAAATAAGCTCCCCATTTGCGATGGGTTGCCAGATTTATAATGAAGTATTAAAATTATGGTAGAAATAAATAAAGGCACCTGATTTGGGACTATATTTCATGTAATTTTCATTTTTGAGGAAAGCGGGAGTTTTGTTTAAGTGCGCGGGAGGCAGGACGTTCAGTAAAAAAGCTGGAGACTCCCGCCCAAATCGGGAGGGTTGGCAACCCTACGTAATACAGACCCTAGAAAAGACGTCTTCAAGACTTTGTGTGCTGTCTGGGTAGTGGAACATCTCCTATCTATTATCTATTACTCGTTTAACGGATGTTCATCAGCAACATGGCATAAGGTTGGATGGACTCTACCTGAGTTGGGAATCCCACAGCTACAGAACAGTGTTGCCGATAGTGTGCGTACTTCGGGTGGTGTGGTGCGTCTCAGGGCGCAAGGTTTCCAAAATAAGATATCTGCTTTCAGAGTGAATTTCGGGCCCCATTGAGCGCCCGGGCCCTAGGCGGCCGCCTAGTCCGCCTAATGGTTAAACCGGCGCTGAAAATGTATATGAGAATATGGAAAATAAATAACAATCATTAGCCACATAATATTAGGACCATCATAATCCTCTCGCCGTATCGATGAGAGCTCATCAAAACCAATTTGCCATCAATATATGGGCCTCCGGCTGGTATCATTGGTGATTCTTCAACCTGCTTCAACCTCGGATAAATGGGAACATCTATTCACATTTTAAAAGAGTACTTCTGAAGCTATTGGACAATGCACATGTTTCTATGTCTATAAGCAGTGGCGGCTCGTGGCTATTTCAAGTGAGGAGGCTAAAAAATAATGAACTACGGTAAGGTAACCACTGCGCAGCAGGCAAAATTTGTTTTGGGGTGCCCATGCCCTCAATAATTTATCTCAAATTCAATAAAAACCATGAATACTCGAGAAAATGTTCCGTTTCTTCATGTAAGTATATATTTTCAGAGTTAATTTTGACGAAAAATAAAAAATTAAAAATACAAGGAAGGCACAAATTGATAATTATGATTAATTACGATAATAATTATGTACTTTCTGAATGAATTTGAATGCTAGATTTCAGTGAAACATGTGAGAGTCTAGCCTCCGGTCGACCTTCAATGTCAGAATAATTCCAGGACAGGGATTCTGATAAAGTGGCCTCATGTCGGGTACCCACAATTTTTTTCTGGTCAAATTTTGACGTTTTTGACAAGTATCACACCTCACAAGCTTAAAACACTAAATTTTAAAATTCCAAGAAAAAAAAAAAAACAAACAGGGGCAATGCTGTAATAGTTATTTAAGTATTAAGGGCGGTAAGTGTCGTTTACCGCCCGAGATTGTTTGAAGACCGACGCGTAGCGGAGGTCTTCAATATTCGAGGGCGGTTAACGACACTTAACGCCCAAAATACTTATTACGTTTTATGCACGATCGGGCTATTCCAGTTCAAAAACTTAATTTATAGAATGGCATCCAATTGACATTTTCAAAAATAGAATTGTCTTCCTCCTATAAAGGCGCGTTCCCAATGAAAAATTGGCAACTTTTGTATTTGCAACGCTTCCAAAAATCACAACTCTTATTTCCATGGTTATCCACCACCGCACATTATCTATAACAATTATTATTATTATTATAGTTGGCTGGACTACTTGTTTCTAATGGTTGGTATGGTTGTTATGGTGCTTCTCAAATTGTTTATTTGTGTTAGTTACGCAAAACTCGCTTTCAAACAATACGGTTGCAAGCTGCAAATACGCTTTTTTGAAATTTAAGGAGAAATATGAGTGAAAATAGTGATAGTGAACTGGAAAATGCTTGGAATATTGGTTGTGACGCTGTGATTCCGGAAAAATCAAGGCAACGGTACGAAAAAACCTTTGAAATCTTTAAGAAGTGGTGCGTTGACAAAAACTGGGCTGTTTCGGAGAAAGTGCTTTTGGCATACTTTGTACACCGAAATCAGAAGTTAAAATCACCTGGAAGCTTATGGGCTGAGTATTCCATGCTGAAGGCGACACTTTTTCTGAAGGAAAATGTTGACATTTCGAAATACGCAACTTTAATTGCCTTTCTGAAAAGAAAAAACGTTGGCCATACACCGAAAAAATCTAAAGTTTTCACAAAGGAGGATTTATACAGGTTTCTAATGGAGGCACCAGATGATAGATACTTGATTTTGAAAGTGAGTTAATTTACCTGTGTTTTTAACAATGCAAAGAATTAATTTGTTGTTTTTTCGTAGATAGGCATGATATTTGGTGTAGCTGGAGCATGCAGAAGGGAGGAATTATGTAATTTGACTTTACAAGACATAGATAATCAGGAAACGTTCATTTTTGTTAAAATACCCAATACAAAAACCAATATTCAAAGGAGTTTCACCATCACTGGTAAAGAAGACCAGCGAGTGGATTATTTGGAGATTTGTAGGAAATATATCGAACTACGACAAAAAACCGCAAAATCAAACAAGTTATTCTTAAAAATTCGAAACGGCTTTTGCACTAATCAAGTTGTAGGAAAGAATACCATAGGAAAATGGCCAGCACAAATTGCCACATTTTTAAATTTGCAAAATCCTTCTCAATACACTGGACATGCTTTTCGCAGAACTTCTGCGACGCTTCTTGCAAATAGCGGCGTAGAAGTATTAGCTCTCAAAAGACATGGAGGTTGGAAATCCTCGACGGTTGCCGAGGGTTATATCGAGGACTCCATAGAGAGCAAATTGAAATTCGCAGACCAAATTTTACACCAAACTCCTTCAACAAGTGGTAAGACTTCGATCCAAACAACATCCAGACAACTAAACGATGAACCTCATCCTGTTTCTCTGATAAATGATACAGAAAATACGGTTGTTCTTGATAAGCACATAAGAAAAGGAGGTGTTGTGATAGATAATTCACATAACTGTATATTTAATTTGTATGTTAACAAAAAATAATAATATTTAAATTCTATTAATATTAAACCTATGTACTATAGTTGTTGAGGTGCATAATAAATTATAATTCTTGTTTTATTTCTATTTCCATAGTTGACAACACGGATTAAATTGAACTAGTGGCCTCCACCAATATTCGAGAGTGTTTGATGACACGAAAATAGCGGGCGGTAAGTTCAACTTACCGCCCGCAAACGCGGGCGTTAAGTAGTACTTACCGCCCGCTCGTGCATAAAATAATATAAATTTCTCTTTTCTTGAAGTTTTTGACAATTAAAAAATCAAGTCAAGCGTCACGAGCCTATAAAACGAAATTTTAAAATTCCACGAAAAAGAAACAAATAGCGGCAACGCTGTAAAATAATACGGACTTCATTTATTTTGATGATTCTGACAAGTATCAAGCCTCACAAGCCTAGAACACGAAATTTTAAAATTCCAAGAAAAAAAAAACAGTGGCAACACTAACACTGTAAAATAATATGGACTTCATTTATTTTGATGTTTTTGACAAGCATCAAGCCTCACAAGCCTACAACGCGAAATTTTAAAATTCTAAGAAAAAAAAACAAACGTTGTAAAATAATATAAACTTTTTTTTATCTTGACGTTCGTTTTTGACAATTAAAAGAAAATCAAAAGAACAGGCTCGCAAGCCTATAACACGAAATTTTGACATTTCAATAAAAAAGAAAAATAGTGGCAACGCTGGGAAATAATAATGAAGGCGACCGCCTGGGCTCCTAAGACAGCCCTGCTTACTCAACCGCCAGTGATAATTAAAATTCGTGGGACTTTTTTGCCCTACCTACTTTATTTCCGTGTCTTTTTTAATTATTGAATTTCTTATATTGCTGCCTCTCTATTATTCCAAGCTTTTGGCGACTCAAATGCCGAGAATAATCAAAGTTCGCCCTACTATCAAATATATCCTACTTTATCTCTGTCTTTTTCTTAATCATTAAGTTTTTTATATGGCTTTGTTTGTCCTACTTTCCTAGTCTAGGCTTTCAATTGGCCAGATAAAAAAATTACATACAAATTCACTAAACGCCAGGAATAATTAAAATTCATATAATATTTTTTCTGTTCCCACTTTATTTTCATCTCTCTCTTACCTATTGAATTTGCTATATTACTGTCTCTTTAATATTAATATTATTCCAAAAGTTCTTGACCACTCAAGCGCCGGGAATAATCAAAATCCGTGTGACATTTTTAGTCTCTTTATATTTCCGTCTCTTTTTTAGTTATTAAATTTTTTATATTGCTCTCTCTATTATTTCAAGTTTTTGGCCACTCAAGCGTCGCTATTTGACTTATTCCATTTTATCTCTGTCTTTTTCATAAACATTGAATTTCTTATGTCGTTTTCTTTGTCCTACTCTTCTAGTCTGGGCTTTTTATTGGCCAAATACAAAAAATACATAAGCTCACTCAAGCGCCAGGAATAATTAAAATTCGTGTCACATTTTTTCTTTTTTAACTTTATTTCCGTCTCTTTCTTATTTATTGAATTTCTTATATTGCTGTCTATTATTTTAAGCTCTTGGCTACTTAAGCGCCGGGAATAATCAAAGTTTGCGTCACTATTTAATTTATCCCACTTGATCTCTGTCTTTTTCTTAACCGCTAAGTTTCTTATGTCGTTTTCTTTGTCCTACTTGCTTAGTCTATAGGTTTTCTGGTAATGGGCAACAGTTGACATCATCTGGGGTGCTAATGGAGATTTGCATTATGTTTAGGTACCTCACATGACATCCATAAAAGCTATCAGATAACCTGGCTTTTTGTTGACCAAATACAAAAATTTCAAACAAGTATCGAAAATATTCAAATATTGAATTTTGAAACGTCAAATCCAGCCAATCAAGCGCCAGGAATATTTAAAAATTAAATTTTAAACCGAATCAAGAGCCAGGAATTTTAAAAATTGAATTTTAACGTCAATCAAAAGTTGGGATGATTAAAAAAAATTAATTTAAAAGCCAATCAAGAACCGAGAATATTCAACAGATCGAGAAAAGATGTTCCTTGGGGACATTATGAATGCAACAGAATGCCTTTTGGATTAGTGAATTCACCAGCTACCTGGCAACGATTAATGATTTGTATTCTTTCCAAGTTTATTGGTATACATTGCTACGTACACTGAAAGAAGGATTTAGTTATAATAACCTAAAATTAGTGACTATAACTAAATCGCTTATTGAAATATGGCTTATTAAACCTTTGGTCATAACACACAAATTATTTGTTTAAAATTTGAGAATAAAGCACTTATTTAATGATATACTCTATCTAATAATAATTAATTAACGCATATTAATAATAAATAAATATTTTGTTCTCTGAAGTTGGTGTTTGCTTCTGGATTTTCTGTCTTTACTAATGGTAAATTGATCATATTTTTCAAAAATATACGTTTGTTAATAATAAATTCTGGTTTCTTTTGCTGGATTAAATATAACTTTATATTTATTACCAGTAAGTAAACAATACTTGATTCAAATAATCATTTATTAATAGTAAAAAACGTTTATTCGCAAATATTATTTAGCTTTGTTACTGTTAATTTGGAATTATTTACCATAAGTATTTTTTTTTTAAGCCCGGTTGTACAATTGAAGCCAATCATGGCTTAGTTAAGCTTTCTGGTACTTGAAACCTTCCCATTTAAAATGCACAGCTGTAAGATTTGACAACACGTTGACAGTAATGCATTTTAAATAGGAAAGTACAAGTAACAGTTAAGCTTTAATAAGCCACGATTTATAAGCTTCGATTGTACCACTGGGCCTTAGTTTGTTCCTGGGAATAGGGCACTCTGAAATAATTAAAAACGAACCGATCTTTTTTTGAATTTATTTTTCTTTGGTAGGCTAGATTCTCACATAGGTAACATCATTTTGTTGAAGAACACAGCAACATGGCGGGTGTGCATGCGGTGACCTGTGAATGTAATAATGAACTATAACTCGATTATCTTCTCAGGTGTAACAGGAAAAAAAGGTGAATACAAAGTTGCTTGGTACCTATTAATTAACTGGCGCTTCTTCAGAAAATATTATTACGCTTGCAGTTTTATAAAACAACTTCAGCATCACCATCACAGCACGTTTCCAAAAACCGTTGTAATTCGACACTGTTGTGTTCCGCCACGCTATCTTCCACGATTTAATAATTATTACACTCAGAGTTGGGATAATATCATTTATAAGTTGACTGTTAACTTTGTATTTTGCCGAAGCACGCCAGAACAATGCAAAAGTAGGGAGTCGGTGGAACAGATAAAACATAGGTCAAGGTGTTTCTTCTTTCACGCCTCGAAACGAAAAGAACGAATAGCTCACAAATATAGGCGATAGACAGTGCGGACGGTGGCCGGTGTACCAACGTTTGTTTACTGATATTATAATTTATGTATGGAAAATAAGCATTTATTATTAGAAACCAAGGAACAAGTTGAAATTTCAACTAAACTTTGTTAAAATGGAACATTATATATTTATTAATCTATAGTTACCATTTGTTTATAATTACTAAACCAGAACATTCTGTTAATAAATTATATTTATAAAACCCTTGTAAATCAATGTAAGAAATATTTTGTTCATTATTAACAAACATTGTTTGATATAAGAAAATGAGTCCTAATAAATTATTTGTATTTTATAAATAACTATTTTTAACAGTCATATTTTTAATTACCAATTTAATGTATTTCTTACCAATGCATATTAATTATAATATTGGTTTGGTATTTGTAACCAAATTTGTCAGAAACAAATATTTATTTACTATAATCTCGAATTTTTTTTCAGTGTATACTTGGATGATATTATAATATTTATTTACGACTGACATATAATGTATGTAGTATATTTGTGATTTTGGCAGTTTAATGCCATATATTATTCCCGCAGGGATTGATGGTCATTATTCCCGCTTGCACACCAATCAGAAAATGTCTCAAATTAAATAGGTAAGTAGTACCATGGAAACAGTATACCTGAACAAATTCAAAAGTGTCAGTGTCAAACGCGTATTGCTTGTGTATTTGTATTAAGATAGATGAACAAAGAGCGTTTTTGGAAAGAAAATTTCAAATAAATTAATTTGTCGTGAATAAAGTAGAGTATATACTACTCGTAATAATGGCTATTATTCCCTCGGAATGTTACTCCCTCGTCGCTAACGCGGCTCAGTTCGTAAATATTCCTCGGGAATAATAGCTATCATTATTGACTCGTGGTATAATCTACTATTATGTCCTACTGAACTATTATAACTGTAATATATGATTTATATGTAGCTAGGTACTTTTGTATAAGTTGAATTGACAACACTGTAACCTCAGTCTTAACCGTGATGTTATACCTGCATGTATCGCTAATAACTGCTCTTGTCTATTTGACTATTAAAGAACACCTGTTTACGTATAGTGTGCCTCGTAATTATTTATAAACCTTCTCTACATTGTTTAGTGATTAAACAAATAGTTATTTATGTACCAAGACTTGTAAGTGTTACTTTTTTGGACGAGGATGCAGTTTGCAAGCCGAGGCCCATAGGGCCAAGGTTTGCAAGCATTTGAGGCCAAAAAAGTACACGCTACAAGTCGAGGTGCATATGATATTTTTTGTGCTACCGTACATTCAAGATAATAAATATCATGAATTTGATGGTACACCTATTTGCTTTGTTCGCGAAGAAGATCCCAAACTGATCCTGAACGCTAAGGAAAGAATCACATCATGAAAAGCCATTGATATGAAACATAGTTGGGGAGCTGGCGTCAAAAACATGCAAGAGTTTTCGCAAGGCGGATATTTTCAAAATAGGTCGTACTTTAGTGCTAGAATGATAGTGTACAGTCAGCACTCACAGTTCCGGGACAGCTGGCTCTGGGACGCTGGCAAAGTTGTAATTTTAAGAAGCATCTAAACTGTTTTCTTAAAGCTCAAAATTTATAGAAATTTTGCACATTATCTGTTTGAAGGTCACAGATAACGTATGTAAATCGTCAGACGTCTAGTTCGTTGCAAAAAGAAGGTCAGACGTCCTCAAAGTTTTTATTTTATGGCATTTTCTTCAAATATATTTGTCAAATACCTGCAAAAATATATTTTGACAGGACATTGAAGAAAATGCCATAAAATAAAAACTTTGAGGACGTCTGACCCCCTTTTTGCAACGAACTAGACGTCTGACGATTTACATACGTTATCTGTGACCTTCAAACAGATAATGTGCAAAATTTCTATAAATTTTGAGCTTTGAGAAAACAGTTTAGATGCTTCTTAAAATTACAACTTTGCCCGCGTCCCAGAGCCAGCTGTCCCGGAACTGTGAGTGCTGACTGTACACTAGCATTCTAGCACTAAAGTACGACCTATTTTGAAAATATCCGCCTTGCGAAAACTCTTGCATGTTTTTGGCGCCACCTCCTGGACTAACAATATTAATGGCTTTTTATGGTGTGATTCTTACCTTAGCGTTCAGGGTTAGTTTGGGATCGTCTTCGCAAATATAACTATTTATATTATTACCTATCTGTGTATGCTAATTTCAACTTTTTGACGTTTAGGTATTTTCTATTTGTTTCAATAAAATTGTATCCTTAATTTGTTTTGGGTTTTTTATTTAGGAAGTCGAGTGTTTTTGTGACATTATTCTGACAGAGATATGAACCAAGCAATTTTCACCTTCCATATCAACACTTTTTTGACCCGGTCAAAAAAGTAACTTTTTTGACCCGGACTGTAAGTGACACTTACAGTTCATGGACGTAGGTCAAAAAAGTCAACTTACAGAATGGGTAGCACAAAAACTAATATTTCATATGGTGGCAGCGGAAAAAGCGGAAAAAACGGGCAAATAAATAGTGTGTTTTTTTTGGTTTTTTGTACCGGTGAGAAATTCCTGTCTAGTGATAAGCGGCAGGCTGCAGGAAAAAAAAAATAAAATCACAAAGATTAACGCGAAATTGTGCGTTGTTGTCGGACTTTGTCTGTCGGACTTTGTCGGTTAGACTCGCGCGGAGGAAAACTACCCTAGACAAAAGCTGAAATAGCTGTTTTACGCGTAAAACGTTACGTAATTAGTGCGAGTTTGAAAAAATAAATATAATTGTCTCTAATTTTTTTTTTAAAGTACCTACACTAGTGCGTGTTAAAGTTTTACCATGTCTGAAGGTAGAACTCCGGAACCTTTCTCATTTGAGGGAAATAATATTGCTAATAGCTGGTCATTTTGGAAACAAAAATTCGAATTTTACTTGTTGGCTACAGGAAAAAATTCTAAAGATGATAAAGTAAAAACCGCTATTCTCTTAAACTGTTTAGGGGATGAGGGGTTAAAAATATTCAACACCTTCGAATATGAAACCGGGGGCGATGAAAAGAAGTACGCTATTGTAATGGGGAAGTTTGATAGTTATTGCAGCCCTAGAAAAAATTTAATTTACGAGCATTTTAAGTTTTTTAAACGCGACCAACTACCGAGTGAAAGTATTGATCAATTCGTAACGGCTTTAAAACAACTTGCAAACACTTGTGAATTTAAAGAAAGGGATGTTTTAATTTTGGATAGGATTGTTTTGAGTGTACGCGACCCCCGAATCCAAGAAAAACTTCTTCAGTACTCTACCTTAGAGTTAAGTCGGGCAATAGACATCTGTAGGTCAATGGAAAGTAGTGTTTTCACGCAGCGGGAAATCGCGAAAGAAGTGAACGCCGTACGAAAAATAGACTACGGTTACTACGGTAAAAAATCGAGTGAAAAATATTCGAAAGATGCAGGATATTCTGGTCACAAATCAACTGGTCAGTATTCACAGAATAAGAGTGGAGGAGCACAGCAGGATAAAGGTAAAAAATACGAAAACAACCTTTGCTCCCGGTGCGGTTATCAGCATGAAAAGGGTAAGTGCACTGCTATAAATAGATACTGTTCTTTGTGTCATGAAAAAGGGTACTATCGAAAATTTTGCCCTAAAAAAGGCTATGTACATGAAATCTATAAAGACTCTAGCTCTAACAGTGAATCTGAATGTGAAAAATATGAAGACAATGACAAAAATTTGGTTTGGACAATACAAAAAGACTCTCGCGTAGACTCTATAGACTGGTTCGAAAAAATAAAAATTCTTGACTGTGATATTAGCCTAAAAGTCGATACAGGCAGCCAGGTTAATATTTTGAATTTTTCAGACTATCAAAAGTTAAAAATTGACTGTAAAAAACTGTTACCCGCGGCAAGTACCTTGTCTAGTTACACGGGCCATAAAATTGACGTTTTAGGTCAAATATTTTTGCAGTGCGTGTACAAAAACTTTTCGCATAATTTGTTATTCTACATTTTGAACAATGACGTGTCAAAATCAATATTAGGTCTTACGGCTGCGCAAAAATTTCAATTAGTAAATGATAACCAAAATTTGACAATAAATGAAATAAAAAATGGTGAATTGCAAGATATATTGCAAAAATATGTGTTCTCCGGTATCGGTAAGGTTAACAAATGCTTTACGATAACGTTAACTGAAGGTGCGGTCCCGTTTATAAGCGGTACGAGAAAAATACCCCTAGCACTTAGAGACAAGGTTAAAGAAAAACTTAATGATATGGTACAAAATAATTTAATTATTCCGGTTACTGAGCCAACAGAATGGCAAAATCCGATTGTTGTCGTTCCGAAAAATAAGGGTACGGATATCCGTATTTGTATGGATCCGGTATTTTTGAATAAATACGTAAAACGTTCAAGATACCCTATTCCAACCCAGGACACTTTGTTTACACAACTAGCTGGCGCGAAATATTTTTCGTTACTGGATGCGTCGTCTGCATTTTTACAGTTACCGTTGGACTACGAAAGCTCTCTATTGTGCACGTTCACAACGCCCTTTGGACGATTCCGTTATTTAAGACTACCCTATGGTCTTACGTGTGCGCCGGAATTTTTTCAGCGGTATATGCATGAACTTTTGGACAATGTACGGGGCCAAATAACATATTTTGATGACATATTGGTATATGGCGGTTCAGTGACAGAGCATAACAAAAATTTGATAACTGTGTTGGACAAAATTGAAAAAAGCGGCCTTACTCTAAATTTTGAAAAATCAAAATTTTGTCTTCAAAAAATAAACTTTTTCTACTGACGTTTCATAATAGCGACTTTTCGATTGTCATTTTAGTTTTTAAATGGCATTCTTTTAAGCACTAGTGCGTAAAAGTGATACTTTTAAGCACTAGTGCGTAAAAGTGACACTTTTAAGCACTAGTGCCTAAAAGTGTCACTCATTGTTCAGAAATTAAAAATACAGATTTGAATTTTGTCTATTTTTTCATAAATGTTGTAAATGCAATTATTTGAACTACTAAAGTAAACGTTTGGGTTACTCAAAACAGAACTTTCTGTTGTTTTTTTCAATAGGATTTCAATTTTCAATCAAAAAAACCTCATGAAAGATGTCAATCAAAAGCAGGTGCCAAACTTTTTTGGCGTGATCGGCTCTTATTTACGAGGAATAAAATTATGTTTTTTTTCAGTATGAAACGCCAGTAGAAAAAATCTTGTATACAACACGTAACGAAACGATATCTTTTAGTCACTCGACGTGTTGTCCAACTCGGCTACGCCTCGTTGGACAATTTTCACGTCGCGTGCCTAAAAGACACTCATTTCGTAACTTGTTGTATAAATAGCTATTTTGGGACACCAAATTAGTGATATAGGAATTACCCCAGATTTTGACAAAACTAAAGCAATTTCTGACATGTGTCCCCCACAGAACAAAAAAGATTTACAACGTTTTTTAGGAATGGTTGTTTACTTAGCCAAATTCATTCCGAATTTATCAAACCAAACAAGTACTTTAAGACAACTGCTTAGTGAAAAAAACGTGTGGGAATGGACGTCAACAGAACAAGTTTGCTTTGATAAAATTAAGTCACTGGTTTCTTCAGCAACTACCTTACATTATTTTGATCCAAAAAAGAAAACAGTACTATCAGTAGATGCTAGCCCTTATAGTTGGGGAGCTGGCGTCAAAAACATGCAAGAGTTTTCGCAAGGCGGATATTTTCAAAATAGGTCGTACTTTAGTGTTAGAATGCTAGTGTACAGTCAGCACTCACAGTTCCGGGACAGCTGGCTCTGGGACGCGGGCAAAGTTGTAATTTTAAGAAGCATCTAAACTGTTTTCTCAAAGCTCAAAATTTATAGAAATTTTGCACATTATCTGTTTGAAGGTTACAGATAACGTATGTAAATCGTCAGACGTCTAGTTCGTTGCAAAAAGGGGGTCAGACGTCCTCAAAGTTTTTATTTTATGGCATTTTCTTCGGTGTCCTGTCAAAATATATTTTTGCAGGTATTTGACAAATATATTTGAAGAAAATGCCATAAAATAAAAACTTTGAGGACGTCTGACCCCCTTTTTGCAACGAACTAGACGTTTGACGATTTACATACGTTATCTGTGACCTTCAAACAGATAATGTGCAAAATTTCTATAAATTTTGAGCTTTGAGAAAACAGTTTAGATGCTTCTTAAAATTACAACTTTGCCCGCGTCACAGAGCCAGCTGTCCCGGAACTGTGAGTGCTGACTGTACACTAGCATTCTAGCACTAAAGTACGACCTATTTGGAAAATATCCGCCTTGCAAAAACTCTTGCATGTTTTTGGCGCCACCTCCTGGACTATTATGGCCTTGGTGCAACAATCTCGCAAGAAGGATGGCCTGTAGAGTTTGCTTCAGTTTCTTTAACACCCACACAAAGGCGTTACAACCATATAGAAAAAGAATTACTTGGATTGGTATTTGGATGTGAAAAATTTTCCTTTTATCTTTATGGTACTATTTTTGAAGCTAAGACTGACCATCGTCCATTAATTGGTCTTTTAAAAAAACCACTCGATGAGATGTCACCAAGAATACAAAGACTTGCTATGCGCTTAATGAAATATCATTTTAACTTGACGTATGTCCCTGGAAAAAATTTAAAAATTCCTGATACGTTAAGTCGAGACCCTATGAGCGACCTTATTGACACAAGTTATTTGGAAAATAACTTAAAAATTTATTCTGTGATTTCAACAAGCAAAGAAAATCAGGAGCGATTGCAAAAAGAAATTGATTTTGATCATGTGCTACAAAAAATTAAGTACTATGTTTTAAATGGGTGGCCTATGCATAAATCTTCAGTACCAGGTGATGTGAAACCTTATTGGCCCATTAGATACTCTATATTTTTACACGATAATGTTTTATTTTATCAAAAAAGATTGATTATACCTGAATCTTTAAAAAGTGAGTTTTTGAAAATAATTCACCAATCACACCAAGGAGTCGTATCTTGTAAAAAAAAGGCTCAAGAAGCGATTTATTATCCTGGGCTTATGCGCGATGTTGAAAAACTTGTACTTAGTTGCATAACGTGTCAGAAATATGCAAAAACCAATGTGCGCGAACCTTTAAATTCTCACGATGTGCCTGAATTTCCGTGGCAAAAAATCGCCATAGATTTTATGACAGTAGCGTCGCAAGATTTCTTGCTACTAGTTGATTATTTTTCTAAATTCGTGGTTGTTAATAAACTTACAAGTAAAACCGCGCAAAGTGTCATTACATGCTTTTAAAATGTGTTTGCGATAAATGGACTTCCTATGGAACTTTTTTCCGACAATGGACCTCCCTTCAGCTCCACAGAATATTTGACATTTGCTTAAACATATGACATTCAATTGAGTACATCAAGCCCTAAGTACCCAAAAAGCAATGGTATGGTAGAGCGATCTATACAAACTGTCAAAGGCCTATTTTATAAAGCTATTCAGACAGAAAAACATCCATTTTCAGCAATTATGAATTATAATTCGACACCAAAGCAAAATTTACCAGCCCCATGCACTCTTTTAATGGACAGAAAGTTTAGAACGAACTTACCTGTAAAAACTGAAATTTTGACACCTAAATTTTCAATTAAAGAAGCTCGTGCAGATATGCTTCTGAATCAAGAGAAACAAAGACGCTATCATGACAGATCTACAAAAAAGTTGTCAGAATTGAACGTGGGTGACCCGATTCTTCTGCAAGAGGGGATAAGAAGGTGGAACCCTGGAGTTGTAGTAGAGAAAAATGACTATAATGATTATGTAGTTCGGGTCAATGAAGGCGAATATCGACGGAATAGAAGTCACTTGAGACTTAGACAACCAACAGTCAGCCCAGATGTTGATAAACGAGCTAGGTTGTCAATTAAAACCGAAGATCCATCAGAGAGAAGAGATGATGTTCCAATTGTTGACAATGGTTATGTGACAAGAAGTGGAAGAGTCAGTCGCCCTCCGAACAGATTTTAAAAGACATTAAATTTGTTTATTTATTTTTTTAATTCTTTGGGTGGGGCGTGTAATATATGATTTATATTTAGCTAGGTACTTTTGTATAAGTTGAATTGACAACACTGTAACCTCAGTCTTAACCGTGATGTTATACCTGCATGTATCGCTAATAACTGCTCTTGTCTATTTGACTATTAAAGAACACCTGTTTACGTATAGTGTGCCTCGTAATTATTTATAAACCTTCTCTACATTGTTTAGTGATTAAACAAAACTAATATTTCATAATAACCATTTAATACCTTGGTAACGATAATCATAAACAGGATTTCCATAACTCCCGCTTTTACCTTGAATAGGTAAAACTTTGAGAAAAAATTGAAACTTTGATTTATAGTTTATCCTTTATAAAAATAGACAGAATACAGTAAATTCAGTAGGATATAAAATTATCTATGTACCACGGGAATTATCAGGTGTTAATACCCACGGGCAATTAGTGTCCCTCGGGCCGGAGGCCCTCGGGGCACAAACGTTGCCCTGGGGTATTAATACCCTCATAATTCCCTTGATACATAAATAACTATTTCACCAGGAAATATTGATTATATTGAATTTTAAAATGTCGAAACGATCGGTTGAGGAATAGCGGAGCTATAAGCGAAAAAGTAACGTCGTGTCAGATCTCCGAAATTTTTATCTGGCCAAAATCGAAGTATCCTTTTTTAAAAGGTCGTGCTGGAATTAATTTGCCCGTAACTTTTCCAATTTTTGTCTGATTTTAGAAAATCTGGTCTCAAAATAAAGCTTACATCACAGAGGGATGTCATGAAATCTGAAAAAATGACAAATCTCAGAATTCGTGTGAAATATCGCCTTTTTTGGCCAGAAATCGTCAATAATTTACATCTGAGGAAGCAAATAATACTCGTAAGATTACAAAGACATGTTGGATGGATATTTGAAATCTGTGTTTAACACAGAATGTTGTGACTAGTGCAAAATATTGAAAATGCCCTACATGAAAGGATTCAAAGAGAAAACCTCCAACTTAGGGGTGGAGGGGTGGGCCTTAAGTCGATTTACATGAAAATTATATTAATTTTTCTATTCCCACTGTTGAGTATTCATGAACTAAAACTTTCCGAATATATCTAAATATTTTCGGGGTTCACACAAGATAAGTAAGCAGAGATTTTCTGTTTGTATCATTTTTGTTCTCCCCTGGGCTGGATGGAGGGAATCCAGTATTGGCACATACTGCACATGCAAAGTTATCGCGTTGTTAGGTACTTCAGCTACGCTCGACATGAGAACAATGTGAAGTATCCATCAAATACGTTACTTATATTAGGGCCGGTTTATCAATAGCGAATCATTTCCGGGTTGATTATAACTCCAGGGTAAACGTTTCTCTACAACGAGTTAGCTATAACTTTTGGTGTAACTTTGGGTTAAATTGGCTCACTGTTGATGATATTGCGGGTTTAGCGATTTATGGATTTATGGATTTACCCTTTGAGATAACCTGATGATTCGTGATCGTGATTTGTCAATTTTGTGGTACCTAATATTTTTTTTTTCAAAATAGATATAAGGTACCTATCCCAAATAAGGCCATATTAAGAAGTTTTATTTTTTCCTAACATTATCCACCAAACCCAACAAAAATCACGAGCTTATATGTGAAGTGTTTTGCTTCTATTACTTGAATATTTCTTCCAATTTATTTATTTTTTTATATAAGTGGTGGTTTTTGTGTGAAACAAAGAGGTTTACCATTGGCCTTATTCGGATCACTATGCCCCTAATAAGGCCAACATTAAAAAATGCTTAAAGTAAATTCAATTTTTCATAAAAATATTATTATTTGAGGAATAGTACACAAAATAGAACTTATACGTTTGCTGCATTCCTAAAAAAACAATAATTCCAATTCCTGGGATGGTGATCCAAATAGGTCTATATACAACTAGGACAAATGAATCGTAGCATCTTTTGCTTGGAGAGTCTCCACGCATTTCAAAAAACATCAACTAGGTAATAATATGACACATTCTTTTAGAAAAACACTGTGATGTGAGGCCAATTGAACATTTTTCGTCTGATGGCCTTATCAGGAACATGTTAAATTGATAAACAAAAGTCTGTAACTAGAAATCTAGCAAAGATATTATTCTGTACTTACTCTGTAGCTTTCTCAATACATAAATGTCCGTTAAAAAATTACAATCGTTCCATTCACTTTATAAACACGTATATAGGCTAATTGAGTTCCAGCCTCAAAGTTATAACGTGACATATGAAATATGTGGTTGGCCATTTTTCGACATATGACGAGTTGCTAGAAACCCTTGCAATAATTTTTGATTTGCATTATAGATTTCTTTTCTAATAATATTGTAATTTTTGGAAATGGGATTCAATATTAAGCAATAAAGGGCACTGGCCTTAATAGGTACCTGGCCTTATTTGGGTCAGGTACCTTATATGGATTGATTGATGAAGATGAAGAATGCTACAATTTCATAGGAAAAACGCCTCATATAATCCGCCAAAGGATTAATCCTCTCGAGAAATACGATGACTAGGATTTCTCTACAAAGAATTAAAAGTTCATGTCTGACCTCGTGCACCCTATATTTCGCCTATATTATAGCTTGATTATTATTATTTTTTCTAATTCAAGGAAGTTTTTAGTTTTTTCCTCTTGCGATATCTTTCTTCTCCATGACTATTGACTACACACACTGCATTAACCACGCTCTTCAAAAATTAACAAATTGTAATGAAAAAACGGTGCGCCAAAAAGAATACTCGAACTTATCATTAACTTAACAACAAACTCCAAAAAGTTTTGTGAATGAGCTAATTTGACGATCGACCCATGCGTGACTGATTTCGACCAATCAAAAATATGTTAGGATCACCATTCTGGTAAACAATAATGCTACCAACTATTGCTTAACCCAGTGTTTATTAACTCCACCTACAGTGGATGCTTGAGAAACACAATCCTCAGTTAACCTGCATGATTGAAATTAACCCCGGGTTAGTTAACCCCTAGAGTTACTCGGAATTGAGGAACCGCCCCCTAATTTAGGTGTATTTGGTGTATCCAAGACCCTTATCGAATGAAAAGTTATACTTTTATCACGTTCAACCATCTCGAATTTTATCACATTTTTAATTTTTTTAGATTTCATGACATCCCTGTGATATAGGCTTTATTTTGATACCACATTTTTTTAAATCGGACAAAAATTAAAAAAGTTACAGCTAAATAAAATCCAGCGCAACCTTTTTGGTAACACTATTTCTAAAAATAGGGCAGGATTTCTAAAAAAATACGCAAGCTCAGCTACCCTGTATAGTATATTAGGCTTATCTGACAATTTATTTGCGAAATCGAAAACAAAAATCTCGATATTTAGCTTGCAGCGTGCGCTAATACCGATAATAGAAAGGCTTGGTTTATGATTTTCGAACCTACTTTACTGGGTCACCCTGTATAGTTAGAGATTTTGCGCAATGATGAAAAATACTTATTTTCACTAGTACTACAACATACCAAATTTTTAAAAAAATCGACCGGTCCCCGAAAACCCATAAGATGTGTGCGATGTCCTTCGTGAACTATTATTTTAATTAGAAATCAGGAATAAGAAACTGGGATTGAATTTTCAATTTTTTGGGGGAGGCTTAGCCTCCCCTGCCTCCTCTGACGAGCCGCCACTGTCTATAAGAGCTAGAATGTGGTTCCAACGGTGCACCTGCACATTTTGCCATAATCTGCAGGGGCACCTAAACTAACAAGTTTGTGGGCGATGGATTGGAAGAGGAGGACCTGTCAAGGGTCGAACGCGAAGTCCCATTTTAACCTCGTTGGATTTTTTCCTCTCTGAGGTTGAACGAAGTAGTTGGCATATGAAACTTCTGTAGCTACCGATGAGGAATTGTTAGGAAGAGTGATAGCAGCCTCTTTTTCCGTACAGCAAGATCCGGACACCTTTCAACGGGTACGCAATTCAATGATTCGAAGGACAAATTTAGGTAACGGCTGGGCGTCGTCATTTTGAAACTTTATTAAATATTTTTTTTCGTCATCTTTAATATCAAATAATTATTCAAATATTGTCGTCTTTTAGAATCAAGAAGGTAACAACATGTTTTTGAACAAACATGACTCTGGATCCATTACAGCGTGAGGTGCAAAAGATAAATCTCTTGCCGGTCAAAAATATGCTCGTTGCTTTCCACTTTTAGTCAGGCGGACTAAAAGTAAACACTAGTAAATTAGTTTTAATCCAGCGGATTGAAAGTAAATTGTTTTATAAGTTAATTTGTCTTGGTTGGGGAAAAAATAGTAGGTATGCGGACTAAATGCAAGAAATGATGCACTTTTAATCATTTTAGTATAATATACTATTTAATAAATATGTAATAATATTATTTATGATTTATTGTCAAACTGGTTGCCCTGACGACGTGGTATTATCGTTTGGGTGTTTTCGATTTTTTTGTATCCGCTGTAATTTTTTGATTTGACACTTCTCTTATGGGAAAATTTATACATGAGTGAAATATTCATCCATATCAGCTATCTCGTAAGATGCTGTAAGTATTTCTATCGTATGCTTTTCTTTGCCCACCCCTGTATCAGTGAAGTAAAACTTATTACACCCCGGATCAATGTTCGGAATCAAGTACCTAATAAAATGAAAGCTAAGGAAAAACTAAATTTGAAGTCAAGCTCGATTAATATCTAGACTCAAACGACTATATAGATCGACCCTTTAAGGTAAAGTGAAAGTTTGAGACATGACTGATGAGAATTAAATAGTATATTTCACAACTAGTGCGGAAAGCGCCACTTTTCTGCACGTGTGTAACGTGCCAAAATTGCCTTTAACTATTTCACACTTATTTTAAGTTTTCCATTCAAAATTCCTATGGATATTTAATTTTTCCCTGATTTTATTAGGCTTTGTTTACATTTTTCTTTTATAAAAATTCAACAATAATTACAGTAATTACAGCTGCTGTAAAATTTCTAATCATTATTATTTAAATTCTATTTCCACTTGTGAGTAGTTCTTGTTGACAACTAATGATTTTCCTCCATTTTGATCAATATTTTTATTTCATTTCAAAATTAATTTTCAAGTAAACACATCAATTATTTCTTGGGTTAGGTTTTTCCGAAGTGTGTACTGCAAGCTGCACGTACTCTGTTCGGTTGCTGAACTCAGTACCAGATTTTGTTCTGCACCCGGTTTCATGAACCACCAGGTTGCTCTCTATTTTATAGTGACACATAAGCACTCATGATTTGTGTGCTAGCTGACGGCAGAAATGTCGTTTATTTTTGTGAATTGGCCTTTCGACTAGTAATGGTTTTGGGATCATCGATTCCTTTGTAAGCGTTTACGTTTTGCAACACGAATTGCTTATTCAATGTCGTATTCTTCAAATTATGATTGTTCTAGTGATTGATTACTTGGTATTGTTATCATTAGTCGTCAGCTGTTGTCATTTTCTCTGATTATGTAGTTGTGTGCGATTATCGATACTTAAAAATTCTACCCGATTTATTTTTGACATTTGTCGTTACTTTGCCTCATCTCTATTTTTCAAATCTAGGACAGCTAATTGATTACTTGTGGTGAATCTTCCTTTTACGATTTGGTTGTACCGAGAAAAGGGTCTCTCTTGAAGAATTCAATTTTGTCTTCGCCCTTAAGTGGATTTTGGACCTAATTTTCTCAGTTATTGAATTTATCGTACCAATGTACTCAAGAGTTGCCTTACGTTGCGTTACGTTTTCGTAAAGTACCATAATTTCGCCGATGATTTCGGATTTTTAAAAACCATTTTGGTAAGTTTTGCTTTACACGTTTTTTCCCACGTAAGATTCTGACTTTCTCTATTTGATCATTAGTGAAAAGCTGCCCTAGAAACCACCATATTCTGTCCAGGATTTCAAGTCCAAACTAATCCAGCGGATAAGTATTTTTGTAGTTAATAAAGCCCTATTCCAACAGGTGAGACATAATCTTATTAGATCATTAAATTTTTTTGCAAACTCGAGCCACAATTTCTTTTCTATTAAAGCTTTAACTGATTTTGTCTAACTTGATTGATTATTATCATAGATATATGTTATTATTCAATTTTTCTATTACAATAATATTCAAGAGCTAGTTTCACCCAGTAAATTTGATATTACCAATTGACTAAGTTGCAATGTGAATTCATTCTCTTTTTTTTTTCATTCTGTCTATTCATAAAGTGCCTGGCTAAGGTTAAGTTACAAATACAGTGTGTTATAACAATTTTTCTCTTAGTAAAACCCTAAGAGAAAAATTGTTATAACCCGGCTACAATATTAAACCAACCACGACAAGTTTAATTGTAACCGAGATTGTAACTGTAAGGCTATCACTACCAAGCCTAAGCCTTTTATTTGGACGGTTACACAATCCTTCCGGACTGTGAATTTGAACCTTAAGATTAGGTTGACCACCTTAGTTAAAACATTTATCCAGGACTAACCAGGTTAATTGTACCTGCTGCTACCATCTGGAACATATTGGTATCGTACTAGCTGTTAGTTATGCTATTTTTTTTTCGCATTCTAAGTTACCAATCTCTAGTATTTAGGTAATTACATTTTGCCCCTATTTTGTGCGTCAAAGGAAACGGGTGTATGTCGTACCTGAACCAATGACGACGTTTACGTTGTCAGTTATGCGTCGCGTACTATCCTAACAAATCGTACCTTTAGGGAGTAATTCAGTACTTGTACCAACTTGACCTGTTTCATGTGGTTGATTATTAATGTAAACCTATTTTGATTTTGGTCGACTTAATTGTAAGGTTTATAACTGGTAATCATTCCAATAACTAATTATATAGTTATATATGTATCAAGGGAATTATGAGGGTGTTAATACCCCAGGGCAAAGTTTGTGGCCCGAGGGACACCAATTGCCCGTTGGTATTAACACCTGATAATTTCCGTAGTACATAGATAGTTTTATTTCATACTGAATTTACTGTATTTTGTCTATTTTTATAAAGGAATAAAGCATAAACCAAAATTTATATTTTTTCTCAAAGTTCAAGTTCAAGGTAAAAGCGAGAGTTATAGAAATCCATAACTCCCTTGGGAGTTATGATATCCTTAACTCCCGCGCGGGAATTTTGAAATCCTTAACTCCCTCGGGAGTTAAGACCCTGTTTATAATTATCGTAACCAAGGTATTATATGGTTATAATAGTTCAGTAGGAAATAATAGTTATTTATGTATCAAGGGAATTATGCAGGTGTTAATACCCCAGGGCAACGTTTGTGTCCCGAGGGCCTCCGGCCCGAGGGACACCAATTGCCCGTGGGTATTAACTCCTGATAATTTCCGTGGTACATAGATAATTTTATATCCTACTGAATTTACTGTATTCTATCTATTTTTATAAAGGAATAAGCCATAAATCAAAATTTCTATTTTTTGTCAAAGTGTTACCTATTCAAGGTAAAAGCGGGAGTTATGGAAATCCTTAACTCCCTTGGGAGTTATGATATCCTTAACTCCCTTCCTTAACTCCCTTGGGAGTTATGAAAATCCTTAACTCCCTTGGGAGTTAAGACCCTGTTTATGATTATCGTAACCAAGGTATTATATGGTTTTAATAGTTCAGTAGGATATAAAATATTTTTATGGCATACCAGTACATTATTGTGTTTTTATACCTTAGATACCATCTACATAATTCATTACTTAGATAAGGTGACGTCTAAAGGCCTGAAACAAATGGACTTTATGAGACTGGGCGTGGAGCGATAGGTAGATATGTCCACTATTCGGAATTTAACCATATAATTAACAAAAAACTATGCTTTTACATAGGCAATAGAGAAACACAGAGAAGACTAATAAGAAAAACCACTTACCAAAATAATTTGGCCTTTAGGAACAAACAATGGATCATGTTGCTCTTTTTCGGCTCCCAAAGAAATCCGCACAAGGCGATTTGGTGCTAAAATAACGGATTAGCCACCCTAGATCTATGAGCGAAAACTGGACAACTCAAATATCGGCAAAATGTGCCTGAGGAATTTTCTCGAACACTTAATCGTGGAAAGTCCTCCACCTGAATGACCTCTGCTTGTCCCTTCAATATCCTTTAAAAAGGTTCTGTCAAAACTCCCAGGTGGAAGGTTGGGGAATTTTGATGGTAGTTGGGGCACGGGACTTATTCAATTTAAGTTAGTACCGGTCATTGACCCTATTTGGAACGCTGTCAATCTAATCAATCTAATCGGATCAAACAATCAGCTGTTCTAATGTAAATATTGTGATTTTATTTGTTAATAAATTAATTGTCTATCTATTTTAACTCCGCTAAAAGGAAATCAATTCTATTATTAAACCTCTAACTCAATGATTCTGAGAAGAATGAAAAGTTTGATGAAAAGCGTAGCCACAACTATTGGATAGAAAACAGTGGCTTGATGAAAGTATGCTATTCAATGAGGCGAATACGCTCATCTCGTTTTATTTTGGCCCAGGAAAAATCATCCCGTAACAATACCTGACAGTTTATCAGAAGGTAAATAAACCGGCCCTTGATGATTCAATTTTGATAATGCAGATATATTCTCCACTGAAATACATATAAAAAGGATTTTTGATGCCTATATTATTAAAATAAAGTTGTGCATATAATCCTTCAGTGGTATTTCACAAAACGGCCTACTTAATTTTACTCACTGTCTCAGAGGATTAAAATCCGAATAGAAATTGAAATAATTCCTCTCCATTCCCAATCAATTTTATTTGTTTTCCTGACCCAAAGGAAAGATTTATGGCAGAATTTAGCTGCAATGAAAATCTATTTGTTTAACTCGAAGTATAAATTTTTGATTACTCATTTCATTCTGCTGCATTGCAACCGATGAGGCAATTTTTAATTTCCACCATCCAGAGATAAATAATGTTTTCCGAAGCATGATGATTCGTTAATGTGCCATCATTTTTCAAACAACGCTAAATTATTATTTTTTTGATGGAATTTAAATTGACTTCAGCTAAAATTGAAATTTAATGAAAAATGCATGAATTTTAATTAAAACTGCATGAAATATCACTATAATTAAATTTGATTACAGTGCCTGGTTTTGATATTCAGGTGCAAAACGTTTGAAATTTTCTCTATCGACATCTCCAGCGGAAATTTCTATGAATATACGATAATGGTTATACAAGGCTATTATCATAAGTCGTACGTGAACCGCCTTCCCTTGTGCTCGACTATAGAGGAAATGTCAAATTGGAAACTATATTTGTCCAATTTCTGTAATAACGTCCAATATAAACTACTCATTGAAGACATTGTGCAAGCTGCCAAATAGTTAAAATAAAATAACATTTTATCACAAACGATTATTTGAAGCTTTCCTTTGTCGCCACAGCAAAAGTTCTTCTATCCGCTTTTGCTTTTATATAGAAATTTATTATTTCATTCGCCGCCATGGCATTTCAAAAAGGTAATTGAAAGTAAAAATAAGTGGGAACTTGCTTGCTCAAAAGACCGACTGTAATTTACTTGTTTCAAGTGTCTCTATAGGTCTCCTTATGAAAAACTTTCCCGCTTTTCATTAAGGTATCTTCACTAACAGACTTGGTAGGTAGGTACTTACCTATTAAAATGATTGATACATTTAGTTTTTCATCATTTCTTTTGGATTGCCCTCTAGCTGCTCAGAAACTAGGTTTAGGAGGCAATGGGCGTGGATCATATTTGCTAGGATTAAAGGTGACCAAAAGGAGAAGATAAAAGAACAATACCTATTTTAAACAATGCAAATTATCTATTTATTTCTTCTAATCCCATTACTGTTTTTTTTTTTTTTAAGTCCTATTGTATGAAGCTACTAGACTAAGGTCGTAATAAGGGACTCCAATTCGCATAAAACAGAAGAATGAACAGTCTCTAATTTTTTTTATCCAATCACTAACATTTTTCGACAAAGACAGTCATATTTAAAACTTAATGATAATGTAATGGCAAAGGAAAGGCCTGCAACAAAGGGTTTAATTGTAAAAGGGGATTAAGCAGATCATTGTTTCCATTAGAATCCCATCAATGGTTTGAATTTATTAAAATTTATTTAATCTAGCGTTGAGAATTTGAACCTCATACTTTGAACATGGCATTCGCCTATGCGTTGACATGACTTGTTCCCAAGATGAGGATCGGTACAAGGGCAGTTACTGTTCACCTTTATAAAAAAAAGTTAATAAATTGAAAATTCAACCAGAAACAGACCTTTACCATGCAGGATTTTGATATTGCCAACCAAAGAGTAGTTATAGACAAAGACATTACAATTCAAGAGACCCGATTGTTTATATTTTTCTCTGGCAAATCACAACTTCCTTGTAACCCATTTTGTTAACAGTTCAACATGAGGCCCATAATATGCTCAGTTTGTTCAGCGAATAATTATTAGGGGTAGGTCAATAGTTTATTAAGTACAGAATGGCAAGGGCGCCACTGGATTTGTAAAAAAATAAATAATCAAATTACATAAAATATTGAAATGTGAAAATTCAGAAACACACCTGAAACAAATTATTGGCAAACGGTAATTGATAATTCTGAAAAGAAAAAAAAAAAAAGGGATACAACTCAACAAAATCTTGACATAGGTAAAATCAATAAAACACTCGAGCATTGAGGTCAAAAATCAAGTATTGAATAATTTCAAAATTTAAAATCAATTGCTGGTAAAACACTTTAAATAAAATCAATAAATAGAGACTAACACTCAATCAGATTCATCTAATTCCAAGAAAAAAATAATAATATTACAATGTACCTCAATATATTTGCCACATAAGTTCATTAACAGTCGCTGGCCATATCATTAATTTCAAAGAAAAATATGAAGGATTTTATTTTCCAGAAACATAATAAAAAAATTAATGATTGAAAATTATATTATTATTATACAGGGTGTTTGGTAGGTCGATGCATATATTTTGGGAGGTGATTGTGTAGGTCATTTAGAACCTATTTAGCGCCAAACTTTCCTTAATACCAGTTTTATGGTTTTCAAAATATGGCCGATTTGGTTTTTTCTCAAACAAATTCAGAAATAGCATCACAAACTATCACAAAAATTAGCCATACATTAAAAAACTGTTCACTTATTTCAAACCAAAGCTAAACATTTTGTTCGTAAAAAGAATAAAAACAAAAACGCTAATCCAGTTTTTACCCTAAATACTCGTTTTTGGAAAGCTGTAGTATAATAGTATATTGTTGTATTAGGAGTAGAAGCTTTACTTTTTTGTGCTGAAGCAGTAGGTTTGCGAGCCGAACTTAGTGAGGCTTGCAATACTGCTGAAGCACAAAAAAGTGCTTCTACTCCGTATGCAACACGCTATTTTTTCTCCAAACGAATCGGTAAGCTCGGGCGCAACTGAATGATTAAGCGGCAGTAAAAGTACGAGCGGCACTAAAAGTACTTTTGCTGCCGCTCCAGCGGCACTAAAAGTACTTCTACTGTCGCTGCGGTTGCCTAGCAGCATAGAAATTAAATTTCTACCACCTCGACAGGTGTTAACCTGCTGGATTTGCCTACCAGCATAGAAATTACATTTCTAACATCTTGACAGGTTCTGACAAAGTGACGTTTTTTTGGCGTTTGGCGAAAAAATGATTTTTGTACTGCAATTCAAAAAAAAAAATGTAATCCAATTAGAGCGTTGTCGATCCAAAAATTGATATTTTGCTTTGTTTTGATTGGGGTAGGATCGGAAAAAAAAAACACCAACGATGGATGAAACTACATATAACAAACTAAAAAAGGATCCAACAGTTACAATTCAGAACAAAAATAAAAAGATGATTGACACTTTGATAAAGGATGGTTTTATTAGTGACGAATAGGGGAAAAAACTGAAAACAGGTGCTGCAAATCCTCCAAAGATCTATTTTCAACCTAAAATACATAAAAATAATATACCTTTAAGACCTATTGTATCGTTTTTAGGGTCACCTTTGTATTCTCTAACTGATTTTCTGGCTTCTACGTTAAATGGTATGTTTGTCAGGAACGAAAGCTATGTTCGTAACTCTTTTGAGTTTGTTTCAAGTATCAGAGATGTTATACTTCCAAATAACTATGAAATCATCTCTTTGGATGTGGTTGCGTTGTTTACCAATGTTCCGACAGATATAGTTGTGAACATAGTTAAGAAGAAATGGCATCTTGTAGAGAAAAGTGTAAAGATTCCTTTGGATAGATTTGTTGAACTATTAATGTATGTTTTTGATAATAATTATTTCCAATATCAGGACAATTTTTATAAATAAATATATGGTCTAGGGATGGGTAATTTTTTATCACCAGTCTGTTCAGATTTAGTGATGCAAGAACTGCAAGACCAATCTATTGAAAAACTTCCTTTTCAATTAGCGTTTTATAAGAGATACGTAGATGACATAATAACTGCAATTCGCAAAAATCAAGAGCAGGCTGTACTAGACATATTTAATAGTTACCATCCTAAAATACAGTTTACAATAGAAAAAGAGAGGGACAACAAGATCGCATTTCTTGATGTGCTTTTGGTAAGACAGAAGCAAATTATAGAAACTGACTGGTACCATAAACCAACCTTTTCAGAAAGATTTCTTTATTATTTATCTGAACACCCACTCAAACACAAGATAAATATAATTAATAATCTTAAAAGTAGAGCAATGTCACTCTCATCAAACAAGTTCCATAAAAAAAATCTGAGGTACCATCGTCACCAAAAGTATCTGGGACACAAATAATGCATATTACTCTCCTGGACTAATTCTACTGTCATTCATTTCAATGCATTTAATTTATAGTTTGACAAATATTTGACAATAAAATGCATATGATAGGACAAGAGCTAATGTGATGCTAGCCCAGTTACTTTTGGTGACGATGGTACATAGAGAGTATGTTGATTAAAAATAACTACCCAGTATCATTAATTAAAAAAATTCTTAATCAATGTAATGTTGTAAAAACCACAAAACAAAAAGAATTGGAAATTTATTGCAAACTACTCTATATTAAAACTTTGTCTGAACAAATACAAGGCGCATTTCGAGGTAAAGTTACTAAAAAGAAAGAAAAACTTAAAATTGCATTTAAATGCCAAAATATAATTAAAAACCGATTCTTTTCGAATCTAAAATCTAGCACAAGCAACGGCGCCCGAAGAATTTGTCACAGGGGGGGGGCAAATAAACTGCTCTTGGGTAACTCGTGGAAAGCGCACCGCAGGCGGAATTTTTTTTTTCGGGCCACACCCAAATTTTGCTAATTGTAACTAATATAATAAACATTAAAAAATAATAGTTATTTATGGTACTAGTGTGTTATGTTGAAAATAAGTCACGCGAGAAAGATTTATACCACGAGGCCGTCAGGCCGAGTGGTATAAATTCTCAAGTGACTTAGGAAACATAACACACGAGTGGCATACAATGTTTTATCCCAACAAGTAGAAGAAATCGTGTTTTTTATGAGATAATACAAAAAAAATACAAGGTCCTATTAGTCTGCGTCTTCCAGCACTATCAGCAGCTGTACCGATATGGGAGCGTCTGGTTCCAATGAACCAACGAATTTTACAATGACTTCAAATTCGAATAAACCGTTAACATTTTCCTTTAATTGTGATTGATAGTAATAAATAAATAGAATACTACTTTAAATAGGAACGTGAGTTATAAACCATAACTCACTAGTGAGTTATAATCCATAACACACTAGTGTGTTATTTCATAGTTTACTTGTCTAAAATGACATTAATAATAATAGTCATAACTGTCATGTGTTGGATAAAACAATTTAAATACTTTTATTTCGGACGGGAAAAAAAGTTAATTCTCTGTATCTTTGGATAGGTGCACAAATTACTTTTCCTTGTGGGAAAAAAATTTAAAAAAATTGTAATCAAAACTAAAACAACACAACGTTAAATGAAATATTCCAAATTAAAAAAAAAATACATTTTTCCGACTAGGTAAATGCAAATTGCATTCTTCTTGAGTCTCGCCCAAACCTATTAATAGAGAGTTATTGGACGTGTAATAAGGACAAACAGTATTTAAATTAGCCTTATTTTGACATCTACGCATGCGCATTTGGGTCCGAAAATAAGGATTCCCTTATCCCTGCAGTGGTGGCGCCCAGTCTCTCGTGCCCGAGCTTCATAATCCAATTTATAAAAAGTGTGAGGATTAATTTGCGGTCTTCGCCGTTCCAGTACCTTCCTATAATGTAGTTTACTAGCGAACGTTATAATTGTTTTGTGCTAAATATTTTATTGAGCCGTTTGGTAATAGTTTCGGGTCTGGTGGACTTGGCGACACTGCTGGCGATTTGCCGATGATGGTGTTTCAGAATATTTCCACCTCCGGTAAGTCTGTTGTAAGTTCAGTTTTTATGTACAATTATTGTATTTCTTATGAATTTGTACAATTATGAGTTATGAAAAAGATTAACCTCGAGTGCTTATGTTATTGGAGGAAGTAGAGACTGATCCCACATAACAAAATTGCATCCTTAGAATGTATTAAGAATGTTCTTTTTTTAGAAGGAATGTGCCTAGAATGTTCGCCAAAACCATTGCGAATGTCCTGAGAATGTTCTGAGAAAAGATTGTAGAAATACTGTTCGCAATACCCAAGAACTTCCTGAGAAATCCATTAGGATATTCCCAGAATATACCTATGAGATTCTCAGTACATCCTGAAAAGAATATTCTTGTTTGATTCTAAAAATATGCTCGATATGTATAGGTATTCTCACATTCAAAGAATGTTTCTATGACATTATAGTTATGTTCTCAAAAGAATAATATACCAATATGCTTGAAATATTCTTAGAATATATCTACATATATCATTCTCAATATGCATCCTAGACATAACATTCTTGGTTGATTCTAAGGATATACTTGGAATGTTAATTTTCGCTTCCAAATAATGCTCCTTCCAGCCCTTTTATATTAAAGGCAGTGAAAGAGTTGTTGGAAAACTTCTCTGGAAAACACAAGTATTTAACCAAAGCTCCGGTTTCGAGCTTGTTATGCTCTCGTCAAAGCACACCAACTGAGAGAAACAGGTTCCAAGGTGATTCAAACGCGAGGTAAGATGTAGATCTTTAATAGCGCGTGGCTCCCTCTCTTGGAAGTCCTACAAAGCAAAAGGAAAAGAATATACCTATAATATTCTTAGTAGGTTCTAGATAGATTATTGTTTAATTGTTAAATTATGATTTTTGAGTAGGTAGGTACTCCAGATAATTAGGTGAACAATATGAAAATATTCTTATCATGGTTACCTACCTACATAAACTTCTCAGCACAACTTGGTAGGTATATTTTTAATACTTGATAGAGATATTAGCCAAAAGAACATTTTTTAGGGTACATTATAATAATGTTCGTATTAAAATATTTAAAGATTGTTATATAAAGTAGGTTCTTAGCACAATCTTTCAGGTAGGTGCATAGAAGCAACATTCCTAGTACATAAATAGAACGTTCAAAAATGAATATTTCAATCGAAACAATCTTAAAATATTCATTAAACATTCCTAAAAGAACATTCCAAAAAGCACTTTGAGGGAATATTCTGAGAACATGAATGTTCTTTCACTGTTATGTGGGATACTGAGGGAAATTTCGATGATGAGGAGTCTGAAGCAGAGGAAGACAATATTGAGGAACGATCGTGGGAGCAAGATAGTGAAGATAAACCAGAAGCAGAACCAAGTGCATAAATTCCTCAATTTCCTACTTTCATTAGAAAGGATGGTTCTGTCTGAAAAAAAAAAACATGTTCAAAATCGAAAACTTTATTTGTTTATCACATGCTGTTTTTATGTGTCTAATTTGTAAACTAATACCCTAATATTATACGAAATATGTTTTGTAGATTATAGTTAAGAAAAAGAAAGTAGTTTAGGAGTCTCTTTCAAGTCTTTACTGATATATTTTAATTTCCTTTTTTATGTTGTTTTATTGTTCACTGTTTATGGACCTTTTTTAATTCTGTCAATTTTTGGCACTCCTAAACACAAAATATTTACACATTTAACAATAAAATAGAAGCAAACACTCTCTAAAATGAAAAATAATGGTCCCAGTCTAAATATTTCATGCATTTACAATATTCTATGATTTTTGAAGAATATGGGTCTCTCAGACTTGGCGCCACTACTAATGCTAAAAAAGAGGCGCCACCACTGCAGGGTTAATAAGGTTACTGCTTGTCTTTATTTGTGTATGGTTAGTGCGAGGCAGTAAACTTCCCTTATTTCAAATTTCTGACATTTTGGACAGCTTTGACGTTTTGCTTTTCGACGATGACGTAATTTTACTCAGAAAATTTATTTTTTACAATAGTTTTCCATTTAACTGTGGGTAACATCAAAAAATGAGTATCAGCAGAAAATCACAAACAAAAATAAACACTTTTAGAGGCTGAAATTTATAAACATAGCTATATCTGTCAAAATTATGAATACAAAATAAGGTAACACTCTAGCATCTACTACAGTCTTCCAATAACTGTTTTTTTTGTTGGAAAAATAGGGCTGATGCACTAATAAAATAACGTAGAACCTTAATACTGCGAGGCAGTATTTAATAATTCCAGTAACTCTCTAATAACTTCTTCATAAAAATCTTTATTAACCAATTCATTCATTAATGATCGATGAATTCAAATCAAAAAAAATAAAAATGGAAATACATTATTTTTTTTTTTTTTTTTTTCTCTTTTGTTTTTAAGTATTTATATGAAAAGCCAGGGGGGGGGCACATGCCCCCCCCCCCCCTGCCCCCCCTGCCCCCGTCCATGAGCACAAGGAATGAACTAAAATCAAACGTAGTTTATAATATTCCTTGCTCCCAATGCAGTAAGAGCTATGTTGGACAGACTGGTAGATACTTACAACAAAGAGTGAAAGAGCACAAAAATGACCAAAATAACTATCTTTTAAAATCTAATCCAACAGCCTTAGTGGAACATAAGTTACAAACTGGGCATAATTTTGATTTTGATAATGTAACCATCTTATAAACACAATCTAATTATAAAAAAAGATTGATTGCAGAAATGATCGAGATTCAGAAAAATAAAAGTTGCGTAAACAAACGAACTGATGTAGAAAATCTGAGTACGTCATATTTCAATATTATTAATAAAATAAAATAACGTCACTGTAATTTTGGTTGTTTTTTGTTCTCGTTCTCTTTCTTTCATGAATTCCTGTGTGTTTTTGGTTTTTTTTCCCTAGCTTATAGCGGCACCATTTCAGTGTAGTTTGGTACCGGCATGCATTGATTATAGGTACTACCTGAATTTAATTTAAGAAAAAAAAAAGTAACAACAATAACTTTAGAGTTACCAGTTTTAATATTTCTGTTTTTGTTCTTGATAATTTTAAATGTTATGTCTACAGTGTTTGTCTTTTTATTTTTATTTTAACGTGTTACGGCTTGTGTGTTTTTTGAATTCCGTAATTTACATAATATAATGATGATGTTCCAAAGACAAAAAAAACTTTTGTAATACCTATAAGATCTGTGATACAATTATTTTAATGACAAAGAAAGTTAATTTTTAAATGTAAGTAGTAGTCAGTATATTCCTAATGTCCACCTTTTAATTAATTATTTATTTATTGAATTTTTCACGCCTTTTGTAGTGTCCTGAGGATGCAAATAAATTTTGCGAAACGTCGACAATTTTGGAAAAAAAACAAACTTCCGTTGGTGTTTTTTTTCCGATCCTACCCCAATCAAAACAAAGCAAAAAAAAATGTAATGTTTTTGTGGTATGTGCAATTCGAAAAGGCACATCTGACAGAAGTTTTCAAATTAATTTGAAAACCTTGGTTGCCTTTATCTTATCCTATTTTTTTTCCGAAAAAAACTTAACTTGCCATTGGAGTTTATATTTTCTGATTTATTTTATTGTTAATGCATTTTACACAAGAATTACACATTATGTTGAGATACAAATCAAAAATAATTGAGATAGTATTTCTGAATATCGCATTAAAGCGCCCAACGAACTATTTGAGAGATTTTTCCAAGAATAAATTAAATCGCCAATATTTTGATAACCGCAACACTTGGTACTGAGGTAAGTTTGACTTAATAGGTTCTGGATGACTTACTCTATCACCTCATCACCTCCCAGAATATATGCATCGAGCTACCAAACACCCTGTATAGATAAACATGGCCAGCTGCTGTTAGAAAAATTAAAAATCAAATTAAAACTGTATGAAATCGAAGGTGAAACGTTGAAGGCATAAAAGAGATATAACCGAAATCCTCAAGTACCTATATAAGTTATTATAGAACCCAAGTGAAAAATTGATCAATTTTTGATGATGTAGGTACTTACTCAATAATTTCAAATTTAGAACATATTATTGTCCAATCTTGATCTCAGTTCAGATTAATGATTATGATTGATAAAATATTCATTTTTTATTCATGGCAGTACCAAAAGTTAAGGAAGGATAAATCTATAATAAATTCAATTAATTAAAAATAAGAAATAATTATTTAAAGTTCACTTTGGTGTCAAGAAAGTTAAATTGAAATTTTAAATATTTGAATGTAACGTCAGTAAAAATTATAATCAATTATGGTAATTGATCATAAAGCAGATTTCATAAAAGAGGTAATAAAAGTTCTAAATGAAATTCTATACAAGCCTCAATTTCGACCAAAAACAATTCCGAGACAAAAAAGTAGAGTACGTTAGCCGTAGAGTACGTTAGCCATCCATTTTTTGTCACTTGACGAGGGAAGTTGCAAATGGAAGTTGCACTTTCTAGCCTAGTTTTCTTCATAAATTGTGGAAGTAAAGGTATCGACGCGTGAGGGACTTGATTCCTCTTGGAAATCACTTCAAAAACTGTATGCCCACGCTGCACGAAAATGGTGATCTTCAGTGATTGTTGAAAATAGATTTCTTGAGAGAAACGGCTCGTCGGAAAAATGGCTCTTCGGAAAAAACGCTCCTCGGAACAACAGCTCCTCGGTGAAACGGCTCCTCGGAAAAATGCTCCTCGGTATTGGGAAATGGACTAAGAAATAAAAGAACTTGTTAATTATCGATATCCAATATATTTATTATATCGAACACAGCGTGGAAAGCAGAGCGTGTGAACTCATAGAACAAACTATAGGAACTAACTCACATCGAAAGACAAAGAATTACAAACCTTTCTTAAGTAAACAATTCCTCATCTGTTTATCTTACATATAAAAACTATTATAAACACATTCAGTCATGTATAGCTGCAATATAAATTAGCAAAGTATAGGCTTATAATCAAAGTTTGATTTATTAATTTTTGGTTCACTGATATGAATATCAGTTTATCCAACACTCGGAAAAATGCTCCTCGGAAAAACGGATCGTCGGATTACCCTAAGTAATGGAGGCATTCCATGAACAACCATTACTTTAAAAAAATTGAAATAGTTATTATCCTAACAAGTGCGGAAAGTTATTTTCCGCAAGAGTTAGGATCAAGATTTTTTTTTACAAGCATAAAAAAAGACACCTTTATTTTTTCAAATTTTATTTTAAATAATATGTAGGTAATAATTTAACAAAATTTCATTAATTATTAATGTGAATATCAAAAGTACAATTATTTGCATTTTGTAGGCTAATTGCAGAATAGGGAACTTGCAGGTGAAATTAAATTTTCCAAATTTGATTTAAATCGATAGTTTATACTGTACAATATCAATATGACCAGTTTTCATTTAACTAATACTGCCCTTGTTACACAAAAAATAATACTAAATTTGAAATAAACAATTTCCCGCCAAAACAATGCGTCCATGATGGCCCCTTTTTTTGACGTCACGATTCTGTAAACAAGCTTGTCAAAAGGGAACTTGCAAGTGAAATAAAATTCCAAAAGTAGTCCTATACAATATTCTTCATCCATCGCGACAATTTTCACAAAAAGAAGGCTTTTCCACTTTTAAATAACACAAAAATAGCACTGCGTCAGCAGAAGTTCGTTTGCTGCGTTTGTTGTTTACAAAATATTGATGTCACAAGTACTGTCATATTGAAACCTCGCGTTTTCGTGCCAAAGTTTTTGATTTGAATTTCAATAATTTTTTTTTCATACAACGTATCAATTAAAATAGAAAAAAATTGAACCATGTAATATCTAATCGCTAGAAGTATCTAAAAAAAAATAAATTGAGAAATATGAAAATTCCCTATTCAGCTTGCTGTACGGCTGAAGGGTTACTGCTCGGGTTACTGTCTCTGCCGTTGGTGAAGCAGGAGTCATCTGGCTAATGTTTGATAGGCCTGCTTCCTGCTCTTCTGTTTGGGGATTATTGAGGGTTAAAATTTTGTTGCATAGATACTTTTTTTTATTTCGGAATCTTCCACGTATCCCTCCGCAGCAGTGGTAGATTTCCACCGGCCCAGTCTCTTAATATTGGTAATTTCTTCTCCTGAATCAGCCAAAAATATCGCAGAAGAGCGCCTGAAACTATGACCTGTGTAGCACTGAGGATCAGGCCGCAATTTCAGAAGGCATTTTCCCAAATGAATTGATTCCTACGCATTGAGTAGTGCACTTACCATGTTTAAATTGTACAAAAAAAAAAAAAAAACGACGATGAAGTGTTTTTGAAGATCTCAATGATGCATATTTTTTAACAAGTTTTTAAATACCTGCCATTGTTCACTTCTTCTGAGATCCCAAAAGCTCTGGAGGTGTGTTTTTTCGAATCATTTATCTTTATTGTGATGTAGTTTCCTCTATCCTCGATGTTGTCCAAGGTTATATTTGTGAGTTCTACCGCAGCTTTAATCAATAAATAGACATCATCTGGAGCTTCTATCATAAATTTGGCAAGATCCTCTTTATAAAAGACTTTGGCTTTTTTTAGGGAATAGCCTACAGACTGTTTTTTTTTTTAAATGTAATTAGTTTATAGAATTGTCCCATATCGAGCTTTTCCCTTATTTTCATCACAGCCTTTGTAAATTCCTGTCTTGGAATTTAGGCGGATGTTCGGAACACTTAGTGGTTTGATGATTGTGGCTTGTAGGTTGGCTTAGTACACCCGGGAAGTTTGGTAACTGGGGAGTAAAACCACTGTTGGATTAATACTGATTTTTATTAAACAATTAACAACTATTTATATGCAAGAAAATTAAACTTTGACAAACGTTATGAACAATGGTAATTATTTAAAAGAATAAAATGCTGACAAAATTCTGTTGTGGTGTGCAGATGAACACACCTAGGAATGCAATAATCTGAAGAATGGCTCTTTCCATTGAAATCACCGTTATTCCTCAAAGAGCTGCTCGACTCTTGCTCCTCCCTACCAAGCCTATGTCAATAAGGTGGTAGACAGCAGCCTTTCCAATTGATTTCTCTTAAAGGACATGGGAAATTATTTAAACAGAAGTTGGCACAGCTCGTATAAGAGAAAACTGGAGATAACTTCACCCTGGAGTAATGGCGCAGCAAATCAAATCAAAATTTTTTTTATTTTTCTCTTTTCATTTTTTGGAAGGATTTCCTTCTGAGGAATGGAAGAGCACACTGACATCCATACTCCCTAATGCAAATGTGTATTTGAGCCATAACGGTAACATCCTCGATAACAGGAAAATAATGGTAAGGTAAGAAAGATAGAGATATAGATAAATATAGAGAGGGAGGTGAAAAAAAGTAGTTGATAGAGGTACAGGGAAAAATTCCGAACCAAATTCATAACGATAATGGCTGAAGAAATCTGATTCTGCATCATGAACATCTGCATAGGGTATGAGGTAAATAGTATTATTAACGATAAACGATAATTGGAATAGGTAATTCAAAAAATAAGATATGGCAACTTCAGCAAACTAACAGACAGAAATTTAATCCTAAGGTAATGAAATTAATAGATGAGCTGAGTCGCAGAAACTTATTGAAATCGGTACGGTACTGTGAGGGAAACAAGAAAATCACTCCCAGAGATAAATCTGTGTGAACCACGGCAATAATGTCTTTTAAAACAGAAGATAACGTAGGTAAGGATAAGGAAAGATAGTAAAGCTAAGGAATGAATCAATGACAGTGACAAAGTATAAAACAAAATGCCATATCAACCAAGATACAAAGATAACTTTTTGACAATATATACATCAATGAATAAGATAAATCGATGAGACAACGGTAAGATATACCGGGTGACCACGAGATTACTGACCAAGCTCTAGTTCAGGCATGAATATCAATATCGATTTCAAGTTTTGAGGATGTATATTATTGATATCGATGCAGAATTTCGCTATAAAAACAATCGACTATCGCGTCTGGTTTGACCGCAAGTGCCATCAACTTCTTTATTTCAACCAGATCACCCCCTATATTATTACATTTTTAGATTCTATGAGAAATTCTAAGCACATTTTATGTATAATATCCTATACCTAACTTAAACAGTTTTCAAGAAAATCGCGATTGAAAATGTCAAAAAATAATTTCTATTTTAGTTTTGACAGCAAACAATGGATAGTAGATTGGAACTTTTACGATATTTTTTACTGATTTTAGAAGCATTAAAGGGTCCCACCATAAAAATATCAGTTCCGGTTCAATCGAAGGTTTTCGGTCGGTCTACTTTTGAGGTTATGTTACTGCAATAATTTCAATGGTATCCCATACTTAGAACTGAAAATTCGTATTCTAGGAACAATTTTGAATCTTTTTTGTATACGCTTTCCTATACCTAAAGTCTACTGTTTTTGAGATATTTTACACTTGATGTAAGGATGTCTTTGAAACAACGAATACCAAAAACAGTATAGCATAAATTTTAATTAATTTAATTAATTTTTTAACGGTTTTGTTTGTTGTATTTGTAATGTAACAGTGCAAATCGGGATTCAAGGAACACAACAAATGAGACTTATCTTTTAACCTGCATTCTGTGTGATTGCAGCTGTCTAATGGAATAAATTTATAAAAAGGATTAAAATTAATGCTATACTGTTTTTGGTATTCGTTGTTCCGAAGACATCCTTACATCAAGTATCAAATATCTCAAAAACAGTAGACTTTAGGTATAGGAAAGCGTACACAAAAAAGATTCAAAATTGTTCTTAGAATACGAATTTTTAGTTCTAAGTATGGTATACCATTGAAATTATTGCAGTAACATAACCTCAAAAGTAGATCGACCAAAAACCTTCGATTGAACCGGAAGTTTTATTTTTGTTGTGGGACCCTTTAGTGCTTCTAAAATGAGTTAAAAATATCGTAAAAGCTTCAACCTTCTTTCCATTGTTTGCTGTCAAAACTAAAATAAAAATTATTTTTTTTGACATTTTCAATCGCGATTTTCTTGAAAACTCTTAAAGTTAAGTATAGGATATTATACATAAAATATGCTTAGAATTTCTCATAGAATCCAAAAATGTAATAATATAGGGGGTGATCTAGTTGAAATAAAGAAGTTGATGGCACTTGCGGTCAAACCAGAAGCGATAGTCGATTGTTTTTATAGCGAAATTCTGCATCGATATCAATAATATACATCCTCAAAACTTGAAATCGATATTGATATTCATGCCTGAACTAGAGCTTGGTCAGTAATCTCGTGGTCACCCGGTATGTCATGGCAATCTTAGGCATGACATACGCAAAAAATATCCAAATCGATAACGGTACGGTAAATCATGATGTATAGGTACCTACTTACTATCAAAACAAAAGATAACTTGGTTAGACAAAGGAGAAAATTAAAATGTCCTAATCAATACGAAGATTACTTTTGACATTATATATATATATATATATATATATATATATATATATATATATATATATATATATATATATAAAATAAATATATATCAATGAAAAAGCTAAATCGATGAGAGAAGAGTGAAATATTATGTCAATCCAATCCTATAGTTGACACACGATAAAATGTCCATATCGATAACGGTCAGGTGATGTATAATATCAAAACAAAAAATAAATTGATTAGACAAAGCATAAAAATTATATTATGTCATGACACTGAGGTATTAAAATCATTCAATAGGAGCAAGAAAACATTTATATGGGACTATAGGTATAAGGACAAGATTTTCCTCGAAGTGAGAAATGGGAAAAATCAAGAGCCCGCGTAGGCAGGAGCACTATGTTCCTGAACAGTTTATTCTTCGCCAGGATCGCTAGGAAGTACTGTTCGCTACCTATTTTTTTCAAACGGAAATTAGAATTCGGGATTGAAGAAATGCGAAATCAAATTTTCAGAGAAAATATCAAGAATCAGTAGAAAGATGACGAAAGTATTCATTAAATTTTTGTCCGATAAATTATTAAATATATAGGAAAAGATATTATTATAGAAATTGAATAATTTAGAATTATTTACGTAGTACTTGTATACCTAAAGTCAAGTAGTTGAGTTATGCAAAAAGAAAAGATAATACTAAACTGTACAAGATTTTATTGATGTCAAAATGTGATGTTTCGTTACCCCTTAAGTTGGGCGCTAATTTATGTAACCCCTTTTATCAACAATTTAATAGGAGGCCCATAATATGCTCAGTTTGTTCAGCGAAAAATTATTAAGGGTGGGTCAATAGTTTGATAAACATTTTAACTCACGTTATGTATACAAAGTTTTATCCCATTTTGATGGACATTGAAAAAATTAAATAATAGGAATCAAATTATAGTAGTTATTTATACACCAAATGACTTAAATTAATGTTTATTCATGAGAAGAAAGTTTATAATTTTCTTCGAATGAATAAACATTCTAACTCACGTGACGTATACCAAATTTTATCCCATTTTGTGGAAATTTAGCAGATAAAGTAAAAGGAAAAATGCCGAGAGTGAGTTTAAAATATTTTAAATTACTAAGGTGTCAAATTTTTACGTGGGCAGAGTGACCTAAAATGCAGAGAGTGAGTTAAAAAAAAAAAAAACACTGAGGTGATAAACGTCTACTTATACCTTTATTGTTATGCGTTCAACAATGTAATTTTTAAACGTCAAAATGGGATGAATAGAATTAATTTGGTAGCATGTTAAAGCGCTAATATCTATATATTGAAATTGGTGGTTGCTAAAGTCCAACAAATGCCATTTTAAAGTCACGTGATTTTTCTCTATCCTTGTTGAATACATCTAAACAGCGGTGATAGTAAAATTGAAAAAAAAGGTGCCTAGTTATTGTTCATAATATTCTTACCTGAAATATAATCCGTCACTGTCATCAATTAGTTTATCAAAGTTATTTTCCAAAATGATACAACGAACAAACACATCTAATAATTTTGACTATATTTACCTTTTTTCAACTCGAAAAGAAGCAAATAGAAAACGGGTACCCAATTCAAGTTCAGAATGTATTACAACGGATAGCAGATGCGACAAAAGTGAGTCTCGCAACAATTGCAAGTATTAAAATTCCCATCTGATTGGTCAATACTACTTCAGAAATGCGTTTGTAAATGCTAGTGGGAACATATCTTAAAATTCAATAGTAATTAACCACCAGTAGCTTTTTGTAGATGATATCAACGACATAATCAATGGACATACGTTTTTTGCTACCAGTATCACGTGACTTTAAAAGGGTATTTGTCGGACTTTAGTTGTTTGTTTGTATTTGTAGCAGATTTTTATACTGGCAGAGTGACTTAAAAGACCAAGAGTGATTAAAAAATATTTTATCCAACACCTCCTAGTTATAAAAGATATAATTGTTGCCATTTTAGACAGGTAAACTATCAAATAGCACACTAGTGTGTTATAAACCATTACTCACTAGTGGGTTATTCTTTATAACTCACTCTCTTATAACGTCAACGTGAAACGTCAGAAAATAATTTATAATCTCTCATTCCCAAAAAATACCTGTTAGTTTTTCAGTTCTTATATGCTGCTCGTGTGTTATGATTTCTCAATTGTCTGTTGTTGGATAAAACATTGTATCCTACTCGTGTGTTATACTGTAATGACAGGATTGTCATCTAAGAATGCCAGGTCCTAAGCGAGGAGGAAAGTTAAACAAGATGTTACTTTTATGATGATCTTTATTTTTTTTTTTTTTTTTTTTTTACGGATATGCGCACTCGCAAGGAAATGTCCTATCACGCTCGAGAAGCGGCAAGTGCGCGGAAATGTCGGTGTATGTTGGTCTTGAAACGGTTCAGGTTGTAACCTGCAGGGAAAACCGTCGCAGGGAGTTTATTCCACAGCGATGCTGTTCTCCAGAGATATGAATTCTGATATAATGAGGTTCTTGGTGCCTCTAGTTTGACAGTAAATTCATGGTTACCGTCTGCTTGACGGGTTCGCCTGGTAGGCGCTACTCTCGGTGGAATCATACGTGCCAACTCTTCAGAGCATTTTCCGTGATAGTACCTGTAGAAGAGAGATAAATCGTCCACAGATCTGCGATGTTCGAGACCATCCAAGTTACGAGTAAGTGCGGGGTCATTGATCAGCTTGATAGCTCGTTTTTGCACGGTGTTCAAAAGCATTAAGGTATGTTTGGGTGCTGCACTCCATATATGTGAGCAGTACTCCATCGTTGGTCGAATCTGGGCTTTGTAGAGTGTCAGCAATTGGCTTGGTGTGTACAGATGTCTTGTACGAAATAGCACCCCCAGCTTTTGGGACGCCCTTTTAGCAATATCTGCCACGTGATTGTGCCAAGACATGTTGGTCTCTGCAGTAACCCCCAAGATGTTCAACTGACTCTGTAATGTGACAGCACTTCCAGATAGCATGATGTTTGGCTCACCGGTGCTGTTCTTTTTTGAAAACAGAGCTGCTTGGGTTTTCTGTGCATTGAACTGTACAAGGTTTTTGTTACCCCAGTCCTCTATTATCTCCAGGTCGTTATTTATCTGCGATATTTGAGTTAGTCTAAGATGATGGAATTCACGTGCGGAAAGACCTGTGGGTGGTATGAGTGAGGAGACTACATTGCCATCGTCTGCAAAGCAATAAAGTGGATTTACTGTTCTATCTATGAGGTCATTTATGTAAATCAGAAAAAGAGTTGTTTATTAGTCTGCTTGCCCTAGATTATCATTGTGTCTCGATGACCAACTATGTTATTATAAACAATGTGCATAACCAAATAATATCACGTAAGTTTATACAATTAATGTTGAACTAACTAACTGTTAATCAAACATATAATATACTGGGTGATCTGATCATATCGCATCACATCTCCCCCTTTTTGAAAGAATGGACTTTATTCTTGGCCACAAAATAAAGAACATTCTCATATGAACAAAAAAAAAATTGAGTAGGAATTGATACGAAATAATCGCAAAGTACCCTTACGTAATTTTACTACATAATTATAAATAAATACATCACTGACGAATACAAAAAAAAATATTCATACTATGGATGGATCTACTGTAAAGAAATATTTTAGTAAACAAAAACGTTAATGAACCCATTATTCAAAAATAACAATGTTTCAATATTATATTGCATAAGAGCTCAATTTTCAATTGAACTTGAACTTATATTTAATTACAACCTTCACTTAATTTCCTAACCCATAATATGTATAATAAAACAACAGATAAAAATTCTGATGTGGTGAAATGAAATGAAAATGCAAAATATTTGAAAATTCGACTTAATCAATATATTATAATATAAACATATACCTAATTATGAAATAAATCAATAATATATGTTCCCTTTTCTTTTAAAGACTAAGTTTACAATAATTGTTTATTTATTACTGACCTATGCTAAAAATTAATTAATTACTATCGGTAAAACACTCGCGAGTTAGAATTTTATAAAATTGTTTTGTTTCGAAACACGTAATAATAATTATAAATTTCTGTGAAACGGTCGCACTCTGTTTTTATGCACTGTCACCTCTTTCCCGCTTAAATCTCTAAGTGTACAATTAACTCCATTATTACTTACAACAGTAAAGGGACCTTTATACCAAGAATCAAATTTTGTTCGGTTCTCGTTATTCAAAATAACTAGATCACCGGCTTTGAGATGCATTTGCTTCGATTGTTTATCATATTCGCGCTTTCGATTTTCTTTAGCTTTTGAAAGAAAATCGTTTGCCCGCTTGTGCGATACTTGCAAGCGATAACGAACTTCTTGATAAAAAGCATCGATATTGTATACAGGGTCTACCTTAGTTCCTAAAAGCATTTCAGGTAGTTCCGCTTTTCGCGCAAAGATCAACTCAAAAGGTGTATAATTATGGTATATACTAGGAGTAGTATTGTAACAGAAGCTGTAATATGGAATCCATTCATCCCAATCGCTCCTTGAGTCGTTAATGTACATTCTAATGTATTCATTAAAAACTCTATGGTTCCTTTCGCATCCTCCAATGCTCTGGCTGTGATACGCTGTTGAGAACTTGTGCGATACATTGAAAAGTTTGAAGAGTTGTGCTAAAACCTCATTTTTGTACTCAGTGCCAATGTCAGTTCTGATTTCTTGCATTGGTCCATATGTTAGTATAAATTCGTTCATTATGGCCTTTGCTATTGTATTTGCTTCTTTATTTGGGACTGGAACTATCACAACAAACTTTGTTAATTCGCACTGTATTGTGACGGCGTAACTATTGCCTCTCTCAGTCTTTGCAAATGGTCCAATAGTATCAATGCATACTATATCGAAAGGTCTTTGAGGAGTGGGCGTTATAACCATAGGTTCCATATGAGTAGACTCCCTTTTATTCATTTGACATTTTAGACATTTTCTCACATAATTGGCTACGTCTTTGGACATGCATTTCCATCGATAACGTGCTCTTAATTTTTTCAGAAGTTTCTTCTGGCCGCAGTGACCTCCTGTGGCCGGGTCATCATGTAGTTTTAGTCTTGATTTTTCTTCATTATTTGTAATTACTTGAGGATCCTTGTATAATATAATAGTTAAATTTTTTAGATGCCTGCGTCCCATTTCTTTTAACTCATTTATTGTGCACTTTTTAAATATTTCATCATTAATTTTCAATTTTATAGCTTTAAAATTTTGATCGCCAGCCATACATTCAAGCTTAGACAGTATTTCCTCTAAAGGAAATTTGCCGTTAGTGATCAATATCTTTTTTTCAGCGCTGAATTGACTTTTTATTCCTACCATTATCCTAAGATAATTAGTCTTAATTTCAAATGTCAAAATTGGAATTTTTAGTAAATCGCAATTATCTAATATTTCATAAACTTTTGGGACAATTAATGCGGTTTCTTCTCTTTTTGGTTTATCTGTAGTAACTTGATTTTTAATCATGGACCTTGTGACGGCTAAAATATGTGCAGACTCGCTTGAAATATCCTTCAATTCCTCTATGTTAATTCTTGACAAAGCATCTGCACCTACATTATCTTTGCCTTTGATATATTCCACTTCGAAATCATATTCTTCCAGATCAAGGCGCATTCGTGTTAATTTTGATGACGGATTTTTCATGGAAAATAAATATACAAGAGGTTTGTGATCTGATTTCACCAAAAACCTATTTCCATATAAATACGGTCTAAAATAATTAATAGCCCAATGAATCGCCGCTAATTCTTTTTCTATTGTTGCTTTATTTGATTCGCCCTTTGTAAACCCTCGTGACGCGTAGGCAATAGGTAAGTCCTGGCCTTCAAAATTTTGTGATAGAACTGCCCCACAAGCCTCTTTTGACGCGTCTGTAGTTAAAATAAATTGCTTACTGAAGTCTGGGTATTGCAGTATTTGTGGATCTATAAGTGCTGTTTTCAATTTATCAAAAGAATTTTGACATTTGTTACACCACTCGAACTTAGCATTTTTTCTTGTTAAATTATTTAATGGCTTAGATATTTCCGCAAACTGAGGAATAAACCGTCGGGAATAGTTGCAAAACGCAATGAAACGTTTCACTCCATCAGCATCCGTCGGTTTAGGGTATTTCTTTATGATTTCATACTTTGCATCGTCTGGTAAAATTCCTTTATTTGTAATTTTGTGTCCTAGATATGAAACTTGTTGTTGGAAAAATGTGCATTTTTCGGGATTTAGTTTTAAACTATATTTTCTGCACACTTCGAAAACACTTTTAAGATTTTGTAAGTGGTGATTTTTGGAACACCCTATGACAATAATATCGTCCATATATAAAAATGCTTTTTCAGGTGTGATGCCCGCAAATGCAATACTCATCATTCTTTGAAAGCTGTTAGGGCTTACTTTTAGACCAAATGGCAACCTTGTGAATCTGTATGTTCCAGTATCTGTGCTAAAAGTTGTAATGTCCCGAGAATCTTCTTCGAGGGGTATTTGATGAAAGCCTGCCTTTAAATCTAGCGTTGAAAACCATTTTGCTCTGCCCAATTGGTCCAGAATATCATCTATTCTAGGCAAAGGGAATTTGTCGGCCACAAGCTTACTCTGGTTTATGGCTCTAAAATCTATACAAAGTCTCCATGCCTTTTTGCCATTGGTTGATTTTTTAGGAACAAGTAAAATAGGACTATTATATTCCGCTGACGAAGGCTCAATAATACCATTTTCAAGCATTTTGTTTACTTGATCCGTTATCTCCGCTTTCTGTGCATGTGGAATTCTATAGTTCTTAACAAATATTGGATTCGGATCGGTTAATTTAAATTTTTGTTTATAAAAATTGTTTGTCGTCAGTTTATCCGAACTTAAGGCAAATATATCTGAAAATTTCGTGCAAAGAGCAATCATTTCTTCTTTAGCTATTTCCGGAATATTTTGATTTAGCTCTTGCAAAAGAGTAGCTTCTCTATCTCCTGTTTTAGTTTCTATATTATAAATGGAATAATTGCTCAAGTTTTCTGTTTCAATTGCAACATTTCTTATAGTGACACTTTCGAGTGTTGTATTTAATATTTTAACAAATGGACTGGAATGGGAAGCAATCGACGAAGCTATAAAAACTCCGGGAGCTACTTCTTTGTTCAAAATTACAAAAGCCTCTTTTGTTTTTTCCCAACTGGTAACTTTTCGTACAACCTCACATCTTGGTGGGACCATCAATGTATTTTCCTCTGGGCCGTTGTAAATTGGTAATTTTAGGTATTTGTTTCCCAATTTTAGGGTCACTGTCCAATTATCGTAATTTAATTGACACTGATACTTAGTAATGAAATCTCTGCCCAATATTCCATCTGAAGGGATAGGAAAATTTTCATCAACAATATGGAATGTATGATTTAAAGCATAGTTTTGAACAAAAAGTTGTGTTTCGGTGGTTCCTAATGAAGATGCTAATCCCTCTGTAACACCTTTAATTTTTATTGCACTCTGTCTGTCTACCAGTTGTCCTTGATTTATCTTGCTCCTTTTACAAAGTGATATGTCCGCACCTGTGTCGACTAAAAGTACAATTTCTTCGTTCCCAGTCATTCCACTTCCAATAACTACAAAATTCGAAAGTGACAGGTCCAAATTAAAAATATTCACGACCTCCTTGCTGGACCTAGTTGGAGGTCTTGCTGGTTTTCCGAACTGTCTTCATTGAGCATCCTTATATTCCGAGTGTTTTGCCCTCTGTGGCTTTGGGTTCCTCGACCGCCTCTATAATTTTGGTTTTGGTAGCCGCCTCTGTAGCTGCGGTTCTGGTAGCCACCACGGCTGTAATTTGCTTGGTAGTCATTTTGATTTCTGTAGTTTGAGCTTTGATGGTAATTGGAATTGGAGCAATTAGCTCTTCCTCGATAAAAGCTTCTATTTCCGCCTCTTGTGTTGTAATTTCTGGCAAATAGAACTGTTGAGCTAGCTGCATCTGCACTAATATTCACAAATTTTGATAATGCCTCTTGACAGCTGCTAAACGTACCGGCTTCCATTATAATCTTAACTTTGTCTGAGTTGCTATTTATTTTTAATGATTTTACTGTTACGTTTGTAGCGTAAGACTCAGCTACTGGCACAGGGACTCCTTCGTTGATGTAAGCCCTTTTCAAATTTTGTGCAAGAACTTCTACTTCTGAAGCATACTTTGAAGCATCCTTGTTATGCTGCCTCAAGGAAAGAAGTTTCGCCGAAACCATCTGCGAGTTTTCCACTTGAACTCCAGCTCTCAGTTTTACAATAATATTTGCCAGTGAATCACCATCGGAAATTAAATACCGTGCTTTTCCAGTAAGCCTTGTTACTCATTGGGCAAAACTTTGCTTGCAAAATTGAAAAATTCAATTTTTGACATCGCCATTACATATTTTTACTAAATCAGTTTTGTTTTCGTCTAAATCTGAAAAATTGTCGTCTGAATTGTCTTGTTCGCTTTCTTCAGAATCTTCGTCTAGTATATTAGGATTAATGCATTTTAGGCACGAAGACGGAACCTGATATGACACTTTAAGAACCAAGTAAGACTTGATAACTTTATCCCTGACGGAAGAAAAGAGCTTCTTTACCTGATTTAGTTGTTCAACTGTTAAACAAGAATATATTGAACAAATAAATTTAATGAGTTTATTATATTCTTCTAAAATGTTATCTCTTATTTCAACTTTAATGCTTTCAGTTTTAGGAACACGTTTTTTCAAAACGCGCTTTGTTTCGTTAGTAATGTTCAATTTAAAATTTGATAACTTGGCTAAGGTATTTTCCCAAGTCAAAGACATTTAAATCATTACCTACCTATAAAATTAGAACCCATATAGATTATGCCCTAATACGATTTTACCAAATACTAATGATGCTAGAAGAAAATATAAATATATTAATTATTAGGATATCAGTTACCAGTAATTTTGGTTGCCAACTAATTATAAGTTACATTTTTCAGCACTAAATAAATGCAAAGGAAAATTTCTGGTAACTCTTTTTTTTTTTAAGGCTATTTATCCCCATCAAATGGGATTATTGGTAGCAAATTTATATATAAACGTTTCCGCTGAAATTAAAATTAAAACAAAAAATAAAATAAAAATTATGTATTGTCATTGGCACTTTTGAATGAAATACTAAAAACCACTGTGCTGAAATAGTAAAAATCACATACCAGTTCCAAGTCTCTTTTTACTACCAAATTACTGAAGTTTGGTCTACTTGTCTTCTTGTCTTGCCAACGGTGATGCAAATAATTTTTGCTTTAAACGTCTCCAGCCTGCATTGCGGTTACTCTCAACACCCTGCTTCGAGATAAATCCTTTTTCAAGCCTCTGCGATAGGCTTTGCGTATTTTTAGCGCCACCAGGACCAATACTGCCACAGTGATAATATATAAAATTACCTTGATATCTGTTGGTGCTTGAATAGTTTCCTGCTCGACGATAAAATTGGAGTTTACCACGCCCGAGTCAGTAATTTCTGCATGCTTAGAACTTGACTTCCCCATGTTGCAGAATTATTTCACTTTTTTTAAATATTAGGTCTTACTAACCATTAATTTAACTAATATTTCCACCACACTTAAGGCCCTAGGCAGGATCGCCATGTAATGACAGGATTGTCATCTAAGAATGCCAGGTCCTAAGCGAGGAGGAAAGTTAAACAAGATGTTACTTTTATGATGATCTTTATTAGTCTGCTTGCCCTAGATTATCATTGTGTCTCGATGACCAACTATGTTATTATAAACAATGTGCATAACCAAATAATATCACGTAAGTTTATACAATTAATGTTGAACTAACTAACTGTTAATCAAACATATAATATACTGGGTGATCTGATCATATCGCATCACAATACTTTCTAAGTCACTCGAGAAATATTTTCCTCCCGTGACTTATTTTCAACATAACACACTAGTACCATAAATAACTATTAAATCACTCAGGTGATAAACGTCTACTTACCTTTGTTATTATGTGTTCAATCATCTAAGATTTTAAACGTCAAAATAGGATGAAAATATAAACTCAATTGCTGGTGAAACACTTAAAATAAAATCAATAAATAGAGATTAACTCTCAGATTCATCAAATTCCAAAAAATTAAAAATAATATTACAATGTACCTCAATATAAACGTCAAAATGGGATAATAGTTATTTATCCCATTTTGACATTTAAAAATGACATTATTGAACGCATAATAATAAAGGTAAGTAGACGATTATCACCTGAGTGACTTAAAATATTTTTAACTCACTCTCGGTCTTTTAAGTCACTCTGCCAGTATAAATGTCTGCTACAAATACAAACAAACAACTAGTTATACCCTAGCAACCAATAATTCGAATATTAGACATTAGCGCTTTCATATACTACTAAATGAATTCTTTATAATTTGATTCCTGTAACATTATTTTTTAATGTCCATGTATAAATAACTAAACTATTATACACCAAGTGAGTTGAATGAATATCTATCTACTCATGAGAAGAAAGTTTAACACACGAGCCCTAGCGAGTGGGTTAATTTTCTTCGAATCAATTAACATTTTAACTCACGTGATGTAAACAAAATTTTATCCCATTTTGATGGACATTTAAAAAATAAAGTAATAGGAAACAAATTATAGAGAATCCATTTTAGTAGCATATGGAAGCGCTAATATCTAATATTCAATTTGATGGTTGCTAGGGTATAACTAGTTGTTTGTTTATATTTGTAGCAGATTTTTTCACTGACAAAGTGACTTGAAAGACCAAGAGTGAGTTAAATATTTGTGCAACCAGTTGGGAAAAGCACTATTTCTCATAATAAGCAGATTTCTGCGAAACGAGCGAAGCGAGTTCCGCAAAAGAAAGGGAGTTTCGAAAAATAGTGGTTCCCAACGTGTTTCACACAATATTTTTTCTAATTTTGTATATTATTATCTGATCCATTCAAATTCGAATGCCAAAAACATAATAAATGTCCCTTCTATAATTATTTCTAAATCGTCAAGTAAGTTCAGAATAATTTCCTATTCCGTTGCTATGGAATATGGTAGCCAATATTGTTTAGTGTCAAGTTTGGTGACTCAAACCGGTCATTGCTTTCGGCGATCATCGACTAACCTATTCTGCTCGTAGATTCTGTGGCTTATTTGCTGACAATTAAATAGCATAACTATAATAAACAGGAAATTTTCACCAACATCCTTGGGGAGTCTTCCATGGAAAAAAAGTCGCGTGCAGCACAGTATAAGTACACGTACACTTCACAATGCTCTCTTTCATTTACCATCTCTTTCTCTCTCTCTCTCCCTCATATTCATCATATGCTTCATTTCACTTGCGAGACGAAAATTTTACAAATCGTGCCGTGACGCGACCTTTAAAAATTTATCTCAGGTGGCCAAAGAAGTATTCACTTCAAAAAACATTCAATTTATCTATTCAATTAATGCTACACAGAAAACTATGTTGGCAATATCATCAATAATTGTTCAAATTGTGTAATACTTAACACAATTTGAACAATATTTATAACTTCCTATTTTTTTTTCCATACATTATCTTATTATAGTAACCTATTTGAATAAAATTGAATCTTCATAATAAGTTCGTACAAATATTATAATAACAGCAAAGGACTCCAAGTAGTTCAGCCCCAAAAGTATCACACACTGATCTTAAAGCAGATTTCATAAGAAAGGTAATAAAAAATATAAATCAAAGTCTATACAAGCCTCAATTCCGACAAAATGGTAGAGTACGGTAGCCATCTATTTTTTGTCACTTGACGAGGAAAGTGCAAATGGAAGTTGCAAATTCTAGCCTGGAATCAAGTAAGATAGGGGCTAGAAGTTCATCAAATGTGGAGGTACAGGTATCGACATGTGAGGGACTTGATTCCTCTAGGAAATCGTTTCAAAAACTCTATGCCCACGCCGCACGAAATCGGCGAACTTTGGGGCTTGTTGAAAATTGATTTTTTGAGAGAATCGGCTCCTTCAAAAAACAGCTCCTCGGTAAAACGGCTCTTTGGAAAACGCTCTTCGGAAAAACGCTCATTGGAAAAACGCTCCTCGGAAAAACGCTCCTCAAAAAAATGTTCCTCGGAAAAACGCTCCTCGGAAAAACTCTCCTCGAAAAAACGCTCCCGGAAAAACGATTCTCGGAAAAACGCTCCTCGGAAAAACGCTCTTCGGAAAAACGGCTCCTCGGAAAACTCTATGTAATAAAGTCATTCCATGAACAACCATTAGGTACTTTAAAAAAATTAAAAAAGACTTAGCACGAGGGGGTTTGAAGTTCAAACTCAAATAAAACGGTTTTCACAAGACTTTCGATTTAATTTTTTTCGGTATTAAATGGATAATAATCCATTATACAATAGCCTTACGCAACTTTATTCCGTTAAAACAGTGCCTGATGGCCGATAAGGTTTTTTTCTTCACGAGAACGGTAATCACAGTTGAGGAAGATGGCTGCCCCCTCGGCCATAGTCGAAGTTTCAGGGCAACGGCATGATTAACCCTAGAATACTATCGTTATTGGAAAATCGCTTGATACTATCGACACGTAAAATTTACGTAAAATGAGAAAACGAATGATATATTAAAGTAGTATTTATAAACTATACTTTTTTTTATAGGAAACTGAAAAAGAACTAAAACGTACAGAAATAATGAGAACCAACTTCGAAAAAATAGAACAAAAATAGCAGACACAGCGTTTTTCAAGAACTAGGACATATTTTAATTTGATGTCGGTCACATATTGTTTTTTTGCATTTCGTCGAATGTTGTAGTGATTCTCTTGTAATCTTAGTTGTGTAGTGTAGGACATTTGTGACAGTATTTTCTCGGGCCTTTTTTAATCGACACGTAAAAATGAAGTGCTATTTTTACGTATGATAGTATTCTATGGTTAAAAAGGGACGAAGAAACGGACCATCTCGATAGGCAGAACTTCCTTTCAAAAAATAGCAAACGGAAAGTGTTGGTATTAAACTGGTACTTCAAGCTTAAACGAAAATCGTGCCTTATAGTTTAATAATTGCTAATATCATTAGCAGCAGAAACCTTTTTTTTTTTTAATGCTAGTCACCAGAGTGTCAAAATTGGAAGTAATAATTTAACTTTACATTATAGTTGAAAGATAAAAGGAAAAAATACTAACAGTAGCATTTCACATGCTACATCCTTCCTCGGTCTTATCTGAAGGAAAGATTGGTTGAAAATATTGAATTTGAGCATTTCAATAACGCCCAGTAATTATTATGATAATAAATATTTTCGTTCGCTTCGCGGTTCGTGCAATTAAATTATGCATTAATGTAATATAAAAATTTGCAATAAAGGTCAATATCGAACTCGAAAAATTACTAAAATCAGAAAAATGGCAAATAGCAATATTATTCTACGATTTCACATAGGGGCGACGTTGCCAATCCAGTCTAACAGGTATATTGCGTTCCAGCCTTTTCACGCAAACTTTCTTGTTCGCACAATGAAACAAACGATTTACAATGTTGTCGAAAATACTAGTCCAAACTTTTATGGGATTTATAAATGAAACATTTTATCTCCTGAGTTTTAACGTCTTGATATGTATTACCAAACATATCAAATTTAATTGCCAGAAACGTTACGAATGAAATCCATACAATCAAGAAACAGATGATCATTTCAACAGCACACTCAGAAGTTGCGACATGCTTGGAGTTCGGAAAATGGCTTCGGTGACAAAACTCGTTCAAAAGTATATTGATATTATAACATAATAATATATTCTCAAGATACGCCTCCGAGAAAAATAATAAAAAGTTACTCTTAAATTCAAATTAAAGCAAAATTGAGCCAGTTACTTTTAAGGATTGGCAATAAGCAAATTCAACTGGTTGTTAAATTCTTAGCACATAGCACTCAGAGTTAAAAAAATCATCAATTATGAATAATTAATTTTACTTATTTTTGATATTTGCCTATAGAATACGGAAATTGCTGAAAGAGATTCCAGGAAGCCGAAAAGAACGAAGTCTTGTATCAATAATATTGAAAAATATTCCTACTCTTTGGTTGATTTTTGTCTTTGATATTTGAAAATTTCTGAGAGCCTCTTTTCGCTTTTCCATACAAAGCCTTTTATAACAAATTCTGGCCTTTACTGGCAAATATTTAAATTTGATATTTGTCTTTAGGAAATAGAATTTAAAATCGCTGTGAGACGTTCCTTCTGCATTTTAACGAGACAAAAAGGAGCCTCATAGCAATTTGTCATCCCCAAAGGTTAAAATAATTTGCAAACCTCAAGTTTTCGTTTGATTTGACTTTTTTTGGAAGCTACAAGTTGGCTCTCTTCTTTTCTTTTATAAAAACAAAGGCTCCCATATTGCAATTTTTAGCTCTCAAATGCAATAATTATGTTAATTTCTAATTCATTTTTGAAACTGGTCTTGGTCTTTAATGATTAACAAACCAAAAGTAGTGTATTTATGAGCAATTTCCAGGTCCAAGCATAGACTAAGCTCGAATTTCCGGTCAAGTTCAGCTACTTCCCAGAGCCTAAAGGTTAATGCATAGCTCAATACATAATCTAATAAATTACGATTGATGTTTTATTATGAAAATTGAATTTTCGCCAGAATGTTTGGGGAAATTTTAAATTTTATCGGAGGTTGGATTTTAGTAAAGTTTTATTTAGTTTAGTTTGGTTATCTACTCAGTTATTCAGTTTACAATATAAATAAAAAATGTTTTAAATTCTTTTGCAATTCTCAATAGGTAATTAATGTGTTATCCCTAGACTTCAGGCCAATGTAAAAATGTCTACTCTATAAACTAGCCAGATATCCTTTAATAAAAGCCTCCGTCCTATTATTTAATCTCAATGAAATTTCCCCGCCTCGCAGCTATTCCTCGATAATTTGGTTAATATTGGCCTGCCAAGCCAAAATTTCAAACGCGTACAGAAAGTATTCCAGACCAGCTGGCCTGGCCTGGCCGTAATTGACCAGAAAGCTCGCGGATTTAGGACCGCGATTCTCTTTTGCGATTGCCCTGAGGAATTTACATTGAAATTGCTGGCCTCGACTGACTGGTATTTAATATTTACATATTTGTTTTATTAGAAGTTCTACCCTTTTTGGTTTTAGAAACTATGTCTGGGATATACACCATTTTCCAAATGACTTTTTAATCTGTTACCAGGTTAATATAAAAAGTAGAATACCGCTTGCTATTTCATGAGATAACTATCTCCCTGAAATAGAAATACAATTTGTCAATATATACAAAATAAATAAGTTCAAAAAATAAAAAAATTAATCTGATACAAACAAGAGTTTTTTTTTTACATCGCTTTTGTGAACAAGATTAAATTTTTTGCTTATGACACAATAACATTATTGTTGTTCATCTCGAGAATCAAATCTGTCAGGTTTTATTTTTCCACCATTCAAATTTTCTATACAGAAACATTCTACTCTCCGGAACACTCCTTTTATCCATATTTGACGAAATGACAGTATCAATAGAGTCGTAACGATTTCCAGACAAGAAGGTCTTTGTTTTGCTAATTGATTATTACATTCATCAGCATTGTCTTTGGTTATTATACTGCCATAGTCGGAGCTGTATCACTATTCGAACTATACCCTATTATACGCTGGATTTCGAACAAAAAACACCGTAATTATCGAAAAAACTTTTAATTTTATATTAGGAATACATAGAAGAACTAATCTGGCAATAAGATAAAGGTATACAAAGCCGGAAGATTTCCTAACGATTGGTCATCATGTTGTTACGTTCAAGTTTTGCCTTAGAACGTAATTGGAGATTTCAAATAAATTCAGTAATTAATTCAGGTATTTCTGAGGGTACTTATAAAGCTTTATACCTGAGGATTGATCTTTTTCAGTGATTATTAGCACATTAAGCGCCATGGTGGTCAGTGGTGATCGATCGGTGTAGTTCCTGGTAGACAACGGCGGTCACCAATGACGGACTATCGCTGCCAGATTTTCAAAGTTCTCTAGGCCAGATGCCCGATAGTATGTTAAATTATATAGAACAGCCTACCCGCTGTGGCCCATACGGAACTTCTTCATAAGTCAGGCTTTTAATTTTCGTGGCCCTGTGGGAAACAGACGAAAAATCAAATAGTGCCCTTTTATTTTACATTTTCTGGCTCACTAGAGCTGACAGAATCATCAAAATAATAAGAATCATCACTTGCAATATATTCTGGATCATACAGGGAGTCTGAACCGAACCAAATGGTTTTGAATCGGAGTCTTCTTGAGCTCTGTTTGCCTGAGAATGAACAAGTTGTCAGTCGAACTAAAAAGGCAGGAACTTGCGACCTAGCGCCATGCCACAAACACCTACACAAACATGACCGATATCGTGACCGATGACCAGAATTGCAATGAATCTTCCTATAGGGCCTTGGCGGTCAGCATTTTTCCGTTTACTATTTAGTAACCGCTACATGGAGCGCTAATCCTTTAGGACTTGTAAAATTATATCTGGCATCGCGTAAACAGTCGATTGGAAAAACAGTCGATTGGAATTAAAAATACATGTATATGTATTACCGTTCTCAGGGACGTCAGAATGACAACTTCACGAAGAGCAAGCGCGTCAATGTCCCATCGCCCAGGTTGAAGATATGAACAAAATTGTCCGACTTGTACATGAGTTACAAAATTTTTGGGTCGATGTACTGGGGACTATTAAGACTTCTCCAATTTATCCTGCAACAGACCTCGCCACATTATCAAATAATAATAAATTCGTCAATATCCTACCGATGTGGCGAGGTCTGTTGAAGGATAAATTGGAGAACTCCTAAGAATTGGTTAAGTGTTAAGGGAGAATTTAGAAAGTTTAGTTTAGATGAATAACATTCCACCAAATGGAAATCATGAGAGAGACTTTCTTAATCCCCCTGTATATCTGTGAGCAATCTTTCAACAATAAATTTGTCGGTAAGAGGTTAAACTACGAGCAATATTTAACTTGAAGTAAACATTCACACACAAACGACCTGGAGTTGGAAAACGACACATTTTCATTTATAATAAGTATGTCAACGTGGAGAAAATTAAGGTCAATATCCACCTTTTCTTCGAAACTATGTATTTTCAATAATATCATAGTGAATAAAAAATGAAAATGTTCGGAAAAGATCAGGCTACAGTTTGGTGTTGGAAAGGGTTCTGAATTTCTTCTGATTCACTCCACAGGGTGACTCAAAATTCTCTGAAAATTACTGATTTTCTTTTCATCCCTGTAAATGATATAAAGACGAATCATTTAACAACGGTAATACGTTAGATGTATTCCTGAAGAATCAAGCTACAATCTGCGAAAAATTCATCGAAATCGAATGGAGGGTTCAAGAGAAAATTGGTGTCAAACTTAGGGTAAATTTTGTCCGTTTCCCTAATTTTGCCGGCGTGTGTAGTAGAGGCTGTAGGTATATAGGCTTAAATACAAAAATCAAATACCCTGTACTGTATTTATAAAATCGATGTTGCCATAACTTGGAGAAAAAGGTTTGTCGTAGATTAATTCATATAAGTATTTTCATTCACACATCTTTTGACACAACTAATTTTTTTGACAAATTTATTGAATGAGGCAAATGATGTCGTAAGTACAAACCCTCGTGAAACAAAGAGTATTGCCATTTCCACCAATGTTGCCCAATTGAATTAAACATCCACAAACATTACAAGAGTGTGCATGCTGGGTCAATATTCAATCAAACCTGTTTGGGATTTCACGTAACGTAAATACTAATTTTTTAATTGGTTAAGCATCAAATTACACTAGCTCAGATCAAATAAATTATTTATCAAATTATTCTTGTAAGGACTAATTTTGTTTTTTTTTTGACAGGTAGAAAAACAGTAGTGTTAAATGTTTATGGCTCAGAATATAAGAATATTAAATAGAATAACGAAAACCTAATTATTATGTATATCAATTGAATATTTGCAGATTTTGTCTTCCGATCTGCAATTTTATGGAAATCAGAATAACAATTTTTCATCAAAGTTTTCTTTCTAAAAGTTTCTCCTCTAATATTGTCGTTAAATTTCAACATAAATTATAAACTGTAGGTATGTATATAAAAGTTCCGGTGAAACTTTTCGTATTAGTTTCAAAATTACAAACAAAGTTTCAGCAATTCTATTACGAATGCAATAAACTTTCTATAATGCATTAATTTATTTGTGAATTATTACACGTTTGCTTTTGTATTATGCAATTTAGTTTATCGAAAGTAAGTTTGGCAGTTGAGCAATACTCAACCTATAGGTAGTTAACATCTATATTTATTGGGGTGATTCGTCGGTGAGGACAAGAAAAATAAAAGGCCTGTTAAATCTTTGCCAACGTTGATAAAAAAAAAAAAACGGCATTGGCGACTCGTCATTTTGAGAGTGACCATCCTTTCGATTTTAAAAATCCGTCAGTGTGTATAACAGTGGAAAACTGGAAAAAGCGAAAAATTCTGGAAATGTTGTTTATCAATAAATATAAAAGCCAGGCAGTTAACTATAAAACTGATACCAATAATTTAGGCGCCATCTATCGTAGTTTGATAAATTTTTAATTTGTTGCTTTCTTTATAAATAGTCAAATTATAGCTAATAAAAACAATTTTACAAATCTTCTCGTTAAGTGTCACTGACTGATAATAATTAATTTGTCATTGTTTTGCTTATATCTCTGTGATCACTTTGTCCTTCTTATTTTTGTATTTTTTATATTATTGTGTTTTTTGTCTTTTTACTATTTTTATCAATGTATTGTGATTTTGTTATGTGCCATCGAATGTTCCATCCTGGAAGTCTCGCACTGTGTTATATAATTCTGACCACATAATTTTTTAAGTACAAGGTATGTAAACTTCAATTTTTTTTTGTTAGCACTTAATTCAGAAATATAAACCAGGCATTAGCACTTTTTTGATGTTCCTAATATATATTTTAGCCCTGATGAAGCCCCAAACTTTTGGGCGAAACGTTGGCAAAGACTTAACAGGCCTTTTATTTTTCTTGTCCTAACCGACCAATCACTCCCTTCATTGGATACCGGTAGGACACGAACTTCACTTAATTTATATTTATTATTTTTGAGCAAAAGAAAACTATAAAAACTAAGAGAATAGCAAACTGAAAAAACTGTATATGGTCTAAGATGAGATATTGTTTAATTAGAACAATTAAACAGTGATTAACCTTCGCCGGCGTAATTTGACCGACTTGGTATATTTATTCAATATCACGGTCAGCTTGCTATATGAGATTTTAGTTAGTCACAACGTTTGGGTAATATAAAAATATCCAAACATCGTAAGTTGCATTTCAATATGCATTTAAGTAATTACGGTCACAGAGCTTTATATTTTTGCAGTTTTTGTCACGATTAGTTTACCAAAAATCAATTTTAAAAGGGATGTTGGAGTCGAAATAAATCAGTATTCATCTAGCTTCAAAAGGTGTTTTACTCAAATCGTTTCCTGTGCCCAAGTCTTCTTGGCCAACGCAGAGAGTGAGGCTGCTCTTTGACAGAAAACGATACAATCGTCCCGCTGCTCAACCAAGCCGAGTTGTGCAAGCGTAATCTGCGAGCACAGCTTGCACATTGGTCCTTCGAGTCTAAAACTAGTCCAGAAGACTCGCTGTCCGTCCACAACGTTCGTCCATACAGCCAGTCCAGAAAACTCGCCGTCCGTCCACAACGGCCGTCTATACAGCCAGTCCAGAAGACTCGCCGTCCGTCCATAACGTCCGTCCATAACGTCCGTCCATACAGCCAGTCTAGAAGAATCGCCGTCCGTCTACAACGTCCGTCCATACAGCCAGTCCAGAAAATTCGCCATCCTTCCACAACGTCATTCCATACAACCGTACGTCTGTCCAGAATAAATAGTCATCAAAACAATCCAGTCACCTGTCAAACACAGCCATGGCAGAAAAGGAGGAACTTGAACGTCTCGCACGAGAACAAGAAAAATCAGGAATGCGAATCGTTCAACTACTGAGTAACTTCAAGAAAGACTCGGTCGATAGGAAAACCGAGGCCTACGTCCAAAAGCACTTGACCAATCTGGATGTGATACTACAAACAATCCAAAAAAACGAGGCCGCGATGATAAAAATAAAAGGGTACAGCGAACATCAATACTTCACAAAGCAATATACCCAACAATTGTATGCCAAATTCGACGAGTTAAAGACTTACTTACTAACATGCCCAAAGGCCAAACCTACAACAATCCAATCTGAGTCATCCAACGTCAGCATCCAAGAGAAACGGATAAAAACCCAAAACTTCAAAATACAGCAATTGGAAGACACTTTCGCCCAAATTAGGTCGGAACTTACGCTAGAAAAATCAGAATTCCGGTATAAACATCTGATGGATTCAAGCAAGAAACAATGGGATGAAATCTGCATGAAGAAATCGCCGTAAGTGAAGATAGCCATCAAGATAAGTACTTCACTATGGACGTGTACAACAAACAAATCCAGAGCGAATTCGACGATGTCATTAAAGCGTTATCGGCAAAAATCCAACAGAATGTAGTCATTCCACCTGAACAAATACTAGTTAATCAACCACAACAGAACCTGCAGCTACCAAAAGTGCAAATTCCAATTTTCGATGGAGGGTATGAAAACTGGTGTTCATTTTTCGACATCTTCAGAAGGGTCATCCATGAAAATTCAGCGTTGAACAAAGCCGACAAGATGCACTACTTAAAAACTAATATCAGGGGAGAAGCAAGCAAGCTAATCCAACACTTAGAAGCAATTGCGGCCAACTACGATTCAGTATGGGACCTACTACAAAAGCGTTATAAGAACAAAAGGCTTCTAATATTCAAGCTCCTAGACAAGCTAATAGAGCTACCAGAAGTCTCAAGAGAGAACGCCGAGAAGCTAAAATATCTGCATGACGTCACCAGCGAGTGCCTACAAACACTAAAGAATCTAGACGTCAAAGTTGACACCTGGGGACCCATAGTAATCCGAATGACAATGAGAAAGTGGGACTCCGAAACCAGCCGTCTATATGAACAAAGTCTCGAGAAGCCTCACGACGTTCCAGAGTTGGAAGAATTTATGAAATTCTTGGAAAGAAGATTCCAGTCACTACAAACTATTCCAGGATCAGAACGGAAGCCGAGCTCCGAGAGAAAATACACTAACTCAAGCTGTCTCTTCTGCCAAGACCAACACATGACGTACCACTGTCAGAAGTTCAAAGGAATTTCAGCACAGGAAAGAAACAGATATGTTCAAGAAAAACGCATCTGCTACAATTGTCTCAGCCATGACATCAATAAGAGATGTTTCAGCCATGCAAAATGTAGCATCTGCAGTCGTCAACATCATACACTCCTACACATGGAAAGACAGCAACAAAATTCCAACAGGCAGCCCAACTACGAAGAAAGACCCACAACTTCCCAACCGCGAAATACTCAACAATACCCACCAACAGGAAGAGCAGAACATTACCCACTAAGAGGCTCAATGTCTAACCATGCCAGTAGAATGAAGAAAACGTCCTACTCGCTACTGCTCTAGTAGAAGTGAGCACATCAAGTTTCCCTCAAATCTTGCGGATTCTTATTGATCAAGGGTCACAGATATCCATTATTACTGAAGAAGCTGCAAATCGGCTGGAATTACCACGTCATAGCATCAAAGCACAAATCTCAGGAATTGAAGACGGAGAACCAAAAGTCTCTAAATGGTCTATTGACGCACAGATCAAACCACGATTTATGAGCACATTCTTCATGGATGTCAATATGATTGTTCTTCCAAAATTTACGCAATCCATGCCAAAACGACACCTACACATAAACAGCATAGATAGTTGGAAGAATGAAGTGCTAGCCGATCCAACATTCATGACACCAGGTGCAATAGATGATATATTAGGCGCAAAGGAATACGCCAATATCATTTTAAACGATATGCAAAAAAGGACAGAAGGCCTGTTGAAACAAAACACAGAGTTAGGATGGATCCTTTCTGGCCCAATAGCCTCCGGATCTTCCGCCATCCAAGTTGTCAGCATGATCACTCAATATGAAGAAGATCGACAGCTAATCAAGTTTTGGGAAATTGAAGAAATAACCCAAGCGCAGCACCTAACAGAAGAAGAGCAAGCATGCGAAGAGATTTTAGAGGAAACCACAACTCGAGACTCTGAGGGTAGATTCATTGTAAGAATCCCATTCAAACAGTCAGCAGATGTATTAGGTCACTCTAAACCAAGAGCCGCAGCAAGATTCAAGAACATTGAGAGAAAATTACATCAAGATCCCAGTTTACAAGAACAATATTCTGCATTTATGAAAGAATACATAGAGTTGGATCATATGAGGACAGTCACCCGACATGAAGTGAATCAAGAGAAATATTACATCCCTCATCAAGCAGTCATCAGAGAAGCCAGCACAACAACGCGACTAAGAGTCGTTTTCGACGCATCGTGCAAAAGCTCCAACATCAGCCTCAATGACATCATGCACGTCGGCCCAAGACTTCAACAAAACATCGCCGACATACTGCTGCGTTGGAGAAAGCATGAGATTGTGTTCTGCGCAGACATAGAGAAAATATACAGGCAGATCCGAATTCATCCAGACGATCAACAATTCCAAAGAATATTATGGAGAGAGCATCCACAGCAACCAATGTATGAATACGAACTGACCACTGTAACCTACGGTACAGCCTCAGCACCATATCTAGCCAACAAGACACTACAGAAGCATGAAATCGAAGAATCAAACAAATTTCCGGCAGCAAGCCAAGTAGCATTAAGAGACGTCGATGATATATTATCGGGAGCAGCAGATATAGAATCAGCCCTAGAACTACAAAATCAACTACTAAAAATGCTCAGCCTTGCTGGATTTAACATGAGAAAATGGTCTAGCAGCTCACCGGCATTACTCCAATCAATTCCAGAACAGTTCCGAGAACAAAAAATACAAGAACTACCTCAGGAAGACTTCAAGAAGTCTCTGGGCGTACTATGGTCACCAGCAGACGATACCTTCAAATTCCAAGTCAAAGTCTCCGAGATACGCGAATTAGCAAAACGACAAATTTTGTCAGAAATATCCAAATTATTCGACCCCTTAGGATGGTTGTCTCTAATCGTAATACAAGCTAAACTCATCATTCAAGACTAATGTCTAAGAAACCTGAGCTGGGATGAGCCTGTAGATCAAGAAATATCTTCAAGATGGATACAGTTTCAGAGCAAAATAAAAGAAGTAGAAAAAATCAAGATTCCGAGGTGGATACATCTGAAAAAAACAAACGTTGAACTCCACTGCTTTTGCGATGCATCAGAAAAGGCCTATGGTGCAGTGATCTACAGTCGGATAGAAGAAGATACGCGAATTAAAACGCTGCTGTTGTGGCAAATAGAGTTTGCGAAATACACAGAAACGCCCCTCAAGCATCTTGGAACCACGTCAAGTCGCAAGAAAACCCAGCAGACATCATATCCAGGGGATTGGACCCAGACAAACTACAATTAGCTGATCTGTGGTGGAAAGGTCCTCATTGGCTGACATTTCTCCGTGAAATCCCCACAACAGACAATATTCCCGACATTCAAGAAGAAGTAAAAGCCACATGTCACAAAATTTAAGTCACTATAAGGAGCGATATATGGGAACGCTTCTCAAACTTGACAAGGATGCTCAGGGTATTATCCTACTGCCGTCGATTTATCAAAAAAGGGGAAAGTCTTACTCTATCCGTTCAAGAAGTTCAAAACACTTTCGAAAGAATCATAAAAATAGTCCAACAGCAAGAGATTACCGAAGAATACAAGTCTTTACAACAGCAGAGCGTAGTCGACAAGAAAAGTAAGCTACAGAACCTCATCCATTTCTTGACAGCAAGGGCATAATCCGAGTCGGAGGAAGACTCGAACACTCACCTTTTCCCTACGACCAACGACACCCGATGATTCTTTCATATCATTCTCACACATCTACGCTGGTGGTGAGAAACGCACACAAGACCACGCTACATGGAGGCAATCAAGCGACATTATCGTACATACGAAGCAGATTCTGGATCATCAACGGTAAGCGGGCCGTCAAAGCAGTTTTAAATAAGTGCATTGTATGCATCCGTCACAAAGCCGAGGCCGCACAGCAATTCATGAGACAACTTCCGAAATCGACAGTAACACCAGCACCACCATTCACAAACTCAGGAGTGGACTACGCCGGACCGATTCAAGTCAGAACAACAAAAGGAAGAGGTCACAAATCGTACAAAGGGTACATCGCAGTATTCATATGCCTAGCAACCAAAGCGATTCACCTAGACGTAGTCAGCGACATGACAACAGAGGCATTCTTGGCAGCACTCCGACGTTTCACATCCAGAAGGGGACATTGTGCGAATATGTACAGTGATAACGGAACTACATTTGTTGGAAGCACGCCTATTCGGAGATGAAATCACAAAATTTATACAATCACGATCTGTGCAAAACACAATCGTCAACTTAGGAACACAATGGCACTTCATTCCACCAGCAGCCCCACATTTCGGAGGAATATGGGAGGCAGGTGTAAAATCTATGAAGCACCTTCTCAAGAGAGTAAATGGAGACTGCACTTTGATCTATGAAGAATTAACAACGTTGGTGTATCAAATCGAAGCATGTTGGAACTCAAGACCACTCTACCCGCTAACAGAAGACACAGATGATTTCAACATCTTGACCCAAGGACATTTTCTTATAGGAAGAGAACTTCTAGCACCACCAAACTTGGAATTGACATAACATTTTAACCTATCTCAACGATGGAGACACGTGCAAAAGTTAAAGAAAAACATTTGGAGCGCATGGAGCACAGAATACCTCACCAGACTGCAGCAAAGATACAAATGGAAGAATCAGACCAACAATCTACGAGTAGGAACAATGGTCCTAAACAAAGAAGAAAATATAAACCCAAACCAATGGCCTTTGGGGAGAATTATAGAAACTCACCAGGGACAAGATGGAGCAATCCGAGTAGTAACAATAAAGAAAGCAGGTGGCTCACCACAAAAAAGACCGATCCACAAGTTAATCCCATTACCGACAGAAGACACCATTTACCAACCACCCAAAACCACTCAGAGGTACGGAGATCAGACCGACTACGGAACGTAGCATCAACATCAGCAAAATCATATGTATTGTTTTTCCTACCAGTCATAATTATGATGATTACAACCGCCGCTGCAGAAACAGGGCTTAAAATCAACTATCCACAACATGGTTTTCACGTTGAACACCTTCGATCAGCAAAAATTGATAGAGGGATTTTTAGGATAGAGACAACGTATCCTTACACACTCGTCAGCCAATTCAAAAATATGTGCAACGAATCCAAGAAGCTCACCGATGAAATCAAATGCACATCCCTCGTACAACACTTAGAAGAAATGGAAAATCACTCCAAATGTATATTTGCTACCATGGCCGACATTCACCACAGAACTAAGAGAGGACTATTTGGAAAATTTTTGACTGCGGTTTTTGGAGTGAATGACGAAGTATATCAAGATATCGAGGCAATGAACAACAATCAGGAAGAACTCATCAGAGCATCGAACTACCAAACAAAGTTCACGATATCGGCCCTCACAAAAATTCAACGAAACAGAAGCCAGAGTCACGAACAAACTACAACCTTTCCAGAAACGACTTAACGAAGGAATAGAAGCTATCAACAGCATGCAGAGTTGGTACAAGCAAATAGACACTAATGCCCTTAACATTCACCTATTAAGTGCATACCAAGTAGCTTCCAACTTCATCAGCGAAACCAATGCGCACTATGATAAATTGCTGAACATCAACTTCAATAGGGGTACGATATATGACCAAGTTTCACCAGCATATATCAACCCCGTCATTCAAAAATCCAATCGAAAGCACCCAAACAATCTAGAGATTCTTTCGGCAGCAGTGTCCACAAGATTAATCACCAACAACACGCACCTCAAGGTGTGTGTAATTTTCCAATAGTTGACGTGACGGAATTCATCCTAGTGAAGATTCCACTCAGAATTGAGAATGAAACATACTGGGCGTTGGACCTTCACGATGATTACACCGCCGTCGACTATAACAGTCAAACATACTTTCAGCTTCATGAAAGCGACCCCCAACAGTACATGCAGCCCTACCCACACCAGCTCATCTGTTCTCCAGTTTCTGTTAGAAACATTGAATCTAATCCGTACTGCGTCATCGACGAAAGGACTCCGCACACTTCTTATGGGATTTTGGTTGAACGCGGAATTTAACCAAATTTTGGTATGTTGTATATTTCGACCTCCTGAGTAAAAGTTCTCATGGGTACACACCGATCCTATGACTAGTTTCGGATATACGGGGGTTTTTCTAATACTACCTCACGCAACCTGAAAATACTGAATTTTCATACTTTTTGCGTTTATTTGTGGTAGGTAGCTTTAAAAAATGTTGATTAAGTTTAGACCTTTCACAGAAAGGTGTATGTTTTTAGTTAGGTGCCTATATATGTGAATGTACGAGGGTATTTTGAAAAGTACTTGTTTGGTGGGCCTTTGTGTGTTTTTAAAACAAACACAAATAGAAGTATGACAAACTATATACTGTATTTTCTCACAAGATAGATTTAGACTTGACACTGTCAACTTTGAAATATAAACAATGCCGCTTATTGTTCGCAAGATGCCATTTGCGCCTCATGCAATGTAAAACCGATTACAACCTGCAGGGACACCTCATTTTCCGACCAATCAGGGCCAAGCGTTATTGTTTATGTTTTAAAGTTTTCAATGTCAAAATCCACCTTGAGTTCTCAACAATAAGATTTTCATCCTCAAATCCTAACTCGTTTCTTTCAGTAATAAAACAGTGCGATTTACTCTTACTCTACACCTTTTCCAATTTTAATTCAGAAAGCGGAAAATGTATTTGAGAAAGGGAAATTAAATTTCAGAAAATGGAAATTGTAATTCAGAATAGGAAGTTATTATTCAGAATATGGAATTTGAAATTCAGAAAAGGAACATTATATTCAGAAATGGGAACATGCAATTTAGAATAGGAATATGTAATTCAGAAAGGGGAAACCTAATTCCAGAAAATGTAAATTGTAATTTAGATATGCAATTTTGAAAATCGGAGATAGGAAAATGTAATTCAGAATTGGTAACATGTAAACCCCGGGACACATCTATCATGCATTCTTCCGATCCGACTCCGATCATACAATCAGGGTCCTTATTAGTAAAAGGGCTAGGACAGAGCGGGGCCAAAATCGGTCATTTTCCCATGTAAATCTCCATAAGAAAATCTAAGGTCCGTTCTGGCAATTTTTGTACCGTTCAAGGTCATCGGTCCAGCCCGCCAGCCGCGGCTAAGCCCCGCCCCCTTTCCAGTGCCCGTGTCTTTCATCGGTCGCACTAACTGGTCAGCCGCCGCTGCGTTCGGGGTCATTGACCTGGCTCCAAGCGGCTCATCGAACACACATAGCAGCTCGTGACTTGGTACCTTATTCAAGGTGCATTGTACTGATGATGACATTACTAATAATAAAAACGTCGTTTCGCCATCAGGTCTGATGATGACGTAACTAATAATAAAAACGTCATTTAGCCATTGGATCTGATGATGACGTAACTAATAATAAAAACGCCATCGGGTCGTCAACGTTTTTTGCAACCGCAGCGAAACCATAACTTGTTACTTTCCTGTGACCTGCGATAAACAAGCTCTGACTAGTCTGTAGCCAATCACCAGCTTCGTATCCACCTGCACACTCCAGCGAACTTTTCCTAGAAATATGGGCCATCGTTTTAATTTTATTGTTGCTTATTACGCTGGCATCCTGCGATAAGCAAGTCCTAACAAGTCTCTAACCAATCCAATGGCTGAGGTCTCTCGTCTCAATATAAGAAACGAGCGACAAGCCGGAGATTTTTTTTATTATTATTTACATCATATTAATAGCTACAACGCTTTCGCTCGTATTCAGAACAAAATCGCCGCTTGTTCGAGTGACTTGTTGAAAGTGATCAGTAAACTTTTGGATTGCGCCTATTTCTATATCAGTGTTGGAGTTAACAAAAGCGTAAGTATTATTACAGTTATTATTATTATCAACATGACTCATCATTTATACAAATATTTTTTGCAAAATAATTCCGTCTCAAGTTTTTTCCATAAGGATTTTCCTGGAATTTTTGCTTCAAATATTCATTTCCTATCAATAATATATTGTTAAATTATATCAACATGTTCACCAACAAAACCAAAAATTAAGCAAACGCGTCCCATAGGAAATTACACTGCTTGAGCCGTCCTGCGGCAATACTGATAAACAATTTTTATTTAGAATAAACAATATAACCTGTGACAATAATTCGTTCGATGTGTCTCATTATAGGATGCTATAGTGGTAAATAAGGAAAATTCGTGACTGCCGCCGACGTTTAATGTGGGAATTTTATAAGCAAGGGTATCATATTTCACGGTTATTTTTACTTATAATTGATAAGCGTTTCCATTCTAGCAAAAACAAGCTCAAACTTGCATTTATATTTTGTCGATAATAAACAAAACATGTATGAATATTTTCACTGCCGACCAACTACCTACATATATTTAAAAACATTCCAGCACATAGCCCCATAATACTTCTTGTCAAGTTGGACAGTATCTATTACCCAACTAACAACCCTTGGGGCCAAAAAAAGGGTGATATCAAAAATTTTAAAAGGTACCTAACTATACCATAACTCTTTTGAGGCGGGGACAGCAGAGCTGCTTTTTCCGGGGTGTGCGCAACCCTAACTATCAAGAGAATGTCTGAAAACCGGATTTTGACCATCTGCGCAGGATGTCTTAGGGCCTTATTCTATTTTTTCGATTATTTCGCCTTCTAGCCATCCGATTCACTTCGTTCTTTTACCAAAAATTTTCAAATAATTAGTCGCGTATTTGAAGACTAGTTCCACCCGTTTAGTATATGCCAAAAGGGCCGTATTCTATTTTTTCAATTAATTAACGTTCTATCGACCCGATTCAATTTATTCTTCTGCCAAAAATTTCTAAATAATTAGTGGCATCAATGAAGACTAGTTCTACCCGTTTAGCATACGCCAAAATGGCCGTAATCAGTTTTTACGATTAATCCACTCTCTATTGGCCCGATTTAATTTATTCTTTCACCAAAAACTTCTAAATAATTATTGACATCAATGAAGACTAGTTCCAGCCATTTAGCAGACGCTAACAGGGCCGTAACCAGTTTTTTTCGATAAATCCACTTTCTAGTGGTCCAATTTAATTCATTCTTCTACCAAACATATATTCCCAGTGGGTAATGCATTGGAATGTAAATATTTTAGAATAGAAAATCCTAAACGCAAAACAGCAGACATTTAGATTTCAAGATAAAATTTAACCATAGGCTAGATCTGAATAAGGAGTATACAAAAAAAAATATAAGAGTTGGGGGACCTTTCCTATCTTTTGGCTTTACCTTTTTATAATTTCTATGGACTTTCTATACAGTTCCAGATGACTTCCAGCGAGCGTGTAATCTCAATCATACGAGTTTAGATCTGGATCAGCAAGTCACAAAGCTTATTAACTGAAATGTTTGTACCTGTATACAAAAAAAAGCGCTCAAAATAGCTGAATACCCATATTTGCTTCATGTTTTCATTGATTCTTATGAAAATCCTTCTCAAAAATCTGATAGTCGAGGAGCCTTTTTTGTCGCTGTCATAAAATCATTGAGTCCTCCGTCCGTTCTGATACTTATAGTTCTGCCACAGCTAATTTTCATTCATTACTTTGCAGTTCCTCAAAGAGTGAAGACGCGCATAGCCTAGCTCTTCTATACAGATTTACGAGTTTGTGAAAATTATTAGCCATTTCCGGTAAGTTCTAAAAAATATACCCCAAATAAAACTAAGCGTCATTCTAAAACCTATTATTTTTTTTTCAGATTAGAAGATGTCTCTCTTCGCAGATTTAGTGAAACATATAGCCTCTCTCCTGGGGCTACTCACACCAAAATATAATGATAACATCGCTAAAGAAGGCCTGGAGGAATGTACTCGAGGACTAAGAAAACTCAACAAAGCGATCAAACACGCAGCATCCATGGGTGAAAAGCAACACTTAGAGTCATGTCTGCGGAATATAAGAAGTATGAGGAATCAGTTCAAGAATATGCAAAAGAAAGGGGCAGGACTTTCACCACGTCCTGAAGGAGCAAGAGAGCGAGTGCATTGGGATGATTCAGTTTCAGCGTTTAACAGCAGGATAAGGACTGGAATTATCTCAAATTTGAAACACAAAGAGCCAAAAGCATTCTTGGTTGATTGTGCTGCATTGTTTAAACGCAGGATCCAGATTGCTCTTAAAAAGGATGAAGCCATCAAAGTTAATGCTGCTTTCTGTGGGGAATTTACAATTGTCAAGGGCGATAAAGTACTTAAAGAATTCAAGTACTTCACTACATCCAACGCTGCCATCTTTAAAGATACTGATCTGAATCAGTGGTTCAACGCTAAGGTATCAAACCCAATTATGCATGAGTTGGAAGAATTCCAAGAACGAGATAGCGGTTGGGCCCTAGAGAAGATAGTGAATTTAGGCATTAACATAAATAGATTCACTCCACAACTTGGCTCTTCATACATTGAACTCCCACCTTCAATAAAACGTAAAGAAGCCTGCATTAATGTTAAAAATAATGATCAAGCCTGCTTTGCTTGGGCAGTAGTTTCTGCATTGTTTCCAGTTGAGGAACATCCCCAACGCTTAAGCAAATATCCGGATCTTAAAGATGTGTTGAAGTTGAAAGGCATTCAATTCCCCATGACCTTGAAACAAATTCCCAGTTTCGAGAAACAGAATGGTTTTTCTATAAATGTTTACAAACTGGAAAAATCTGAGAAAAACTTCAAAGTCATGCCCATACTCATAACAAGCAACAAACAGGAAAAACATGTTAATCTCCTTCTCATCCAGAATAAATATGATGAAGAGCAGCGTGAAGACTCTTTACCTGTAAAGTATCATTATGTGTGGATTAAAAATTTATCGAAATTAGTATCCTCACAATTGAGTAAGCATGATGGGAAAAAACATATTTGCGATCGCTGTCTGCACTATTTCAGATCGCAAGATAAGCTCAACAAACACCTTGAGGATTGTGCAAAGATAAATGAAACAGCTATTAAGATGCCAGAAATTGGGAAAAATATATTAAAATTCAAAAATTTCAAAAACAAGGAAAGAGCGCCCTTTATAGTGTATGCGGATTTGGAGAGCGTTTTGAACCCAACAAAGGAGGATTCTAAAAAGACTCAGCTCCATATTCCAGCTGCTGTAGGATATTACCTGAAGTGCTCCTATGATGATTCATTATCTTTTTACAAGTCATTCCGTGGTGCAGAATGTATGCAGTGGTTCGCTGATGAGATGGCTCAGTTAGCAGAAAATATCGCAACTGTATTCTGGTGTCCCTACGACATTGATATGACCAAAGCCGAAGAATCAGAGTTTCAGAAAGCTACACATTGTTACATTTGCGAGCACCCGTTCAATTCGCCAAGTGATAAAGTTCGAGATCACAACCACTTGATTCCTAACAACAACTACCGAGGTGCTGCCCATTCGTCGCCATGTAATATTAATCAACAAGATTCACACGTGATATCTGTGGTGTTTCATAACTTGAGCGGCTACGATGCCCATTTCATCATTGCAGACATAGCTAACAAAATGAAAGGATCTATTGATTTGTTGCCAATAACAAAGGAAAAATACATCTCATTCACCAAGCACATTGATGATTACCCAATCCAGTTTCGCTTCATAGATAGTTTCCGATTTATGAATTCTTCGTTGGATAAACTGGCATCAAATTTACCTGAGTACCCCAACTTAAGGTCTCAGTTCGCAGAGCTAGATGAAGATAAAACTGCTTTACTGACAAGAAAGGGTGTGATGCCATATGATTACATCGACTCGTTCGATCGATTTGAGGAAGCTTGTTTGCCGCCAATAGAAGCATTTTTCAACACACTTAATGAAGCACCATGTCCTCGAAAATCATATCAAAGGGCTGAACAGGTGTGGTCCAACTTCAATTGCCAAGACTTGGGTGATTATATCGATCTATATATGAAGACTGATATTTTATTGCTCGCCGATGTATTTGAACAATTTCGCTCGAGCTGTATCAAAACATATGATTTAGACCCCGCTCACTATTTCACGCTACCCGGCTTCACTTGGGACGCAATGATGAAATATACTAGAAAGGAAATTGAGCTTCTCACCGATCAAGACATGTTTCTCTTCGTGGAACGAGGAATTCGAGGTGGATTGAGCCAAGTTTGCTCAAACCGATATTCCAAGGCTAATAATAAATACATACCAACCTATAATCCCATGGAACCATCAAAATATTTAATGTACTTCGATATCAATAATCAGTATGGCTGGGCAATGTCACAGTATCTACCTTATGGAGGATTCGAATGGGCTGATGCCAACATTGATGTAACCCAAGTGTCAGATGATGCCGATACTGGCTATATGCTAGAAGTCGACTTAGAATATCCTAGAGAACTACACGATGCTCATAAAGATATCCCGTTCTGTCCAGAGCATATTAATCCGAAAACTGGAAGTCCTCCAAAATCAGCAAGAGAGCTAACAAAGCTAATGGCAACACTGCATAGGAAGGAGAAATATGTAATTCATTATCGAGCCTTGAAGCAAGCCTTAAAGCATGGCTTAAAAATTGAAAAAATACACAGAGTTTTAAAATTCAAACAATCACCTTGGCTCAAATCATACATTGATCTGCATACTACATTGAGAAAAGAAGCTAAAAACGAGTTTGAAAAGAATCTTTTTAAGCTAATGAATAATGCAGTATTTGGAAAGACAATGGAAAATATTCGGAAAAGAGTAAATGTCAGGCTTCTAACAAAATGGTCGGGAAGATATGGAGCTGAGGCTTATATATCGAAGCCAGAATTCAAGACCAGCACCATATTCAATGAAAATCTAGTGGCAGTAGAGTTAAGAAAGCTTGAGATATACTTAAACAAGCCAATATACGTCGGACAAGCAATTCTAGATCTTGCAAAAACCACCATCTACGATTTTCATTACGGCTACATGAAAAAAGAATTTGAAGACAATTGTTCAGTTCTATACACCGACACCGATAGTCTCATTTATGAGATAACTGAAAAATATCCATATGAAATTATCCGTCGGGACTGCTTCAAATGTTTTGATACATCGGACTATCCAAAAAATAATCAATACAGTATACCTTTGGTCAACAAAAAAGTTCTTGGTCTTATGAAAGACGAAAACAATGGCATTCCAATGACGAATTATGTCGGCCTCCGATCAAAATTGTATGCAACTAAAGTTATGGTAACAGAAGGAGATATAGAAAAGAGGAAAAAAGAATTACGTGATGAAGAATTCGATGAAGATGAAATTGAACTTATTTTATCGAATTATGGGGTTTCAAAAAAAGCAAAAGGAGTTAAGTCACAAGTTATTCAAACTAAGATAACGTTTGATGACTACATAGAATGCTTAGAAACCTATAGCGAAAAACATATTACGCAAAATTTGATACAAGCACAGAAGCATGTAGTATATTCAATAACCCAAGAAAAGGTTGCCTTAAGCCCATTTGATGATAAACGTTTCATTTTATCTAATAGTTACAACACTCTTCCTTGGGGACATTACTCAATTAAGAGTGAATCCTAGGATTGAATGTCACTAAACATCAATGTGTCTAAAAAATTTCACTTGTATTACTTTCCATGTTTTAGCTTTAAGTTGTTGTTGTGACGATGTAAATATTTTATATACATAACCATAGATATTAATGCTGTATTATTTTATTTTTACACTTTTTGCTTACAATATTTTTCAAGTTTAAATAGTTTGGTTATTGTAAATATTTTATATACATAGCATAGATATTAATGCAGTGTTATGATTTTTTAGTTATTTTTCCTGTACAAAAAATGTAATTTTTTATAATAATTTAGATAAAAAAAACACGATATCCATCCTCAGAGGTCACCAATACCCATAGATAGTAATTGTAAAATTTATAGTTTAGCTGTAGCTAATATTCCTGCACAAAATGTAATTCTTATAATAATTTAGATAAAAACGCGATAGGTATCCTTCCTTAGGGGACACCATACCTATAGTAATCATAGTAAATAAGTAATTGAGAAAAAAAAAACAATAGTTTAAGCTGAAGTTATTATTATTCTTATACAAAATGTGAATTTTAGAATGTTTACTTTAGTCACTTTAACGTAATACTTATACCATTGTAATTGTACTACTAATAAAGTTGAAAAAAAAAAAAACAAATGTAATTTTGATAATAATTTAAATAAAAAATATTTTCTAAAAACAATGCTTTACTTATTTTTCTCAAACACCACCGAATGCGTGTGAAAATTCAGCACACTAGAATTAGCACCAAGCCAATAGAAACAATTAATTTTCTTATTAATTAACGTTCTATCATTTTGATTCACGTTTTTTTTTTTTCTGAAATAAATACCCAAAGTGAAACAAAAGTATTAGTACCTAGAGAAACTTTTTTATTAAATCAATGCAAGATACGTTCATGCAGCCATATCCAGGTTCTTATTAAAAATTAAACTATAAAAAGTTTGAGTTACTTAGTCATCTGAGTCAGTTATCTAAACACGCAATTTCAAGAGGGGCATAATGAAAAACAAAACTATAAAGAGGTGAAGTTCTATAATAGTTGCTATAACTAGCTAAGAACACGTTCAGACTGGAAGATTTCTGACCTGCGCCTTAGGTCCCTCGATCTCCAAACGGATACAGGACTGATTTTAGAATAGTCTGTATACAGCTATACAGGTCTAGAGACAGGTTCGTATACAGCTGCTATACAGGTCTATAGACAGACCTGTCTGGAAAAGCTGTCTCTATAGACAGAGCTAAGGTAATATACATATCGTCGGGCAGCTATGATTGACACGGCCTGGTACGCTTAAGTGTACATCAATTATATACAGGGTGACAAAAATAGCTAACAGGAATATTTCTTAGACAAAAAATACTATTAGGAAGATCTTAGATATGTAACCTGTTAGCTATTTTTGTCACCCTGTATATAATTGATGTACACTTAAGCGTACCAGGCCGTGTCAATCATAGCTGCCCGACGATATGTATATTACCTTAGCTCTGTCTATAGAGACAGCATTTCGAGACAGCTCTATCTATAGATACAGCTTTTCGAGACAGCTCTGTCTATAGAGACAGCTTTTCGAGACAGGTCTGTCTATAGAGACAGCTTTTCGAGACAGCTCTGTCTATAGAGACAGCTTTTCCAGACAGGTCTGTCTATAGACCTGTATAGCAGCTGTATACGAACCTGTCTCTAGACCTGTATAGCTGTATACAGACTATTCTAAAATCAGTCCTGTATCCGTTTGGAGATCGAGGGACCTAAGGCGCAGGTCAGAAATCTTCCAGTCTGAACGTGTTCTTAGCTAGTTATAGCAACTATTATAGAACTTCACCTCTTTATAGTTTTGTTTTTCATTATGCCCCTCTTGAAATTGCGTGTTTAGATAACTGACTCAGATGACTAAGTAACTCAAACTTTTTATAGTTTAATTTTTAATAAGAACCTGGATATGGCTGCATGAACGTATCTTGCATTGATTTAATAAAAAAGTTTCTCTAGGTACTAATACTTTTGTTTCACTTTGGGTATTTATTTCAGAAAAAAAAAAACGTGAATCAAAATGATAGAACGTTAATTAATAAGAAAATTAATTGTTTCTATTGGCTTGGTGCTAATTCTAGTGTGCTGAATTTTCACACGCATTCGGTGGTGTTTGTGAAAAATAAGTAAAGCATTGTTTTTAGAAAATATTTTTTATTTAAATTATTATCAAAATTACATTTGTTTTTTTTTTTCAACTTTATTAGTAGTACAATTACAATGGTATAAGTATTACGTTAAAGTGACTAAAGTAAACATTATAAAATTCACATTTTGTATAAGAATAATAATAACTTCAGCTTAAACTATTGTTTTTTTTTTCTCAATTACTTATTTACTATGATTACTATAGGTATGGTGTCCCCTAAGGAAGGATACCTATCGCGTTTTTATCTAAATTATTATAAGAATTACATTTTGTGCAGGAATATTAGCTACAGCTAAACTATAAATTTTACAATTACTATCTATGGGTATTGGTGACCTCTGAGGATGGATATCGTGTTTTTTTTATCTAAATTATTATAAAAAATTACATTTTTTGTACAGGAAAAATAACTAAAAAATCATAACACTGCATTAATATCTATGCTATGTATATAAAATATTTACAATAACCAAACTATTTAAACTTGAAAAATATTGTAAGCAAAAAGTGTAAAAATAAAATAATACAGCATTAATATCTATGGTTATGTATATAAAATATTTACATCGTCACAACAACAACTTAAAGCTAAAACATGGAAAGTAATACAAGTGAAATTTTTTAGACACATTGATGTTTAGTGACATTCAATCCTAGGATTCACTCTTAATTGAGTAATGTCCCCAAGGAAGAGTGTTGTAACTATTAGATAAAATGAAACGTTTATCATCAAATGGGCTTAAGGCAACCTTTTCTTGGGTTATTGAATATACTACATGCTTCTGTGCTTGTATCAAATTTTGCGTAATATGTTTTTCGCTATAGGTTTCTAAGCATTCTATGTAGTCATCAAACGTTATCTTAGTTTGAATAACTTGTGACTTAACTCCTTTTGCTTTTTTTGAAACCCCATAATTCGATAAAATAAGTTCAATTTCATCTTCATCGAATTCTTCATCACGTAATTCTTTTTTCCTCTTTTCTATATCTCCTTCTGTTACCATAACTTTAGTTGCATACAATTTTGATCGGAGGCCGACATAATTCGTCATTGGAATGCCATTGTTTTCGTCTTTCATAAGACCAAGAACTTTTTTGTTGACCAAAGGTATACTGTATTGATTATTTTTTGGATAGTCCGATGTATCAAAACATTTGAAGCAGTCCCGACGGATAATTTCATATGGATATTTTTCAGTTATCTCATAAATGAGACTATCGGTGTCGGTGTATAGAACTGAACAATTGTCTTCAAATTCTTTTTTCATGTAGCCGTAATGAAAATCGTAGATGGTGGTTTTTGCAAGATCTAGAATTGCTTGTCCGACGTATATTGGCTTGTTTAAGTATATCTCAAGCTTTCTTAACTCTACTGCCACTAGATTTTCATTGAATATGGTGCTGGTCTTGAATTCTGGCTTCGATATATAAGCCTCAGCTCCATATCTTCCCGACCATTTTGTTAGAAGCCTGACATTTACTCTTTTCCGAATATTTTCCATTGTCTTTCCAAATACTGCATTATTCATTAGCTTAAAAAGATTCTTTTCAAACTCGTTTTTAGCTTCTTTTCTCAATGTAGTATTCAGATCAATGTATGATTTGAGCCAAGGTGATTGTTTGAATTTTAAAACTCTGTGTATTTTTTCAATTTTTAAGCCATGCTTTAAGGCTTGCTTCAAGGCTCGATAATGAATTACATATTTCTCCTTCCTATGCAGTGTTGCCATTAGCTTTGTTAGCTCTCTTGCTGATTTTGGAGGACTTCCAGTTTTCGGATTAATATGCTCTGGACAGAACGGGATATCTTTATGAGCATCGTGTAGTTCTCTAGGATATTCTAAGTCGACTTCTAGCATATAGCCAGTATCGGCATCATCTGACACTTGGGTTACATCAATGTTGGCATCAGCCCATTCGAATCCTCCATAAGGTAGATACTGTGACATTGCCCAGCCATACTGATTATTGATATCGAAGTACATTAAATATTTTGATGGTTCCATGGGATTATAGGTTGGTATGTATTTATTATTAGCCTTGGAATATCGGTTTGAGCAAACTTGGCTCAATCCACCTCGAATTCCTCGTTCCACGAAGAGAAACATGTCTTGATCGGTGAGAAGCTCAATTTCCTTTCTAGTATATTTCATCATTGCGTCCCAAGTGAAGCCGGGTAGCGTGAAATAGTGAGCGGGGTCTAAATCATATGTTTTGATACAGCTCGAGCGAAATTGTTCAAATACATCGGCGAGCAATAAAATATCAGTCTTCATATATAGATCGATATAATCACCCAAGTCTTGGCAATTGAAGTTGGACCACACCTGTTCAGCCCTTTGATATGATTTTCGAGGACATGGTGCTTCATTAAGTGTGTTGAAAAATGCTTCTATTGGCGGCAAACAAGCTTCCTCAAATCGATCGAACGAGTCGATGTAATCATATGGAATCACACCCTTTCTTGTCAGTAAAGCAGTTTTATCTTCATCTAGCTCTGCGAACTGAGACCTTAAGTTGGGGTACTCAGGTAAATTTGATGCCAGTTTATCCAACGAAGAATTCATAAATCGGAAACTATCTATGAAGCGAAACTGGATTGGGTAATCATCAATGTGCTTGGTGAATGAGATGTATTTTTCCTTTGTTATTGGCAACAAATCAATAGATCCTTTCATTTTGTTAGCTATGTCTGCAATGATGAAATGGGCATCGTAGCCGCTCAAGTTATGAAACACCACAGATATCACGTGTGAATCTTGTTGATTAATATTACATGGCGACGAATGGGCAGCACCTCGGTAGTTGTTGTTAGGAATCAAGTGGTTGTGATCTCGAACTTTATCACTTGGCGAATTGAACGGGTGCTCGCAAATGTAACAATGTGTAGCTTTCTGAAACTCTGATTCTTCGGCTTTGGTCATATCAATGTCGTAGGGACACCAGAATACAGTTGCGATATTTTCTGCTAACTGAGCCATCTCATCAGCGAACCACTGCATACATTCTGCACCACGGAATGACTTGTAAAAAGATAATGAATCATCATAGGAGCACTTCAGGTAATATCCTACAGCAGCTGGAATATGGAGCTGAGTCTTTTTAGAATCCTCCTTTGTTGGGTTCAAAACGCTCTCCAAATCCGCATACACTATAAAGGGCGCTCTTTCCTTGTTTTTGAAATTTTTGAATTTTAATATATTTTTCCCAATTTCTGGCATCTTAATAGCTGTTTCATTTATCTTTGCACAATCCTCAAGGTGTTTGTTGAGCTTATCTTGCGATCTGAAATAGTGCAGACAGCGATCGCAAATATGTTTTTTCCCATCATGCTTACTCAATTGTGAGGATACTAATTTCGATAAATTTTTAATCCACACATAATGATACTTTACAGGTAAAGAGTCTTCACGCTGCTCTTCATCATATTTATTCTGGATGAGAAGGAGATTAACATGTTTTTCCTGTTTGTTGCTTGTTATGAGTATGGGCATGACTTTGAAGTTTTTCTCAGATTTTTCCAGTTTGTAAACATTTATAGAAAAACCATTCTGTTTCTCAAAACTGGGAATTTGTTTCAAGGTCATGGGGAATTGAATGCCTTTCAACTTCAACACATCTTTAAGATCCGGATATTTGCTTAAGCGTTGGGGATGTTCCTCAACTGGAAACAATGCAGAAACTACTGCCCAAGCAAAGCAGGCTTGATCATTATTTTTAACATTAATGCAGGCTTCTTTACGTTTTATTGAAGGTGGGAGTTCAATGTATGAAGAGCCAAGTTGTGGAGTGAATCTATTTATGTTAATGCCTAAATTCACTATCTTCTCTAGGGCCCAACCGCTATCTCGTTCTTGGAATTCTTCCAACTCATGCATAATTGGGTTTGATACCTTAGCGTTGAACCACTGATTCAGATCAGTATCTTTAAAGATGGCAGCGTTGGATGTAGTGAAGTACTTGAATTCTTTAAGTACTTTATCGCCCTTGACAATTGTAAATTCCCCACAGAAAGCAGCATTAACTTTGATGGCTTCATCCTTTTTAAGAGCAATCTGGATCCTGCGTTTAAACAATGCAGCACAATCAACCAAGAATGCTTTTGGCTCTTTGTGTTTCAAATTTGAGATAATTCCAGTCCTTATCCTGCTGTTAAACGCTGAAACTGAATCATCCCAATGCACTCGCTCTCTTGCTCCTTCAGGACGTGGTGAAAGTCCTGCCCCTTTCTTTTGCATATTCTTGAACTGATTCCTCATACTTCTTATATTCCGCAGACATGACTCTAAGTGTTGCTTTTCACCCATGGATGCTGCGTGTTTGATCGCTTTGTTGAGTTTTCTTAGTCCTCGAGTACATTCCTCCAGGCCTTCTTTAGCGATGTTATCATTATATTTTGGTGTGAGTAGCCCCAGGAGAGAGGCTATATGTTTCACTAAATCTGCGAAGAGAGACATCTTCTAATCTGAAAAAAAAATAATAGGTTTTAGAATGACGCTTAGTTTTATTTGGGGTATATTTTTTAGAACTTACCGGAAATGGCTAATAATTTTCACAAACTCGTAAATCTGTATAGAAGAGCTAGGCTATGCGCGTCTTCACTCTTTGAGGAACTGCAAAGTAATGAATGAAAATTAGCTGTGGCAGAACTATAAGTATCAGAACGGACGGAGGACTCAATGATTTTATGACAGCGACAAAAAAGGCTCCTCGACTATCAGATTTTTGAGAAGGATTTTCATAAGAATCAATGAAAACATGAAGCAAATATGGGTATTCAGCTATTTTGAGCGCTTTTTTTTGTATACAGGTACAAACATTTCAGTTAATAAGCTTTGTGACTTGCTGATCCAGATCTAAACTCGTATGATTGAGATTACACGCTCGCTGGAAGTCATCTGGAACTGTATAGAAAGTCCATAGAAATTATAAAAAGGTAAAGCCAAAAGATAGGAAAGGTCCCCCAACTCTTATATTTTTTTTTGTATACTCCTTATTCAGATCTAGCCTATGGTTAAATTTTATCTTGAAATCTAAATGTCTGCTGTTTTGCGTTTAGGATTTTCTATTCTAAAATATTTACATTCCAATGCATTACCCACTGGGAATATATGTTTGGTAGAAGAATGAATTAAATTGGACCACTAGAAAGTGGATTTATCGAAAAAAACTGGTTACGGCCCTGTTAGCGTCTGCTAAATGGCTGGAACTAGTCTTCATTGATGTCAATAATTATTTAGAAGTTTTTGGTGAAAGAATAAATTAAATCGGGCCAATAGAGAGTGGATTAATCGTAAAAACTGATTACGGCCATTTTGGCGTATGCTAAACGGGTAGAACTAGTCTTCATTGATGCCACTAATTATTTAGAAATTTTTGGCAGAAGAATAAATTGAATCGGGTCGATAGAACGTTAATTAATTGAAAAAATAGAATACGGCCCTTTTGGCATATACTAAACGGGTGGAACTAGTCTTCAAATACGCGACTAATTATTTGAAAATTTTTGGTAAAAGAACGAAGTGAATCGGATGGCTAGAAGGCGAAATAATCGAAAAAATAGAATAAGGCCCTAAGACATCCTGCGCAGATGGTCAAAATCCGGTTTTCAGACATTCTCTTGATAGTTAGGGTTGCGCACACCCCGGAAAAAGCAGCTCTGCTGTCCCCGCCTCAAAAGAGTTATGGTATAGTTAGGTACCTTTTAAAATTTTTGATATCACCCTTTTTTTGGCCCCAAGGGTTGTTAGTTGGGTAATAGATACTGTCCAACTTGACAAGAAGTATTATGGGGCTATGTGCTGGAATGTTTTTAAATATATGTAGGTAGTTGGTCGGCAGTGAAAATATTCATACATGTTTTGTTTATTATCGACAAAATATAAATGCAAGTTTGAGCTTGTTTTTGCTAGAATGGAAACGCTTATCAATTATAAGTAAAAATAACCGTGAAATATGATACCCTTGCTTATAAAATTCCCACATTAAACGTCGGCGGCAGTCACGAATTTTCCTTATTTACCACTATAGCATCCTATAATGAGACACATCGAACGAATTATTGTCACAGGTTATATTGTTTATTCTAAATAAAAATTGTTTATCAGTATTGCCGCAGGACGGCTCAAGCAGTGTAATTTCCTATGGGACGCGTTTGCTTAATTTTTGGTTTTGTTGGTGAACATGTTGATATAATTTAACAATATATTATTGATAGGAAATGAATATTTGAAGCAAAAATTCCAGGAAAATCCTTATGGAAAAAACTTGAGACGGAATTATTTTGCAAAAAATATTTGTATAAATGATGAGTCATGTTGATAATAATAATAACTGTAATAATACTTACGCTTTTGTTAACTCCAACACTGATATAGAAATAGGCGCAATCCAAAAGTTTACTGATCACTTTCAACAAGTCACTCGAACAAGCGGCGATTTTGTTCTGAATACGAGCGAAAGCGTTGTAGCTATTAATATGATGTAAATAATAATAAAAAAAATCTCCGGCTTGTCGCTCGTTTCTTATATTGAGACGAGAGACCTCAGCCATTGGATTGGTTAGAGACTTGTTAGGACTTGCTTATCGCAGGATGCCAGCGTAATAAGCAACAATAAAATTAAAACGATGGCCCATATTTCTAGGAAAAGTTCGCTGGAGTGTGCAGGTGGATACGAAGCTGGTGATTGGCTACAGACTAGTCAGAGCTTGTTTATCGCAGGTCACAGGAAAGTAACAAGTTATGGTTTCGCTGCGGTTGCAAAAAACGTTGACGACCCGATGGCGTTTTTATTATTAGTTACGTCATCATCAGATCCAATGGCTAAATGACGTTTTTATTATTAGTTACGTCATCATCAGACCTGATGGCGAAACGACGTTTTTATTATTAGTAATGTCATCATCAGTACAATGCACCTTGAATAAGGTACCAAGTCACGAGCTGCTATGTGTGTTCGATGAGCCGCTTGGAGCCAGGTCAATGACCCCGAACGCAGCGGCGGCTGACCAGTTAGTGCGACCGATGAAAGACACGGGCACTGGAAAGGGGGCGGGGCTTAGCCGCGGCTGGCGGGCTGGACCGATGACCTTGAACGGTACAAAAATTGCCAGAACGGACCTTAGATTTTCTTATGGAGATTTACATGGGAAAATGACCGATTTTGGCCCCGCTCTGTCCTAGCCCTTTTACTCTTATTCATGGAACAGGGAGCAGCGTTCCCAGGAGAACGAGTGTTCCGCTGCTCCCCTGTTCCAAGAATAAGGACCTTCATTGTATGATCGGAGTCGGATCGGAAGAATGTATGATAGATATTGTGTCCCGGCCTTTATTCTGAATCATGAAATATCTATGAATGTTTTTTTTTTCAATTTCTAATATTGTGTCGCTAAACACAGGATTGCTATCCCCGTTCATTAATTTATCGTTATGAGTTTTACATAAAAATTTTCTTTGCGAATCCAAATAAAAAACACATATGTAGTATTCATACAAATTTTGTTTTTATTCAGGTAAACCTATACCTGAGCACATAACATTTTATCCTCTATGTAATGCTAGCCCACGGCATGGAAGGTGGTTGAGTCTTTCTCTCACTCTCTGTACCTGTGCTCTGTATCTCTGTACATAGCTTATCGTAAGGTGCATATTATACTTTTCTGAATTACTAATTCCATTATCTGAAATTAAATTATCATCTTCTGAAATACAATTTCCCTTTTCCAAATTATAATTTACAGTTTCTGAATTTCAATTCACTATTCTGAATTACAATCTTGCTTTTCTGAATTTCAACTTCCTAATCTGAATTTCATTTTCCCTCTTCTGAAATTAAAGTTACTATTCTCAAATTCAATTTCTTTTTTCTGAAATATAAGTTCCTATTCCGAAATACATGTTCCCTTCTCTGAAATAAATCTTTGATTTTCTGAATTACAATTGAAAAAAGTCCTTCATTGCACACGTAGCACCTTACCTTTCCCGAATTGCTATTTTCACAAGAAAGGTGACAAAAAAGACAATTCGCTTTATTGACAGGGTCACTGTTTTGGTTTCCATGGTTACCAAGTGAAATATGACATATGAAAAAACAATTTTCATTGCTTTTCTTTACATGGCTGTTCAGATTTTACCTAATAACTAATTCTCAATTTAGTTTAAAAATTAAACTAAACTAAAAATTTAAATGTTAAACCTTCATAATTTGATCCTGTCGTTTATACCTCAAATTGAAAAATTAAACTAAATTAAATTAAATTGAAAGTTGGCTAACTTTCAACTAAGAATTAAGAATTAAGGAGATCGTTCTATTTAGCTAGTTTTTGTTTATTTCTATGTTCTTTTCTGTCATTTGTGATTACATAAAGAGCTAGCTAATTTCAGAAAATCCTTAATTCCTAATTTTAGGTATAAACTGCATTTTTAAAGTTTAGTTTAATTTAATTTTCAATTTATTTCTTAGTTAAGTTTAATTCTTAATTTTGGAAGTATATCCAGATGGTGAGAATTTTCCTTAGGTTACGTTTAGTTTTTTGAATTAGAGTTAAGGAAGTCGCTTTGTAACATCGATAGCGGACAGTCGGTCTTTAACTTCGGAAGCGTTCAGTCGATTTCCAATTAAATAAACGAAACTTTCAAATAATATCGGGTTTTTATTTTCTAGTTTATTAATAGTTATTTTTTATACAAGACGATAAAATGGTAGTTTATCGTTGACCGGAAAAGTTAATTCACGAGCGGAATCGCGAGTGAATTAATTCCGGAAGATGATTATGCCATTTTATCGTCGTGTGTTAAACAAAGTTTTTTTCCATAGCCTAATTATGGACGCCTGTAGTATTAAAACTATTTAGAAATTATTTGAGTCGAACACTTTTGCATAAGTAGAAATTTTTCTGACAAATTTTGAGTAAATAAAAAACAAAATATGTATATATTTTTGACAAAATAAACGTCTTTATCTATCCTTGCTGTTAAAGTATCATTTAATCTACCCTTGCGGTTAAAGTACTACTTTATCTACTATTTTTAGTAGATTAAAGGCTACTTTACCAGTAGCTATGGAAAAAAATAACGAAAAATAGGTACAAGTCCCTTTATAATTCGAGGTTATAACAAATTGCAATGAAATTTATATTTATCTAGAGATACAGAGCTTTTAATATAATACAAACTTCTGAAAATATTTGCGCTTAGCTAAAATTAATTCACCAGAACTAACAGTTTCAAGTTTTAACGAAATTAAAGCATACGCTTGAGCACCAACAGCAATGTCAACTATAACGTCTCTCCAACACGGACAACACGGTTACCTTATGCAGCTTAGCTACAACGAAAACATTAAATAGGGCGGCTGGTTTTCACAGAAACAGACCGGAACGGCCCATCCGGTTTAGCAGGGCAGCCATCCCTTTAAATTGTCTTACAGGATGATATAGATTTAACCATCTCTTTGTTACGATATATTCAAATTAATGAGGAATTTCCGTCATACAAGTTGGATTTTGTGGGAAATTTGCTATTGAATTTAATTAAGGAATATTTTTGATCGTATCCATTATTGAGAGTAATTTGTTTAATGATGCATAATTCTTTAAAAAAATTGTTTTCGTTTAGGGGGATAGAAATTATTTTATGGCTCATACTATGGAAAGTTGCGTTTATATTGTATTGGGTGGCATGAAGAATTTTGGATAGTAACTGGAAAGGTTCATGTTTTATTCAAAATTAAAGTTCTATCACTCCTATTGGTACACCCTTTAGTACTGGGTCGTATGAATAAAAACGAAGTACTTACTACTACTACAAGTATTAGTATGTTCTACGTAGTATTTACTTCAAAACGAAGTAGATACTACTAATTTACTAATTTCCGGTAGTGTCGAAAGGTAGTATCTACTTCGTTTTGAAGTAAATACTACGTAGAACATACTAATACTTGTAGTAGTAGCAAGTACTTCGTTTTTATTCATACCACCCATTGTCACACAAGGCCCTTTCGGCACGTGAGGGTTAGACCTGTGGTTAGGGTTTGCTCTTCAGGAAAACACACAACTACAACGGGAATAGTGTATATTGTCGTCCAATAGGTACATTACCAAAGGGGCACTACGTAGGTGTACCACATGACTCTTGTGCTGGGGCTCTATGTAGGAATACGGGTTCTGCACGTATAGGCAACGCTACCCTGGTGGAAGGTGGGACTCTCTGGGGCAAGGTGACCCTGAAGAGGAATGTAGCTACTGCTCCCTTGGGTAAGGTGATCCTGAGGAGAGAGTGATCCGAAGGGGTTAATGCTTCCTGGGGTAAGGAGACCCTGAGAACAGAAAGACCCGAATGGATGCCGATACCATGGTTGTATCGGGTTTTTATATTCATGGCGTGTAAACATAATTTACGCGTTGAGCTGCTTAAACCGCTGACTGTCGATAAATCGTGTTCTAGTTAGTTTTAACTATTTTTGATATACAGGATGGTTTTTATTTATAGACCATTAGTTGACATATGCCCCTCCTGTGAAGGCGTTGGCCCCCAACGCTAAGAATCATGTGACCATACCTTTACAATAATCTTACTTATTCTATAAAAGTACTAGTTACAACAATATATACATTATATATGAAAAGAATTTGGTATCTCAGTATCCCTTCTGTTGGCTCCTAGCTGCTTGTCCGGGAATATTTCTTTCCCTCTTTTTTTCTTCTCTCGTTTCGGCCCCTGTACAATAAGATCAAAGTGTTAGTAAATTTCTTACCTCCTGTATGTGTGAATTTATTTATTATGTTATGCTTAATTGACTAAATATACCTATAAATTGTTAATTACCCCTTTGGTGCGTATCAGTTTGAATATTTAAATATGGAATGTAAGTAGCCAAAAAAAAAAAATATTTATACATATTTCATTTCCTTTTACTGTCTCTTTTATATATTATGTACTCATATATATATATTACTTTTATATATATTTTTAAAAAATAAACAATAAAAAATAAAAATAATTAAAAAAAAAAATTCAATTCTGTATTTCTTTGTTTTGCTAAAACTGACCTACCTCTACACTTAATCACCTACACAAAACTAAAATATAATTTAATAATAATTTAATAGCACTTATCTTTGGGTATATGATATCCTCTAGGTGTCATTTTGCAGGCCGGTGTTTTTTGTTGATGTTGCACTCTGGTTGTTCGTTCGTTGTACTTCTTCCAGTTTTTTCGACCCTTGCCTGCAGGGCCGATTTTATTCATCCGAATCTTCAACTCCTCTGACGTCATGACCATGGAGTCCAATTTTTCTTGGGTTACTACGCCACAACAGTAGTTTAGACCGTCCGCTATAAATGATAGTGACAGTGTCCTTTTTCTTCCCGGATGTCCATTACTCGGAGGTGGGCAGGATCCCAACTGTTGGTAAACAAGGTGATTTCGTTGTCGATGGCTACTGCTATCTCTTCATTGCTTTGCAACTATCTTTTTTCAGGCATTGAAATCTTGGAGTCTCTTGTGGAGGTGGCTCGTGGATCCAGTCGACTTTGTACGTAAGCGGAATCGTCCCCTCGTACGTAATGGTATCTGGTAGCTCTCTCCAGGTGGCCGCTGCTGACACTTCCACCTTCTGGCCTCCTACTCTTCGAGATGATGCTGCGATTAGCCAAGAACAGGGAATGTTATTAGATACCCTCCTGCGTGCGAGTGTGTGCGTGTTTTTCCCTCTGAGGCCTCCTCGTTTATTCTTCTTCGTTTATTTCTACATCGTCTTCGTTTATAGGCGATCCCTTTGTCCAGGGGTCATTGTAGGGTAGTATTCGGCCCACATGAACGATATCCGTAGTTTTATTTCTTGCGCCTATTTTTTTCACCTCGTAATCCACGTTGCCGGTTTTCTTTATTATCTCGTAGGGTCCAAACCATCTTAATAGCAATTTTTCACTGCGTCCAACTTTTCGTATTGGGATAAAGATTTTAACTTTATCTCCTGGTGTGAATTCCAGCTCTCGGTGACCCTCGTCATATCTCAGTTTATCCTTCTTTTGTCTTTTTGTGATGTTTCCACTGCCATTGCCCAGGGCTTTCTCCCTAATTTCTAAAGCGTCAGTTTTGATGTCGTCGTCTATTAGTGCTGCTTCGCTTGGGAGTACCTGGTTTCTGGCATATACTAGCATGAATGGACTAAAATGTGTTGTTTCTTGTACGGCGGTGTTGTATGCGAATGTTACGAATGGGAGGTATGAGCACCAGTCGGTTTGTTGAGTGTTGCAGTACATGGACAGCATGTCTGCTAAGGTTTTATTTAACCTTTCCGTGAGCCCATTGTAGCACGGATGGTAGGCCGTAGTGAAATTGCTTCTTACCCCCATTATCTTAAGTAGTTCTTGAATCAATTCCGATTGAAACACTTTACCTCTGTCGCTGAGAATCGTTTTAGGCATTCCATGGATTAGGAGTACTTTTTCTAGCAAGAACCTGGCGACGGGTCCTGCTTTACCGCTTGGGAGTGCGGCAGTAATGGCGAACCTCGTGGCGTATTCTGTCACTACTACGATCATAGTATTCCCTTTATTGCTTCTCCTGAATGGCCCTAGTAGGTCTATGCCTATTCTTTCGAAAATTTTTCCGACCTCGATAGGTTGTAGTAGGCCTGCTGGTTTCCTATATGCTTGTCCTTTTCTGGCTTGGCAGTCCTGGCACCCCTTAACATATTTGTCTATGTCTTTATTCATATTTTCCCAATAATACCTCTCTTGTATTTTTTGCAGCGTCTTTGACAAACCCAAGTGCCCACTTGTTGGGGCTGCATGTAATTCCCACATTACTTCTTCCACCATTTCTCTAGGTACCAGTATCTTGTCCAGGCCTTTTTGGGCATTATTGGTTTTATACAGGATGCCGTTAATCAGTCGAAATTTTTTTGATCTCCTCATTGTTCCTATCGGGATATTATTGTTGTCTGGATTTTCTATGGCGTCTTTCAGGCATCGTATGCCTTCTTCTTTATCCTGTAATTCGGCGACATTTTGGCTTCCTGTAGCGTATGTTGGAATTTCGCCTACTGTGTCGTCAGCTACTTCTAGCGGAGGGTCTAATACCGGGTATCTGGATAGGCAGTCCGCGTCCCTATGGCTGGTACCCTTTTTATACTCCACTGTGTAGTCGAATTCTGCCAATTTCAATGCCCATCTTGTCAGTCTTCTGGATTGTTCTTTTATGTTATCAATCCAGCATAGTGCGTGGTGGTCGGTGACTATTTTAATATGCCTCCCGTATACTAGGTGCCGTAGGTAACCCAAGCTCCATACTGCAGCTAGTAGTTCTAGCTCACTTATCGAATAGTTCTGTTCTGCTTTTGAAAGGCTCCGGCTCACGTATGCCACCGGGTGGATGCTGCCTTTGTCGTTTTCTTGTAGCAGGACGGCCCCAATGCCACTGATCGATGCGTCGGTGTGTATTGTGCACCCTATGTTGGGATTGAAATGTTGTAAAACTGGTGCAGATATCAATTTTTCCTTTAGGTCGGTAAATGCTCTTTCTTGGTCGGGCCCCCATATGTAACTGTTTTTTTTTGTTGTTTCGTGCAGTGGCTTCGCGATTATTGAAAAATCCTTGATAAATTTCCTATAAAAATTGCAAAGCCCCAGAAAGCTTTGCACATCTTTAACCTTCTTCGGGCGTGGGAAGTCTTTATTGCACTTTATTTTGTCCTCGTCTGGCTTGATTCCTTTGCTGTTCACCGTGAACCCCAAAATTTTAATTTCTTCCTGCAGGTATTTGCATTTGCTTGGTTTTAAGGTTAGGTTTGCTTCTCGAAGTCTTTGGAAGACTTTCCTCAACTTCTTTAGGTGGCTTTCTAGAGTGTCCGAAAATATGATAATATCGTCTAGGTACATTAACACCTCCTTCCATTTCATGTCCCAGAATACTCTGTCCGCTAGTTCTTGAAAAGTTGCGGGGGCGTTGCATAATCCGAAGCTTAAGACGTTGAATTCATATGAACCATGTCCTTGAGCTAAGAAAGCTGTGTATTGTTTTGACTGCTCCTCCACCGGTACTTGCCAGTATCCTGAAAACATATCCAATGTGCTGAAATATTTTGCCTCTCCTAAATATGTCAATATGTCATCAATTTGCTTTGGTAAGGGGTAGTTTGATTTTTTTGTTACAGCGTTAATTTTTCTGTAATCGACGCAGAATCGTGTCCTTCTTCTTTACTAGTACCACTGGGCTGGCCCAGGGTGAGTGGCAAGGTCTTATGACGTTGTGTTTTAGCATTTCGTTGATTTGTTCGTCAATTATCATACGTTCCTTTTGTGACACTCGGTATGGTCTACTCTTTACTGGATTGGCTGCTTCGATTTCTATAACGTGTTTTGTGAGGTCAGTTTTTCCCATATATCTTGGTGACTTAGCAAATACATCACTATACTCGAGCAAAATCTCCTTTAGTTGATTTTTTTCTTTCTCGTCCCATATATTTTCGAAGTCCTGATCGCCTATGTTCACTATTTCGTCTTCTGCTTTTTCCGTTACATTGAAGTGCCAGAGGCTTGTGACTTCCTTGCTTATTGGTCGTAGGTGCCCTATGGCGGAATACTTGTATATGCGGACTTGTTGTATGTTATATGATCTTAGTTTCATCCATAATTTTTGTCCGTCAGAGTGTATCTGTGTCTCTGGGATCAGTTTATTTTTTGTGAGAAACGCGTCGTTCCACACGAATTCGAATGATCCTTCATCTGGTGGGGCTGGTTGTATTCCTAGTTCTATTAATCTGTCTTCGTCTGGTGCAATTGTATAGTCCTCCTCTGCTGTTACTTTCGTGACCTTTTCTTGAGTCTCCAGGATCATATTCCCAAACCATTCTGTGGTTTCCGTTTTCCCTGTCTGGTGTGGCTCTTTATCTGGCCTGTTTTTTTCCGCGTTTTTTGCGGGGTTCCAGTCGCATATATGAATGCTTATTTTTTCATGTTTGAAGACGTCGTAGATCATTCTTTCGATTGTGCCTCGTTTGATGCCGCTTCTGTTTTCGCTGATTGGTGGTATTGCCAGATAGTGCACCCCGTCTTGTTTGATCTGTTCTTTCATTTTTTGCAGGACGTTTAGTAGTTCGTGTGATGCGATTTTATCTTCTATTCTGTTCTTTATTACCATACCATAGATAGTTCTCTTTCCCTGTGATGTGCTTATTACTTGTCCTGTTTTTATAGGTATTTTTAGTTGTTGCGTAACTCGGAATCTTCTTGTGATTTCCTTTGTGACGCCTCTTTCCTGGTTAATTTGACAGGAGGTAAAGTAACCAATGGCGTAATTTTTTTTTGTCTGTAAAATGTTTTGTGACCTTCTGGTGATTAATTTATTTATGTCTTGTATGCCTATTGCTTTGTCTCTTTCTAGGAAGGCGTTGAATTTTCCTATTAAATTGATTTCTTCCATTTTTTCTATGACCCCTTTTATTTGATGGAGACACTGTTCTCTGTATTTCCTTGTTTTCTGGTAAAGAGATTTTGGTCTACTCATTTCCTTATGTGCCCCTTTTGTTTCTCTGCGTGAACTTTCCATCTGTCTTTGATTTTTCTTCCTTTCTTGCGTTTTTCTTATTTTTACGTAATTCGCCATGCTTTCCTGACAGAATGGAATCTTGTGTTTTTTGTTAACTCTTACTTCTTTTTTTGCCATGTCTATGCATGCGCCCGTTTGGTTTAAGAATTGCATGCCCAGAATGAGTGGTTGAGGAGTGTTTGCTATTACTTTCGCCCTGGTTTCTATCACCAGGTTAACCATTTGTATCCGTATTGGCAATTGTACTTCTCCTATTATAGGGATTCTGTGTCCGCCGGCTGTGACGAGGACCGAGTTGCAGGGGATTTTCTTCAAATCTCGTACCAATCTTTCGCTGATTATGTTCATTTCTGCACCAGTGTCTATAACTGCCTTAATTTCCATTCCTTGAGCTTTCACTGATATCTGCACGATTTTATTGTTTCGGGGGCCCGACTGCGCTAGGGTGGCTGGGCTTTCTAGTTTTGCCACCCCCTGGAGTATGGGGAACTCCTCTGGCTGTAGCAGGTTGCTGCGAAATGACCTGGTTTTCCGCAATTATAACATTTTGGTCGGTTGTCCGTTGTCCTTGTGTTATACGTATTTGATTTGGGCCGCCGTTGATTACTGCTGAAGCGTGGTTGGTTATTCCATGTAGGTCTTGGTTGCTGCCAATTTTGCCTGGGTGGTTGCTCCTGTTCGCTCACCTCTCCCGATGTTATCTGTGGTGTCAGTATTTTTGGCGCATTATCCATGGTGATCGCTAGCTGTTTAAGTTAATCCATACTTGTCAGGGGTGTGTTTGGGAAGTTCGTTAACCAGTAATACTGGTAATTGGTCTCCTGGTTCAGTCCCTGCTGAAAAATTGTTCTAAAATCGTCAATGTCTATTGGTGATTTGTATTCCTCATAAAGAACCTGAAGGTCGTAGAAGTAGTTCCTTGTGCTTTCCCCTTGGGCTTGCTTTCTATTAGTGACGTTTTGTCTTCTTTTTCCATCGAACGCGACGTCTATGAATTCTTTTGTGAATTCAGTACAAATCTCGTCCCAAGTTAGGTCTTGCTGAGTTTCTTTGATTCGCTGGAACCTTGCTGCCCCTAGAAGAAATGTTTCGAAATATAATATTTTTATTGCATCTGTCCAATTGTTCGCTGCTGCCGTCCTGTTGTAGATTTTTACAAAATTGTCTGCAGCGTCCTTTCGTGGGTCGAAGACTGGTGGACTGATGAATTGTGGCAGCACCGGGTTTTTGTCCCTTGCTATCGTTGTGTTCGCCATGTTGCCGTCCTGGTCTCTGTTAGGGTGATTGTTGATGATTGTGTCCCTGGTTGGCTCGTTGGTCTGCTCGGTGTCCGTTAGGTTTGGTGATTCTGGGTCCTCCTCCTGGTCCTCGTGTTCGAGATGAAGATTATTTTTAGGTTTTTTTTTCTACTAAGAGTATATGGTAGCCTTCTGCGTTCGGCGTTAGTGGTGATCTTTGTAGGGAGATCCTAGGTTTGGAGACTGTGTCGTCCGCAATCTCTGTGCTACTGAGAGGCGGTGTAAAGGGGCTATTTTCTTTAGTGGATCGTAGTCTATACTTCTTGCTCATTTAACTTGCTTCTATGTCCCACGCAGCGTTTTCTTTTCTTGGCATCCACTTTTCGTAAATTTTTTGAGGTCTCGTGTCCAATAGACGTCTATCTTACTTCGGGTACTATAAGTGCCTGACACCTTGGCGAATGTCACTTCCGTGTACACCCAAGAATACCTTTGATTATCAGTCCTGATGCAATGACGACGGTAGGTACTCCAATTTAGTTATCTTTGCGAAGGGACTAGCTTCACTTAACTGAGCTCTCGTCTAGGTACTTCGATGCTAAATAGGGAGATTCAGCAGATCACAGGTTCTTCGAACGGCACCTCCACCATATGTCACACAAGGCCCTTTCGGCTCGTGAGGGTTAGACCTGAGGTTAGGGTTTGCTCCTCAGGAAAACACACAACTACAACGGGAATAGTGTATATTGTCGTCCAATAGGTACATTACCAAAGGGGCACTACGTAGGTGTACCACATGACTCTTGTGCTGGGGCTCTATGTAGGAATACGGGTTCTGCACGTATAGGCAACGCTACCCTGGTGAAAGGTGGGACTCTCTGGGGTAAGGTGACCCTGAAGAGGAATGTAGCTACTGCTCCCTTGGGTAAGGTGATCCTGAGGAGAGAGTGATCCGGAGGGGTTAATGCTTCCTGGGGTAAGGAGACCCTGAGAAGAGAAAGACCCGAATGGATGCCGATACCATGGTTGTATCGGGTTTTTATATTCATGGCGTGTAAACATAATTTACGCGTTGACCTGCTTAAACCGCTGACTGTCGATAAATCGTGTTCTAGTTAGTTTTAACTATTTTTGATATACAGGATGGTTTTTATTTATAGACCATTAGTTGACAGTATCAATATAAGATGGTTTGCAATAACATGAGAAAGTGTGATGTCCTGAAAAGGAACTCATACTTAACAACAAAGATACGAACAAAATTGTAAAAAAAATCATCAATAAAGAAATTCCCCTTAATAATGGACACGACGCAAAAATCATTAATAATATCCCAAGTAAAAAACAATTTAGAAAATGCATCAATATGATTTACCCAATATAATCCACGATCTGAATAAACACTTCAAATCATTGACAATCCTACTTTAGTCCAACAAGCAATAAACTTAGCTCCTTCTCAAATAAACTGGATATCAGTATTGCGTTCATAACTTCAAATTTATTTGGTCTTGAAAACAATAAAAGCAAATTCGATGAAATGTCAAAATCAGTAGTTTATTAGCTATTTTTATCGTCTGTAATCATTTTCCGAAAACGTATATAGGTCAGACAGAGGAATGTTTCAAACGAGAATTTCCGAACACCATTATTTGAAACGTAAATTTGATTCAAATTATTTTAACCAACTGATGGAAACATCAATAACATCCTTTCTTCTACATCTACATGCACAAAAAAAGGAACATGCGCCCACTTACGTAAAACGCTTTGAAGGTACAGAATTGGCTCAAATTTGGCCAAAGTTTTCTTTGATCGATTATCTAAAGATTTGTGGAGTTAGTTTTTCCATATTTTGAGTATTTCTTTGTACGGAATAGAAGCAAGCTGTTTCTTTAGTTGTCTGTCTTATGAAAAAAATCATGCTATGGATTATTTCCCAAAAATTAAAATAATCACGCTAAAAATTGAAAAAAAAAAAAACTCCATAAATCTTTAGATAATCGATCAAAGAATGTTTTAGCATGGATATTTTTATTTTTGGGAAATAGTTTGTAGCAGGACCTTTTCCATAAGATAAGACAGCCAAAGAAACAGCGGGGTGCTGATGCGACCTTAATCCTTATGATCACTAGAAATTGATAGACAGAAAAATTGTGTTCTATTACTAAATGATCAATTAGATTTAAATAATTCTCCGTCAATAAATACTTTTTATTCTTTAATTATTTGATAACTAGCTTTTACCCGCGGCATCGCCCGCGTTGATGTCCTTGAATAACTGTCAATGATAATTAAAAAGTAAATATAACAATATGATAATTTTTTTAACAAGTCTCTATATTTTAAATTAATTCCTTTTCAGAAGAGCTCAAAACAATATTATTCTAGGATGCTCCTGTATACTATACAGGGTGTTCCGAAAATATTGCGCCAAATTAGTATAGCATATTCTACGTCAAAAATGAGCCCTAGTTTCCTATATAAACATATGTCCAGAAACGCTTCCTTTCCGAGACACAGAGTGTTGAAATTCTAAGACAACTATTTTTTTATCATAATTTTTAAACCACTTTAAATATTTCATTGAAATTTTGTACACTGCTTTCAAGCAGCAAAAGACTTTTTTTTATGAGAAATATTTTTAAAAAATTACCAGTGACGTCTGTACCAGATTTATATGGAATATTTTTTAAGAAAAAAATGGTGCGCCGCTGCTTTTTCCTAAAATAAAAACTATTTTTGAAATCCCCATTCAATAGGGAACAAATTTGATTTCCTCACTTTTTTCCGAAAGATGCATCGTTTTGAAGTAAAAAAATAAAAAGCCATTTTGATGCCTCGTTTGATGCATGGCGAAATTACCAAAATTGTGATAAAAATGTTGAACATTTTAAACACCTAAAGTTTCAAATTATTTTTTTTAAATATTTCACTTCAAAAAATGTCTTCTACTGTTTGAAAGCAGTGTACAAAATTTCAATGAAATATGTGAAATAGTTTTTTTCTTAGAATTTCAACACCCTGTAGGTATCTCGGAAAGGAAGCGTTTCTGGACATATGTTTATATAAGAGACTAGGGCTTATTTTCGAAGTAGAACATGCCATAAAAATTTGGTACATTAATTTCGGAACACCCTGTATTATATGTTTTTCCGTCCGGTGCAAATACATGAAGATTTTGGGCTTTAAACACACGCGAACAGGCTACATATAGTTGGCCATGGGAAAAGCATGGCATTTCGAAATGGACCCCTGCTTTTTACCACTAATTCATATAATAAATCTGGCATTCAGTGAAGGAGTTTTCTCCGAAGCGTTGAAAACTGCAAAAATTATACCATTACACAAGCGGGGTGATAAAAAATTACTAAATACTTACAGACCAATAGCACTTACAAGTACCATAAGTAAGATAATTGAAAAGTGTTATAGAAGCAAGTTAGTACTATCTACAGAAAAAACAAATTGATTAATAATAATCAGTAGGGTTTCAGGGAAAATGCACTCGTTGAAGTCACAGAAAAAAAATACTTAACCCTTTCAGTCACGACTTTTTTGTGTGCATGGGAAAATTCCGATATTTGGTACAGTAACTAAGTTATTTTTTTTATGATTTTTGAACCTACGGCGAAATTTTTTGGTTGGCTGGTTTTTGAGCTTGATGATGTATTCAAATGAATACATTATGACTTTACGGCTCATATCGAAACTATTTCAGAACTGGTAGTTTATGTAATAAAAGAGATGTTTCTATTTTTTATTTATTGTGGTAGCTTGCAAAACAGTTTTTTCCTACAGCCGTGCGGACAAATCAATTTTCCGCACTGATATCCGTGCGAAAAATGAGTTTTCCCGCACGGTGATGATTTTTACCGCACGCATATCAGTGCAGAAATAGTTTTTCCGCACGGCTGTCAGTGCGGAAAAATTTTTACCGCACGGCTGTCAAAAAAAATGAAAAATTCTACATTTTTATGCCTGTAGGAAAAATATTGTACCTAACACAGACGGAAAAAAAAATTCCGCTCTCGGCTGCTTCACCGAACTCCGCTACGCGTGCGGAAAAATTCTTTTGAAATTTTCCGCACTTTTTAGGTAAATAGCTATTTCCTCTTTTTAAACATAAATAACACACAAAACACGAGAATGACCTTTACATTCAGCATTTTTTCATCTCGAGGCAAATGACTTTTTATCAAAATCTGGAAAATTTGAGTCACGATGTATTCAATTGAATACAATCCTTTTTTGAGCTTATTACAAAAAACAGAAACTTTTTTGGAAACCCACTGATAATATAACTCAAATGAGGTATGTTTTATGTCACTGAATCAGTATATATCGCGCAAAAATATGTAAATTATTTCCAAGAAAAATGAAATTACACAACAGATGTTTTGACTTTTAGGCAAGAGTAGCGAACTGTAATTTATAAAAAATCGTCAAAATTAGGAAATAATATCTAGATGCAGCCACAAGTCATATTTGAATTACAAAAGGGTTAAATATTGATTATAAAGTCACTACATCATTGAACTACTACATAGATGGCAATAAAAAAAAATTGAATTCTGTGTATTCAATTGAATACAAGGTGACCGAAAGGGTTAAAAACCAAGATCAAGGGAAAAAGTACTGAGAATTTTCTTAGATAGGTATTAGGAAGGCAATTGACACTGGGGCACACCCAATTATTCTACTTGATATACTGGAAGATATAGGTGTTAGAGGTATACCAAATATTTTTTTTAAATCATACCTGACAAAAAGAACACAGAAAACTAGTGTATCAGGACAGGAGCGTCAAGAACTTCAGGAGGAGTTTGGTGAGCCACAGGGTACAATACTTTCTAGACTGCTCTACATAAATGGAATTATGGAACTATTTGAAAGTGAAAATATAGGTAAGTATTTATTGTTTTGCAGATGATACCGGAATTGTAAAAAGTGGAGTAAATTGGGAAAGTACAAAACATACAGCAGAAATAGCTTTAAAAATAATAAAAAATTGGTTAAATGAAAGTTTGTTTCCAAACTTGGAAATCATAAAAAATTATGAGCAAGCATGTAAAATGGACCTTCAATGTATATAGATGTGTTGAAAGCGTTAAAAAAATAAGTAGTATAAAATAACTTGGAGTAGATGAGAACTTAACTTGGAGAGAACATCTAAAATATGTGACAAATAAAATAAGAAAACTTATTTACAAATTTTATGAATTAAGAAACATATCATTAACATTAGAAACATGAAAACAATCTATTATGCTCCAGTTGAATCAATGATTAATTATGGATTGGTTCTGTGGGGAAATGCAGGAACCATAATTCTTTCAAAATTATCTGTGGCTCAGAAATGGATTCTGATCTTCTTTATAAAGAAAGTGAAATACTTAATAAATAGTCCACAACTATACTTTAAGTCAGTAATTAGATACATGATCAAAAACCCAGACTATAGAATTAAATTAAGCCATGGTATAAATACGAGAAATGTTCAAGGAAAAATTGAACTGCAAAATCCTGAACACACACCTTCCCAAGTAACATTTTAAATGCTTTTTGGCATTATCTAGGTTATATGAAAGCTTTAAGAATGTGAAATTAGAAGCTTACTATTTTAAAACTATTGTGTTTTATTGAATAGCTGTAACAACATTGTAATCACCTAATATTACAGCCTTTCAGCATTAAAAACGCGAATAGTTTTAAAGTAGCCGTAATAATGCTGCAAATATTTCTAGCTTAAAGCTATTTTACTTTAAGACAGATCTGGAAACCGTTCTGCTTTATCTTAACCTACGAATAAGGAATTCAGCTGTATGAAGGGAGTACAAAAGTAAAGCTTAAAACTGCAATAAAACCGAAGATCAATAAATCTTTCAGGCTTCAAAAAAAGATGTCTCTAAACTTTATACCTTTCTCCGATACCAGAAAGAATTTTTTAAACTTAATTGGGTTTAAGAAGGGGAGTAAAGAGGCTGCTAAAATATTTTATTTGCAATCATATATGTATTCTTGACATTACTGACTCTTTAAAAATTTGAAAGAGTCACTTTACCTGTGTCACTTCCCTCTTCGATCTCCCTCACCGATTTCCCTATTCGACTTCCCTCACCGATTTCCCTCACTGTAATTTATTTACCTTTGCTGGAAACAATGAGAACATGTCAGGTAAAAATGTCAAATCAATGAATGACACATTTTGGCATGTTTGTTTTATTTTTTTAATATTAATAAAATTAAATGACTAATCATATTCAATGGAGTGCTTGCAAATAAAATAGTATACAAACCTCGGAGGAAAGTTTTCATTTCTGTTTCGAGATTAATAGTCAATCTCGACGCTTCGCGTCTCGAATGACTATATAAATCTCTCGACAGTAATGAAACACTTCCCTACTCGGTGTGTAATATACTATTATTTACAATCATACATGTAATGTTGACTTTACTGACTTTTAAAAAGTTCAAAAATGTCACTTTTTTTACTTTTACTTTCGGCCCACGGGTCGAAAGTTTACTTTCTACCCGTGGGCCGAAAGTAAATGAAATTTTTAAAATTTATTGTATTTTTTGACTTTTACTTTCGGCCCACGGGTCGAAAGTAAACATTCGACCCGTGGGCCGAAAGTAAATGAAATTGTTAATTATTGTATTTTTTAGTTTTAATCCAAATGAAAATTTCAAAATTCGAATGATTGTAAATAAAATAGTATACATACCTCGGTGAAAAGTTTCATTACTGTCTCGAGATTTCAGTTAGACCTCGGCTGCGCCTCGGTCTAACTTAAATCTCTCGACAGTAATGAAACACTTTCCACCTCGGTATGTAATATACTATTTCTGATTTTGTCAATCCAGTTTTCATAATATCTGATGATTAGGAAAATTTTAGGACCGTATTTAGGATCATATGGAAATAAGATAGGTAATGTTCATTTGTTATAGAGTTTGATGTGATTTTTCTTCAGTTATTGTATATTTCGTTTTTGTTATAACTCTGTTTGAAAGCTATTGTGTTTTTTATTCTGATCCCGCAGAAATTCATTTTATTTTTGCATTATTTATAAAGGTGTGGTATAGGGTTTGTACCAGAGAACACTACCTACATATTTAGTCCTAAATGGTCTCTGGTAAAATGGTTTACCGCCTAATATAGGAACGAAAAAAATAGAAAACTCTATTTCTAGTGACAAATTATCTTTTCTTGTTTCTAAAAGACTGCATAACTAGCATTTTCTGTATAAAATAGTCTTAGGAAAATTTTGCCCGTTAAAGGGTTAAGTCCCTAAAGTTTTAAGAACATAAATTTTGTTGCCATTTTTATTTAAAAAAATTCCATTTGTACTTCATTTCTTCCATTTGGCTTTTCAAGGCGGCCTAATAGTTTTATCATAGACTTGGAATAAGTTTTATGGACGCTGTCTGTATAGCTGTAAAACTTTGCCTTTGGAAACCTTAAAGCTTTGATAAGGTTTTTTAAAAGGCTGTTAAAGCAATCTTAGGGGTGGGCCCTTGCAGTCTTAAAAGAACTTTAAAAGGGTTCTTTAATGGTTGCTAAGGCAATGTGGCTTTATAAAATATTTTTATTCTAGGTTTTATAGTAACTCACATAGGTGGTAGACGCTTTTTACTCATTGGGCGTCGACCGGTGAGATGCCAGAATTGAGTAGCGCTAAGTGGTATCACCACGTTCCGCTACTGCGCTGGCAGTCCGGTTCCAACAATGAGTAACAGATAGCATGATGGCGCCTCCAGGATCAAAATATTCCGGAGGTAAAATACCCGACCACTCGGATCTCCGGGCGTCGGGTGATCCTGGGGGTCCTTCATGCAAAGATATAAAGAGAAGATCAAAAACTCAACTCAGAATTGATTTTAGCAATATAAGAGGAATAAGTACAAATATGAATTCAGTTCACCAACATCTTGAAGAACAAAGACCTGACATCCTTGTTCTCACTGAAACTAAAATCAGTTCTGCAACACCTATTGTGAATTATCTTTATCCCGGCTATGACCTACACCACCGATTTCGACATAATTTTGGGATCTGTGTGTACATTAAAAATGACCTTTCATGTCATCGAGAGGAGAAGCTAGAACCAGCGAACCTTGATATCATATGGCTAAAATTCACCTCAAAGTCATCGACCAAGTTTATCTGCTGCCTCTACCGACCGCCATCTAACAACGAGTACCAAAACTTTTTCGCGACATTATCCGAAAGCTGTGATAGTATACAGTCAAACTATCCACAGACGGAAATTGTCTTTTTAGGCGATTTCAACGTCCACAATATACCCTGGCTGAAACACCACAACAAAACAAATAACGAAGGCAGAGAAGCAGAAGCTTTTGCCATAAGTTGTGGTCTAACGCAGCTTGTCGATGAACCTACCCTTATCTCCGAAAGGGGCGAATTTGCAGCGCTTTTAGACTTGTTCCTAACCACAAATCCTGACTCGTACACAATTCAAGTAGATGCTCCACTTGGTTCGTCCGATCATAAACTTATAATAACAAAGTGCGAAATGCTCATCCCACCAAGCCAACAACCACTTCCTCGTGAAATGTGGCACTATAAATCGGCAAAATGGAATGACCTAAAACAGTTTTACCTATATTTTCCATGGCAAGAGGTTTGCTTTAAAACAGCTGATCCCACTATTTGCTGTAATGAAATAACACAAGTAATCTTATCTGGAATGGATGCATATATCCCACATACAACTAAACGTAGAGCTAATGCAAAACCTTGGTTCAACAGCCAGTGTCAAACGGCTGTACAGAAAAAACACAGAGCATATAACCTTTGGAAACGACAACAAACCGCTCAAAACCACACAGAATTTATAGAAGCCAGAAATAGTTGCAAAATTACTATTGACTCCGCTAAAGAAACATACAATCAAAGAATAAAAAACAGGTTGCTGAATTGTCCAAGTAGTTCTAGGTCCTTTTGGTCTCTTGCAAAAGCTGTTGGATCTAACTTCACCAAGTCATCCATACCACCACTTACAGATAAAAATAATCATTTAGCCACAACATCAGAGGAAAAAGCCAATATGCTGGCCCAAATGTTTTCCTCCAACTCCAACCTAACAGTGCCAAACGGAAAAACTCCACCGTTCATTGAAAGGGTTTCCCATAGTATGCCAGAGGTACCCTTTTGTCACAGAGAAATACGAAAATTCCTTAAAAAGCTAGATACAAACAAAGCAATGGGTCCGGATGGCATTCCCGCAATAGTACTCAAAAATTGCGCCAACGAACTCATCCCAACTTTCGCAAAATTATTCACTTGTCTTACAGGCAAGGAGTATATCCATCATCATGGAAGTCTGCCGCAGTACAACCCATTCCAAAGAAAGGAAAAAAGATAGATCCGTTAAACTATAGACCAATTGCTCTACTTCCGGTGATATCAAAAGTAATGGAAAGAGTTGTGAACAATCACCTAACCAAGTACTTGGAAAAGTACAAAATTATCAACGATAAGCAATACGGATTTCGAAAATATAGGTCAACTGGCGATTTACTTACATACGTCACTCACTTATGGCAAAAAGCGATTGAGTTGCGGGGTGAAACAAGAATAATTGCCTTAGATATATCTAAAGCATTCGACAAAGTTTGGCATGAAAATCTGCTCAACAAGCTCAAAGCAATGGGATTATCGCCGAAACTTTGCACTTGGTTTGAAAGTTACCTAAAGGACAGATCCATTTATGTTGCACTGGATGGCCAGAACTCCAACTCTTAGCAAATAAATGCTGGTGTGCCACAGGGAGCAATCCTTTCGCTAACTCTTTTTCTGATTTACATAAATGACCTCATAGATAAAACAGTAAATCCACTTTATTGCTTTGCAGACGATGGCAATGTAGTCTCCTCACTCATACCACCCACAGGTCTTTCCGCACGTGAATTCCATCATCTTAGACTAACTCAAATATCGCAGATAAATAACGACCTGGAGATAATAGAGGACTGGTGTAACAAAAACCTTGTACAGTTCAACGCGCAGAAAACCCAAGCAGCTCTGTTTTCAAAAAAGACCAGCACCGGTGAGCCAAACATCATGCTATCTGGAAGTGCTGTCACATTAGAGAGTCAGTTGAACATCTTGGGGGTTACTGCAGAAACCAACATGTCTTGGCACAGTCACGTGGCAGATATTGCTAAAAGGGCGTCCCAAAAGCTGGGGGTGCTATTTCGTACAAGACATCTGTACACACCAAGCCAATTGCTGACACTCTACAAAGCCCAGATTCGACCAACTATGGAGTACTGCTCACATATATGGAGTGCAGCACCCAAACATACCTTAATGCTTTTGAACACCGTGCAAAAACGAGCTATCAAGCTGATCAATGACCCCGCACTTATTCGTAACTTGGATGGTCTCGAACATCGCAGATCTGTGGGCGATTTATCTCTCTTCTACAGGTACTATCACGGAAAATGCTCTGAAGAGTTGGCACGTATGATTCCACCGAGAGTAGCACCTACCAGGCGAACCCGTCAAACAGACGGTAACCATGAATTTACTGTCAAACTAGAGGCACCAAGAACCTCATTATATCAGAATTCATATCTCTGGAGAACAGCATCGCTGTGGAATAAACTCCCTGCGACGGTTTTCCCTGCAGGTTACAACCTGAACCGTTTCAAGACCAACATACACCGACATTTCCGCGCACTCGCCGCTTCTCGAGCGTGATAGGACATTTCCTTGCGAGTGCGCATATCCGTAAAAAAAAAAAAAAAAAAAACTCTTAACACTTTTTTAAAGTTAAAAATGTTACTTGGGTTGCCAAAATCACATCTACTGCGTAGGGCCAAAAATCTTCATTGGTATGCCTGATAACTTTAAAGAAAGTTTGAAATATAAAAAAAAAAAAAATTAAACAAAGATAACGAAATGGATCATAGAAAGTAATTATAAATTAAATTATGTGATATAGAAATTAAAACACTGTCTTTTTTTTTTGTATAAAATTATTTATTTTGGTCAACATTTTCTAGTTCATAAGTAGGTAACTAACTGTATTTAACTATTCTATATGATATCCTCTTTCGTTTCTTGAATTCTAATAAAGTAATCTTTGTTCGTTTTGAGTTCATTATGAAATATATTCACCATAATTATTTACACAAACTAATAACTGGCCTTGCAGTCCTTTCGCGTTGTGTAATTTTTACTTACCCCGGTGCGAAATTAAATCCGCTAGAGGCACTCGCACCTCGCTGCAGCCAAAATTTTTGAATTTCCGTGTTTGCAGGGCTTACAATTCGAGACGAGATCTCAAAAATTACTTAATATTTTTTAGTGAATCATGAAGATTTGAAAAGATAATAAAATTTAGAACAATGCTCTTGTTTTATTTTTTTAAAAAAAGCGATGGGTTTGGATGTACCGAGCGATAGAAATGATGCTTTTTTTCGAGTATTTAGGTCGTGATATTTTCAATTTGCAATTTTTTTTTCGAAAAACTAAAACAACAGCATTATTCTTTAGATTTTTATCTTTTATTATTTTCTAATCCGATCAAAAAATATTACAAAATAAGTGAGTTCTCGTCTCGGGAAATCAACCCTTTTTCTCAATTTTTAACGGCTTGTTGTTGACCTCTTAAATGTTACTTTTTCATTAATCAAGCATTTCAATTGAAAAGCGCGACAATTAAACTACTGTTATTCACAATACTTCAGTATTCATTAGTCATTTTAGTTTTGTAATCCAATGATTCTAATATACAAGATTTTAATCCAGCTTTTTAATTAAGAGAAAAAACAATTCTAATACGCCTATTTAAAGACATTCTTCTACATTACACAGCGTTCTGTTGCGAGATTTCAAAGCACGTCCCTTTCAGGCTTTCAGCGAGATTAAAAAATTAAAAGACAAAAAAAGAACACAAAGAATACAAGCAGGATATTATGGACTGCGATGAATCTTTTTAAAAAATAATCTTTCTGAATCCTTCCATTATGTGTTATTTATTTTGTTTCTTCTGCTCTAATCAAATCTTCAAACATTCTTAAATTTTTGTAACATATTTCAACTCAAATTTAATTAGCATTTTCTAAAAAATCGTTATCTAACTTGAAACCAACCCCACGTTTTCGCTATTCTCGCAATTTTTCGCATGGCCTCTAGCCAGAAAGCGTTTTTACCTTATTGCTGAGCCATTTTTCATTCAAAATGTGTTTTTGTAGACAATTTAAACCATCCCTGAACGGCGTAAACAGCTTTATCTAGCAGTCAGTTCAAATTGCATTTTAATGATTTAAGTGGGCAAGTAACCATACCGAAACGGATTAAAATAATTGAAATTTAATTTTGTCACTTTTGCACCGGAATTATAAACGAGGACTTTTGGAATAGTTTTCAGGAGAGAATCAAATTTAATTAGAATGCTAAAATATAAATTAAAATGTTGGTAGTCTTTCAGCTTTCGACCAAAAAAAAAAACGAATCATTCCAAATATGAACAAAAGATCGCAAGTGGGACTAGTGGGAGGCGAGAACAAATCCTATTCCGATACATTATTGACTATCTCATCCTAACATTATAAATTGTTACGATAAATTTATCATTTTCCTAAATGAAAATTAGAAGAAATAGAACATCTATTTCTTCTAATTTTCATCATAAAGTTGTATTTTCGCCATTCCAAAATCAGCAAAATAATTATAATTCATAACTTAAGTAATTTTAAAAGTATCCACTAAATTTAATTAATTCAATATAAAATTAGTATTGCAATCTATCCATAAATTAAATGAGCATAAAAATGCAAATATCTGTTATTAAGAGAGGTACTCAATAACGTACCGTCATTTAGTACCTAATATATTTTTTTTTTAATTGTGATAGGTTTCTTTAACTAGTTTTATTATTCCTCATATTTTTATTTGAAGAAATTCTGTTTATCCTACTTTCAGCAAATATAGTTATTTTTTATATATACAAGACGATAAAATGCTATTTTATCGTTGACCGGAAAAGTTAATTCACGAGCGGAATCGCGAGTGAATTAATTCCGGGAGACGATAATAGCATTTTATCGTCGTATATAAGACAAAGTTTTTTTCCATAGCCTATTATGGACACGTGTAGTTTCGAAAAAACTTAGAAATTATTTGAGTCGAACACTTTTGCATAGGTAGAGATTTGTTTGACAAATAGATAAAAAAACAAAATATGTATCAATTTTTGACAAAATAAACGTCTTTATCTATCCTTAATGTTGAAGTAGCATTTAATCTACCCTTGCGGTTAAAGTACCACTTTATCTACTATTTTAGTAGATTAAAGGCAACTTTACCAGTAGCTACGGAAAAAAATATATTTTATTCTATCGCGAATGGTAAACTATCATTTAATCGACTCAAAACTCGCTGTTAAAGTAACACTTTATTTGAAGTAGTGAGATCGAACAATTTTTACCCACTCATTTGTCAATTTTACCCACATACGTCAATTTTACCCACTTGTTCAAATCTTTTATAATAATTATAGTGTTTTTGACAGAAATCTGATATGTTGCATGATTGACAACACCAGAAATGTGTCAGTTTATTAGTTACTTTGTCAATTTGGCATAATCTTTGTAAAATTTAGAACATTTTAGTTTATGATTTCAGTAATTGTGATAAATAAAAAGTGCTAAAGGATAAAATAGAATATTACACACGACCGTAAAAAAGCTTTACCTACGAGCGTGGTAAAGTGCACTTTACCGCACCTATTTGCAAATGGAAAGTGGCACTTTACCGCATAGTGTGCGGTAAAGTTAACTTTACCGCATAGTATGCGGTAAAGTAGACATTGGTATTTATGAATAAAAATCCTTTCTTTTTCAGAAAATGGATTTTTGATAATTTTTAAATCTAATCTAATTTTATTAATTAATCTGATTCATTAATTAATTTTATTAATGCCTTTTTTTTAGAGATGTAGATGCACATAGGTAAAATTTTGTACCTAACACATGCGGAAAGTGCCTTTACCGCACTTAACGGCTTGACCGAACTCCGCTTCGCGTCGTACGGTCAACTGCCGTTGCGTGCGGTAAAGTATCACTTTCCGCATTTGTTAGGTAAATAACTATTACCTGTTCGTGGAATTAATCCACTCGCTCCTTCGTCGCTCGTGAATCAACATTTTCCACTCACAGGTAAAGCATCTTTTTACCGTCTTGTATAATAAATAACTATTTTCCATAGCTACTGGTAAAGTAGTCTTTAATCTACTAAAAATAGTAGATAACGTAGTATTTTAACCGTAAGGGTAGATTAAATGATACTTTAACACTTTAACAGCAAGGATAGATAAAGACGTTTATTTTGTCAAAAATTAGTTATTTTTTATACAAGACGATAAAATGGTAGTTTATCGTTGACCGGAAAAGTTAATTTACGAGCGGAATCGCGAGTGAATTAATTCCGGGAGACGATAATGGCATTTTATCGTCGTGTGTAAAACAAAGTTTTTTTTCCATAGCCTAATTATGGACGCCTGTAGTATCAAAAATATTTAGAAATTATTTGAGTCGAACACTTTTGCATAAGTAGAAATTCGTTTGACAAACTTTGACAAATAAATAAAAAACAAAATGTATATATTTTTGACAAAATAAACGTCTTTATCAATACTTGCTGTTAAAGTATCATTTAATCTACCCTTGCGGTTAAAGTACTACTTTATCTACTATTTTTAGTAGATTAAGGGCTACTTTATCAGTAACTATGGAAAAAATATACATATTTTGTGTTTTATTTATTTGTCAAAGTTTGTCAAACGAATTTCTACTTATGCAAAAGTGTTCGACTCAAGTGATTTCTAAATATTGTTGATACTACAGGCGTCCATAATTAGGCTACGGAAAAAACTTTGTTTTACACACGACGATAAAATGCCATTATCGTCTCCCGGAACTAATTCACTCGCGATTCCACTCGTGAATGAACTTTTCTGGTCAACGATAAACTACCATTTTATCGTGTTGTATAAAAAATAAATATTCTGTCTTTCTCTAACTTCTGATTCTGAAATCATTATTTTCAACTTGATGACCTAATTAATTAGTGATTTTATGTTTCTAGCATAACCCTAATAATTTAAATCATTAGGTATAATTTGTACACAATTGAAATAAGTGGGTTCTCATCTATTCCCATTTAATAGAGTGGTGTTTCATTAATTTAGGGTGTGTTTGAGTGATGTCTTCTGATTGGTTCAATGGTTACTACGCAGTTGAGTATAAAAAAACACAAGACTGGTTTTCCTCAAGAGATTTTGGTTCTAAAAAGGCCTCTTCTTTGGCAGTCGGTTGAACAGGCAAGTCGATTTTCATTTTTGTAATTTTTTTTCCTTCAGATGTCTAGATTTTTTCTTAATATTTTTCAATTTATTTCACCATCAGTGTCTACTATCACTGTTGGGTTTTTATTACCTAATATTTTATTTTATCTACCTTTAATAGTTATTTTTTATACAAGACGATAAAATGGTAGTTTATCGTTGACCGGAAAAGTTAATTCACGAGCGGAATCGCGAGTGAATTAATTCCGGGATACGATAATGGCATTTTATCGTCGTATGTAAAACAAAGTTCTTTTCGATAGCCTTATTATGGACGCCTGTTGTATCAAAAATATTTAAAAATTATTTGAGTCGAACACTTCTGCATAAGTATAAATTCGTTTGACAAACTTTGACAAATAAATAAAAAACAAAATATGAATATATTTTTGACAAAATAAACGTCTTTATCTATTCTTGCTGTTAAAGTATCACTTAATCTATCCTTGCGGTTAAAGTACTACTTCATCTACTATTATTAGTAGATTAAAGGATACTTCACCAGTAGCTATGGAAAAAAAAATATAAATATGTTTTAATTTTTGATCTATTATGAATACCTCCATTTTGTGTGTATGTGGTATTACATTTTTCTGAGGACTCAATTCAAAATTTTAGCAAATAAATGGGTATTGCTGCTTTGGTTTTCGGAATAAATTGTAAGTATGGGATTATTGGACCATTTTCTTTGAACAGAGTAGGTGTAAATATAATTTGTGTGTCCATCCCTATCAACGCGTCACTGAATCCAGGCAGAAACCTATCTAGCCATTTATTGTTTGACTCTCTCATTTTCTTCTGAAGAAGGATAGTGCTGAAAGGGTGAAATTTCAAGATATAAATTTGGATAGGATAAAATGCGAATGTGAGTTTGTTCGTTTGTTTGTTTATTTGTTACGCTTTCCCGAGTAAACTATTAAACCGTTCATCATGAAATTTTTTACACATATTTTCAAGACTATAGTGAGTCACATAAAACACTTTTCATGAGAAGGAATATTGGAAAAAATAAATAAAATAATTTTTAATCAATTAAAAACAAACTCAGTCACATAGGTACAGGGTTATTGGTTATAAATGTCACCCCCCTCTATCTTTTTTATTTGACATTTGAGAAAAAAGTGTCCCAATAAAAAATGTATGGTTGAAATTAAATTTTTTGAAAAACTCACTTTTGCATATACAGGGTGTTTCAAAAAAGCTGGTCGTGCTTCAACTTTCTTATCTTAAATTAAATATTCTGTATATTATTCAATATTCAGATTCTACGTCAAATTCTGAGCAGATTTTATATGATATACTCTATACCTAAGTTCAACTGTTTTGAAAATATTGACAATTGCAAATTGACTTTTTTGGAAATTTGACAGGCTGTAAAACCTAAACGGTTAACTTTTGAGTAGGACCGATCTTACATTTTTACCAAGATTTTCACAAGTTATCATTTGACATCAACTTTGAATTTAACCGAAGATTGAATTTAATTGGCATTTTCAATCATGGATTAAATTCAAAGTTAATGTCAAATATTGGCGTCAACTGATAGTTTATAGAAATCTTAAATAAAAATGTAAGATCGGTTTTGCTCTAAAATTAACCGTTTGGGATTTACAGCCTGTCAAAGTTGCAAAAAAGTCAATTTTCAACTGTCAATATTTCCAAAACAGTTAAACTTAGGTATAGGGTGTATCACATGAAATCTGCTCAGAATTTTACGTCGAATTCGAATATCCATTAATATACAGGGTATTCTATTTGAAATAAGAAATTAGGAGCACAACCAGCTTTTCTGAAACACCCTGTATATGCGAAAGTGAGTTTTTCAAAAAAATTTACGTAGATATTGATGGAAAGTTGACGTTTTTTGTTGATAATAATAATAAATAATAATAATAATAATAAATGGCCTTTATTTTTCACTCGGCGAAGAGCAGCATAGCTGTTCACTTAACCGAGCATTCAAATTCAAATTACAATAACATTGTTACAATTATTTACCTTATTCATAAGTATTTATAGTAAAATTGAAACAGAGATGAAGAAATAAAAATAAAAATAGAGAAAAAGCACAGTCATGTCAATACCGACTTAGCAACTTTCTCCTAAAAGCAAGTCGAAACCCCTGAAGAGAGGACATTTCGTCAAACCTACCCCATGTGTCACCATTAAACAGCCTTGGAACCGAGCAAGAAAATGAACGCTGGAATAGTGCTGTCTTATGTTTGGGAACACTGAAACATGTAGAATATCTTGTATCGCGATTGTGCACCTCATTTCTGAAGCACAATTTACTTCTCATATACTCAGGAACCCCACAACGCAGTATCTTCCAAACAAAACAAGCTAGGTGAAGCTTAGCCCTATCCTGCATATTGAGCCAACCCAGCTCTCGCAATAGGAAACTTTACAATTTTTTTTAAATCATTTATTTATACCTTGAAAGAGTATTCCCCAAATATTATTCCCTAAAACTCAATAATAACTTGGTGAAAAATGTTTAAAGTTTCGCGCGAATTAGAAGTATTTCAAACGACCTTAAATCTGGATGACGTCAAGTAGTATGATTTTGCGTTAAGCCGGCGCCACACGATGTGTCCAACCATTGGCCCCAACGTTAGACCCAACGTTGGGTACAGTGTTTTTTGCTCTAGCATTCGGCAAATGCACATACCTACTTACTTTTTTTACTATAAACATATCACAAATTATATATTGGCGGATTGCCCTTTGGAATTTCCTTCTTCGGTCATAATTAATAGGTATATCGTTTTATTTATATAATGCTAGGCTAATCATTGAATTTAAGCGAAGTAAACCAATGCTAATATTGATAAAATTTTAAAAAACGTAAATAAACACAGCTAACGGGTATTTATTATGTAGAGTTCGGGTAAACGCTCGGAGTTGCTGTTTTGTTCTTTTATCCCTGTTCTTCTCATCATAAGAAAAAAAGACGGAAAATGCTCCGAGTGCTCAGTGTTTCAAGACGAACTCGCGGTATGATGGACGGTTGCTGACAGACACTGACAAAATCATACTACATGACGTCAGTACCAGAGCGTTTTTTCCCGCTGGAAATAATTTGAATTTTTCTGCATTTTCAATTCCTTATTGTGGCCGTTTGCGACAAAAAAAAATTGTTTTTTTCGCTGATATAGGTTTTAATTAATGTATTCTTATGATTTATAGTAATATTTTCATGTTTAAATTTTTTGTCAAGTTCCCTATTTGCAACTTACATGATCCCTAGCCCTGAGCCCATATATAAAACGAATGCAACAGTTTTAAATTTTCTGAAGTTTGTATTTGCTCGCTCCGTCAAGAAATGATGAATAAACAATACTACAATAATTACAGTTCGAAAGTACTAGGGTTTCGCAAAGATTTCTTTTTAACTTCTCATTCAATATGTATTTATTCTTGTATAAATTTCTAAGAGAGATGTAACACCTTTGAGATATTTTGCTAATTTGGGTCCTGAAGCGTAGGTCAGTGTTAAATACAACACCCAAGTTTTTATATTCTGATACTACACTTAAAACGACACCATTTATGGCAATACGCATATTTTCTTTCGCCCACTTTGCATGAGGTCCAAAATACCTACATTATTGCGGACTTGGTGGGATTTATTTTTAGACCATTTCTTTCCGAGTATTCGAAAATGCGTTTTAGACTGTTGCTTAGCCTCACACTTGCTTCAGCACCATTGTATTTGTCGAAACGAAACTAGCGTACACCTGCGTGTCATCAGCGTACTGATGTATGCTGCTATCAGTGACGTAATCACACATGTCCATTGTAAATATGACAAATAGCAAAGGCCCGAGTATCGACCCTGCGGAACACCACTTGCAAGAGTCAAAGGCGTGGATATATCATTGTCAACCCGTACACTTTGCACACGGTTAGACAAGTAACTCCTAAAAAAGTTGACAGCCTTCTCACCCACACCATAGTAGTAAAGCTTGGCACAAAGCAGTTCGTGATCAAGCACGTCAAACGCCTTACTGTAATCAAGGAAAATAAGGGCAGATGTATTTCCTTTGCCAGCTTCAGTCACTATGTCATCCAGAACTTTTATTAGAGCAGAGGCAGTGCTATGATCTTTTCTGAAGCCAGACTGGAAACGGGGCAATAATTTGTTTGCATTCAAATACGCATTTAGCTGACCAAAAAGAAGTTTTTCAAGGACTTTTGAAAGAACTGACAATAGACTAATAGGCCGTATGTCTTTGAAATCTAGCGGTTGATTATTTTTTGGATGTGCTAGTACAATTGCCTGCTTCCACTGAGTGGGAAAAACTGATTGTTGAATGCAGACATTGAAAATATGGACAAGAAAAGGAACAATAACAGGACAGCACAGTCTGAGCATATCGAGTGTTAAACCATCCGGACCCGATGCATTCGACTTTATCTGTTGGATAGCTATAAGGACGTCATTATCCGTAAATTCAAGGAATGAAAACCGTTGTACACCTGTGCATGAAGTGTGAATACTATTCTGATACGACAAAAAAATTTCAATGTTTATAGGACACCACTATTTTATGGATTGAACGTGAGCCACAGATCTTGCAAAATAAAATCCAGAATATCATGAAGGTCAAAGAGTGGTGTGATACAAATTGTTTGACATTTAATATAAAAAAAAAAACAAATATAATGTCGTTTGGGTGTAGTGTTGAAGATGTGCCAATGCAGAGTGACACAATTGTTAATAAATCATGTACGAAATTTCTGGGAATTACTATTGACTCGAGACTCAATTTTTCTGATCACATAACTGCACTTAATAAAATGCTGTCTGCTGGTTGTTATGCAATAAGGGTGATAAGCAAACAGGTAAATCATTCCATGGCAAAATCATTGTATTTTTCCGTAATTGACTCAAATAATAAGATACGGAATTCCATTCTGGGGATTTGCTAACAAACAACTTGTGCAGTCAGCTTTTGTACTTCAGAAGAGAGCACTCAGGTATCTTTGTGGTTTAAATTTTAGGGAACATTAAAGGGAGCATTTCAGAAGGGAAGGGATACTGACTTTAGCATGTCTTTTTATATTGGGAACAGTTACCCTAATACATAGGAAGTATTCTGATGTTTCAAATGAAAATGTTCACAATACCCGGCGTGGCAATGAAATGCGCCTGCCTATACCAAGATCCACGCTCACCAAACAGTCAATAGTGTATGGGGGTTTGAAGTTGTATAATCACCTGCCTATGAATGTAAAGAGCCTAAACTGTTTAAAAAAGTTCAGGGTGGCAGTGAAAAAGCTTTTCCAATCTAGAGCGTGGACGAATTTTATCACGAGACATTTTAATCTGTTTTTGTTTGTACAATTCAGCAAGACATGTTTTTGTAACTTTTAATTTGTTTGTTGTTCCACTTTGTTGCTCCGTATTGCTCTGTTTGTTCTTTTTTTTTTGTTAATCTAAGCTCTGTGTAAGTAAATGCTTTTATAATTTTTTATATTTTAACCAATGATTTTAACAAATTTTTTTATTCATTTTCTTTTCAGTATCTTTTAATTATCTTAGTATTGAGACATTTTATAGTTTTGAATTATGTTGTGATTATCTTATAATTTGTAGTCGTATGTATCATTTATTTTATTTTACTGATTTAGTTTATAGTTTTTGTATGTCTATATCTTTTTCTCTCTATTTTTTATTTTATTCTATTTATTAGAGCTTTGTTAACAACATTTCATGTTTCATAACAATAAAGCGTTCCGAGAAAACTCGTTCCTGTAAAGTTATCATCTTATGGTTGAACAGTAGCCCTTTCTTTTTTGATAGCTATTAGGTATATTTTTAGTTTTTTGTTTCTTCTAGTCATAGTGTATTTTTGATTTTAAGTTTGACAGGTACTTATTCATTGAGTTATTCGTAACTTTAGGGTGTAATTCTTTCTGATATTTCAAGATCAAATACTAAATAGAATTTTCAATGATTTATGAAAAAAAAAAAAACAGAGAAATTATTTTTTGTGTCAAAAACAATGCAAGATACAACAAAACTAAGCAGACTAGGAAGTTATATTTTAAGTTACTTACCTACTTGAAACAAAAAATTTAAAAATTGTGAAAAATCTGGGAATCACATCTTAAAGTGTCAGACAGTATTAAGGAAACACCTTGTATATTTAGTTTTCTTCTAACTGTTAAGTACCTTTTTGTTTTTCACCCTGTGAAACTAAATAAAATATGTAGATATGTGCATTTCAAAGTGATTTCTGATAGATTATTTTAAATAAGTTTAGTAAAAATAAATGTTGTTTTTATTCAAAAATTAGTTCATTAGGTACTACAAAAAAAAAATATTGAATTAACCATTTTTAACTTTTTCAATTGCTTGTTAAACAGTACATACAATAGTTAATGATGGTTGGTAAAGACTTAGAGGGAAAATTGATAAAATTATAATAGATCCTACTTACTCTATAAGAATTGGTTCTTGAAAATTTAATAAACAGGCACAAACACTATTTGAGACATTATTCCAGGCATGCTTAATGGAAGTGTTCTTTTGAAGATCCTAAAAGACTTGAGCCTTTCAATTACATGTTCAACAAAGATTCTATTTTTTGCAATCACCTTAGTTCCTATTTCCTCTTGTGGCGTGAGCTTTTCCCTTCCTTTTAGAAATGGTGGTATATGCAGTCTGACATCTTTTTCTTCCACCAAATCATGAATCGTAAATCCTCTGTCAGCTATAACTAAGTCGCCATCATCAAGATAATCTCACAAATTTAATTTTTCTACAATTTCTCGATCAGAAATGGAGGCCTCAAAAAGGTCGCTGACAAAACTAACTGCTCCATTTGGTGTACAGCCAATCAATATTTTAAAAGTAGTGTGGGCTTTATATTATGAATATAGATTACTTTGATGTTCAAAATTGGCCGGACTTCCACAAAATAGTTCTCCACAATCTATAATGACTCTTATAATTTTTAAATTTGCAAATGGCTTCGGTAAGTGTCCACTAATTTTCTCTCTAGAAGGGAACATAAATTTTCTAATGGCATTAAATTTTTGATACATAGCCATTGTTGTGAAATTATAACTAATAAAGCCTGAAGACAAGTCAAAACGGAAAGATAGATCTTGTAGAAGTAAACCAGATCACAATCTAACCAAACCTATTATTACTCCTGTTTTTTTCTATTTCGTTTATATATTTTATTTAAATATCCCCAATACTTCAATTTGTCGATGGATAAAAACGAAAATAAAGCTAATATTTGTGGGTATGTTAAGCCAGTATAAAACTTGCATTTTATATTATCAAATTTTAACTCGTCTTCAAAGCTCTGAATTTTCATACTTTTTCTTTTTACTTTTAAACATTTCTGCAGCTCTGCAACTTTATATTTCAAGGACTTAACTTTTCCTTGTAATTGTTTTTTATTCAAATCAAAAGGCGTAGATCGACTTGTGCTTACTTTTTAACGTTGTTTTCGAAACTTCGGAGGCATGCATAAAAGTCTGGTTTGTTTGTGATTCTTATGATTGTATCTTTTCATCTACATTTGCTTGTATGCCTTGAGAAATAACAAACATAACAAAAACATAACAAAAAACAGGGTGTTTCATTTGAAAAACAATTCACCAATGGCGTAACTCATTGGTTTTTGGTTCAAATGATTTTTTTGTACCATTTCGGAAAAATAAGCCCCTGTTCAGTCGTCGTTAGATGACCCTGTACATCTCGCAATCTTCTTTTACTTGTGTATATTTTTGAGCAGAATTGCTAAGATATCCAACAAGTGGTAGGTGATTTATTTTGAGTGCTTGAAATGATCCTTAGGTACAATCAAAAGGAATTATTGTGAAATGACTTGAAATTGTGATATTTTCCATATAACTTTGCATTGGGGGATGGCAGGAGAGTTAGGGACCACTCCAGCTGCCGGCAAGATATACTTTTCCATTCTTTAGGATCACAGAACAGAAATACGATTTTGAGCATTTTTGCTGGTCCTCACATTTTGCATACTCATATCCGTCTAACTCCCGGTCTAAAATTATATTTCTATAAAGCAAATATGCAATGGAAAAATGAGAGCTGGAGATAGGTATAGCAACAGAAACCGAAAATGGTCCAGAATTATCGGAAATTAAATATAATCTATTTAATGGAAAAACTAGAGAATCTAGAGATCTAGAATTATCAATACACGAAGGAGTTTTATTTCGAAGAATACCTTGTTGTAAAATACAAAATAATTGTTAAACACTTAAATCAAAGTTAAAACTTATGATCAATGATACCGGAAGAATTCATGAAAAATTACATAAGTTTCTATAGAAGAAGAAAACGAATATATTAATTCAAAGATTAAATTATATATTCCAGAACATAGAGTACAATCACGCAACTATAGCGGATCAGTATTATGGAAATACGGGAAAATTTGAAAGCGTTTGGGAAAACTCCACTATATAATTGAATTAGTTGACGGATATACCTACTATAAAACGTCATTACAATCAAATTAGAGTATGCCAAATACAAAAAATTCCTAAAGAGAATTTAATACAAAAAAGCACTGAATAAACCGAAGCTTCTAAATTTTTGCACTTTATCTTCCAATCTCCAGTTATTGAAAGAAAAAACAAGATTTTAGAAAGAAATACACCGGCTAGTAGGTACTTCACATAATAGTATAGCGGTAGTTTCGACAACAAGAAATTTCCCACTAGTACCTATTCAATCCAAGTCAGTACCTAGCTATAGTACATCAAAAAGCTTAAATTTCTCTAGAAATTCAGAAAATAGTTTTTCTAATCAAGTTCCATTTCAATGTGAGTTTGTACCTATTAGGTGCTAGCTGACGTCTCACATATAACCTCACTTTCGTTCGGGGGCCAAACAAAGCGTTTAAGCTCTATTTATAACACACAGGCGCTAGCTATTACGTCACAAATCATATAATGTCATTTCGTTAGGGGGACAAAATGTCATTGGGATAAACAAACGTTCTCAAATAAACTTGTGAATTGTTAGTTCAGACAAGTCCGGCGCAGCGAGGTTTTCAATCATCAGTGCCACAGTTTTTAGTGCTGCTTCAGTATTCAGTGGCCGCTCCGTGATTTTTATTACCATCGGCAACCATATTTTGTGTTTTTCAAAAGTGTTTTCAAATTAATGTTATTTATTGCTTTGTTCCGGTTTCCGAGTTGAATCGAGTGACATTTTTGGAACTTTTCTGATCTTTTTAGAGTTTGGAACTTATAACTTGTACTTTTAGGTGCTTTTATAGTGTTTAGTTGGTGTTGGTTTGTCCCAAAGATTGTCCAATGACATGTTTGTCCCTCTATCAAAGTGACATTATGTGTGAGAGGTCAGCTAGCACCTAATTCCTTCTACGTAAAAATATCACAATGCGTGAACCAATTACTTCTCAACAAAAAGTCGTCCTACTTTTTTGTGAAAATAGTGAGAGCGATAATGTTCATGAAGACACGCTACCACTGAGACGTTCTACGAGAAAGCAAGCCGCACATTAAGACGCAGGTGACACCAATGAACTATAGTCAAAAACTGGAATACACACATTGCCATATCTGCCAAAAAAATGTAGCCATGAAAGATAGATGCCACAAAGGGGAATGTTTCTTTTTTCTGTTGCTCTCTGACATATCGTCGCTTCTCTGACAAATGGGCGTAAGCGACAATATTTCTAAAATACAGATTATTTCATGAATATATTGCCATGGAGTACATTTATGATCTGACCAACTGGCGCATCTGTTTAAGTAGTATTTTCCCAATTAGAACGTGGTTGGTATGGGCGGAAGCGACATCAAAAGTAACTGCAGGATCTTACTAAGAGGCGTATATCCCGGAAACGGATTTACGCCTTTTTGTCAGATTTCCAACGAAAAATGTTTGGCTGATGTGCCCCGGATGAGCTATAACTTCGCACCGGCAACCATGTAGCATAAATTCATACATAATCATTCTAGTTGCTTCCTGTGGTATTTACCCTGCAATGTTTTCTAGATTTTTCTGTTGAAAGTGAAGATATTAAGAGTTTGAGTGTGCCTTTTATTGCAGTGGTATCTGTATAGGTAAGTTATCAGTAGTTATAAATAAAAACAACATGAAAAAGATGGCACGCACCCTAAGAACAGAAGGAAGAGCATACGTGAGTTCCTTTTTGAAAAAGCAAGTTCCGCAAAGAATCATGAAGCCACGATGTGATTCTCAAAAATGTAAAAATGAGGGCTGCAAGTTGCTGACTAAGGAAGAACAAGAGAAGAACTGCTGCAACAGAGTCCAGAAGAACAAGGACTTTGGCTTATTGCTTACCAAAAAGCAGAGGATCATTACCAGTTTGTGAAATTACGTTTCAGAACACACTGGCAGTTTCCGAAAAAGCAGTTCGGACGGCAATAAGTAAGAGATCGGTTCAAGGCAGAGTTTTGTTCGATAAACGTTTAAGGCATTGCGTTATAGAAATTCGACAAAAAGACGAAGTTATGAGATCCTCAGCACATACAAAAGTTCCCAAAAATGGAGTCTCACTTTTGTAGAAAATCGACTTCAAAAAAATATTTACATCCCGACTTAACGTGAAGAAAATGTTTAACTTGTACCAAGAAGAGAGCCTGAAGCAGCCAAAATGCAACTACCATACTTACCGTAGAGTATTTGAATCACTGAATCTGTCCCCTGTCCTTCTACCATTCCAGGAAGGACCAATGCAGTCTTTGTTCGTCGTACAGGGAAGGTGATGCAAATAAAAAATTAGAGCTTCAAAGATCAGAAACTGTCACTACCATGCAAGACTACCATCTGATGTGCTTCAAAAACCTACCCAAATCAAACAGTGGCCAGATGAAACTCCCAGCAAATAAATACAAAGATTCTTCTTTTTTACAATAGAGTTGTTTATTTTATTTCCTATGATTTACAAGGACTTTTTTTTCAATGTTAACTTTTGTTTATGTCTTGTTATAAAGTGGGATTTTTTTTTGTTCTTTACCGCAGATTATTACTGATGTTTTATTAAGTGCAGTACTAGGCATAAGTACGATAATAATAATATTCAGATCCCACGAAGGGACGTATGTCCATCTAAGTCATATTTTATCATGTTCACCTGAAATTTCTTGAATTCGAATAGTACTTGGAAAAAGTATGTTTATTAATCTCTCTATATGAAATATTATCACTGGAACTGCCTTTCAAATAACAGAAACACGGAACCATGTATATGGTACATTTTTTTAAAATTGCTTTCCTGACAAATGATGTTTATGGTGCTTACGCCCATTTGTCAGATAAGTGACGATATGACGTTTTGGAAAGTTTTGTCATATTTACCTTCACAGGTTTCATCAATTGGAATACGTATTGGAAGCAATTTCCGCCATTTAACATAATGAGTGCGACAAAAACAGGTATCCCCTCCGCAGCAGCGGCACTAGGCTTCACGTTCGTCAATATGTGTTCGCATTCCAGTTTTTGGTTATAGTTCATTGGGTGACACAGACGACGCAGGGCAGGGCAGGGCAGGTTGACAGTGTTGACACAGTTCAGGAAAAGTACGTGTCAAGCAGTCTGAGCGCATATTCGAAAGCAGCTTTGAGCAGATCCTTTCGGGTGCAGGTTTATTCGAACATAGTTCTGTGCTACCCTACTCTGCGTTCCAATTCGCGCGTGTCTATTAAATTACACTGAATACAGAAACCTGCACTGCGCTGCCCTGCGTCACCTGTGTCACCTGCGTCTCAATGTGCGGTCGCCTTTAAAGTTTTGACGTGCGAGTGCGAATACAGATAGACATAGAAAGATCTTTTTTTTTTATTTTGAACATGGTTGTCTTTTTGGATAGTTCCGCAGAGTCGGACGCAGAATGTGAAGAAACAGTTTATAAATTATTATACATATTATACAACATTTCAAAGAGGAAACAATCATTGTGGGAAAGCAACTACATGAAATCGTTGGTGTCGTAAAGGGTGGTATGCCCCCTCACCAATTAAATCAATTGTTCCTCCACACTAATATTCATCATAATAAACTCGAGGAAACCGCTAAACAAAATGAAAAACTTTCAGGCACGTGGTGCAGGAAACTGGGTCCGGAACACTGCGTCACGTAGGTTTATTCGGACATAGTTCTGTTATGCCCTACACTGCGTCCCAATTCGCGCGTGTTTATTAAATTGTACTGAATACAGAAACCTACACTGCCCTGCCCTGCGTCGCCTGTGTCACCTGCATCTCAATGTGCGGCCAACATAAGGAAGCTTATTGAAAGTTAATAATAATCCAGTTTATCAATGGACCTTTCTCATGCAATGAACAACAGGGATGGTTTATTGAAATTTATGTAATAAAGAAAGAGACACCTATAATGACGCGCGATACCTGTGTGGAATGACTTTGATTGGTTCCACTAGTCAAATTGTGCAATTTCGGTTATGTTTCTGTTTTTGTTTATTTTTAAACGTAAATATGACAAATATGTGGGGGAAAAGTTTGAGAAGTACGAATTTACAAGTGCTAACAAACCTTTAATTGTACAATTATTATTGTATTTGATATAGAAATCGTTATTTTACGAACCCTCAAAACTTTGGTCCAACTTAAATCGTCTTCAGTCAGGTTGAGAGCATGTAACCATTGTTTTCTTAAAATTTGATTGCGTGGGAACTTGTGAAAAGAAAGGTTTGACTTCTTTTTCGCCTTACTTTGACAAGATCTCACACAACACATTTGAACCATTGTATAATAAACAGTTTTTGTAATAATTTTCAATATTGATTGATTATTGAGGTTAGCTTAAAAAACGTCAGGGTCAGACCGCGTTCTCGCGTTCATTCAATTAGGGAATCTCAATCACGTGATTTTATAATGGCCGGGTCAAATATTGCGGTGACAGGGGTGACAAGCCGGTGACGTTCATAAGGTGAGCATTTGTGTTCTGGCCCTTGTTGCTTTCGAAGTGAATTTTATGTGTTTCTACGTATTTTTCATTGGTTTTGGTCATTGTTGTTTTTATAGTGAATTTTAGACTTCAGTATTTCTACGCATTTTTTAGGGTTCTGGCCCTTGTTGTTTTCAAAGTGAATTTTATAGTGTTTATAGTGTTTCTACGTATTTTTGAATTCAAATAAATTCTGAGATGGAGAGTGAATATCTTAACCTTTAACGGCTACGGTGGAAAAAAATCCTTTAACCGCTACAGAGTGGTCTCACAGACACACCATTAGAATTCGTGTTTTAAAATTCAAATTAATTTCGAATTATAAGTATCCAAAATTTGGGTAAAATAAAACTAGAAACTGTTAACAAACAAACTCAGCTTAGGTCCTGTAATTTTTTTAATAATATGAAAAATTATTTTATTTATAATTTCTTTTGAAAATAATAGACTCTATATACTTCCTCAGGGGCTGGAAAATTTCCGAGTTGTTTCGCACCAGCTTTGAGTGTATCTAAGTGTTCTTCGTTATCTATATCGTTATCAAGTTCATCAAAATTTGAATAATCGATAGATTTTGTGCCCATTTTTGAAATTTTGGGTCATCTGGAGGTATTCAAGTAATCGCTACTCTGTGGTCTAGCAGACAAGTATCTATCATCAAAAAATCCCTGCTCACTCTACTGACGTTATATCATTACTGATGTGTGGGAGAGTGATCCACTAAAAGGTACATAAACGCCCACCTCTCAAAACACAAGTATTTTAAAAAAAAACCGAAAATGATTTTCGCCAGGTGTCTGGCAGACCACTGCGTAGCCGTTAAAGGTTAAGGTATTATTATCAAGGGAAAATCGAGCCTCTGTTAGATCCTTTCTTTTAATTGCAGCTATCCATAAAGCCCTGCGTTGTTTTGATAATTTATATTTGTAGGTCAAAAGCCGATGATTTAAAATAGCAGGAACTGAATAAAATTTCATATTATCCTTGTTACCTCGACTTCCACATCCAATTACTTTGCAAATCACTGGAATTTTAATTAACACAATACCTAAACACACAAAAAAATACAAAATCCGATAATTCAAATCTTGACAAGATTGTGACAGAATTAATGATATACAGAATAAACAACACAGTGCTTGACCTGAACTTCCATATTAGGCAATTTAATCCATCTGTCAAAATGGAAAATTCAATATGGCGTGGCGGCCAAACAAGTTTGTTTTGAATATGTTTTTATGTGTATTTTGAATTACTTTGCTTAGAGCTTTGCTTGCAACTTTGATTTTGATTATTTCATAAAATATTTGTTGACTAGGTACCTAAATTATTAAATCGGGCAGAAACTAGATATTTTTGTGTGTTTTTTGGCCCATGTGTGGCCGCCACGCGATCTTGAATGTCACATGGTTTAAATTGCCTAATTGAATTTCGTTTTTGACAGGTCAGTAGATTGCCTAATTGTCAATTTTATTATCTGTCACCCACACGCTGCGCGCGCAGCACAGGTAAAATGAGAAAGGTCCATTATATAGCCCTGATATTATGCGGTGGTGAATCTGCCCCATTTGTTATGTATTTTGTATTATTTATTTTGTAAAAATAATTTATCATTAAGGTAGCCCTAATATTATGCGGCGGAGAATCTGTAATGTAGGTATTTTATCTACGTCGTTGTCATTATGACACATTTAGCATTGCCGTTTGAATGAAATTAGGTCCTTTATAATAGGACTAGTGCGTTTAAGATCCATAAGAACATCCAAATTATGAAATGAAGAATATACGAAAAGAAAGTTAGTAACCAGAAGAACCTTTTCATTGATGCTGTCTCGATATTCGAAGGGACACTTTCGAACTCAGAATCACCAATATTAATATTATTTTCAACTATAAAACTGAATGTAGGTATGGCACAAAAATGAACTCCAATATTGAAGCTGCCAAAGTCAAAATTTTAAAAATCAACAAGCAGGTTCCCGAGTAGTACGGAGACCTGCTTAATTTTCAATTTTAATTTGGAAAGTTTTTGTTATTTCAAGGCAAATCAAATCTATTTGGACCTCAGATTTGGACCATCGTAGATTAAATTTTGAATGATACACGTTCGGTATGAACTTTATTAATGAAACTTGTGTAACTAAACCACTCGGCTAACGCCTCGTGGTTAAGGGTATTGAATGCGCCGTTTAAAATATATTGTAACGCACGATGAACTATACGACTACCCAACAAGTTATTACTAATAAAGATGCGAGGTTCATCGCGATTATTGCATTGGGCTACTGTTGGGCCGGTTGGCGCTGGATCCTTCGCGATTTAAAATTTATCACAAAACAGGCGGAGGAAAAAGCCATAGGGTTTGCTGCGGGTATAACAGAGACAGGCAAAGTGACAAGAAGAATTAATTAAATTTCTAAAAAAAAAAAACTAGATAATTTTTGGGATTCTGGTTTGTGCTATTGTATTGCTAACACACATAAGATTGGCGCTAATTAAAAAAGATACCATAAATTGATTAATTTTCTCGTTTTTACCAGTTTGAATTAAATTTCTGTACTTTTTCGAGAACTCGTTTCTATTACCGGATTTCTAAAAAGATAGCGCCATTCGTCCCTATATTATAAATCGAATGCAAAAAGGAAATTTGATATAACTTCAACTGCTAAAAAGTTACGTTTAAATTAAGAACGCAATGCATTCCTTGTTTCATTCATCTTATTCCCACTAAGGAGTATTAATAGGAGAGGAAGAATACAATGATAGACTGCGTTAGGTGCTTCGCGCAGGAAAAAATATTTTGGCATTGAGGCGCATTCAATGCCTTTAAACCTAACACGCATTTCATTATGGTGTTCATATCGAACTAGTATCATTAATAACTATTATCTACAAGCGTTTGGATTGGTTATGACGTTTTAATATATTTAACCATTTTTCTAGTAGGTATTTGAGTTATGTCATGAGACTCATAACACAACTAGTGGTATTATGAACTAGGTTATGAATCTATAACGCAACTAGTTTTTGAGATGTCACAAATGTCATAGTTGAACCTTATAAAGGTAAACAACTACTAATAAACGAAAATTGAAAAAAATAACATTTTCTTATTTTTAGCTTTGTAGATAAAACGTTGTATATCAAACGTGTGATTAAAACGACTCGGTCTACGACCTCGTCGTTCTAATCTTTCACACTCGTTATTGTAATAATGTTCATAAACATATTAATAACCAGTTGTTGTAATCATTGTCATTATGATAGATAGGTAATAGATAGTCATTATTATTGTCATTTTTATTTGATAGTTAAATATGATTCATCATTTGAAGGTTTGAAGTATTTATTGAAAACATAACAGGAATGGACATTAAAGGACGGTTTGCATAGCATTAAAAAATCGAATCATCGAAGAAAAAGTCGAATTGCATTCATTCTTTTCACCTCAAAATTGACTTCAGAACATCTCGGTTAAGGGTCTGCAACCTAAATCCAGATCTTCAAAAGTTGAGGAGGAGCTGGATTACATTTATTTCACATCTAAGAAAAATAAACATCAAATTGAAAATAATTGCAAGTTTTCCAATTTTCAAAAAAAAAAAAAAAATTGTGTTTTCTATACAGAATTTATTTCAGTTAAACTTTCTAGCCTGTACATGTGTATTTAATATTCAACGGAAAAGACTACAATAAATCCACCAGAAAAATGTTTACTCAAGAATGTGCAAGCTGCATTTGGCATATTATCTTTTCTGAATAAATTCAGTTCCAATTCCACTGGACAAATACCGATTTTGCGGCGCTAAAAGTTTAAATTTATTCGGAATGTTTTATAAAAAAGAAACGTGGCGACGTGGGAATTGTCTGATTGAATTTATAAAAGTGTCCCAACGATTTTCAAATTTAAGTAGCTTACAGATGAGATGATGTGAAAAGTTAAACTAAATATGTCCATCTGCTATCTTGTTTAATTTAACATGAAGGTTTATTATGTCAAAAGTTGAAAACAAAATTCGCACTGACATTTTGCTAAAATAAAATTTCAATTTATATGTCTAGACATGCTTTTAGTAAATTAGAATAGATTTAAAACAACATTATTGATAATAATTTTTTTAAATTGAAGAGCTTTAGACAAATTAACAACATTACTGACCAAGAAGTAGATTATCAGACAAACTCCAAAATTATTTAAATTATTTGAAATCCAACTCCCAACCAAGTTATTTGTCTTGACTTCTAAATAATCAAGTTACTTCTGACAAGCAAGCTTCCGCAGTGTAACACCTGCATTATTTGTGAAACTCGTCTTGAAAGGGCAAAGCTCTCAACTCTATTCAAACTTCTAGAACTTAGGAGATAAATTACCTAATTTCCATGTCGTCAAGAGAATTTCCAAATATTTTGCTTGTTTCCGTTCCAAGTTGATCTAATTTCAAAAACAAAAACTACCAGTAGTTCTTCCAATCTCCATAAATCCACGAAATTGATCCTTTTTCTTTTCATTGAAAGTATCGCGAAAAGGCAAACATTCACGTAAAGCCAGTAATATTGATAAAATAGTGTCGGAAGAAGAGCACCGTGCCAATTTATGGGCGACGAAATTTGAAACATGGAAAGTTACTTTAACCAAGAAAAGTTTCACCGATTTATATCCTAGTATTATTAGGCTAAAAGAAGTTTTATAGCTACAATAGATTTAGAAATTGGTATAATGAGGCTTTTGAAAAACTATTTTTGTTAATTTGCCTCTATTTAGGACAATAACATAAATACTACAATGGAAGTAGAACTATTGAAACACTTCGTTCGACTACAATCAAGCTTAATAAGTCACAAAACCCAATCACAGCTCACTATCGACCCGCGATCCGCGTTCCACTGATTTTCCAATAATTAACTTGTTCACGTTCAACTAACTGATACTTTATACACTCGCATCAATCAATGGCTCTTTCCCTTGGCATCCGACTGTGATTTACAACGCGTCGTCGCCTCTAAAATTGATCAGGTAATTCGCTTTCGTTCGTTTCAAATTCGTTGGACTATTGCACGGTAAAATTCCCTTCTCGAATTATCTAGTCATTAGGTACCTATCCCCAACTTGAAGGATTTATTGAAGCTACTGTTCATCCACAAATATCGCTGTCTAACACAAACAGTTCTTCATCCATGGGAAAATTGTTGACTGTTGATATACTGGCGATCAATAAAAGTGCTCGTTCTTCTAAGTAAATTAATGTAAATTTTTCGCATTCTTTCCATCCAAACATTGATAAAGCGGCGGTATAGATTGCAAAGCCCTACGAACCTTCTTACTTTATGTTTGTTCATTGGTCCTGGATATTGCACAATCTAAACGGCATGACGTTAAATTGGTATAGGCCAGCTGTAAAGGCGGTTCTATCTCTATCTCCTTTACTGAGTTCCACCTGCCAATATCAACTTTCAAGTTTTAAAGTTGGAAACGACTTGGAACCGGATAAGGTTTGGAGGGTATCGTCCATCCAGGGAAATGAGTAGGTAGCGATATTTTTTTGGGACATCAGTCAGCCGTCTAATCCACAGAACCTCTATGCAATATCTTTTTTGATAAGTAGTACGACCGGCGATGATCCTATTGAATTCTTCTACCACGTCACCCTTTAACCTTTTTTGTAATATGGAGTTCACTTGGTGGGGAATTTTCGTGAAGCTGAGTAGTTGTGGCCCTCCCAGTATTGATGCGGTGTTCCACCAAATTGGCTCCCATAGCAATTTTAGTTTCTTCCTTGTGAGTTATAAGGGAGATCGTGTGGTTGAAGTTTTCCATTATTTTGGTGTTAAGAATCATCCGCTGATTCACTTGGGAGACGATATTCTCTTGGCTATGTTGCAGATCTGTTACGATTGCGGCGTCGTACCTTTGGGCGTCTTCGTGGTCCAGGTTTCCAGATATGGTTTTAATAATACTGCCGAGGCCATTGAAAATTCCTCTTCTGGATCTTTAGAAAGGTATGATGGGACGAAGTTTTTTTTTGCGACTGTTATTAGAAATTGTAAGCTTTGATCAATATTCTGCAAGCTTTTGAAGTATGGGTGACTCAGTCCATTTTCTATTGCTGTTCTTAATGATTCGTATTCTTCTTCCAGATACTGAAGTTCCCTTATTACTGGAAAGAGGTTAAAAAAGTTAATAAAGTCGTGGGTATTACTCTTAATCCTTGCTCGTCCCAGCTTGAGGAGAAATATTCCTGGGTTGTCCTTCAGGTCCTGGATCAGGAGGTTCTGAGTGACGGCCGAGGAACATCTGTAAGGAATTTCTAGAGTAATTGGCGATTTCAAAAATCAATGCGGCACCTGGCGGAAATATTTGGAACTAACTTAACGAGTGATAGATCGTTTGTTTACATACCGTATTGGAATATTTTCTTACGTTTTCGATGTTTTCTGTTCGTTCCTAATTTAAATTACGACGTGTTTTGTGTCGAAAAGTGGAAAATAATCAATGGAAAGCTTTTATTGTGATTCTGTGAGGTGCTTATTACAGGAATTCGATAGCATCTGCCTCAAAGTCCCAGCACAACACAAATTGCTGTGTATACGAATGCCATTCCCGAAAAGATGCAGACAGAACTATTCATTTTCACTATTTAAAATAGTGATCGCGTGAAAATTTTGAATATACTGGGACAAGAAGAGGTGATAGATCCGAAAAAAACTGTGGCCAAACTCAAAGACGCAGGCCTCCATTTTCCACATTTCGTGTTGTATGAATACGAAATGCACAAAAGAAAGTCACAACGTTCAAAATTTAAAAAATATAGTAAAAAACCACCGAAAAAACTACGAGAACAACGAGAAAATTAGCGAAAGAAATACGAATGCATATAAATACAATGCTGAACGTCAAAATATTACTCGTTTTCTGCTACATTTGTTAACAAACGCCAGCGCCCCCATCGGTAGTCGAAATCGCCAATTTCTTGGAAGATTTTTAATATTTTTTTTTATCTTTTGTCCTACATTGAGTGTCAATGGTCACAATATTGTCAGTGTTAAATGTATTGAGAGAGAATCTTGGAAGTAGTTTGTTCCGCTTTACAGTTTTTCTGGTGTAGATCTTCGTGCTAGGTTTGTATGTGAGGGGGGTTTACTTTACCTGGTTATGTTTCTTTTTCCTATGTACTTTTCTTTGGGTTCATGTAGCTTTTGATTCAATTTCCTGTAGGTAAATAGTTTCCGTTTCCTCCTGGAGTTGCTGGTATAAGTGTTTTCCAAACCTCAACGTCAAACGGGTCTTGCGCATCCAGGTGACCAGTCCATATATCCATTGGTCGTATTATCTGGCTAACCAAACGGCGAACTGCAATGGAAGTTGTTGCTTTGCCAAACTTGACAAGAACAATAATAAACAACACAGAAACAAGTTGGTGACATATTTTTTTGCAATATGGGCATGTGTAGTATTTTGAAATAGAATAAAATCCGGCAGCATTGCGAAATGAAGGATGTGGAGAGGCGTGATTATTCAGAGGCATGATTCTATTGGTTAGAGCCTGAACGACAGCACCAGTGGCGTGGTTATTGGTGAAACTCAAGAATTTTTTTCCTAATAATGTTTTGGTTTATTTCCCTGGTGTTTTCGGTGCCACTGAACCCAAAGAAATGGTTGTCATCAGTCGGTGTCAGTTGGGGTGTCAGTGGATATTCTTAGGTTACGCCCCACTTCTCTTCCCCTTTTCGTCTCTACCAAGTTACCACTTGCCAGACTATATGTTTGTCATTGAATGGATAGGATTATTGTATCCGAGAAGTGCATAGGGTATTTGTTCTTTAACGCTTAGGGATTTTCTATTTTCTCGAAGTATTCTCAGGTGTTCGATAATGGTGGAGTGGAATCTTTTTATCATCCCGTTGGATTGTGGGTTATCAGGGGTAGTATAGTGGATGGATATCTTATGTGTATCTACAAATTCCATTCTTAAATTCTGTTCCACTATCGGTGACTATAATGTGTGTCATTCCATGATGAGTTATGGAGATTAGGAGGCCATTAAAAACATTCACTGAATTTTATTTTTCTATGGGGTAGGCTTGTCCATATTTTGAGAAGGAATCAATAATTATTAAAAACTTTCGCCCTCCGGCTTGAAAGGTATCTAGATGAATAATTTCTGAAGGTCTAGTCGGTGTTGGACTAATCATGAATTTAGGTTTGGCTAGATTTATTTCGTATTTGTTGACCGCGCTTCGGTTTCGTTAATTCCTCGATGATTTGTTTTTCCTTGATGATAGGCCTGGATTATTTCACTTTGTCTTGTTTTGCTATTGATGTCTTCTAGGAGAAAGTTGCATTTGATTAAATCAAATGCAGAATTCTCGAAAATTTCTTTAAAAAAGTTGCATAGAGGAACATAAAGATCTTCGGTTTTAAAGAATATTGCATACTTCTTTTTAGGGTATATCTTTTCTTTAAGACATGTAGCCTGAATTTGTTAGGGAAGGCTACCTCTATTATCGGCTTTGCTTTGCTGGATTAAAATTAACAGACTTGAGCGCAATTTGGTTATTGTAGTAGCTGAGGGCTCTTTCGCTGATTGGAATGCTGAGTATAGGTACGTTGCTGGAGGATTGGCAGGCATGTTTTCTTTGGATTTTTATTCGGGGGGAAGTACAGGTGAGTTGTTCGAGTCAGTAAGAGTCAGAACTTGGAGTTTCTTTAGTAAATCGTCAGTAGACATATATGCTTACAGTAATGGAAGGATGCAATGGTGCATATTTACACTTAAAGTTACTCAGGCACTGAACCTTGTCGGAGAACTTTAAAGTTTACTTCGCGATATGCCCAAGCAGCACTCCCATGTTGGGCCAATATTGGGACAATAAATACGATTTATTGGCCCAAGTCAGATTCTCTATGTTGGCCCAATAAAAGATGTGGACATTCTGCAATATTTGTCCAAGAACGTATGTCAATATATACCCAAAAACAAATACCAACGTTGGTACAATAACGTAACCAAATGTTGGCGCAAAAGGAAATAATCAATATCATATCAAGAACTTTATGCAATATAGAACCAATTGAAATTACCAATATTGGCCCGAAGACGTATGTAAATCTTGGCTTTATATTATATTTAATTAAGGTAACGGACCAATTATAAGGACCGACTAAGAAGTGTTTTCTCTCTGCCGGACCATCCGTGAACCCGTTTTGCTGTATCACAACTCATCAGCACGGTTAAGTCCTGCCAGGGTCCCGCAGAGAGAAAACAACCAATTTTTGGCTTCATCCCGGAGCCAGGTTTAAGACAGGTAAAGTGAAGACAGAGTCTCCATCTATTTTTTGGTCGGCACACCAAGTGCGCACATTTAATACCCTATATTGGACCAACATTTTCAATTCAGAAAATCTAACCTTGGTAAAAATTAGTATGTAAATATTGGCTCTTCATTGGGCTTTTCAAAGAGTATCAATATTGTGAAAAAATTGAAAATAAATATTGGGTGTACAAAGTTTTTGAAGTGAATTTAAATATCAATAAAAAATTGAATGCCAATATTGAATTAATATTATATTACAATATTGTTTCGATAATATAAAATGTAAGATTAGGCCAATATTTCATAAATCATTATTGTAGTGAGAAGTCTTGGGCCAATATTCAAATTACTGAAAAGTTATTTAATCTATGAAAACAATATTGGTACAAGATTATTTTTGAATATTGTTTCCACATAGTTAAAACTAACGTTGCCCCAATATTGGTACTGTGTTGATTTAGCAACAAAAATGAATAAATATTGGCCCAACTGAAAAACGATGTTTACCCCATATTATGTGCTACTTGGGTGGTTCACTAGTCAATAAACGTTTACGAACGACGAGGATTCTTAGGGACTCTTTCACTATCCTAGCGACTGCGCCAATCAAGGGTTTTTCCTGGAAAAGGATGTTTTAAAAAAACCCTTTGATTAAAAATTAATATTTATCACGAGAAGACAATGTAAATTGGAACTAATTCTAACATCTGATTGCCTACGATTTATATATAAAATTTGGCTTAGCTTAGCAATCGAATTTAATCGACATTAGGTTGATATATCTAGTTTTCGCTGCTGAGTCATGGGTTCGATGATAATCGGTGATATTCCGGATTTATAGGGTCATTGGTCCGTAATTTGTGTTTCGCGGTCTTCTGAATGGCACCGTCACTTGCAATGTCGGCCTTGTATGTTCTTCTCTGATGCACCTGTGACACTTTATTGGTATTTTTGATCTTGAATCGAGGAATTCTTTCACGAATTATCCTTGCAGTATTGTCTTCAGCTTTCGAGAAATGTCTGCCTCGGTGTTCCGATTATCTTTGGATATCCCAATCCTAATTTTGCTTCTTCGATCATCCGGGGTGTTTTATCAGCATCATACCTACTCCATCAACAACGGTTCCGGCGTTTCCGATGGATCTTGTACTCTGTCCCTAAACTGGCTCTGATATACAAGATATACAAGATATTTGCTTTTGTACTTCAGATCTAAGGCGCCTACAACAGCTTCATAGTCACTTTGTCGTGCTTCCGGAATATTCTCGTGAATGTTGACTGCCTTTCCCGTAATGCCACATTTTTCTTTCTGCTATTTATCTCTAGGTCAGGATGTTTTGCGATCAAATAAATTTTATTGGTTTAAGTTGTTTGCGTATAATAGGGCTCACCATTCTACTGTCACTTTCACTTTGAACTTTTTCTTTTAAAATTAATAATCAATAAACTAATCGAAAAAACTAGAGTAGGTATAATGCACTGCACTGTCTCTCACCCCTACGATCATATCGCCCCACAAAGCGGAATCAACAGGAACAGTATGTCAGCCAATCAAAAATCGGCAATGGCCAATCAGATCTATCGAGCTCACGTTGACTGCCAACGAACGTGTACAAAGAGCCAATCGGATCTATCCATCCCTACCTGTCTGGTTTCCAATGGTACAAGGAGCAATCAGTATAAATTTTACTATATTTTTCAATATGTGACGCAGTATATTGACCATACCACCATTTTAGGCCTCGTCCAAGTAACTTCGTATAAACTATACCGTTCCTATTTTGCATTTGAAATCTTCTCTCATAATTATTATTTCGCCTAGACTAGACTTCTTTTTGAATATTCTGGAAGAATACTGCAATTCACTAGGTTACCGCAATAGGTACTCAATTCTTGACCCTCTATCCTATTCATACAGCCGATATATTTTCCACTGTATCAACTTCACACCTTTAATTGTATACTAATGATACACAATTATTATTCCAGTTCAATCCAGACTATCCTGACGATAGTTCAGATTGTTCAGAGCTATAGAACTTAGTTAAGTTATATTCCAACCTACTGCGTTATAGTTTATTATTTCTTCTTGCATGTAGCCAATAAAAAGCGTAGGCTCCAAATACATGCTACAGGTTCGTGAATACAAATTAAGGATATTTGACCATGTATCAGCAAAATATATTGAAAAGGGGTTGGCTTAAATGTGAGAATATTATTATATTTATTTATAAATATAATTTCATGTTATTTAAATTAACGAATGGGAAAATGGAAATATTGTGTATGTACCGGGTGTCTCACCTAAAGGTAGCCTTTCGATAGTTGCGGCCGATTGCGACCGCGACTGATGCGGCTGCGACTTGCGACCAATACGATCTGTCGCATCCGTACCTTTCGACAGATGCGACTTTGTGTACGACACGACCGACACAATCCCATATGCCATCAGCTGTTTGCTAACTTTCAGTGTATGGTGTATCCAGTCCAATGAATTCGAAGTTGAGTTAACTACCTTGCATTATATGCCAAGGATTATTAATTATAAACATGAAAACCGCCCACCTGCTTTCTTTATTTCTGCTGCTATATCTTTGCGAATATTATTTGTTATAATATTGTCTCGATATGCAGAGGGGCTGCTGTCATAAATTGGTGGATTCTTAGCCACATATTCAATAAGTTTTTCATCATCCTCGCTCGAAAACGCAGCCATTTTTAATAATAATTGAAAATTCTTGTCGAGCAATGGATGCGGCCACTACGAACAATGCGACCAGAATGCTCCTAGAGCGGTTAAGTCGTTACGGCCGCCTTGGTCGTCGCTGTCGCACTTGTCGCGGTCGCATGTTTTTAAAGGAGACCTATGTGAATACATGGAAGCGGTACACATACGACCGACCGCATTGTCGCATCAATCGGAACGGTCGCACTGGCCGCGAACATCGAAAGGCTACCTTAAGGAGGTAACCGGCTATATCTCAGGAACTAATACTCCTAGAGCTTCCAAGTAAATTTTTTTTTTATAAAAACGGTCATGAAAAATTACTGGAAATAGTTTTCAAGTTTTTAAGTTGACCGCTAGGGGCCGCAACGAACACTCGAAAACATAATACTGTGATTATCTTCAAAAAACGCCCACTAGAGGCATTCTAAAAATATGACTATTGAAATCTTGAAGAGATAGGGAAAAAAATTTGTTAAGGATTTTTTGCCCTAACTCTTCAAATAAGAGGTGGGGGAAGGTTCAAACTTGTTAGGTACAAAAGTCATATAACTTTTTTGTTTTTCAACCGATTTCAATGATTCGGGTGTCACTTGGAAGAGTTTTTTCTCTTTAATAAAATGCATAACTCAAATAATGAAAATAAATTATTTTGTTGCCGCTAGGGGGCGCTGTGTCTAAAAGTTGACAATTTTCCATTTTTTCTCGGAAATTTCAAATATAATGATGCTTTTTTTTTAAATTTAGATGAAAAGAGCATAAAAAAATAACACGAATGGTGGAAATCGCAAAGTCTAAATATATATTAAAATAATTAAATCATCCCAACTCAAAATATACATAAACAAATATTTTGAAAAACTAAATTTTCAGGAAAAAGCTTCTTGCCTTTTTTTCGGGATGAAACAAAAAAAATCTCATGAAATTGAATTGAACTAAAGGTATATTATAGCCCTTTATTTTATGTGCCACCAAAAAACTACAAACAGAATCAATCAAAAACACAAAATTAGGACTAAAATAAAAAATATGTAAAAAAGGTAAATAAATTGGCTAATGCCTTCCTAGATGTTCGGTGTTCACCATCACATCGTCATCGTAGCCATGACAGATATTCATGAAAATTATATTCTGCACCGTGCGCATGCTCCATTAGTTAACACGTTCACTACCGCCGGCCACTATAGTGGCCATTGTGGTTTCCTGTTGTGAATCGCGGCCACTAATCTGGCCATATATTCCTACTCTTTTATTTACTGAAATTTTGAAGCGGATAGTGAATGGTGCAGTTATTAGGTACATTCTTAATGATTCTTGCGCACGCAGAGCCACTATAGATGATTCTTTAGGCTTGTTGTGTTTTGTGATGCATGCCAGGTGCATTATAGTGCGTTTTCTATTATAAATGTGTGTGTTGCCAATTAACAATTTCTCATTGAAAATATTATTGTATAAACACTACCAAGAATTGATTCCACTCCTACTACAAGGTAAAAATTAGTTATTTTATTTTTGTTGTAGTTTTTGAGGTTATGAGTTTTAGTGTTGCGAAAAAAAGAAAAATTGAAGATAACAGGCGTCATCCTCTGACTTATAACCAACTAGAAGACTTGGTGAATCAATAATCAATCAGATGTTTCTGAAGAAGATCCTTTTTCCAGTGACGATTCGATTGCCGACAAAAATTACGATATTTCGGAGGATGATCAAAATGGTATCGATTGAAGTAGTGACAAAGAAATTAGCAATGATTCAGATGACGATATTGGGGACGTTTCTCCAGGCCTCTCAGGGACTACACCAACTCCAAATTTCACTAATTTGGACGACGATTGGACTGATTCCAAAGAGGATCCTGCAATTGTGCCTTTCACATCGACACACTCCTTCAAAATAAATATGCCTGCGGATGCATCTCCTCTTCAATATTTTGAGATGCTTTTTGACGACAGTTTGATTGAAGTTATTTCTACAGAAACAAACCGAAGGGCAAAAGAATTAGTAGATAATCAACCAACTTCTACTAGAGGTAGCAAAAGGCTCAAGTGGCGAAACAACCATTGAAGAAATCAAAAAATTTGTTGGCCTGTGCTGTTTGAGTGGGAATATCCGGTTTCCTGTTCTAGGTAAACAGTGGAGTAGAGATCCATTATATAATCACCCCATTTTTAGGGAAACAATGTCTCGTAATTGTTTTACAAATTGTTGTAGGTACGAGTGTTACGATTCGTCAATCATTTCAATATTGACACTGATGATCGCCTCTTCAAAATTCGTCCAATACTGAGTAAAGTAATTGAAAATATAAAATCTTTGTATTTCCCAGGCCAACATTTGAGCATTGACGAAGCAATGATATTATGGCGAGGGCGATTAAGCCTCCGTCAGTACATACCCAATAAACGTCACAAATATGGCATAAAATTGTATGAATTGACCACTGATGATGGGTATATCCTGAATATAATTGTTTATGTGGGAAAGGGTACTTTAGCTGAACAAAATGAGTCCCATGCCACTTCTGTGGTAAAAGAGTTTTTGAAAGATTATTTGGGCAAAGGTCACATTCCTTATGTGGACAATTTTTATACAAGTGTCCCGCTTGCTGAATTTTTGTTATCTGAGAAAACTGGAATCGTGGGCACTCTGCGTCAAAATAGAAAGGGGAATCCCAAAAAAATGTTGAACACCAAACTAAAAAAAGGGGAAGCAATATCGAAACGGAAGGGAAAGATTGTTGTTACAAAATGGAAGGACAGACGGGATGTGAGAATGTTTAGCACATGCCATAAACATGAAATGAAAAAAATAGTACCAAAAAGAGGAACTGAAAAATTCAAACCACAATCCATCCTGGATTATAACGCTCACATGTCTGGAGTTGATAGGGCAGATCAAATGATGTCGTATTATTCAAGCCCTCGAAAAACAGTACGCTGGTATCGCAAAGTGTTTTTTCATCTGGTGGACATTTGTATATGGAATGCATATTACCTGTATAAAAAAAAGAACAAGTCCAAAATAAGTCTTCTGGGATTTTGAGAACAAGGGACTTATAAAAAGCCAGCACATGCAAAACCAAATACAGTGCAAACTAATTTTGAATCACACCACTACCCAGCAGCAAACGCCGGTGAAAAAAATAACATGAAAAGATGCCGATGGTATCCAAAAAAATATATAAGATAGCGTTTCAAGTACCATTGTCCAAAATGTGAAGACAATCCTGGCCTTTGTGTCGAACCCTGTTTTGCAGAATGGCACTTGAATATGGTTTAGACATATTTGTAATACTTTTCCGTAATATATTTCATTGTATCAAATATGTTTTCCTATATTATGTTCAGGGCCATTAAAATGGCCGTTAGTCTATTCTAATGTCGAGCACCACTCCCAGACCAGTGGCCAATTTAATGGCCTCAAAACAAAATGGCGGAATTTTATTTAGTAACACCAACTGATCCTATCTGTCTAAAAATCGTTCAAATAGTCATAATAATTTGAAAGATATCACTTTTGGTCCACAACAGATGACAGCCCTTCAACGCTCGGTAGTGAACGTGTTTTAAAGTGATCTTACTAGGCCATGTATTTCTGACCCTTTATCTATGTGTCAAAGTCAAATACAAATGAAAAAATTGACGAAATGCTGGTTTATACTTCCAAAAATAAAACTAAACAAGAAATAAATTGAAAATTAAATTAAACTAAATTTTAGAAAAGCAGTTTATACTTAAAATTGAGAATAAAGGATTCTCCGAAATTACCTAGCTCTATACGAATTCAAATCACAGAAATAAACAAAAACCAGCTAGAGTGACAACAAACATATTGACATTTAGCAGATTTTATGGATCATGGCTTCCGAATTCAATGGACTAGAACAATCTCCTTAATAGGGAACTTGACAAAAAATTTAAACATGAAAATATTACTATAAATCATAAGAATACATTAATTAAAACCAATATCAGCGAAAGAAACAATTTTTTTTTGTCGCAAACAGCCACAATTGAACTATCCAAGATGCTGTCAAACTTGAATTAAAATGGCCGCCAAGAGGCACACAAACCCTTTTCTTATGTGTCATTCAATGTGTCATGAAATTTTTTTCAAAAAAATAGTGCTCATTGTTCATTTGCGTTTTGATATTCGTTCTTTTTACTCGTATTTTTATTAATGTTAGAAATAGAACAGATCCCTAGGGCACTCCTGCAGTGATATCCAACCCCTCTGAAGTACTACACCCCTAGAAGCAGTACTTCATGACAGACACAATCGAAAGCTTTTTTCAGGTCACAAAAAACTACCGCGGCCACTTCTTCGTCATTTATCTTCTAATACAGCTCATCCAGGAGATGAAATATGGTATCATCAGTGTTTTTTGACTGCTGAAACAGAGACAGAGAAAGCAATTTATGTCTATCAAGGAAGCTCACCATCCACCTTAATTAGCCACTCTACAATTTTAGTCTAAGGGCGCGTTTGGGTTCACGCTCGGTGCACTCAGAGCTTGCACTTTTGTCTCTGTTCCGTTATTTTTGAAGCTCCGACAACGCTTGATTGTGTTTGGTTTGACATATTTTGAGCGCTCAGAGCGAGCTCGATAAACCCCGAGTTTGTGGAGTGGGCAGCTGGAGCGTGCATGCGCAGATCAAATGTGTTCAATCTTTCTGTATAACCTAACCTATTTTCCATGATAAGATAAATAAACAATCCTGAATTCTAACATATATTTGTTAGCTGGATAGTTTTTTTTACCTATTTTGTATAAATGTTAACAAACAAATAGCTAGTAAATTCTGCATAATTGTTTACTTTTAATTAAATTTTCTCGGTACTCCTCATTAGTCCTTATCACTGGTATTTAGTAAACATATTTTTCCAAGGGAACTTGGCAACCTCAGAGTGTTAAGTCCGTTTTATTGTTTATGTAGCACGACATTTTTAGCAGAAGTCTATGGCAGAACACAAAAGAAAATGTGGCTGTTTGAAAACTATCGACAAAAATAAAAACAAACGAGAAAACTCTGGTGCAAATGGGGAATGCGCGTTCAGACTCCAAAAAATATATCCTAAAAAAAAAAACAATAATCAGCTGATCGCTCAACCCAGCACTTTTGCACGAGTTTATTTGGCTTGACGCGGTGTACTCCCTGTGACGTCACGTTACTCCGTAATCGCTCTGCTCGCTCCGCCGAGCGTCAACCCAAACGCGCCCTAAGTTGCCAGTAAGGATATTGGCCGGTAATAAGATGGTAAATTCTTATCACCCCCCTATTAAACAAAGGTACTACCCAAGATTGCTTCAAAAATGAGGGAAAACTTCCGGTAAGAAAAGAATTAATAATGGAATCCGCCAACACATCAACAGCCTAACTGAGATTTCGTCCCATCTAGAAGATTTTCTATTTTTGATACTCAGTTTCTGAGCAATCGTACAGTATGAATAGTATGAATTAATATTATCTGCTTTCAAATTGGAAGCACATATGTATATTTCTTTTTTTTTTTTTCGCGTTGGTCGTTACTCTTTTTGTTTATTGGATGCAGATGCCCAACCTCTCATTGTAATAAATCTTCCTTGCCTGTTTCATCGTCTTTCTGTAGATGCTCCTGTATCCATTACGTGTATCCATTATTTAAAGTAGGTAGCACAATGGTAGCACAACACTGGATGGTGGAGTTGCAACAAATAAATATTTTCACATTTTAAGGGTAGATCCTGGGTGTCCAAGTGAAATGTAGGTAGAGCAATCTTGCCCAAACAATAGGGATTCAGTAATTGCGTAGAAATGGCCAAAAATTGAGACGCACACAATAGAAAATGAGTATTTGATTATGATCATTAATGACATAACCTAATGACGTTATGGTTTGTGTTTGTGTGCCTCTTGTCGGCCATATTTGTGTCACGTGTTTTGGATAGTCTAATAAGGAATTAAAAATGCGGAAAAATTCAAATTATTTCCAGCGGGAAAAACGCTCTGGTACTGGTCGTGACGTCATCTAGTATGATCTGTCAGTGTCTGTCAGCAACCGTCCATCATACCGTGAGTTCGTCTTGAAACACTGAGCGCTCGGAGCATTTTCCGTCTCTTTTCCTTATGATGAGAAGAACAGGGATAAAAGAACAAAACAGCAGCTCCGAGCGTTTACTCGAACTCTACATAATAAATACCCGTTAGCTGTGTTTATCCACGTATTTCTCTAATTTTTTAAAATTTCATCATTTATTGGAATTGGTTTACTCAACTTAAATTTAATGATCAGCTCAGCATTATATAAATAAAAGGATATACCTATTAATTATGACCGGAGAAGGAAATTCCAAAGGCCAATCCGACAATCTGTAATTTGTGATATGGTAGCAAAAGTAAGTATGTGCGAATCTTTTTTTTCATTATAACTTCAAAATTTATAACTCGGCGCAACACAAAACAACAACAAACCAAATAACTGTGGAAAATGTGGAAATCAACCAAATTAAATACAATAAAGTATGACGTTTGACGACAAGGTGAAGCCGGCGCCACACGATGTGTCGAATGCCTTTTAACGTTGGACACATAGCGATTTGTGGCATCGTGTAGCTGTGCGCCCATCGGATACATGATACATTTGCCGAATGCTAGAGTAAAAAACACTGTACCCAACGTTGGATCGTTCCAACGTTGGGGCCAATGGTTGGACACATCGTGTGGCGCCGGCTTAACGCAAAATCATACTACGTGACGTCATCCAGATTCGCGCGCATTTAGGGTCGTTTGAAATGCTTTTAATTCGCGCGAAACTTTAAACATTTTTCACCAAGTTATTATTGAGTTTTTGGGAATAATATTTGGGGAATACTCTTTCAAGGCTTAAATAAATGATTTGAAAGAAAAAAAAAAATTGTAAAGTTCCCTATTCTCAGTTTTCAGTTGAAAGTTAGCCAACTTTTAATTTAATTTAATTTGGTTTAATTTTTTAATTTGAGGTATAAACGACAGCATCAAATTATGAAGATTTAACATTTAAATTTTTAGTTTAGTTTAATTCTCAATTTAGTTTAATTCTTAATTCAGAAGTATAAACCAGGCATAAGACTTACTTATTTGGAATTTATGAACACTTCGAACATCTGGAAAGGCATTAGACAATTTATTTATCTATATATATATAAAACACAGTTGTGTTTCGTGGAAGCACTTATAACTCGAGAACGGCTGGACTGATTTTCATGATTTTTCCTTTATTGGATTTGTCTTTGTCTATCCTAACATCATAAATCGAAAAAATCCAACAAAAAAAAAAAAAAAACAAAAAAATTACCTTTTTTACCTATTTATGAAAAAAAATTAATAAGCCCGCATACGGCGCCATCTCTTATAACCGATACCAAGTTTACCGTCACATTTTCATTGCAAACCATGTGGATTTTATTGTCACACACTTTGCACAAAAAGAATTTAAGGAAAGCACTTTACTTTCAATTGTTCTTCACAATAAAAATATCCAAAAATAAATAGAATTACAATGTTTTAATTGTATATTTTATTTTGTTGTTGGTCCATTCCGAAAGAGCTCGAACTGGTCTTCCTGTCATTTCTTGACGCTTGACCATTGACGTTCTGTGGCTAAGTTCCGTTTCTCCCCTCAGGCATCCCTTGACAGCCGTGTTCCGTGCCGACTGTTCGGAGTGCTCCGTCCGGCTGGTTTCGAGTGGCAGAGAGCCAGGTTATGAATCCGCCACAACCATTTTGTATACGGCGCCATATATGATACCTAGAACGAAGCTCACCGATGCGCGGTAATTTCATTGCAGATGCAGTAGAACCATGCTGCTCAGGAACTGGAGATATTTAGAACAGAACTATTCCACTATTCTGATCAGATAGAGTGGTGCAGAAAGAGTAGATCAGATAGAATAATGCAGATAGAGTAGAACAGATGTAGTAGTGCAGTGCAGATAGAGTGATACAGGGCTGCGCTGTAGTTTTTTTTTCTGTTTTCTTTACATTCTTTGAACATTCCTGTGCCTAAGTTTATTTATTTGGTGGTACACTTTACAAGAAAAATGCCCACAAGCTGCCTTGAAAGGGATGATGTAAAATTTTAATTTTAGGTGACTTCTGATCTAGAGAGTAAACATTAATATTCCTCAACCAAAGCCAAATTCACCATTGAAAAAAACTGAATTTAATTCAGCTAATAGATACGTTAACACAACATTTAATAGGTATTTAATAATTCAGAGGCGGTACGAAGTTCGCCGGGTCAGCTAGTTTTACATATTTTTTATTTTAGTCCTAATTTTATGTTTTTGTTTGTAGTTTTTTTGGTGGAATATAAATTAAAGGGCTATAGGGCATGTCCATGTGACGTCACAAATGAGTTTGACAGTCGCCCTGAGGTAAAACAAATCATTTATTTACATTCGTTTGGATTAGGCCGGTTATGTTTTATGCGGTTTTCACAGCTTTCTCTCAAGTTTTGGTGTTATTTTGATTTAAAAAAGTTAGAGCGGAGTGTTTGTGTTCCAGTCTATGTGGTCTTTCATCTTAAAGTTTGTTAGGTTTTTTTCTAATGGATTAAATTCAGGTTTTTTCCAACAAATATCAAAACCAAGTGTCACAAGAACAAATATATAAGTATAGTTACTCTATATTCAATCTATTTTTCTGTCAGATCTTCTCTTTTAAGAACATTAATCAATTTTTCTCTTCTCTCTTGAGCTAACAAATCAAACCTCCCATTGTTATTTAAAATTGATGGAAACCTATGGAAGGATATAGTATCTCTTGCGCTATACTGCAACAATTAACAACTAAACAAACTCTAGGCATGTCCAAAAAACTTCTGGAGCACACAAAAGGTATTTATTTGAAAAAATCTAACTAAAAACTTAAAAAATACTGTAAATGATATCTTTGTTTTACCTCAAGGCGATTGTCAATAGTGTCAAACTGTCAGATCGTGTACTTGCCCTTACACAAATGTAATTTTTCTTATTAAAAACGATTTCAAAGCGAAATATATTGCATTATATATTGCAAAGGTATAGTTGTTTACACGAAACAATTATATTTAATTACACTTTTTTTCTTGTAATTATTATTTCCCAAACACTTTTTATTATCATTAATTCATGCTATTGTGCATACCCACTACTTGTCATGCCTTTACCCAAGAACTGTTTCACAAATTGTTGTGTTTTTGACTGTGGCAATAATTATGCCAACACAAGTTGTGACCGCGCCGGAAATATCTTTTAACAAATTTAAAAAAACGTAACACTATTCCCATCGAGTTATGCCCTAAGTAGAGTATCAGATCAAAGGTCTGGATGTCATCTATCCAAAAACTTGATCCTGTCTCGTGAGAACTGTAATGTATTTATTAATAACTTTTAACTATAAGAAATGGAGATAATTTATTTAAAAAAATCTAAAATCTGACAATCAACTATGACAACTCTAAACATGAAAGGTAGCAGGTAGCATGAAATTACAGGAGCACTCAAGTACCTAAATAAAGTTCTATGTTAAGCAAACATCTATGTTTGGCCAAACCTTATCAAGATCAATATCTTACAAGAACTTGCCGGAAAAAGTTGGCAAAGTAGCTTATTGGGGCAAGGGCCCGCGGTCTCAGCTTTGAAACCTATCAAGTTCTGCACTGAACATAGGCACTGAATGATGTGTCAAATTGAAGGTGTCAAAATTGATTTAAGGTCTGTTCGCACAGAAATCACAAACCAGTCAGAGCGAATTTCATTGGTTGGAAACAGTTGAGAAACTAGTTTCAACCAATGAAATTCACTTCTTCTGGTTTGGGATTTCTGTGCGAAGAGACCTTAAATCAACTTCGGCACCTTTAATTTGACATATCATTCAGGGCAAAACTTGATAGGTGTCAAAGCTGAGACCGCGGGCCCTTGCCCCAATAAGCTGCTTTGCCACGTTTTCCGGCAAGTTCTCACGAGGCAGGATCGACTTTTTAGATAGAGGACATCGAGACCTTTAATCTGATACCCTACTTAGAACATAACTCGATGGGGGTAGTGGGAAGTGTTACGTATTTTTCAAATTGTTAAAAGATAGTTACCTACAAGCGTGCGGTAAAGTGCACTTTAACGCACGTATTTGCAAATGGAAAGTATCACTTTACCGCACACTATGCGGTAAAGTGCACTTTACCGCATAGTGTGCGGTAAAGTTAACTTTACAGCATAGTATGCGGTAAAGTAGAATACAAAGTGTGCGGTAAAGTGCACTTTACCGCATAGTGTGCGGTAAAGTAGAATTTGATATTTATAATCAAAAATCCTCTCTTTTTCAGAAAATGGATTTTTGATCATTTCTAAATCTTATCTAATTTCATTAATTAATCGGATTCATTAATTAATTTTATCAATGCCTTTTTTTGGAGATGTAGATGCTCATAGGTAAAATTTTGTACCTAACACATGCGGAAAGTGCCTTTACCGCCCTTAACGGCTTGACTGCCGTTGCGTGCGGTAAAGTATCACTTTCCGCATTTGTTAGGTAAATAACTATTCCGGCAGCATTTATTTGCTCTCAGGCAGGAATACCGGGTAATAGATGCACATACTATATATTGATAATAGTGTCCTAAGTAACATTTCAAATGCTTTTTGGCATTATCTAGATTATATGAAAGCTTTAAGAATGTGAAATTAGAAGCTTACTATTTTAAAACTATTGTGTTTTATTGAAGAGCTGTAACAACATTGTAATCACTTAATATTACAGCCTTTTAGCATTAAAAACGCGAATAGCTTTAAAGTAGCCGTAATAATGCTGCAAACATTTCTAGCTTAAAGCTATTTTACTTTAAGAAAGATCTGGAAACCGTTCTGCTTTATCCTTTATCTTAACCTACGAATAAGGAATTCAGCTGTATGAAGGAAGTGCAAAAGTAAAGCTTAAAACTGCAATAAAACCGAAGGTCAATAAATCTTTCAGGCTTCAAAAAAAGATGTCTCTAAACTTCATACCTTTCTCTGATACCAGAAAGATTTTTTTTAAGTTAATTGGGGTTTACAAGGGGAGTAAAGAAGCTGCGTTCAATCTCCATTTTTTTAAAGTTCCTGAGATGTGATGTAGCACGTGAAAGTGGCAGGCGACATCTACCGTTCAATAAAATTAGTATTTTGAAATTCTATTTTAACCTAACAAAAAGCTTGTTTGTAGTATGTAAGGCCGTGTCTGTAGTGTAGCGTAACGGTTTGTTTCAGTCCACAAAAAAAAAAACAGGTGGTTAGGGTGGTTTACTTACAAAAGGCCTTTTCGGAAAGATAGAAAACAAACAGCGGGTGATCGGATTAATGAGAATGATCGGATCTGGATCAGCGTTTCCGAAAAAGCCTAATGTTTTCAAAATTTTAAGCTATATCTAGCGAAGAAGATCCAAATCCTCTCAACGCACCAAGCAGGTTCCAAGATCACGAGAGCATTGAAAGATTTTGAATCTTCTCCGCCAGATGGAAGCATAAATATTTGAAAGCAGCCCTAACAACCTGTTTCAGACAAATAGCTTGGAGTTTTATGAAGTTTTTATGGAGCCGTTTTATCCACCAGAAGCTCTAGGAATCACACGCTTTAAAGCAAAATAGCTTCAAGAACAAATAATCCAAGGTTTGCAGGCCTATTTTTATGCAATTAGGATTTGTGGTATATAATGAAAAGAACTGTAAGCTTTATCGCTATTTCGCCATGTTTGATTGTCATTTAAACGCGCTTGAATGGAATCCATTTTGTAGAAAAATATATTCACTGTTTATTTTCAGGTATTTTGTTGAATCTGGTATTGTAATTATGATTTTACAGCTTATTATAATTGATTCGTCATAATTATGCTTCGAATAGCCATAAAACGTGTGAAAAAATTGACACATTATAGGTTAGTATTTTTATATTTTTGTCAAAATTCGAGTTTTTTCAAGGCCCGCGAGTTATTTGAACCTTTGAAGTACACTTTCATCAGTAAACTTGGGTTTGTATATAAATTTCAATGCAGAATCGCCTCCATCTGCGAATTATATTTGTGTAATACCACTCATAGTTATCATAGATCGTCCATTACAGATGTAGGTTTAAATTATGTTTGTGGGAAATTATGGCGAAGTAGAAGAATTGATAAAGTTTGGTTAAGCCCCTAAAGTTTTAAGAATATAGATTTTGTTGCCATTTTTATTTAAAAAAATTCCATTTGTACTTCATTTCTTCCATTTGGCTTTTCAAGGCGGCCTAATAGTTTTATCACAGACTTGGAATAAGTTTTATGGACGCTGTCTGTATAGCTATAAAACTTTGCCTTTGGAAACCTCAAAGCTTTAATGAGGTTTTATAAAAGGCTGTTAAAGCAAACTTAGGGGTGGGCCCTTGCAGTCTTAAAAGAACTTTAAAAGGGTTCTTTAATGGTTGCTAAGGCAATATAGCTTTATAAAATATTTTTATTCTAGGTTTTATAGTAACTCTTAACACTTCTTTAAAGCTAAAAATGTTACTTGGGGTCGACACATAACTCGATCGGGGTAGGAAAAATGTGGTCGTCTAACTAAGTGGAGATGTTCACTTCTACAGTTTTCCCAGTCGGCCCCATGATCAGGAAAGACGTAAAAAATGGATTAAAGCTGTTGGAAGAAAAATGTAAGTTCCTACTTACTTCTCTATCAACATTGACCTTCACACCTATTCATAGGAACTACACACTGAGTTTTCATATTGATTTGGTTACTTTACTCTTTATTGTTTCAAGATCCAATTCAAAAAGTAGTAAAATGTGGGAACCAGAAAGACAGTCGAGGATTTGTAACCTACTTACCTGTAGCTCAACAGCATAAGGAGAGCTGTTTATGGAGGTTTGGCGCATAACATATGCCCTTTCAAAATGGATAAATCTTTCACTAGATCCACACCTTTTTTGTATGCAGCTTCGCGGTGAAATTTTATATTCTGGAAATTAAAATGTATTTCCAGCTCCATATTTCGAAATTCTAGTGAAAATTCAACAAACTATTAATACAAAAACTTTTTGACATCTCGCACTAGGGGGTCGCGGATTTAAATTTGTGACCGGTCCCTATATTATAATATACGTTTTAGTTCAATTCAGTTTCAATTCTTGATATCGTGGACTGGTAAATATTTCTAGAAACACAATTAGTTCTTCTTCTTCTTACTGATTTTATAGTGCCGTAAAAAAATGAGATTTTTTTTTGTTTCATCCCGAAAAAGAAGGCAAGAAAGTTTTTCCTGAAAATTTTGTTATTTAAAATATTTGTTTATTTATATTTTGGGTAAGAATGAAGATTCAGACTTGCAATTTCCACCTTTCGTCTCATTTTTTTATGCTCTTTTCATCTAAATTAAAAAAAAAAAAAAACATCAATATACATATTCGAAATTTCCGAGAAAAAATGGAAAATTGTCAACTTTTAGACACAGTGCCCCCTAGCGGCAACAAAATAATTTAATTTCATTATTTTAGTTATGCATTTTATTGAAAAGAAAAAACTCTTCCAAATGACACCCAAATATGACTTTTGTTCCCAACAAGTTTGAACCTTCCCCCACCCCTTATTTGAAGAGTTAGGGCAAAAAATCCTTAACAAAATTTTTTCCCTATCTCATCAAGATTTTAATAATCATATTTTTAGAATACCTTTAGTGGGCGTTTTTCGAAGATAATCACGGTATTATGTTTTCGAGTGTTCGTTGCGCCCCCTAGAGGTCAACTTACAAACTTGAAAACTATTTCCAGCAATTTTTCATGGCCATTTTTATTAATCCAAGTTTTACTTGGAAGCTCTAGGACTATTTTTTCCTGAGATATAGCCGGTTACCTCCTTAGGTGAGACTCTCGGTACAACATGTAAAATACATTTTTGTTATGGTTCAATTCTGGATTTTTATTTATATTTTTTTATTGATAAGCCATTTCACTTATTTAAAGTACTCCTGAGCGTGTTTAAATCCAACATTCAAAAACGCGCGTGTTTTATGGTTACTAATGACAACATCAACAACCAACAGCCCGAGAAAGGTCTAAATGTCAACTTTTTAATATTGATTTGTCAGGAGTAGGTACTTGTAGACAACGTCAAGTAAAATATAGCAAGTGTCAACGAATTTAGCATTCCACAATTATTAGTAATTTTTGATTTGAACGTATAGGTACCAATAATAGTTATTTATGTATCAAGGGTACTAAGTAGATGATTATGCCCTGAGGGCGACAGTCTTACAAAGCCGAGGGCCTCTGGCCCGAGGGTTCGTAAGTCGCCCGAGGGTATATATATCTATTAGTACCCGTGGTGCATACAAATTTTTATGTCATACCAGTTGGTTGTGAATAATAAATACCTGGGAAAAAAGTGTCACTTTGCAAATTGTCATCAGTGTTCAAAATCATCATTTTTTGACAAAAATAATATGTTTATAAGCTTAAATTTATATTTTGTTAATAAAGAATAAGTTAATTGAAAACTTTTTTTTGCGTCTTTATGCCCGCGCGGGCCATAATGTGTACTTTATGCCCGCACGGGCATAAAGTAATGAATTATATAGATGGTATCTAAGGTATAAAAACACAATAATGTATTGGTATGACATAAAAAAAAATAGTGTAAAGTATTCGTGGATAACTGGTCTTTAAAACACTTGCTCTATTTCGAGCACTCCGGCTGCGCGAATTGTTCATGTTCTTGTTTTTCTTTTTGTTACATAATTTTCTGCCGCCGCTCCTACTCTTCTCATCTTCCTCTGAGTCGCTTGTCTTGGCTGGCCCTGGCTGTCATTTGTTTTCTGTTTCCTGTTTTCCTCCCAGTCAGCTGTTTTTTTATTCGTCTGTCATCTTTATTCTTTCGTCTCCGTTCTTTGTTTCGCAAAATTTACTGGAGTGTGGAGTCGGTCCTACTATTCTAGTTTTTTCTTCTCCGCTTTTCTAGTCAGCAACTTTCGAGATATCGAATACCCGCTTTATTTGATTTTTCATTTCGGCAGTGTTTTGACTCGTTTTCACCAAAGATGAAAATTTCATCACATTTCTGACACCAATTAGTAGATAAGTAAGATTTCCCTTCTAAAATTTATCAATATTTCTTTAAAACAATGACAAAAATAATTAGGTACGAAGAAACTAGCACTATAAAAACACATCGTTTAACTACAATCAAGCCTAAATAGTCACAAAACAATAATATAAGTGATTGTCTTACTATCGACTCGCACTCCACTTATTATCCGATTATTGACTAATTTTTTAATTTATCACTGATTCTTTCCCTCGGCAGCCGTTGCCGCCTTTATAATTGTCACAATCTATAAATTTAAGCTAATTAGTTTAGACGCAAATTTAGCTATGCCATTATAAATTCACAAATTATAGAATAAAAGGGTAATTAGGCATCGGGGTGATATTTTCCAGTTGTACAGAATATAGCAGCTGGAACGGGTTGCTCAACTGAGATGAAAAAATATTCCCTATAACTTATCATCGAAAATCTCATACAGAAAATGTTACTCAGAATTTAAGGTGTTACTAACCCCAATTCAATCGTCAACCAATAATTGTATACAGGATGTCCAACAACATTTCACCCTGGCGATAATTTGGGAACGCGTCATCCAATCTATTATGAAAATTTATAGTGTAACCTTGTAGCAATTTTTCATGATTCACTTCAAGGAAAGCCTTAGCAAAAATGTTTCATTGCCGATTTTGTAATTAATTTTGCCATAATATAATCATAATATGCAATTACTGGATCAAAACTGAAGTGTGATTGGACACCTGCATCTATCTACCATCAAATTAATGTTAATTGTAATTGTACAGCGGCGCTTTCTAATTATATCTCAAGTTCACTATACAGTTTTTTTCATCTACAGCTTGAAGTGACAAAATTTCATAAATAACCAAAAGATTCATTTTATTTAAAACGTCTCTCTTTAATTTACACGGAAAACTCTAGCTTTATTTCATTTCTACCTCGTCTGTTGCGGCTAGCTGGTTAAAAGCTCGGCATTATTCCTGTTTTATTTAGTTGTTTGACAAGTTAATTGCATTTGTTCAAGTTTTAATAGTGCTTTTATTATGTAGCCACTATTTTCAGGATGTAAAATCCAATTTAAAATTTCTTTCTATGTCTTTATTTGTTTAATTTACCTTCTGAAATTGATTATCTGATTGCTATTTGTATAGCAAGTTGTCATAAAGAAAATTTATTAAAATTTGTCACAAGCATTTCGTGACATCAGAATTTTGTGACATAGATTTTCTCCTGATTTGCCCAGACTATTGTCAGTCCAGGACCAGAAATACTATAACAGCAGGTGGCCAACGAAAAGCTACTATACTGGAGTACTTTCTTAGAGGGCTTCCAGCTAACTCATCAGTAGAGTGGTCGTGGGTTATAAATGATATAGGACGCCACTTGTTTTAGCCCTCTAGAAAGAAAGTATCCGCTCTAAATACAAAACAGGAAACCTAGCAAAAGTACTCTCCTAGCCAAACCTCACTAGGAATAAGAAGCCCGAGATGTTGACACTCTGAAAATTGGGTTAAGAAATAAGAAATTCAATAAAATGAAAGTTCTCCAAAATAAACACTAATATGAGGGTTCTTTTATTTCATATTCCAATCCTAATTATAATACAATTAAATGTGTCCTAAGTGTCCTACACTCATTTCTAAATCAATAATAAGTATTCATCAGCTGATTTTTAAAGTGATCATCTGTTTACCCAAGTCAAGCTATTATTACTAAATTATATAATGCAAATTTGCATCAAAAACACAAATACTATCAAAGGTTTTGACGTGCAAAGCTTTACCAAATACGTACCTAAGTTATACTCTAGTTATTATAGTCCCAATAATCAATCATAGAGCTGAATATAAAAGGTACTGATTAATAATAATTGAAACTAACCTATAAACTAAATATACCCTATTCATCCAGGAATTAGGCTATACTTTAAATTGCTGTCCATTAATCAGAATCCATTGTTGATAATAAAAAGGGGCTTACCCAACAATTGTTCCTTTAAACTGCCAAAACTTACAACAGTACCTCGAGCATCAGGGGCGTGCCGAGCTTCTTGGGGGCCATCCCGCGAGATTTTCCTTGGGGGCCCCGAACAGTTTCGGTAAAAATAAAAGTAAACAAAAAATATCATAATTTTTTTTATTAAAGATCATAACACGGAATAAAAAATAAGTGCTACTCTGGTAAAAAAAAAACAGATATAAAAACTATGAAAAAAATTGTGAAAATTAATAAATAATAACCAAACTCTGGTGCAAGCAGAACTAAAACTAGAAAATAATAGAGAAAAGTGTGATAAAACCATTTTTTCTATTTTGGTTTCATATCGAAGTCTACTAAAGTAGTTTCGAAAAGAAGCTCTTTGTGACACTCCTTTTTTACTCATCGGAAGTTGAGCTGGCTGACTGATGGCCATCGAACTGTCATTCGCGATTATATAGAAGATTTATGGCCGTTTGCACTGACCATTTTAAGGAAACCTTAGCGATAAGTATTCCTTAAAATAACATTTTCACTTGGAGAAGTGTCACTTTAAGGAATACTTATCACTAAGGTTTCCTTAAAATGGTCGGTGTAAACGGCCATTAATTCTATATTTGGCATGTAGTGTTACCAACCTTAACATGAAATCAGAAAATATGAGAATGAAATTTCCAAGATTTTTTTTTTTTTTTTTAAATTAAACAACACCAAAATAGAAAAAATAGTATAAAATATTCGTTTCATAAGATATTTTATCGCACACGCCCTTTAGAAAACTCGCCTCCGGCTCGTTTTCTAATATAAGGCTCGTGCAATAAAATGATGTCTTATGAAACTTGTATTTTAATGTACTATTCTCTAGTAACTTTGACGGTAGAGACTAGCATCTTTTGTGTCGACTAGTAGAACAATTGGATAAATATTGATCAACTAGTTCATCAATATTTACATCTTTAGCTCTTTCGTGCTCTATTGAGATGAGAGCTAAAGAACTAAGACGCGTTTGGGACATGGTCGACCTAAGGACATTTTTTATTATTTTCAATTTGGAAAATGACCTTTCCGGTTGAGCTGAGGTAACCGGGAGGACTAAAAATAGTTGGAAGGCAGAACACAATTCCGGTATACTAATTAACAATAATTCATTTTTTTCAAAAATAAAGTTTGCGAATTCGCGAGTTGTATTCAGATTTTTAATGTTGTTATACAATAATGATTTTATTTCAATTAGCTCAGTTGCTAGTTGAAAAGTTAAATCATTTGCATATTTCTCTACTAATAACTGAGCCTTTTCCAAAATTTCTGAATCATTTAATTTAATCAATACTTGAGGATTCAGAATTGAAAATTTTGAATAAACTGTTTTAAAAGCAGTAAATCTTTTTTCTAGCTGACCTACTATTACATCTAGATACGCATTAAATACTGTCACTTCCAAATGTTTCATTGGGTTTACAATTGGCTCATCAGCTGCAATCTCATCAAAAAACTTCTTCACAATGCGAGTTCTTTTATTTTTAAACTGAAGGTCAATGCCCCATTTAATTGCGGTTTCTTTTGATAAATCTTATACTTTTTAAAAATTCTGTCAAAGTCGCGTTATGTTTTTAACCGTCATTTCAATTAAATTATTATCTTGGTCTATATCAATCTCACATCTCTGTAAAGATTTGGAAACCATATTTACATTCTCAAAAATCTGACCTTGAAATTCCAAAAAAAATATAAACTCAAAATTTTCAATTTTTTTTCGTAATGTAACAGCTTCATCTCTATCAGACTTATTTTTTAAGACTAAAGCCAAATTGGACAAACACTTCAAGACTGATAAATAATTTGCTTTGATAGAGATGAGACTATCAGCTCTAGAAGCCCATCTAGTTGGACACAGTTTTTTCAAAGTTAAAGCGACAGTTCCGCTTTCTTTGATTATAGAATTTAATTCTTGCCACCGAGGTAAGCTTACGCTAAAAAAAACATAGAGACATTGGATTGTTTCAAAAAAGTGCCTAATTCCTGGGATATTGTTTGTAGCATCATTTAGAATTAAATTTAGACTATGTGCGGCACAATGAACATATTCAGCGTTTGGTTGTCGCCTTTTGATCAACGCTTGTAGAACGCATATTTCCCTAGAAAAGAAAAAAATATTTCACTTTTGAGATCTGAGCTGGAAGAGAGTCGTCTAACTTACCACTCATAGTAGCTGCTCCGTCGTAGCCCTGGCCTCTACATTTGTCTAGGCCAATTTCATATTTCATATTTATCAAAGAGTCCAATTATTTCTTCTTCAAAGTCTGCTGCTTCCTGCCTTTTCATTTCATATAGTACAATAGATTTTATTATTGCCTGAGATATAAGGGAACTTAAGTTATTTTGTGATTTATTGCTCAAATAATGGTATTGATTTTTCCTAATGCTGTTAATGTGAAGTTCTAAAATTGGATCATAACGCGCTAATAGCTTAACAATATTTAAAAAGACCCCTTTTGAAGAATCAGGCTGCAATCTGTCTCCATCTGCGGTAATATTCTCTCGATGGCCACGATAGGGTAAGTTTGAAATGGCCAGTGTGAGCGTTATGTCTATAATTATTTTCAAAACTTGTTTTATCCTGTGATTTTCCTCATCAAAAAACAATCAACTGTCAGTTGTCTTTCCAGATTGAATGTAGCAAGTGTTTGAGCGGAGCTAGATTAGTTATTAGTATTTATGTATACCAACCTTTAGCGGTAATGTGTAAACAACCCTTAACCAACCAAGTGATTAATGATAGTTGACATTATTGACAGTTGTCAACATTATTGTAAAACGTAAACAAGGATATATTCTTCATATTGAAAAATAAATCTTTAATCCTGATTCATCCGAGTATTTGTTTAATAAATAATATTAAAATATGGCGCAGTTGTAAAAGCAAGTTACGTCCTAAGTCTACAGGCGTATATTTCGTGCACGCGTGACGAAAGTGTAAAAATAAGCAAAGTTTTCCCAATTTTGAGGTTATCATCAAGTATAAAAATATCAAATATCAAAGTTTAGTGCTAAAATTTAATAGACAAAATGTTTGGACTAGGAGGCCCTGTTAAATTGCCACCTGATTTCGACTTGCAGTCCCCAAATGCTGCAAGCGAGTGGAAGTTTTGGCAAACAGCCTTCGAAGACTATTTAGTGTCAACAGGCCAACACCAGGCACTTTCAAGTGTAAAATTAAGTATTTTACGAAACATCATAGGGCATGATGCCGCACGAATCATGGCAACTTTTGAAATTGCAGCAAATTTGGACCCGTATGATGCTATGTTGGTAGAAATTGAAAAGTATGTGAACCCACGGAAAAATGAATGTTTTGAGAGGTACATGTTCTCTAGAAGGCAACAAAAAGAGGGTGAAAGTTTTGACCACTTCCTCACAGATTGCCGCCATCTAATTAAAACATGTAGGTAACTATAATACTGTGGATCCAAACCAATCCCAAGAAGAAAAAGCACTGAGGGATCGAATTGTTATGGGAATACGTGATCCTACAACAAGAGAAGCCCTACTCCGAATTGATGACTTGAATTTGACTAAGGCCATAAATTTTTGCCGGACCTCAGAGCAAAGTAAGAGTCAAAGTTTACAATTCCAAGAGGATGGAGCTGAAATAAACGCTGTCAAGAAGAAAAATAGAAGTGACAAATATAACAAAAGTCCAAAATATAATGTTCCAAAAGATGAGTCTACTAAAAACAACAAAAGTTTTAAGTGTAAACGGTGCCAGACAACACATGGTCCCCGAGCATGCCCAGCGTATGGGAAAAAATGTGGCAAGTGCGGGATTGAGAACCACTTTGCTGTCTCATGCCGTGTGAAAAATGTGCGACAGATTGACCAGAATGACGACTCAAATTCTGATGAGAGTGATGATATATTTGTAAACAGTGTGCAAGAAGATAAGTATCAAAACAAGAGGGTAAGAGAAGATTTTTCAGAAATTTTAACAATCGAATCGATGAAGATTAAAGTAAGACTTGATACAGGGGCAGACGTTAGTGTAATACCTTTAAATTTTTTTAAAAAGATAAACAAACCATTTAAAGTCAGGCCCACACAGTACATTTTGAAAGGGTTTGAAGGTAGTCAGGCTAAACCTATAGGAATAGTGAATTTACACTGCTCATTTAAAAATAGGGAAATTTATGAAGATTTTGTCATTATAGATGGAGCAAATCAGGTTCTTGTAGGTGGTCAGGCATGCTTAAATTTAAATTTAATTAAAAGAATAAATAATGTAAATATACAAAGTCCAAATTTGTCAGAGAAAAACGAGTTCATAAAGAAAAATTCTAAAATTTTCACTGGTTTTGGTAGATTTCCAGGTAAACACAATATTCCTACAAAAGCAAATTTTGAAAATGTCAGCCACCCACCTAGTAAAATACCATTTGCTATTAGAGACCAGCTGAAATTAGAGTTAGACAGGTTAGTCAAAAGACAGGCTATAGTTAGGGTTGATGAAATAAAACCTGAAGCAAGTATAAATAGAATGGTTATTGTTGAAAAACCTAATGGAAAGATTAGACTGTGTTTAGACCCTTCTGACATTAATTGTCAAATTATCAGAAAACCGAGATTAGGATTAAATATAGAAGAAATTTGCTCAAGGTTAAGAGATAATAAATATTTTATTTGTCACTCATTTGTAAAACGTCACTTATCAAGTCAAAACATAAACAACGAAAATTGATTTTTACCAGTTACTGGCTCTACTGACTTGTAAAATTGACAGCTAAACTGTAAAAACTTTTTATTTTCAACCACATATGTAATGTTGACATTGCAGGTTTTTCAAAATCTTGAAAGTGTCACATTTCTGGACTTTGACATTTATCGGGACGGTAATGCATATGCCTGCCTAGGACGGAAAAGCATTTTCCGTCCGGGACGGCAAATGCTTTTCCGTCCCCATTTCCCTGCTCGTTCCAAATTGATAATTTTCATACAGCTCTCACATATAATAATAAAACCACATGTATTACATGGAACTAATTAAATCTATTCACTTATTTACATTAATTGTTAAATTAGCATTGTTGTTTATAATGGAAATCTTGAGACCATCCTGTTGGAATTGTGTTTCGTTTGGAACTATTATCTCTTGCGCTTGCGGATGAGTTTCCGCATGTGATGTACTTGTGGATGCACTGGACAACTGAATACCTTTGGAAGTAGAGGATAGCATCAGAGCAGTCTTACTTTTGTTCTCCAAAGATGCCTCTATGTAGCCTTCAGCAACCGTGCTCGATTTCCACCCTCCCAGTCTTTTGAGTTGCAATAGATCGGCCCCGTTGTCAACCAATAAGGTTGCGGAAGTACGACGAAAAGCATGCCCTGTAAAAGTTTCAATTTTTGGAAGCTTCAAAAAAGCAGCTATTTTATGTGGAAATTTTGAGATTGAATGATAGCCAATTGCTTGGTTATGTAATTTCCCATTTCGCCATTGAACAAATAACCTGTCATTTTCCAAATTTTTCCGCAAAGTGAGGTATTTGTGGAAAATAGCAACCCAATCTGGATCGCTTATGATAAACGATCGACTTGTGTAAGTTTTTGTGTGTGGAATTTCTATAGCGATCTTTCCTTCCAAAACGTTGACGTGCTCCATTTTCATCTTGACTAGTTCATCGCTCCTACATGCACCCGACACACCAACAATTAGCGCTACCTGAAACCAGATAAAAATAAAATGGGTAACCTAGCTATAGCATACAGAAAATCATTTTGATTTTCGCATTTTTATCTTCTTTGTATATTTTTTGAAAACCTACCTTGATGCTAATGAATTCTTCAGCTGCCTTCGTGAGGAACTCGTTAATGTTTTCTCTGGAAAAAACGCTCGACTTTTTCGGCTGAAAGCCCAGATTTTGCCGCTTCAAAAAAGCTATAAGTTTTGCGTAATTGGAGATATCAACTTTCTCTTTCAATTTAATCATGGTTTTCAACATACTGTAAGTCGACCATAAAGTCGAAGGCTTCTTTTCCTTAGATAATTCGCCAAAATACGCCAACAAAACGGTCTCCGAGGCAGTATTTCTCGTTCCTTTCTGGCTACACCATGCTTCGAATATTTGAAAAGCCTTTTCGTACCGAAATTTGCTTTTTGCTGGAAGCAAACTCTCTCCAATCCTGTCTGCTGCTTCTTTTAATTCAGGTGGGGTACAATCCATCGCTTCATCTTCACTTTCCGAAATCATTTCTTTGGGGAGAACGGGGAGAAATCTAGTGAAAATCTATTATTTCCGCAAAAATACTGAGCGAAAACTACCGTCGTTAAGGCGTTGTTGATCTTATCTATGGTTGTTGATTTTGCGGTTTCCTGTGGTTTCGTCTTTTGTTTTGGCCTTTACAGGGCCTTTGAGATCGTCAAAATTGATGACATTGACAAAAAAAGTGAAATATTTTTTTCTAAGGCCAGTTTTACACTATATGAAAATTTCGTATAACAGAATCTTTAGTTTTTGCATCAGAAAATTAAGGGTTGAAAATAAAAAAGTATACAAACCTCGACGGAAAACTTCATTTCTGTCTCGAGGTTGAGTTTATCTCGACGCTTCGCGTCTCGATAAACTATAATAACCTCTCGACCAGCAATGAAGTATTTTCCGTCTCGGATTGTAATATACTATTATTTTCAACCACATATGTAATGTTGACATTGCAGGTTTTTCAAAATCTTGAAAGTGTCACATTTCTGGACTTTGACATTTATCGGGACGGTAATGCATATGCCTGCCTAGGACGGAAAAGCATTTTCCGTCCCCATTTCCCTGCTCGTTCCAAATTGATAATTTTCATACAGCTCTCACATATAATAATAAAACCACATGTATTACATGGAACTAATTAAATCTATTCACTTATTTACATTAATTGTTAAATTAGCATTGTTGTTTATAATGGAAATCTTGAGACCATCCTGTTGGAATTGTGTTTCGTTTGGAACTATTATCTCTTGCGCTTGCGGATGAGTTTCCGCATGTGATGTACTTGTGGATGCACTGGACAACTGAATACCTTTGGAAGTAGAGGATAGCATCAGAGCCGAGGGGGTAACCACTCAGTAAATATGGTGTACACAAACTGTAATTTTTTGTAATTTTTGTAAATATCAGTAATTTTTATTAATTTCTAGTAATTTTAGTAATTTTCAGTAATTTCTAGTAATTTTTAGTAATTTTTAGTAATTTTTAGTAATTTTTAGTAATTCTTGGTAATTTTTGGTGATTTTTCAATAATTTTCCAGTGATTTTTTATAAATTTTGAAGGGTATTATTTTACAAAAACGTTTCTAAAAAAATTATTCTGGAAGTTTTGTGGAAATTTTCTCATGACAAAAGCAATCTTACATAAAATCTATACCGGCGCCGGCGGCGTGGGTCAATGCTTGAGCTCAAGCCAATGAAAAGAAAACAAAATAAAACGGATTTTTCATATTTATCGTCAGTTAAGAAAAAAGGCTCGAACTGTTAATTTTTATTTTTAAGGAGGAAACTTTTTGCAAAGAATTTTAACTCAAGCCCTAAGGGGTACCTATACGTCGCGTCGTATACGAAAAATTGCAGGTACGGGTGAAGGGTGAAACCATAGATAAGGGTGGAGGGTGGAGCTCACCTCCCTAGGGGATGGTAGCAATGGATTGGAGTGATAGTGTTGAAAATACGCACAAAAGTGTTCGCTGCGATAGAAAAATTGACAATAACATACGGCCGGAAGGCGGTCTTCATTGACAACAACCTGTGGTTTTTGCTTTAAAAACTGAAACTCCACGTAAAATTAAATTTTTGAGGTTAATTACACTCTGGCTCTGGCACCTACAGTTGCGATCAAAAAAAAGTAGTAGGGGAGGTTGGGGTATTAGCGCAGTTAAAATTTTGATCGCTTGTAAATTAAAGGATTTTTGAGATAAAAATTGTTTTGTTGTTGTTATCTGTTACTAATTTTATATACTTTCATGCTCCAAATGCAAAACTTTGCAAAGTTTTTTTTTTGTTTTGTTTATCATTCAAAAATGAAAAATCTGTATTTGCGCTATTACCCCTACTTATCGAGGTAATAGGGACTTAAAGCAGACTACAAATTTCCGTCGTATCCGTATCCGTATCGAACTGCGCATGCGCAGAAGCGATACGAGCATCGAGATGCATTACGAGTGTCGCATCTTTACGGCTCCCGTATCGTAAGTGTATCCGTATCGCATCCCTGACTAAACGTCAAAAATTCACAGTAACATAACCTGAAAAAATTGTTATATTCTTATTTCTTATTCTTAGATTGTTTATGGATTTGTTTTGTTGTTCGTTCACTGTTCAGTTTCGCGATGGAAAAAAGAAAAAGATTATTTTATACAGCGGATGATGACCTGCTTGACCAAAGTTGTTGGGGTAGTCCTAGAGCCCTGACTAATCTTGGTATGTGATCTTTTTCGAATCTGAACATTGACAAACACTGGGCATTATTCAAAAATTGCAGATCAAAAATTCCATAAAGAGCGGCTCTGTTACCAAGCAAATCATTGTCATTCAATATGTGAATGACAATAAGATCATCTAGATCGTCTTTTCGAATGATTGTATCAAAACAAAATTTGAGGTTAGAAAATATGACGGAACAAGATACGGATACGAAAACTGAAGTTGAACAGCTTATGGCGTTTTCACATCGGTAACGTAAGTCAATACGATACGATTACGGATACGGATAAGTACGCATTTTTTAGGATCTGCTTTAAGTCCCTAATAGCGCAGCACAGTAACGCTATTGCCTCATATGATTTCTCGCCTTGACTTAGGCTCTTTCAACAGCTGACGACTTAGTTATGACGTCGGAAATGGTGACACACCAATATGGCGACGATTACCAAAAACGAGGCCGATAAGCAATCCTGTAGGTGTGTATAATCCTTGCAGCTAACGACTCAATTATGACGTCGGAAATGGTGACACATCAATATGGCGTCGATTACCAAAAACGAGGCTGATAAGCAATCCTGTAGGTGTGTATCATCCTTGGTACAGAAACGCCTTCTACAACTCAACTGTCAATATTACATTCCTTCCTATAACATGTGAGCTGTGAACTAATATTGGGCGAGTTCGGGTAATCCATCGCTAGTTAAAAGATGACATCATTGACATTGACGGAAGCTCACGTGAGCTTCCATTTGAAGTCATAGAAGATCAAGAACGATAAACCATAAGACGATAGTCGCTTTTCGTAAGCGCCGCGTTCGCCAATTTAGCCGACCGCATAGGTTAATGACCAGACGCGTGACGTACTCCAACCCACCGATCCAAAGATTTGGTATTTGTTACATTGCTCGACATTGCTCTGTAATGAAAATTCGAGAAGTTAAATATAAAACTTGTCGAAATTTATTGCATTAAAAGCCAAAATAACATCATTAAATGGCTAAACCCAAGGTTGTTTGCGAGAGGTCGGTTGCCTGATACCTTTATGACGTCATCCGGGGTGCCTTAACACAATGCAAATCTCCATAAGGCTCCCCAGACGCGTCATCAGGTTACCCATTACAATGCAACTTATAAACTTCAGGAACCTTGGGCTAAACCATATTATCCTCCTATAGCAATAACAATAACGCATAAAACTTGTTTCGATTGAGCCAGGTGACGTCCTTAGAATGTGAGCTGGTGGTTTCCTACATTGGAACGCCAATGGTTACCTGACGCCACACTTGTTTTTGCCTTATGAAACATCTCCTCGCTCCTCATACGGAAAGTGTCAGATTAAAAACGACGGACTTTACGTCGCATTATTAAGTATTTCTTTATTGGTCAAGATTTTTGACATTACAAAATGCAATGACAAAACTGAAGAAAAATATTGCTAAGACATACGTTTAAAAAACCCGAGAAAAAACCATGGCCATTTTTTTTTAGAAAAGTGATATACATTTCAGAATAAAAATTTATTTTCAATTTCTTTAAAGGAAGTTGAGTTATTAAAATCCAATAATCCTAAAATTAGAGTCCAAAGTAAACACTTATAATAAGAGTAAACACTTAAATCCATACTAAAACCAGGTTTGAAACGCAATACCGAAACACCAAAGGCACAGAACAAAAAACCAAAAACAAAAAACCGATTGCGATAATAACAAATAAAAAAATAATGCAGAAAACGGCAAAAAACTGAAAGCAAAACAAAAATTCGAAATTCAAAATTCAAAGACCCGAATCTGTTATTTTCATGTGTCAAATCAAAATGTCATGTATCATTATTTGATAGTTGTCAGAAAAAGGGACAGATCTGGGGATTTTATTTATTTTCAACTGGTGAAAATAACGGTCAAAATTCAAACTCTCTCGTGAATATGACTATACCTAGGCAGGGCCGGATCTACGGGGGGGCGAACAGGGACGCGTGCCCCCCTTTGCATCTTAAGGGGGCGGCAAAAAGAGAAGACACTGCTTTACTTTTTTTCATAGAACATACATATTTAGCGGATATTTTTAAAAAATTCATGATCTAATATTGTGCCAACTTGTAACACATCGTCTGATAGAACAACCGACCCCCCCACAGTGACCTGACTCAAAGTTCCCTGTATTATGCTGCCCTCTCCGGAGGAAATAGAGCTTTGACGTCCGATCCCGATCACGTTGCAACATGCATGGTTCACGCCCCATCCGGTTGGCCCGCTAATAAGATACGTATGCGCAATACTGGCATAAGCTTTTAATTTTGATGTGCACGCAGACAAATAAATACAATAAATTCAAAAATATCATGCCATAAATGAATAATCAATGGCCTTCTGTTGTACAACAGTACAACATTGAATCCGGCTCAGGCCACAGCTATGTATTGGGCGCTACCAGCCCCCAGATGAAAGGACTCGTCAAATATTGAGCGTTTGAAGAAATTAAGTTAATGGAGGGGCTACAACTACTGGATCCCAAGCGCTGGGCTTCAACTACTGATCACTTTAGGAGTGAACCCCTTCCAGTATAAAGACCACGAGCCCCTACTGCTACTCTACATGTAAATAAATTGTGGACTCAACACCTCATTTTTGAATATATATGTTGTACACAATTGACGAAAACGGTCACTGCCCGAATTTTATACTCACAACGCGATGTGGATCTTTTGAATTTTCCACATCGAGTGAAATAACTATACTTCTTTCTTAAATCTTTAATTTTTATAGGCATCAAAATTCAAAAACAACTTGCTATAATCGCACTTTATATCAAAATCGGCCAAAACATTTTTTCGGCCCCTTCTCCGCGGGTCTTTGCCCCCTTAAAAAGGGAGCCCCACGGGGCTGGACACACCAAATATAGGGCTCCAGCGGGGCTTAGCCCACTAAAAAGGGGCCCCGCGGGGGTGGACCTCCAAATAGGAAACTCTCGCAGGGCTTTGCCCCCCAAATAGGGGGCCCCCGGATTTTATTATAGGTACCAGAAAAAAAAAGTGCGCGGGAAAAAAAAATTCCCACAAACACAGTTATACGAACGACGCGAAGCGGAGTTCGGATAAGTGTTTGCGTGCGGAAAAGAGACTTTGCACACGTGTTGGGAACTAAATTTTTCCTACGAGCTTCATATCAGGTAGGTAACAACAAAAATTTAGAAAAAAAAAAAACAATAATTTGTTCAATTATTTTTAATTAACTTGAAGCGAACCTATGCAGTTATCAAAAAATTACATAGAAAAAAAAAAAAATCATCGTCAGAGCCCTTTATCTTAAAACGTTTAAATTTGATGAGAAAGTTTGTAGATTCTTGCATATCAATAGAGAACAAATCTAACAATGTGTCAAAGTTAATTGAATTTGGTGTTTGTATAGATGTTGGCTGATATAGAAACAGGAAAAATTTGTCATCGTGTGTCAACGTCGGCAGGTGCACTTATTGTTGCTTGACAATTATTTTTACTTTTCGGCACTCAGTGCGGATAAGGCCTGTATCCGCACTGAGTGCGGAAAAGTGCAACTTTGAGAACCGGAATGCGTGCGGAAAAGTACTACTTTGCGCACGCTCGTAGGAAAAAATAATATTTAACAGGGGGCGGCAATTCATATCTTTGCCCCCCCCTCGAAAAATTCGTAGATCCGGCCCTGTACCTAGGCATAGGTGTGACAGGTAAAAACTGTACAGCTTAGATTATCAAAAAAAAGCATTTATCCTAACTTTGACATGCCGCCATTTCCGCAGGGCTAATAATAGCAACTTAAAACTTAGGGGATATAATCTCAATGAAAATAGCTACCAAATGACATATCACTCGATCCCTCTTTCCATTTGAAATTTTGGGGGTACCTGTTACCCCCACTTAGAGGTTCACAGGTAGGGGGTGGAAATACCAATAAAATGTGTCCCCCAAAAAACAAAAATTGTCTGAGCGATTTTTGATTAAACACCTAGCACCTGAGAAAACCTGGGTGGAAAGTTTTTCGTGCCCCACCCGGTATAAAAACTACTTATAAAATCAAGTTAGAAATGATGTTAAGGGGTTTTAGTAATTTTGGTAAATGTGTGTAATTTCAGTAATTTTAGTAAATGTGTGTAATTTTTTTGTAATTTCAGTAATTTTAGTAAATGTGTGCATTTTTTTTGTTATTTCAGTAATTTTAGAAGTAATTCTGGTAAATGTGTGTAATTTTCGGTAATTTTGTAAATATCATTAAATATTTTGTAATTTTTTGTAAATATTATTTTGGTGTACATGATTGTTCGGAGTGGTTACCCCCTCGATCAGAGCAGTCTTACTTTTGTTCTCCAAAGATGCCTCTATGTAGCCTTCAGCAACCGTGCTCGATTTCCACCCTCCCAGTCTTTTGAGTTGCAATAGATCGGCCCCGTTGTCAACCAATAAGGTTGCGGAAGTACGACGAAAAGCATGCCCTGTAAAAGTTTCAATTTTTGGAAGCTTCAAAAAAGCAGCTATTTTATGTGGAAATTTTGAGATTGAATGATAGCCAATTGCTTGGTTATGTAATTTCCCATTTCGCCATTGAACAAATAACCTGTCATTTTTCAAATTTTTCCGCAAAGTGAGGTATTTGTGGAAAATAGCAACCCAATCTGGATCGCTTATGATAAACGATCGACTTGTGTAAGTTTTTGTGTGTGGAATTTCTATAGCGATCTTTCCTTCCAAAACGTTGACGTGCTCCATTTTCATCTTGACTAGTTCATCGCTCCTACATGCACCCGACACACCAACAATTAGCGCTACCTGAAACCAGATAAAAATAAAATGGGTAACCTAGCTATAGCATACAGAAAATCATTTTGATTTTCGCATTTTTATCTTCTTTGTATATTTTTTGAAAACCTACCTTGATGCTAATGAATTCTTCAGCTGCCTTCGTGAGGAACTCGTTAATGTTTTCTCTGGAAAAAACGCTCGACTTTTTCGGCTGAAAGCCCAGATTTTGCCGCTTCAAAAAAGCTATAAGTTTTGCGTAATTGGAGATATCAACTTTCTCTTTCAATTTAATCATGGTTTTCAACATACTGTAAGTCGACCATAAAGTCGAAGGCTTCTTTTCCTTAGATAATTCGCCAAAATACGCCAACAAAACGGTCTCCGAGGCAGTATTTCTCGTTCCTTTCTGGCTACACCATGCTTCGAATATTTGAAAAGCCTTTTCGTACCGAAATTTGCTTTTTGCTGGAAGCAAACTCTCTCCAATCCTGTCTGCTGCTTCTTTTAATTCAGGTGGGGTACAATCCATCGCTTCATCTTCACTTTCCGAAATCATTTCTTTGGGGAGAACGGGGAGAAATCTAGTGAAAATCTATTATTTCCGCAAAAATACTGAGCGAAAACTACCGTCGTTAAGGCGTTGTTGATCTTATCTATGGTTGTTGATTTTGCGGTTTCCTGTGGTTTCGTCTTTTGTTTTGGCCTTTACAGGGCCTTTGAGATCGTCAAAATTGATGACATTGACAAAAAAAGTGAAATATTTTTTTCTAAGGCCAGTTTTACACTATATGAAAATTTCGTATAACAGAATCTTTAGTTTTTGCATCAGAAAATTAAGGGTTGAAAATAAAAAAGTATACAAACCTCGACGGAAAACTTCATTTCTGTCTCGAGGTTGAGTTTATCTCGACGCTTCGCGTCTCGATAAACTATAATAACCTCTCGACCAGCAATGAAGTATTTTCCGTCTCGGATTGTAATATACTATTACAAGTCAGTAGGGTCAGTAGAATTATTTATTTTGGAAAACTCAGTTTTGTTTGACGAATACATATTAAAAATAAATTTACAATTTTGGTTTCCGGTGATATTAAATTTTGTAGATGGTGAATGGGTTAACATAGATTTATCTGCTGCTGAATCCTCAAATGAATCAGTTGAATTTATTGAGCTTTCTGATGCGGGAAACATTTTCTTCGAAATTTCAATTTTTTTATTGATGGAGTCCTCCACGTAACTTTCAGCAATCGTACTGGACTTCCAACCACCGGCACGTTTCAAAGTTAAAATATCACCGCCTGCATTTACAACCATGGTGGCCCCAGATCGACGGAAAGAGTGACCAGTATATAATTCCGGCTCAGGTAACTCCAAATATTCCGCAATTTTTTTGGGAACGCCGCCGGTAGTATGCTGGCCAGCGTTAAGTGCGATACATTTAAAGTTGCGATATGTTAAGAACAGGCGCAAATTTTCTGCATTAACAGGGCGAAGAGCTGCGTATTTTCGATATAAATTGCAGGGCTGAAAGCTGCAGTCATCGTCCGTTATAGTGAATCTTCTACTGGTATGATTCTTTGTATTTCTCAAATTGACGATAATGTATTTTCCAGCATCCTCCACATCGTTCAGGGTTAAAGACAGCAGCTCGTCACATCGGCAAGTACCAAAGATTCCGAAAATGGTGATAACCTTGCATAACAACCAATTTTCGTCAGGAGCTTCTATAATAAACTGTTCAACTTGCTCCTTAGTTAATACTTTTGCCTTTTTCGGGACATAATTTTCGCTCTTCCTCTTTAAAAAAGCCAAAATTTTATAATATCTACAAAACAAACAAAAAATTAGTTATTTTGGTAATTCTGACCAAAGAAAAACAAACCTGTCAACTGGAATGTTTTCTTTAATTTGCAGACAACTTTTCAACATTGACCATTTTGACCATAAGCTATTAGGTTTGAATCTTTTAGCAAGTTGGTTAATATAAGTTAGTAAAACATCCTCTGTCACACCAACTACGGTATTCTTTTCTTGCCAAGTTTTGAAATTTGTATATTCTTGCTCGTACCTTTTTGAAGACTTCTCTGGTAATAAGCTATTTGCTACAACTGCGGCTTCTTTGATAATGGCTTCTGGTACACTCATTTTTCGAAGAAAAAAAGCCGAAAAGCAAATTTGTCATCAAACTCAAAGCAAACTTATTTGACAAAACTTTGACAACTTATTTATAAATAACGACCTTAACAACGCCCCGTGGTCATAGTTATACAAACAATCAACAACCAAGGCTTGCATGACAAAAAAATTAAGGAAAAAATTATAAATTTCAAAATTGTTTTACTTATGCATTAATTTTGTATTTATTGTTTACAAATGAGTAACAAATAAATTATTGTACATCATACGCCAGGTATCAGTTTTTACTGGCTCTTGAAGGTGACAAGCTCGCCTGACGGCTCGCTAGTCATTTCCTTCAATCACCAGTAAAAACTGTTTTACCTGGCTAATAATGTAAAATACTATTACTGTTTTTGATCTTTCTGAAGGTTACCACCACCTGGAGATTAATGAGGAATCCTCATGGAAGTGTTGCTTCGCAACTCCATTTGGTGTGTACCGATTTATTGTTTTACCTTATGGATTATCTAATTCGCAAGACTTGTTTCAAGATGAAGTCGATAAACATTTTTCAAATTTACAAAATGTAGTCACCTGTCATGATGATATGATTATCTATGGAAAAACAAAACAAGAGCATGACTTAGCAGTAGCTGAAGTTGTTCAGAGAGCTAAAGAAGTTGGCGCAAAATTCAACAAAGACAAATTTCAATACTGTCAGAGACAGGTTAAGTTTATGGGGCAAATTTTCTCTCAAAATGGCATGCAAATTGATGCTGACAGGGTTGAGTCTTTGTGCAAACTTCAACCACCTACATGTAAAGTAGAATTACAGAGAATTATTGGTTCTTTTAACTATGTGAGACGGTATGTCAAAAACATGTCAGAATTAATGCACCCTTTATGTCAATTAATTAAAAATAATGTTGAGTGGGCATGGTTGCCTAAACACCAACAAGCTTTTGACCAGTTAAAAGAAGTCATAACTAAGACACCAGCTCTTGTTCCATTTGACCCATCAGGACAAACAGTTTTACAGTGTGACGCATCCAAGAATGGTTTAGGTTGCTGTATGTTCCAAAAATATGGGAACAATACATTGAAGTTGGTTGCTTGTGCTTCTCGATCAATGAACGATCATGAAGTTAATTATAGTCAAACCGAGAAAGAGCTTTTAGCCATTTATTTTGGCACTCAAAAATTCCATGATTTCATCTACAGACAAGTAGTTGACGTACAAACTGATCACAAGCCAATCATTTCAATTATGAAGAAACCGATTCAAAAGATAGGTTCAGTTAGGCTTCAAAGGTTTAGGATTAAACTGATGAAGTACTCTTTAAATGTTTACTATGTACCAGGTAAGAATGTACAGTTTGCAGATATGTTGTCACGGTCAAGCTTACAAGTTAAAGACTCACCAGACCCTGACATGTTCGAAATGGTCCACTTAGTATCTAAGTATTTACCGATGAGTCAAGAAAAAAAAGATCGGTTTCGACTAGAAACAAGCAAAGATCCAATTCTATTAAAAATTCATGACTTTTATTACAATGGATGGCCTAAAGAACATAATATGACTTCAGATTGTAAACCTTTTTACTCTTTTAAAGATTCTATTTATGTAGAAGCAGGTATTATTTTCGTTGAACACAAAATTATAGTTCCCCAAAAACTAAGACTAGAAATGATCAAACTGTTGCATAAAGGTCATATTGGCATTAGCAAGACAACAAATAAAGCTAGAACTCTATTTTATTGGCCAAGTTTGTATAACGACATTGCGAACTTTATTAAAAGCTGTCGTGTATGTGAAAAGTACCTACCAGCAAACTACAAAGAACCTCTTTTGCCACATAGCGTCCCACGATTAAGATTCAATAAAGTCGCTGTAGATATTGTAGAGTTTGCAGGAAAAAACTATTTAGTATTAATAGATCATTTTTCACATTGGTTAGAATTAATTTGCTTAAAAGATATAACCTCAAAATCTGTCATAGACGCTTTTCAGGATATTTTTATTAGATTTGGTTACCCTCATATTATTATAGGCGACAACCTGCCCTTTGTGTCAAATCATTGCAAAAAATATTGCAAAAGTAAAGATATTACTATAACTACGTGTTCACCTCATTACCATCAAAGCAATGGAATGGCAGAAAAGGCAGTGAGCATAGCTAAACAAATTTTGAGGAAAAGTTATGAAGATAAGCGTGATTATAGAGAATGTATATTAGAGTATAATAATGCACCCATAATGAGTCTGAATGCTACTCCTGCACAGATTTTACATAGTAGAATTCTAGAAACAGAGTTACCTGTAACTTCTAAAAAACTGGAACCAAAAATACAGAAAAATATTTATGATAAACTTTGTCAACAAAAGCAAATCATGAAATCCAATTTTGACAAGTTAACTCGCAGAAAATCATTGGAGTACAAAAAGGGGGATAATGTAGTAATAAAAACTCATAAAGAAAAAACTTGGCAGAAAGCAATTGTAGTTGAAAACGCATCTGAGCCGAGATCTTATTGGGTAAAGAAAGAAAATAATAATAAAATCGTTAGGCGTAATACTTCACATATTATGAAAATGTCATCGTCAAATTCTGAATATAAATTATTGTGTGAACCTGAATTGTACCCCAATGAAAGTTCTAATAATAATGATGATGTTCATCCTAACAATGTAGTTCCTATACAGAATACTAATAGTCCAGGCTCTGTAAGATCTTTTAGGACTCCTTTGACTAGTCCTCCACAAAGTCCTCAACACTCATCAAGTAGTAGCACCCCAGACTTATTAGGTTTTCCGCCATCACCTCAAAATGTTAGACATAAGTCACAGTGCAAAAACAATAGTGAAAGCGAAACTTCAAATGTGCGCTCCCGATACGGTCGTTGTGTGAAAGCCCCTAGGCGCCTCAATCTTTGAGGGGGAGGTGTTTGAGCGGAGCTAGATTAGTTATTAGTATTTATGTATACCAACCTTTAGCGGTAATGTGTAAACAACCCTTAACCAACCAAGTGATTAATGATAGTTGACATTATTGACAGTTGTCAACATTATTGTAAAACGTAAACAAGGATATATTCTTCATATTGAAAAATAAATCTTTAATCCTGATTCATCCGAGTATTTGTTTAATAAATAATATTAAAATAGCAAGCAGGCATTTAAATGAGATTGAGATAGTTCATGTTTTAAAATCTTTTTCGAAATTCCCTGCCAATCATTAAGCTTTCCTGTAGTCCAAGCTTCGTTAAATAATGGATGATGTCTATTTGCAAATAACCAACATGTATGACAGTAAACTCCATTAACCCTCGAGCAGGCGCGCTATCAGTCTTTTATGCCGCCTTTTTACTAATTCAATAATTCCGCAAATATTGGGGATTTTATCATATTGTCCGCCTAGCTATGATCAAATGACTATATTAGTAAACCTACTATGCACAATTTACGACCTTAGAGCGCTTGTTCAGATGTCAGTGAGTTCTTAAACTTGCAGGTGTTGAGTTTTTGGCATTCCGTGCCGCTAGCGCACCTGGTAATTTTACTTACATGTAAAATTACAAGGGGAATAGTACAAATATTATGAATATTATTTTTGTGTTTTTGCGAAATTAGTATAAAGGATTTCATTTAGTTGCCTAGAATTACAATTTATTTTATTTTTTCACTCTATTTAAAAATAAATTTTTATGTTTTGAATTATTTCGTATGTTTTTCTGTTGGCGGCACGCAGTGCCGCAGCGCGCCCACTAATGTGATTTTTAAATGCGCGCCTGCCCTAGGGTTAAGCTTCTCTGAATAAGTGAGCCAGAATCTAAAAAGTCCATCATATTATATGTTTTATGTAAGTATAGTTTAAAATGTACAGGGTGAGTCACCATATTTTGACACCTACCTGCAGCCGTAATTACAGGTGATAGGTAAAAAGTGTAAATATAAAACTTGTAGGTTGTAGTATTCTATCTGAACCGCCAGAATTTACAATCAGATTAAACAAATATGTCGATGTTCACTTTTTTCAAATGGAATGCCTTTTATTTTCTTTCGAATTCTTAAAGTTCTCGTTTTTCTAATTCAGAATGAGGTACCTGTCCCAAATAAGGCCATGTACCTAATAAGGCCAGAACCCTTTATTGCCTAATATTGAATCCCATTTTCGAAAATTACAATATTATTAAAAAAGAAATCCATAATGCAAATCAAAAATTATTGTAAGGGTTCCTAGCAACTCGTCATATGTCGAAAAATGTCCAACCACATATTTCATATGTCACGTTATAACTTTGAGGCTGGAACTCAATTAGCTTATTATACGTGTTTATAAAGTGAATGGAGCGATTGTAATTTTTCGAGGAACATTTATGTATTGAGAAAGCTACAGAGTAAGTACAGAATAATATCTTTGTTAGATTTCTAGTTACAGACTTTTTTTTATCAATTTAACATGTTCCTAATAAGGTCATCATACGAAAAATGTTCAATTGGCCTCACATCACAGTGTTTTTTTTTTTTAGAATGTGTCATATTATTATCTGAGTGATTTTTTTTGAAATTCCTGGAGTCTAACCAAGCAAGAGATGCTGCGGTTCATTTGTCCTAGTTGTATGCAGACCTATTTGGATCACCATCCCAGGACTTGGAATTATTGTTTTTTTTAGGAATGCAGCAAACGTATAAGTTCTATTTTGTGTACTATTTCTCAAATAATAATATTTTTATGAATATTTGTATTTATTTTAAACATTTTTTAATGGTGGCCTTATTAGGAGCATAGCGATCCAAATACCGCCAATGGTAAGCGTTTTTGTTTTATGCAAAAACCACCACTAATAGAATAGAATAGTAATAGAAGCGAAACACTTCACATATAAGCTAGTGATTTTGGTTGGGTTTGCAGGATAATGTTAAGAAAAAAATTAAACTTCTTAACATGGCCTTATTTGGGACAAGTACCTTATATAATATGTTAATGTTTATTTCAATAGTTTTGGAAATATCTGGAGTTTGTCACCTGTCGCAAAACATTCTGATTCCTGAATAGGTATTCGAATAACTAAACTCCAGATATTTTCAAAACTATTGGAAGAAACATTAATATATCATATATAATCTGAATGAGAAAAACGAGAACTTTCAGAATCTGAGAGAAAATAAAGTGCATTCCATTTAAAAAAAGTGAACATCGACATATTTTTTTACTTTGCGTTGTTCGTTTTTTCAATCTAATTAAAAATTCTGGCGGTTCAGATAAAATGCTACAACTTTTGTATTCACACCTTTTATCTATCACCTGTAATTACTAACATTAAATGACCTATTTATTGCATCCCTAGGAAAAGGTCCCATTGGCCTATGCGGTCCAATACTCAAAAGTGATTTTTTCAAGCTGTCGTCCATGCTACGGTCTACAAATAAACCAATATCACTAGACACCAATGTGTTAGGTTCTTCTAATTGTGATTCTGATGCTTGTTCAACGTTGAAACTATCATCGTCTTGTGGTGCATTGGATTCTAAATCACACTGCTCGTTGTCATTGTCACAGCTCATTTGATTCTCTTTAGACACCTCGTCAACTTACCCATTATCATTTTGATCTGTCTGTTTTCAGGTCATTTTGATCTGTCTGTTTTCAGGTACCTGGTTGTTCTGTTTCATTCCTTCTAATGAAAAATTGGTCAACTTTCTTTTTTCATTTTCCTTTTTTTCTAATATTTTCCGCTTCTCAGCTCCACTAGGATATTTTCGTGAACTCATTATTGCACCTCAACTCGACCAGCGCGCGCCACCCGTTGCAAATGCCGCATAACGCATAATAGACCCGGCACCCTACGCATGCCCTACACCGGCGCGGCCGGCACGCTGTGGGCACTGGCACAGCACAGCCATGACACAACACAGCCAGTGTTGCCGGTGTGAGCAAAATTATGGTGCGTTGGAGTCTGGGTGGAGTAAAAATTAAACGATTTTATTATGAAGTTATGTTTTAAGATGTTACGCTAAATTATCACTATCATTTCCAATGCATCCGATGGTTGCAAAAATTGAGAAATCTTCGAGTTTTTTGAAGATTTTCTGTAACTGACACTCGAACTGACATAATAGACTGTGAGATAGGAGCTGTTTAGTGGAGTCATTTTTTTTTGTCTGGCATTTTGACGGATAAATGTAGCTACTAAGCTGATGGTAATATGGGTGATTTTAATGCCTGCCTCCCGTTTGAAAATTTGCAGAAGAAAAAAATTGATTTACATGAAGATTTTTTTTTTAATGATCTCAAATTTTTTGGCTTCTAAATAAAAGAGTCACATTGATGAATAATTCATCCATAAAAAATACCAGATGCTTTTCAATAGCTGAAAAAGTGGGGATGAGTGTCAACTTCCAAGAGAAAAGAAAAGAACCTTCCACGTTTACTTTTTGTTTGGTAATTGAGAGAATGGAAGGTCTTGTTGTGAAAATAACGCTGAAAAATCGCCAGACGGTAATCACAGTTCGAAATCGAGTTTTCCGGCAAAACATTCTGTGGACATTTCGAACAGGAGGCTGGCATTAAAACCACTTATATTCTCATCAGCTAACTAACCACATTCATCCCTCAAAATGCCAGACAAAAAAAAATGACTCCACTAAACAGGCCCTATCTCAGGGTCTATAAGTGGAAAAATATTTTGTGTGAGAAGAAAACATTGTTTAATTTGGGGGCCCCAAATATTCCGGGGCCCTCCTGCACCGTCAGGCACGCCACTGTCGAGCATAACCTTCCAGAAGATAGAAAGTAGGATGATCTAGTATAGGGGAAGTCTATCCTGTAATTTGCCACTAATAGGGGTGGTATAGCCAGGCCTCGAAACCAGGACTGTGTTTGGGAACTTAGTCGGTCATAAGCAAGCAGATGGAAGCAGTTATAAGCCAGTAGAAGTAGGTAGAAAAGATAGAGGCAGATAGAGGTAGATGGAAGCCAATAGAGACACGTGTAATCAGTTATAGGGACGTGTGAGCAGTATGAGCACATGAGCAGTATGAGCACGTATGAGCAGTATGAGCAGGTCTAAAGAGAATCAAGTATAAAAAAGAATTTCTGATACAAATCATACAAGGGGTAAGTTAGGACAATTAATGTTAATAGTTACATTTTCTGAGTAAGGATGGTTTTAGGAAGGGAGCATAAGGAAACTGAGAAAACTGAGAAATCTTACCTTTTTTATTGGATGGCCACGGAGTGGAAAGTTAAATCGTAACCGTACCAATCAATCTCAACTTTAATTATGTTAAATCGACATAAAGCCTGAACGGTTGCACAGCGTGAAGAAGGCGAAACGAAACTTCAAATTTAAAAATTAAAGTGAAAGTAGGGTACTTATTAAATCGGCAGAGCCAAGAAGAAAAATCAACCACCTGGTCAGGAATCTTCTTCTAAAAGAAAGAGGTTACGAATCCCCTTTAGCACGAGTCCAGAATCCTGTCAATTGACCTGTCTCCCATAAATAGAAAAAGATAGCTTAATTGTGATAAATACAAGTTGGAAAGTAATAAAAGATGACATGCGCGCGCAACTAGTGGGTGGCAGTGTAGCCAGTTTTTATTGTGGCAGAACAAATCTAGACAATACAAATCGAACATTATAACAATAAAGAGATTTTTCACAACGTATTTCACAACGCTTTAAATCAGACAAAAGAAGAGGTTTAAAGTGTATTTAACATCGTGCGATGTTGCCCAATTAAGCATTTATCAAAATAAAAGTGCAAAGATCTATGGTGCAAAGGAATATGTCAAGTATAATCTGACATAATTTTAAACGACACTGCGGTGAGTTCAGAAGTTATACGTAAAGTATTAGTTTGCTTTTCGTCGAATAACACGTTACAAAGAAAGAAGGAGAGATTAATTCTGAACTGGCTCCTGAATAAGAATATGATGCAAACCCGTAACAAACTCGTTTCTCATTGGACGCTCACCTGTAACCCAAGAGTTGCGCGCGCAGTCAAGGTAAAAAAAGATAGGTCAATTGAGAGAATTCTACCGACCTAAGTTGAATTACCCAAGACGTCATTGACATCTTTGTCAATATGGAACTGGTAGAATCAATGGTAGAACTTAATCTAGAGTAATGTAAATTTTCCTATTTAATTCAAACATCCAAACTATTTTTCCACCCTGTTTTTATAGGATACCAGCTCATCAGAACCAGAACTCAGAAATAGCTCTCAAAAACAATAAATCAATGAGGAATTTGCAGATTTTTTTTTTCATTCTCTTATTAAATTTTTCACATTGTAAAAAGTCACTTGCCACATAAATTTTAAATTTTCAACTAATAGTTTTTCTGTAAAAAATTATAGAAATTCAAAATAATTCTCTTCGCGCCAAAACGCTTCACATAAATGAATGACGTCACAAGACGGTATCCATCAAAACGAGTCTCTGTACTCCCTCTCTCTCTTACCCATTGTGTTTTGTCGTTGGTTTATGCGACTATGTCGATCATTGTCATTTTCCATTCACTAAACAAAGATAGTGTTACGTTGATTTTGGAAATTTATTCTCTTCCAGTGAACTCACACGCTATACATTAAGAGAGAGAAAGATATAGTGTAGTAATGATAGTAACAAATATATATGACTAAATAATAATTATCATAACAATAGCTTACTCATCGGTGAAGTCGCCGATTAGAATCAAAAAGAGGGTTTTTTTAGTTAATGGAAAATGACAAAGACCGACATAGAATGCTGAGCCCATCGGTAGAGATCGATGTAAACACAAGCGTCTGACGGCTCATGTATCACGTTAACATAACCACACTTTTGTTTGTTCACCGTTTCATGACGTCATAACCAATTTGAGTGCGTTTTCGCGCCCTTTGTTATATTAAAAATTTGAATAATTAATTATTTATTAGTGGTTCAATGTAAAGAGGATTTGAATATGGAAATATACTTCTAGAGTATTTTGCTTCACTTTAAATATATTTTGCATCAAAATAAAATTTTATGCAACTTCCTCAATAGACACTTTAAGTTAGACAAAATACGTTAACGCTAACGTAAGATTTGACAGCTGCGCATGCGCAGTTTCTTTTCACCAAAAATAGCGTGTTACGTGTCACGTTATTTAGCGGGTCTTTGCGTGAACCTTATCCGTAAACGTTCGTTAAACCGAGTGGGCCCGAAAGCCAGATTGCCGGTGTCGACCTTTGCCGAATGTACTTTAACCTTTAAAAAAAAGTTGTCATGTAATTCAAAATAATCAAAATACAAAAAATTATTTCTAATTTGTCCTTTTCACAAAAAAATTTGGAGGTTAGGTCATGATTGTGAGATATAACGTTAACGTTTACGTGAAAATTTAACTTAAACTGATTTGTGAGCACCGACGATCACTCGACGCTATAGTAAAAAATAGGGTTTACGTTTAAAGATTACGTTAACGTGTTTGGTCCAACTTAAAATATCTATTATCTACTTTCAAAAATTAACCAGATGTACCGACAATTTTATGAAGGCACTGAATACATTTTTGGTAAAAGACTAAAGCCATAACAGCAGAAAACTGCACATAAATAGGCTATCTATCATTTTACCTATTTTTTTGTTCCTATATTTGTTTATAAGAAGTAATTTTATTTTATTGTTGAAATCTACTATTTGAAATTATTTGCTTGGGACAACAAATGGAGCAACCGATGAGTTATCTGTTTTAAATGTACATCACTTAAGCCTCGTTTACAATAATAATAATATTTTAGTAAACGGAGACCTGTCAACAGCTTAGAATAATTTATTGCATAATATTGATCACAAATTAATTTACTATAGCTGGGTTCGGCTATTCAGCGCGGAGTTGGAGTGGAGTGAACAGAGCTAATGGAGTCACCCCTAATACAGTAAAAAGCAATACCCGAACGGCTGGAGTGCGAATGGAGTCACTCGGAGTGCACGGAGTGAGCAAGCCGAACCCACCTTATATTGAAATCAAGCCAATAATCGGATTGAAATTTGAACCCGTAACAAAGTGTCTGGAGTGATATTTGTTAGCACATATGTTAGTCTCAAGTTATTTATTTTTGAAATTATTCAAAAATAAATTAAGGTCGGAGCCGGTTTATTAAGGTATAATTTTTCACAATATGAGAATATAGGTGAGGCGAAATAACGAGGAGAAAACATCGATTTCCAATATCAGATACTTCGCTATACGAGTGTTTACGGTTTTGTGATTTTATTTTTAAGGGGTGAATAAACACCTTAAAAAAATGTCATTAAGGCCGCGTTAATGGCCGCCATGTTTAAATTTAGTTTTTGAAACTGTCGACTGCGCCACTCTACACACACGGTTCAATATTTTATTTTTTGTCCAAAACAAAGTCTGTTTGTCGGTAAAACACTTAGTGACAGAGAAAGACAAATATACAATTATTATGCTCCCAATGTAGCTTTTTTGCCGTGGCGCTTCTACTTGAAATTGCTTGAACTGTTTTCACCTTCAAAATTGGTTTTAAGGTCATCTCTAAAAATCCGCAATAATTTCCAAAATCCTTTGGCATAAACATTATTTGATATATTATCTACAATCTCTACAATTAGCTTTTTTTAGTTTTTCATGGTTATCAATAAAATCTGCTATTCACGGATCCAAGTTTGATAAACATGCACATATGCAACCACCAACACATTTAGTTGTTTTGGTGGTTGCGAACATGATTTTTGAATTTAAAAAAAAGGCTGAATATCGACAAACTGAAATAAGGAATTGTAGATAATCGATCAAATAATTTTTATGCTAAAGAGCCAATTCTGAAGTGCCGTTTTTCAACACGGTTACGAAGATCTACGAGGTCAAATATTTCATCGGTGTATACCCTGCTTTTTATGGTCATCTAACCGGCCCCTTCCCACCAATCCATTTAAAAATCGGAAGTACTACCTATAAATTTTAAAAAAATTATATCTCTCCTATTGTTTAAATTTCATTGGGGTATTTTAGTGTTAATCACATTTTTTTAAGGTGTTTATTCGCCCCTTAAAAATAAAATCACAAGAATATAAACACCCTCTATAGCTTCAGACCTTAATAATAATTCTTCTCAGTGCAACCCAAGCGAACACAATACTCCAAATTTATAAGCCAAGTAACATTATAAAAGAGACACTATTGAATACACAGAAACCAACAAAACAGCAAGAAAAATGGCGAAACAGGATATACTAAAACATCAAACGAAACAAGTGCAATCCCTATTAGAACAGAACAAAGGACTAAATATATTTAAAAGACATAACACACCTGAGAAAGAGATAACAAAAATAAAAGATGCGAAAAACAACATAGTAGGAGACAGACAACAGATATTAAAAGTTGTGGAATCTTTCTATAGAGATCTGTACGAATCTAAAATAGCAAACACAAGGACAAGAGAAGATAAAATACGAATAGTAAATGCAAACTCAGAAGAAATGCCCGACATAAATATGGAAGAACTGGATAAAGGGTTATCCCAGATGAAAAATGGTAAAGCGGCAGGAGAAGACAACATTCTGCCCGAAATGCTCAAGGAAAGCGATACTAAGACGAGACAAGAACTAGTGAAACTATTCATTAAGTGCCTAACAGAAGAACATATACCCAAAGATTGGGAGAATGCTGTAGTTGTTCTGATCTACAAGAAAGGTGACCCGACTGATCTCGAAAACTACCGGCCGATAAGCTTACTATCACAAATATATAAATTATTCACCAGAATAATCACCAACAGATTAGAGCGAATACTCGAAGTTTACCAACCAAAGGAACAGGCTGGATTCCGAAGCCATTGTAGCACGACAGAACATTTACACACAGTAAGGCAGATGACCGAGAAAGCTACAGAATATAATATAAACCTATGGATGGCTTTTGTCGATTTCCGACAAGCCTTCGACACAGTAGAAATCTGGGCAATAATAAAATCCTACAATGGGAAATCAAAGAATTGAACATACATGGTGAACGCCTGCACAATCTAAGATTTGCCGACAATATTGTACTATTAGCAAAAGACAAACAGGAATAGATAGATATGTTGGAATAACTACAGGATGAGGCGGCAAAAGTAGGATTACACATGAACTACACAAACACCCAGTTTATTAAAAATACACCAGATGCAGACGAAACAATACCGATCCATGACTGCACAATAAAAAATACAGAAACATACATATACCTTGGCCAAGCTATAATACCGGGCAAACAAAATCAAGAAATGGAAATTGATAGGAAAATTAGACTGGGATGGGCGGCTTACGGCAAATTAAAGTACATCTTCAGCATGAATATTGCAATGACTTTGAAATCAAAAGTCTATAACGAGTGTATACTGCCTGTTGTCACGTATGGTTGCGAGACCTGGGTGATAACCAGAAAAATTAAACACAAATTGGAAGTATATCAGAGAGCCATTGGAAGACGAATTTTAGGAATTTCCCTGAGAGACCACAAAACAAATACATGGATAAGGGAAAGAACCAAAGTCTCCGACATAATAAAAAGAATTGGTTCCCTAAAATGGCAATGGGCAGGACACGTGGTCAGACCTACAGGAAACTGGAGCGGGTATATCACTAGATGGAGACCTTGGGAAGAGAGGAGTAGTGTTGGAAGACTTCAACAAAGATGGTACGACGAGATAAAGAAGGTTGCAGGCTTAAATTGGTACCGAGTTGCGCAAAACCGAAGACAATGGTCAAATTTGAAAGAGGCCTATATCCTAAGGATAGAAAACGGCTGAAAATGGAAATTGAACATTATGAAAATTTTACCAGTAAGTACTAGTTAGTATACACAGATGATATTTCCTGATCAATGTCATAATGAAACAACAACACGCCAAATAATTGAAGCTGAAATTATCGCTCCGCTATTAAAAAGCAATTTTGGGATAATCAGTACACGATAAATAATATCCTAGGTTGACACTGAAATTATAGCCAGAAATTGCAATTTGGAAATATATGTAAGGTCCGTTTCACCAGGGTTCATACTTGACCTTGAAACTTGAAAAAAAAAGGGTTGTCGTAGATTAATTCATATGACACATTCAATTTTTTTGACAAATTAAAATGATTTAAGAACCGACGAACGTTTTTGACGTCATTGATTTGTTTCAGTCAATTTTGATTTGTTAAACAAGGAAAGCAAATGCTGGTGGCAAGTACAAACCCTGGCGAAACAAACTTTATATAGGTTTGGAATCAACGGAAAAAAGTAAAATCCTGGTTCAACTATCATCATACTTCCGTTTGTTGAAAATTCGGAAGAATTTAGCGGTTTTAATTTTTAAAATGGAGTAACGCCAATAAATAAAATTAACTTTGGCGGTTTAAGGTCTCTGGCGAGCTATCCATAATTTTATTAAATTGCAGCGGCCCATTAAATGCTTAACTTTTATGCATTTTATAGCATTTTCTAGATATTAATGAACAATTTTAACGAGAGTTAGAATGATGCTCGAAACACCTTCAGGCTTTGTTTTGTTGAAGCATGTTTTTTTTTGTAATTGTGCAAATTGAGTAAAATTGTCGTGGTTAGACTTTTCGAAGTACTTTTAAGACCGTAGAAGTCGTTTTGCAATGATTAATGTATATGAATACAATTACGAAACGCATATGGGAGGAAATGGATAATCGGCACTCACCTATTTTGAAAGGAAGGGTTGTTGGCGAGCGCTCGCTTCCCTCCTTCGTCTCTTCCAATTATTCTGGCACATTGTTTGAAATAGGGCACGAACGCGACCTTGTAAAGGGTGAGACGGTAAGACCGGTGCGTTTGATCGATTTTATGTGACTGGTTGTGATTTCTCACTCCGTTGAGTGATAGAGCTGACCTTCTTCAGGTGGCAGGGCGGTTGACAAGAGTCTAGTCGTAGGAATAAATGAGGATCGCTGCGGTGGGCGGAGAGCTCGTATCGTACCTAATTCGTAATGCTAGTCTTTGTGTTGGTATTTTAGAAGAAACAGAAATATAAATTTTTCATAAGCAAAACTCATACGGCCTGCTGAGAAAGTAAAATAACTTTAGAATATGATTTGAATAAAAAATAAGACTACGTCTTCAACAAAAATAATAGTAAGGAAATTGTGAATTTTAAAGTTGAAAATGGGCATTGTGTGTGGTGTTCCTCTATGTCTTCCTATTTTTTTAAATCTTCGGTATCACCACAAGGAAGTGTGAAAAAAGCTGAAAACTTGCATCTTATTTAACATTAATCTGTGTGCCACGGTGGGAAATAGCTGCAGTGGATTAGCTTTGATACCATTTCGTACAATAGAACGACTAGCATAGTTAACTTTTAAAGTACATAGAGTGCATTAATTCATTCCTAAATTCTGAAGACAGTCAAGCCTTTGAGATCTGACCAAAACTCCTAGATAAAATTGATTTTTGAAAATTTATTTTTAAAATCTTAATTTCCACTCTTAAACGATTTTATACTTTGTAGGACTTCAAAGAGAGGAAGCCTATATCTTTCTATCGCGTGAGTCGTCTATGTTGCACTGACAAGAGCTAACAACAAGCTCGAAACCGGTTTGCAATCAGCTCCAGTACCCAACGATTGAGAATTTGGGTTTCCCCATTGTCTAAAAAAAAAACACACGTATTGTATAAATCTGACAGTGTCAGAGCAGTACAACTCATCGTATGCTAGACGAAACGGAAGTGGTGAATAAATAATACTAAATTAAGCAAAAGAAGGTTTGTATATCGTGCAAAAATTTTATCAAGAATTATCAGTGCAGTGCGCTTTCGGCCTTGGGCCATCATCAGTGCCAACCTGAAAAGTAAGGAAAACCCAACATCAGCACATGAAATGTGGGAGATGTCCCCCTTGAAATTATAATAATTGGTTTTTACTCACTTCGTCAGGTGTATATAAAAGAACTTGAATTGTAAAACAACGGTGCATATGGTTACATAAGTCACAAACTAAAAACATGTATTGTTATTGTTAGGTTAGTGTTCTTTGGTTTATAACCAAGAGTGACACTTGACAGTTTGTCCAAGCATTCGAAGCGCGGGAATTTTTAAATTGTTCAGGAAATCCATGTAAATAAGTTTGTGACTTATGTAACCATGTGCACCGTTGTTTTAAAATTCAAGTTCTTTTATTGTTGTGAAATAACTCACAACACAATATATAAATTTACATTGTTTGTTATGCTTCGGTAATTTAGCATCGACTTTAGATAAAATAACCGTAGTCTTTAACTTCTGCTGAGATAGTCAAATAGACAAAAAAAACTTCAAGGGGAATTTATCTCGCTATTCCTCCTTTCGGCACTTCTCACAGCTAGGTTGTAATCTAATGATACGAAACGCCTTTAAACTCTAATTCTAGTTCAATAGTGCTTTTAAATGTTAAGGTATTTGTATATTTCGCAGTTTATTCAGAAAATAAATTTGCTGATTATTGTTGACACAATTCCTTGGTGCTTTCACCTGGTCCTTCGAAAACAGTAAGTAGAAAATCCCTTGAGCCGCAGTAGAAGTTAACAGCTCCTGGGTACCAGCGACCTGTTTGAATCAACCTGAATAATTCCTCCCCTTTTTGGTCCTTCGAGCCGGATCTTCGAAAGTTCACACCTATATTCTTGGAACTTCCTCAATTGAAGTTCCATTCATGGAAAAATGACTTGAATTTTTGCTTTGGAATCTATAAAGAACACTTGAAGACTTGAAGGAAGTGTCAATAAACGACTGTATAGTATAATACTTAGTCACATAAGCTGAAAAAGTGACGTAAGTACTTAATAGTAAATTTTCACTTTTTGGACGACTGGTATCAATAAACATTTATTTTTTGTTTGTTTTTAACACAATACATAGTAGGTATTTTATTATATAAGTAGCTCTTCCAATTTTCAATCTTCAAATTTCAAATACTTTCACACAAATTGTATGCGTAAATGATTTAAGTAAATTATGGCTGATCCTGAAAGTCTTGTTAAATTGAGGAAAATTGCTAAACCAGGCATCATGAGGGTAGAAACTTGGTTCACTAAACAACAATCTTTCAAATTAGAAGAACGTGTAGTGCAAAAAGAACAGTTAGACAATTCCTTTAAAGAATATTGTGACATTCAAAATAAATTAGAGTTTATAGATGAAACCAAATATTTTAGTGATAGGGAATTGATAGAGGACAAGTCTATAACCTTGCTGCGACATTTTAAAAGCCATATAAATCATGAAACCGCTATTAACCAACAAGTTGCACCCGCTTCTCCCACCAATGCTCCAGCTACAATAATAAACAATACAGCTGTAAAGCTACCAGAAATCAGCATTGCTTCTTTTGACGGCAATGTTAACAAATGGTTAAGCTTTCATGAACTCTTCAACACTCTTATAACTGACAATATTACCCTATCTAATGTTCAAAAATTTATATATCTCAAATCCTATCTTCAAGGTGCACCCCTTAAGTTGATTGACAGCTTGGAAATTGTAGGATCTAACTTTGACATTGCTTTGAAGATTTTATGTGACAGATATGATAATAAATGTTTAATAGTTAATTCTCATTTAAAGGATCTAATAAATGTTCCCGCTTTGGCACGGAATAATGCTCAAAATCTCTGAGAGTTTTTAACTGAAATTAAGAAATGTATTGATACTTTGAATAATTTTCAACTCACAGATAAACAGTTTTCAGATTTAATTCTAATTCAAACGTTTTTGAATAAAATCGATTTTAATTTGAGAAGAGCTTTTGAAACAGAAAGAAATATTAAAGAATATCCTACCTTACTAGAATTTCTTAACTTCATCGAGAAAAAATGTACAATACTGGAAAATCTGACTTCAGAAGAAAACACTCGAGAAAATCCCCGACCATAAATTCTGATTTTTTCTACAGTGATGTATTTCATAAGGCATTAATTATCGGTTCACTTTTTGAAAACATATTTTTGCTGAAACGTGATTTAATTAACATTTTAATCTGAACAATAGTGTATGTGGTGTGAAAAAAAAAATCCTTCTCAATTTTGTATTGTCAACAAAAAGTTTTGTTTACTTCAGGTAGGCTCCTTATCTGGGGAATGGAATTCCAATTATTCTGCACTCATTGATTTTATTATAATTTAAAAATAATTTATAATACTAGACGTCACTGAACGTATAACACAATAGAAGGCAGGACCGGACCCATAGACAAAACGGGCCTTCTGACATTCGAATTCAACATGTCACGTCTGTGTTGTTCTACTTGTCAGAGATCATGCATTTTTAAAGCAAGGCTTGTTCAGGAGGAAGTTTTTGGTTCACCATGTGATCTTTGCAAAAAACATTTTTGTAAAAAATGTGCTGACATTACGACCACCGAAGCACACGCTATTACAGTTTCTCAAAGAAAACTTATATTTTACTGCTCCAAATGCCGAGAAAGTATTAGGGACCTGCCTAACCTTGGAGGGATAGATGAACTACTCAGGAATTCTAGAGAGGCCTCCATAAGGAAAGATGTTTTGATGGAGGAGATGGAGGCTAGATGTGTGGATATCTCTAGAGAATTGCTGGAGTCACAGGAGGAGGTCACGAAATTGAGGGCTGAAAATCGTGCTAAGGACGATCATATCAAAAGACTGAAGCGCCATACCCAGGACTTTGAGGATGAAGCACTTAATGCAGAGGAAAGTTTCCTATCCAGCATGAAACAAAAAAAAGAAGAAGTTAAATCCTTGAAACAGAAAATAATCGAACTAGCTAATATAAACAACTCACATTTGGACGAGCTGAAGAAAGTCAAATCAAAGAATGAACAACTCGAAAGAGATCTTAAGGAACTGTCAGAAATTAGGGACAGCATGCTCACAAGCATAGAAACTCTGACAGCGGAGAACGAACTATACCTTGAGGACCTGAAAAGAACGAAACAAAACGTATTTGAACTCAATAATGTTTTGAGTGAAGAAAGACACACGCAGACTGAGAACTCTGAAACAGCGGAATCTATTCATGGTAGTGGTAGTACAATGGTAATTATTCGAAAACTAGTTGTGTTAACTGATGAATATTGTCGGTACCTTTATGAACCTTTAAAGAAAAAAATTGGCAACAATATCACATTGCAGCTTATATCTAAACACGGTGCGTCTTTCTCAAGTATAAATGTAGACTCTGATTGTTATATTGATGGTCTGACAAGCAACGATTATGTAATGGTTGCAGTTGGCTCCAATAATGAGTCAATTTCATTGCACGATGTTACTCTGTTAGCTAATAAGTGCTTTTATACTAACTTAATTTTTTGTACTTCTCCAGCGCGGTTTGACGGTTCAGGACGGTCTTTCGTTGTTGAGCAACTGAATAATAACTTGAGAAGATATGCTTCAAATTTAAGAATGTCCTCTAACACCATAGGTCTAATTGAGTTATCTAATAAGTTCTATGCTAGGCACTATTGCAGAAATAACTATTTTTTAAATATTTAGATCAGGATTATTAAGGTTGGCGTCTGTGATCAAGAGAACTTTGACTGGTTATTTTAGGAGTATTTCTGACACTTGCAATTTGATACAGCTGACTCAGGGCATAAATTCGGTGGGGACGGATGAGAGTGCCACTGGGGGCTCTCATGTAACTACCTCTACGGAGGGTCATGCCTCGGGAACCAGTGGAGAAGCTTCAAATTCAAATCCTTTTTTAGGCCAGAATTTGTCTTTTCAAAACCCAACCTAAAAAAACATTCAACGAATGCTGGCACATCTTCCTCTTTATTTCTTTTAAATATTCAATCCATAAGATGCAAGGCTGATGAACTTGGTGTGTTGCTTGAGCATCATCAGGGGCCTGATTTTGTTCTTCTAACAGAACACTGGCTTAAGCCAGATGAACCTTTATACATTTCTAACTACGTTGTGATTTCATCGTTTTGTCGGAAAGAATCAACGCACGGAGGTACTATGATTCTTGTGAACGAAAAGACCTATAAAAACCTTTCCTTGATCAAAGTTGTGAAGTATGAGGATTTGTTGGTGGAGAGGGAGTTTGAGTTTTCGATCATTTTTGAGGAGGGTTACAACTTATATATTTTATGGTTGTACAGACCCCCAAGCTCTGACGTTACGATTTTTCTGGACAGATTAGAGTACTTCTTGTCGCAATTCCCATTACATTCTAAAATAGTATTGGCGGGCGATTTGAATATAAATTTTAATGATAAAGACTCAACATCAACTCAGTCGCTACGCAGTGTCTTTAATTCTTTTAATTTGAAAATGCATGTTTCTGAACCCACACGCATTACTCAGCAGTCAGCGACTCTCATTAATTATATCTGCACCAATTTTGATCTTGACTTGGACTGTGTTACGCTGCCTTCTGGACTCTCTGATCATGAGGCGATAGTGGCTCGTTTTCCCTGTCTGGGTCATCAGTGTAGTGAGGGGTCGAGAATGGGTAGAATATTTAGTTCGAGAAATTTCAGAGGTTTTCATGAACAGTGTGCGTTAGTCTCTTGGGAAGACACTCATCAATCTAGGGATCCCTTGACAGCGTTTCATGTGAAATTGAGCCATGTTTTTAATAAGTGTTTTCCTTTAAAAAAATTGAAGTTAAAAACAACAAAACCTTGGATTAGCAAAGGTATAAAAATCTCTGCTACAAATTTAAGATCCCTGCACACTATACGAAAATTTCATCTGGATAATATATTTTTTGTTAATTACTTCAACCGATACAGACGTACATATAGACAATTAATTAAGCATGCTAAGAGAGAATACTATAATCAACGAATAGAGAGAGCGGGCAACAAATCCAAGGAGCAGTGGTCCGTAATTAATAACTTGAGAGGGAAAAATAACTCCCTGCATTTCACGGTACCTATTGAGCCGGATACGTTGAACCAATTTTTCTGCTCTATAGCACATAAGTTAACATCTAACCTATCTAATCGGGTGGATCCTCTTGATTATCTCCGCGATGTGTGGGTTCACGAGGATTTCTGTCTGACTTGTGTTGACATTGATGAGCTGCACAATATCCTTGGCCAAATAAAGAACAAGCATTCAGCTGGGTTTGATGGTGTGTCCGTCAGGATATTGGAATGCTTGCCTTGTGAGGCACTTTCTGCTCTTGTTGATGCCATCAACAATTCTTTCCGAACAGGAGTATTTCCTCTGTGCCTGAAAAAAGCACTTGTAATTCCTTTACATAAGGGGGGTGATTCTGATGATCCCTCCAACTATCGGCCTATTTCTCTCCTAACCACCCTCTCCAAGGTTATCGAGAAGCTTGTAAAATCAAGAAAACTGCACTTCCTCACGACTAATAACCTTATAACACCCAGCCAGTTTGGTTTTCAAGCATCCAAAAACACCAGCGATGCTATATTCTCACTGCTCGAGAATATATATCTTAGTCTGAATGGTCCACTGAAGTCTTGCTTGCTACAGCATGTGTAGCCATCTATAGTTCTCAAAATAGATTATAATTGTTAGACTCGGGAAGTCAAACCTCTTTTATCACAGAAAGTTTAGTTAAAAAACTGAATCTTAACATCTACAATAAATCACCACAAATTTCAGGTATTTCGAGAAGTTGCTCTTTTACAAATAAAATGGTCGACATTGAATTTTTCTTTCTAATTAATTCAAGTAAAGGGTTTAAAATTTCCAGCGCTATCTGAATTATATACCTTCCCAGCACTCTCAATTTTCTTTCAACATACACTCATTAAAAATACCTGAAGGAATTAAATTAGCAGACCCCACTTTTCACAAATCCGCTCAAATAGACATGCTGTTAGGAGCAGATATTTATTTCGAACTGCTGATATATGGATTGGTCAAACTCCGTCATAATCTATAACCTACACTCCAAAATACACATCTCGGGTATATTGTATCAGGAAAATTGTCTCACTCATCTCCTCAACGAAAAAGTCTATATGTTCACTCTCATTTCTTGGACGCTTGTCCGAAGCGTCTCACTCAAATAATCCACTAAGCTCTTTCTCTTCGAACTGTAACGACACAGATATTTTGATCAAGAAATTCTGGGAATGCGAAGACTGTCCTTCGAACTCCTCTTATTTACTCATTTCTTCAGAACAAAAGGCTGAAGAAATATTCACAAAAACTACTCAACGCTTGCCGTGTGGCAGATATCAAGTTAATTTACCTTTGGTAAACCCCAATGAGCATCTCAAGCTCGGGGACTCCTTTTCTCAAGCTAAAAGACGATTCTTCAACCTAGAAAAAAGATTAGAAAAATCTGAAAACCTTTATTCTCAATACAGAAACTTTATTTCTGAATATGTTTCTTTAAATCACGCTAAATATGTTCCACTTTCTTCACATAATGCTCTCTCTGAAATCAAATATTTTTTGGCTCTTCATTGTGTTATACGAGAGGATAATGTCACTACCAAACTTCGAGTTGTGTTCGACGGGTCAATGAAATCATCATCACGAGTTTCGCTTAATGACATAACTCTAAACGGGTATACAGTTCAGCCAGAATTATTCAACATATTGCTCAGGCTCAGAACCTTCAGGTATGTAGTTATAACAGATGTTCAGACAAATTAGAATAAACCCGAACCAAACGTTTTTGCTGAATATTCTCTGGCGAGACTCGCGTAAAGAAGATATTCAGTGTCTCGAGTTTCAAACCGTGACTTATGGGACGAACTGTGCCCCCTTTCTAAGCACTAGATGCTTTACCGCTGTAGCCCAAGAAAACAAGGAAAAGTACCCTCTTGCAAGCGACGCTCTTCTAAATTCATGCTACGTTGATGATATCCTGCATGGCTGCAATGATTACGACACTCTCTTAAAGATCCACAACGAACTAACTGAATATTTGAAATCTGCAGGCATAAATCTTCACAATGGGAGATCCAACAGTCATGAATTTCTCAAGTCAATTTCGGGAATCTCTTCGGACTCTAACTATATATTGGACTCAGAAAACCATACTAATAAAGTATTAGGATTGTCCTGGAATTCCTCAAAAGACAGTTTGTCCATAATTCTTCCTTCTCTAATCCTCAAGGTATCCTATTCTAAACGAGAAGTGCTATCAATAATAGCATCTATATTCGACCCTATTGGCCTAATAACCCCTATCGTGGTAACTGTGAAGATTATTATGCAAAGTATATGGTTATCAAAGGTTGGTTGGGATGACCCAATTCCTGCAGAAATACTTTCTGACTGGAAATTGTTTCTGGAAAGTCTCGAGACCTTATCAAAACTTGAAATACCTAGACATCTTTTTACATCCAAACATATTCAAAGAGTGGAAGTTCATGGTTTCTCAGACGCCAGTCCCAAAGCCTATGGCGCCTGTGTATATCTCCGTGTTTTATACGAAAATAATTCAGTTAAATCTACTCTAATGAGTGCGAAAAGTCGAATTTCGCCATTGAAGATAATTACTCTCCCCAAGCTTGAATTGATGGGTTGTGTTCTTCTCTTTGGTTACAAAAATAATATCAGTACTTAAATGTGATACAAATTTCTGCGAAATAGATTCCGTAATTCTGTGGACAGACTCAGAAATAGTTCTTGCTTGGCTGAAATCGCACCCCTCACGGTGGTCAACATTTGTTGCAAATCGTGTGGCCATGATACAGGATGCGACTTCGGAATTCTCCTGGAAACATGCCAGGTCTAAGCAAAACCCAGCAGACGTTCACTTCCATCAGAACTTTTGAATTGTGCTCTTTGGTGGCATGGACCCCAATTTTTATCCGATCCAAAGTTGAACTTAAATAATTTTCAATTCAATAAACATACAAGAAATCTCCCTGAAGAACGAAAAACTACTTATGTAATCGAAAACTTGTATACTGTACCTACTTAATGATATTTTCTCAAACTTCTCGAAATATACTCGTCTCCAAAGAGTCATAGCTTACTATCTCAGATTTATCAATTCTACAAGAAAATTCTCAAAATGGTTGTTAGCTCCCCTCTCGGTTTCAGAATTGCGAAATGCTGCAACCAAAATAAGTTATGTTATTCAACGCACCTGTTTCAAACAGGAAATAAACAATCTTAAGACCAAAAGTCAAACTTTTAATAAACAGCTTCAAAAATTAAACCCCTTTCTAGACTCTGAAAATATCCTGCGAGTTGGTGGAAGATTGTCAAATGCAAATATCCCGTACCAACAAAAATTTCCCATACTTCTACCGTTTAAAAATCATACAGTACGATTACTTATCAGAAAAGGACATTTGAGGCTCCTACATGCTGGTCCTCAAACTACCCTCTCTAATATTCGGCTTCACTATTGGCCACTAGACGGTCTTCGAGAGGTGAAAAAGATAGTTCACGAATGTCCCACTTGTTATAGATTTAGAACTCGGGAGACTTGTCAAATAATGGCAGACTTGCCAAAAGAAAGAGTAGAAATTTATCTTCCATTTACCAATGTTGGTATTGACTTTGGTGGACCCTTCCCTTATAAAACTTCACTTCTTCGAATTCTCTTCTTCTAATGCGAACCATGTACGACACTAAATTTACTTTTGAGGAGCTCTCTACTTTGTTGGCTCAGGTTGAAGCAGTTTTAAACTCACGACCTTTATGTCAACTGTCAAATGATCCCTCAGATTATTCTTACCTAACTCCCGGATATTTCCTATTTGGCTCTTATTTGACTAGTTACCCAGAGAGAGATGTAATAGCTGTATCTCAAAATCGACTCACCTTATGGCAAAAATGTTCACAAACTCAACAACAATCGTGGAAGTTGTGGACTAAAGACTATCTAAATCGGTTAAAAAATCGGCCTAAATGGTTTCTTCCTTATCAAGATGTTAAAGTTATTGACCTTGTTATATTGAGGGATGAATCCACTCCTCCATTAAAATGGCATCTGGCTAGGGTCGTTGAGGTTTTTCCCGGAAAAGACGGGCGTGTTCGTGTTGTGAAGATACGAACCAAGGATGGAGTATTTACTAGATCCATTGCAAAAATATGCCTTCTCCTGGGTGCCAAAACTAAGTTTGTTTCAAGTTGAAGGGTTCTATTTTGGGGTAGTTACCCCAAGGGGGGGAATATGTTGTGAAATAACTCACAACACAATATATAAATTTACTTTGTTTGTCATGCTTCGATAATTTAGCATCGACTTTAGATAAAATAACCGTAATCTTTAACTTCTGCTGAGATTGGTGGGACAGGTGGTGCAATAAGGTAAGCAGGTAAAGGTAATTATCACCTGACTGGTCGCTTCCCACACCAGAACAAGAAAAAGTCAACTGTGAAAGTCAATCAGTTCGAAACATTCGAAATAATTGTCAAATAGACACACAAAAAAAACTTCAAGGGGAATTTATCTCGCTATTCCTCCTTTCGGCACTTCTCACAGCAAGGTTGTAATCTAATGATACGAAACGCCTTTATACTCTACACCTGACGAAGTGAGTAAAAACCAATTATTATAATGTCAAGGGTTACATCTCCCACATTTCATGTACTGATGTTGGGTTTTCCTTACTTTTCAGGTTGGCACTAATGATGGCCTAAGTGTACAAACACAGTGCAAGCAGGTTTCCGCTTACCAGTAACCAGCGCCGACTCGCGCTTATAAGCGCGATAATAAATGCATGTTTTCAAATTGGCTAGTGCACAGTAACAAACAGTTAGAGTACCTGCTTTTTACTGTGTTCTAGCCGATTTAAAAACATGCATTCATTTTTTGAGCTTATAAGCGCGAGTCGGCGCTGGTTACCGGTAAGCGGAAACCTGCTTGCACTGTGTTTGTACACTTATTGTGCAAACACAGTGCAAGCAAGTTTCCGCCTACCAGTAACCAGCGCCGACTCGCACTTATAAGGTGCTTATAAGCGTGAAAAATGAATGCATGTTTTCAAATCGGCTAGTACACAGTAAAGGTACGCACACAAAGAAAGCAGGTTAATCAGCGCCTATTTCCGGCGCCAAAAATCAGCGCCTACAAGTCATCTCACTAGTACACAATGAACGCCAGTTTTCGGCCAGTTTAAACGCAATTTCTATACTAGGAAGATGTCTAGTTCATTTTCAGATAAAGACTTTTTATTGACGGAAAATACATTCCTAAAGGCCGTTTTACAGCTTGCAAGAAATCTTGAATGAAATGTTTTGCATGCAAAAAAATTGTATTCAAGATTTCTTGCACGTCGTTTTACACCTTGCAATTTGATTTGTTTCTTTCTCCAACCTTAACCATACTTTTTTGTTTTTAATGTTGTGTTGTTGATGTTTGCATTTTCCAACAATAAAAAAAGGGATTATAAGTCGATATAAAAAGAAGAAAGCAATAGCAGCAACTTTAAGCATCCTAATTGCTAAAAATTCCCCAGCTTGCACGAAAACCTTCAAGAAAAATGGCACCTAACCGATTGCATGCAATGCCATTCAAGTTTCAAGAATCTTGCAGAAACCAGTCAGCTGACTCACTTCTGCGCATGCCCTCGTTCAAGTTTCTTGCATATTGCAAATAGAATTGCAAGCTGTAAAACGGCCTTAAGGTTGATGCAACGCAATAGCTCTTTTTGGTTTAACTAACCGGGTTACAAAACGGTTAGAGAAATGACATACCGTTTTCTGTCACGGTTACAAAATGACGTGATGGATACCTACCACTCGAATTTGAGCGGTTTGTTAAACCAGAGCCACGTGAATAGGGTTATTGAGTAAGGTATACATCCAATCGTGAACGAAAACTTTATGGTGAATATCGCCATTTAGTCCATCTGCACTATATTCCTGTTGCTGTTGGACTTGAGTCGTTTATCCCATAATGTATTTCTTTGAAAAATCGCAGAAATCAGTAATTCGACATCCATTATCGATGCAAGTCCAGCTCGGACCAGCGACCAAGAACTAAAAATTCATTCCGATAAAAAGTCGGCGCCGATCTGCGCTGGCAACAAGCGCCAACTTGCTTTGTCTGTGTGCGGGTGCATTTAAACGTGAATTCAATTATTGGCGCTTAAAAGCGCTTGTTGCCAGCAAGCAGGCAACCAGCTTTCTTTGTGTATGTACCTTAACAAACAGGTAGATTACCTGCTTTTTACTGTGTTCTAGCTGATTTAAGGCCGAAAGCGGTCTGCACTGATAATTCTTAATAAAATTTTTGCACGATATACAAACCTTCTTTTGCCTAATTGCTAAACTTGCACACAGCATTCAACCCCATTTTAAATAATACTAAGGCTGACGATCTGAAGACAATAAATTTAAGAAAATAATTGAAAAATAATCATAATGAATCCAGGGACAAATTCATAGGTTGATTTGAGCGGCAAGCTGATGTCAAATTCAAATTTTATAAAAAAATTAGAAATGGTATTTGGTGTTCCAGCAATTTCACACCAATTTTGCATCGCCGGTAAAAGGGGAAAAGTAGGCTTTCGCATTAGCATTGCCGTCCTTGAACGCACTCGAGATGCTCCTTTAGCGTGATGCGTAATCACTTGGCCTCCGGGCATTCGCCACCTGCCGAAGCCTATTCTTTCAAGCCGGAAGTCTGATCTCCATAAGCAATAAGTACAACAAATGTTTTTTTTTTCCTCTATTTCAACATGATATAGTTGAACAATAGATGTATGTACCTGAATTAGAGACACTGAGCTGGAAAGCTATGCGGGTCATTCAGTATCATATATAACATTATTACAATATACCGTATTATTATACATTATACAATATCACACAAGAGAAAATAACCAGTACATGTAGGTACTGTATCAGAAATTGTTGCATTTATGAATATATTAGTTCTCAAGTGCAGATAAAGTCTTTAATTGTACAGTCCTAAAGTATCCATCGAAGATCAGCTGCTTCAGCTTACACTTGAAACAAGTTATGTTCAATCTTTTAACAGATTCTGAAATTCGATTGTAGTACCTCAGTCCTTCTGATTAGATGCTGCGTTGGCCAGTTGTAGTGTTCATTGCCTACGTTCTTAAGTTTTCATTGAGTGTGGTATTCTGGTGATGGATTGTGTTAGCTGGGAAGAGTGAATATTGGAAGTCTTGAAGGAATGGATAAATATGCATGATTGCAAGATATACAGGGAGTGAATGTCCAGGATGCCATTTGGATAATATAAGTCTTTTGTTGGAAACAGAAATGGTAGCCTAAACATTTTTTTTATAGCACGATTTTGGAGAACTGACAATGGATGCAGTTTATTAAGGGAAGCATTGCTTCATAACAGAGTTAGATATGATATATGAAAATGGATAAGGGAGTTGTATATCATCTTACGATGCGTAATGGACAGATAGTCCGATATTCGACCAAGTACTCCAACTGCTGGTGTAATCTTTTTACATATTTATATGCAGGATGTGCATATCCCAAGTAAGTTTTAAATCGACAAAGAGTCCCAGGTATTTGATGCAGTCTGCACGACTGAATGGGAGACCTTGAAAGTTTATTGTGAAGTCAGGCCAGGACTCAAACTTTGATATTACCATATAGCTTGATTTTTTCACATTTAAACTAAGTTTGTGGTAACAGAGCCAATCGCTTGTCTTCTTCAATGATGATATTTAAGTTAGCAGGGTCCTTATCAAAATAAGTGATGCAAGTATCATCTCCATATAAATTGAGAGAGCTCCGAAGAGGTATGTATGACAGTGAATTCATGTAGACTAGGTGAGTGTCGGTCCCAGAATTGAACCTTGGGGCACTCCGTGTACAATGTTTTCCATTTTACTTCTGTTACCTTCACATTCAACATACTGTAGTCTGCCAGATAAATAGTCCCTAAACCACAGTAGTGCTGAACCTCTAATACCAGCTTTTCAAGCACCTCCACCAGAATCTTGTGATTTACTGTGTCAAAAGCTTTTCTTAAGTCCAGCGAGACACGTACACACTTATATCTCTTATCAACCTTTTCATAAATATTTGTAATTAAGTCTGTAGTAGCTGAGGAGGTATTGCTGTGTTTTCTGAATCTATATTGACCCGCATACCAAAAATTTATTCCATCCAAATAACTGGTTTATCTCATATTTACACGTCTCTAATACCTTAGACATAGCTGGGAGCAGTAGTATAGGAGCTGGCAGGTTTTTCGGTGAACGATATTGATCAAAATTTTTATTAATTAATCATGATTGAGGGTTACCTGGACATACCAAAATTGACCGTCTGCCGTTTCAGGGTGGCAGCTTTAATCGGGGGTTAAATTTTAAAAAGGGATGAATTTTCATTTTGGTGAACGATATTGATCAAGATCGAAATTTTCGGAAACGAATTAACAGTATGAGGACTTATCAATATTACACAGGCAGACGATTTGTTTGACAGCATTACTTCGGCAGACGCCTGTCAAATTTGTAATTTTCGAATTTTAGTGAACGACATTTATCAAATTTTGTTTTTTTGCAAATCGATTCCTTTACTAACGTTCTCTCAGAAAAAATATCGGCAGACGAAAAAGACGGCAGCGTTTTTTTGGCAGACGCTGGAATAATGACAAGTTGATTTATGGTAAAAAATACTGATAATAGCTGAATTCGTGAAAGCGTTAGAGCAGCTCTAGTGTATTCAAAATTCAAATAGGCAAAAGATTTATTTTACAGCACAATTTTGGCAGAGACTATCAAATTTTGTCACATACAGGGTGTCCCAGCCGAGAGTGAACCATTTGAAATGCTTATAACTTCTAAACTAGTTGTTCTAGCCACCTGCGGCTTGCGCCATTCGACTTCTCCTGGCTTAAAGTTTTTTTAAGTAGGTTGCAAATGTTCTTGCCTCTCATACAGGGCGAGTAAAAAACATCCGTTTTTCAACATCGAAATTCTCCACTATCTTTAATGGAACACCCTGTATATCACAACGTCAAAAAAAAGAGTCATGCTAAAAGTATCCATGTACCAATAAGCATCATCCTTGAAACTTAAAGTTTTAGCCGTAAAAAATTGAAATCTAATTCCTGGTATTTTAGCATAAGCATGGCAGCTTCATGTTGTAGGTATGTACTTGCTATCACTATGGCAAACAATTTTTAAATGTGTGAGTAGTAGGACATCAACTAGGTTAAAATAAATTTTCCACGAGAGCTTAACAAGTTCCAGTGAGAATAGCGAGGTACCCCAAAAGTAACAGTTTGGCGTGGAATCTCTGTTGAGGAAAAATACGGAAATAACATCTGTAAATAAGTGGTTTAAATTAATACAATTAAATATAGTCAAACACTTATAAACTTAATAATAATTAAATTTTGACACTTAACATTTAACAATATTATTAAATAACGCGATTTAATTTTTTTTAACTACGTTTTTTAAACTGGCTTCTTATTACACTTAGGTCTACAAATTCTATATTCTTCAAAAAGTAGTATTTATTGCGTAAAGTAACTTTTTTTATTAATTTTCACCTGATAAACATCATAATGATAAAAATATTTCAAAATTAGTTTTAGTTTCGTAGAAAAAAAATACATTTTTTCAAAAAATTAACAGAAACTATATTTTTTACTCATTTGCGGAATAACGACGTGGTTTTTTTCGCTGCTCTCTTATATTCTGCTTCTGGAATATCTCGACAAACAGTCCAGCAATAATCCGCCAACATGGCAACATTTAAATTGCCCTGATATCGTTTTTCCATGATTGCGATGTCCTTATGGAAGCGTTCTCCATCGTCACTCAATGCCCCACAGTTGTCTGGAAAGAAGTCTAAATGTGAATGTAAATAGTGGATTTTTAGGGACATGTTGCATTCTAGTTCTTGATACGATTGTAACATCTTTCCGATTAGTTTAGCATAGTTGTCGGTCCTCTTATTTCCTAAGAAGTATTTTGCCACAAGACGAAAGTTTTCCCAGGCTTTTTTTTCTATACCTTCCAAAACACCTTCCTTGATCTTCGCTTCACTTAATCTTGGAAATTTCTGACGAAGGTACTGAAAAGCAGCTCCATTTTTGTTTATTGCTTTTACGAAATTTGTCATAAGCCCTAGTTTAATATGCAACGGTGGCAATAATACTATTTGTGGGTCAACTAAAGGGTCATTTTTTTGCCCAGGTTGAATTGACTGACGATGACGCCAGACCTTTTTTATGTAATGCACATTTCTATCTCGACTATCTCATTCGCAGATAATATAACAAAATTTCGTGTAGCCCATTTATAGACCAAGCAGAAGAGATACGACTATCAAATCTCCGCAGATTTGCCATCGATGTTCATCATACTTATTCCTCAACAAAAAGATTTTCATATTTTCATAAGACTCTTTCATATGGACTGCGTGACCAATAGGAATCGACGGTAAAATATTTCCGTTATGTAGCAAAACAGCTTTTAAAGATAGCTCTAAATCTATGGAGAGTCTCCATTCGTTTGGTACATAGAAAATATTAAGTGCTCTCATCAAACTACTGACATCTTCACAAAACACTAAAGTGTTTACCATAGCAAAATATTGCATCAACTCTTTTTGTCTAGTACGGAAGGAAGTTACGGCCTAGAAATTCTGTTTTGCTCTTTAGCAATGCTAAGTCCCTTACGAGATCGTTTAACTCAGCTTGCGTTATCTTGTGTGGCTGTGATGATGTACTAGGTGCTTTGAAGTCTGACATTGATAAAGTTAATAGTGAACTGTCTGTGTTTTCATCTTCTTCGTCGCTGCCAATGTTAGGACGCTCTGGGATTGAGTGAATATTGCTGAGCGGCAGAGGACGAGTAGCCGTTGGTACATTTGGATATAAGGTACTGTGGCTAGGGATGGCAGTGTTTGCCAAAGTGATAGCAAGTACAGTACATACCTACAACATGAAGCTGCCATGTTTATGCTAAAATGCCAGGATTTAGATTTCAATTTTTTACGGCTAAAACTTTAAGTTTCAAGGATGTTGCTTATTGGTACATGGATTCCTTTAGCATGACTCTTTTTTTTGAAGTTGTGATATACAGGGTGTTGTATTAAAGATAGTGGAGAATTTTGATGTTGAAAAACGGATTTTTTTTACTCGCCCTGTATGAGAAGCAAGAAAATTTGTAACCTACTAAAAAAAACTTTAGGCCAGGAGAGTCGAATGGCGCCAACCGCAGGTCGCTAGCACAACTAGTTTAGAAGTTATAATAAAATAAAATAATTTCAAATAGGTCACTCTCGGCTGGGGCACCCTGTATATGACAAAATTTGATAGTGTCTGCCAAAATTGTGCTGTCAAATAAATCTTCTGCCTATTTGAATTTTGAATACACTAGAGCTTTCATGAATATCAGCTATTATCAGTATTGTTTACCATAAATCAACTTGTCATTATTCCAGCGTCTGCCAAAAAAAACGCTGCCGTCTTTTTCGTCTACCGATATTTTTTCTGAGAGTACGTTTACGTTAGTAAAGGAATCGATTTTCAAAAAAACATAATTTGATTAATGTCGTTCACTAAAAGTTGAAAATTACAAATTTGACAGGCGTCTGCCGAAGTAATGCTGTCAAAAAAATCGTCTGCCTGTGTAATATTGATAAGTCGTCAAACTGTTAATTCGTTTCCGAAAATTTCGATCTTGATCAATATCGTTCACCAAAATGAAAATTCATCCCTTTTTAAAATTTAACCCCCGATTAAAGCTGCCACCCTGAAACGGCAGACGGTCAGTTTTGGTATGTCCAGGTAACCCTCAATCATGATTAATTAATAAAAATGTTGATCAATATCGTTCACCGAAAAACCTGCCAGCTCCTATACTACAGGGAAATGGGCCTGTAGTTGTTTAGTTCTTTGCTATCACCACCCTTAAATAAAGGGACAACCTTTGCCATTTTAAACAAACTTGGTACAGATGGTGCGGTATTGAAAACAAGATGAATCAACTTGCATAAAGTAGGCGATATTTCATTTTTCAATTCCTTGATTTTATCAATGCCCAAGGTGTCAGTTCCAGGTGATTTTCCTGGTTTTAATTTATTTACAACTGCACTGACCTCCTCTATATTCACAGGTTCCCATTGATTTATATAGACAGTAGAAGCCGGTTGGAGTTGAGGGGAAAAATTGTTGGGGGGATGTTTTTTGCGAGTTCTGCAGCAATTCCGGTTGATGGTTCTGCACAGTGTGTCCTTCATGTACTAACTTGGGTAGCAAGCGGTCTTTCCTGAGTTTGGAGTAGTTGATTATAGTGTTTAGTGTTCCCCATATCTGTTTAACATCATTCCCTGCTTTACTTATTTCGGCATTATAATAAGCTTTTTTTGAGTCAATTAGTGATTTTCTATATTCTCTTTGGGGTAATTTGTAAAGTTCAAGTAAATAGGCACTGTGTGGAAACATTTTATGTCGTTGATAGTGAAAGTTCCGCCTTCTCATCAATTCAAAGTGTCTCACATTATACCAAGAAGCACTTTTAGAACTAAATCTATTTCTATAGTGTCTATTATGTAAATTGTTATTATAAGAACGTCCCCAGTAGCACAACAATATTGGTAAAATATTATATTTACATATTGGCCCAAGAATGGAAACGACAGATTTTTTTTTAATGGCCCAATATATATTGTGAATATGAATCCAATATTGAAGAAAAATATTGTCCCAATATTGCTAATCAATAAACATGTAATATTGCTTTTAGAATTATACTCAATATCTGTTTTTCAGATTGGCACAATGTATACTTTTTATATGAATCCGATATTGAATGTAAATATTTCTCCAATATTACCAATTAATAAATATGAAATATTTCTCAATACAATATTTCCTAGAAATATTCACAATATTTTTTTGGAAAAACACATGTATTCAACCAAAGCTCCAACACCTGCAGACTAGACCGGTTTCCGGTTTCGAGCTTGTTAGCGAAGCACACCAACTCAAAGAAACAGTTTTGGAGGAAACTCAAACACTAGGGAAGAGCAAGGCCATCAGTAGCGCGTGGTGCCCTCTCTCGGTAGTCCTGATTGATATGGAAAGGGTACATCTCCTATATATCACCAATATTGGATAAATTTTAAATATAAACATGAATAAAAGATATTGCCAAACATGGATCGGATCCAATATTGGATCAATCTTGGAATCACATATTATATAATAATAATGTAGGAAAAAGGTTAATCTCCAATATATTACCAATATTGGTTACAAATTGCCAATGTTGGACCCATTTACAACATTTGACCAATATAGAATCAATATTTGGCTAATATGGATAAATATATCGCTGTTTTATTAGAAAAAAATTGTTTTGCCATTATATATCCAATATTGGCTTAATAATGCAAATAGAAACAGTATCTGTGCATATTGGTCCATTAATGGATACAATACTATGGTAACATTAGAAAAAGTTGTATTGCCAATAATCAACCAATTTTGCCTAAATAATGTCAATAAAGATATTTATGTGTATATTAGCCCATTCTTATGTAAATATAATATTACAATATGGAAAAATATGTTTTGCCAATATTGGCCCAATAATGCAAAAAACAAACATTTTTTTTGTGCTTATAGGTTCAATGATGGATAAATATATCACTGTTATATAAGAAAAAATTGTATTGCCAATATGTAACCAATCTTGGCTATATGCTACCGATAAAAATATTGTTTGTGCATATTGGCCCATTCTTGGATAAATATATTATTAAAATGATGAAAGAAGTTGTATTGCCAATAAATGTCCAATGTTGGCTAAAAAATGCCAATATTGGGCCAACATACAATATTGGTCCAATGTATCCGCAACATGGGACCAACATTGTGTGCTACTGGGGGTATTATTTGATAAAATAATAAATTGAGATTAGACCAGTTTAAGGTTTCAATTTCAGCTAAATTTGCCTTAATAACTTCTTTATTTGAAGTGGTTACTGTATAACTATAGCATTTTGCGTTTATTCTTTTCAAGTTTATGCTCAAGTATTGCAGTCGGTGGTCTGAAATTGCACTGTCTATTAGAGACGAACTTAAGTCATAACTACTATTATTTAGTTAATGCATAATCAATCAAGGTATTAGAATGTTGAGTTACTCTTGATGTTATATGATTATTGATTATGGTAAATTCATTTGACTCAATTATTGTGAGCTGAAGTATTTGCTGCTGTGGGCTCGAATTTAAAATGTTGAGGTTAAAATATCCAAATATCCAGGCTATCTTTTTTTTTTATTAGAAATAATATTCAATTTTTCATCGCAGGTTTGCAAAAATAGATTGTAATCAAAGTTTGGAGGTCTATGTATTATTCCTATAATAATATCACATACTTCCACCAAAATAAAGATCATGGAACAGTTTGGGTTATGTTTTGCAAGTTCTTTGAAGTTGTATTTGTCGTTAAGTAGAATGCCAATGCCTCCACCTCTCTTATCTCTACTAACATAAATTGATTTATACCCATCAAAACCAAAATGGGCAACTTCATCTGGCCAGGTTTCAGTTATAACAATAGCATCTGGAAGATTTAAACTATTGCAATGTGTGCATTATGTGTAATTAAACAATATACCAAAGCTTCTATATCATTTACCTTATTTCTAATGGACTGAGCATTCAAACATAAAATAGAAAAATTTTGTTCTAGAGTGTTAGACCCTGGACTGTTGCTATGTTGATTTAGACTAGCAAAATGCTTTATTTCTTTGGTAAATGCAGCCATTTTAAAGGTTTTCTAGCGAATGTAGCGAGAACTACTGAGGAGTCCTCACTTTTTGTATTATTGTTGGGCTCCGAGCGGATTGCGGATTAATCAAATAAGGCAATAAAATGAAAATAACATTATTTATTAGGTACAAGAACGGTACAAGCCAAAACAACAAGTCATGACTGGAGGGTTCATCAGCTGACTACCTATTAATATATCTATTATAGGGGGCAGCACCTCCCGGTTGATAAAGGGATCGAACTAGAGTATCGACTATTAAAGTGGAGAGATAAATAACAATAGCATATATAACACATCCCCTCTTATAAGTTAAGTTTTTCAGGTTTTTTGACAGTGCGACCTGATTTAGTTTTATTAAAGGTATCCAAAACTTGTGGACCGGACATACTAACTTCTGGAGACTGAGACTGATTATGTATAACAACTTTAGGTGTCTCAGACTGAGTATGACTTGAAGAAGGTTCAGGGACCTCAGGAAAATGAACCTTTTCATTAGGAACATAATTATTTAAAGACTCTCTGAGATCAATTCTATTTCGTCTGATTAAATTTCCATTTGAATCTTTAATCAGGTAAGATCTTGGTGACACATGCTCTGAAACAACCTGACCAGGTTCCCACTTGTTTTTTAAATGATTAAAGATTGTAACGTCAGCATTCAAGTCCAAAGGCTTTAAATCCTTACAAGTTTTGTCATAATAAAATCTATAAATATCCTGCCTACGTGACAACTTTTCAGATACACTCTCACATAGTTGCGGTTGCAACAAATTGGAACCTATTGGCACCTTAGTTTTGCAAATCCTACTCATGAGCAACTGAGCAGGTGAGTAGCCAATGTGTTTTAATGGCGAATTACGGTATTGCAGCAAAGCAGCATTTAGGTTACCATTTTCTCTAAAGACTTTCTTGGCCATCTTTTTACCAATATCTACCCCTTTTTCTGCTAAGCCATTTGAAGGCGCATAATAAGGGCTACGTAATATTATCTCGAAATTCCAATTTTTTGCAAATTGCATAAACTCTAAGCTGTTAAATGGCACATTATCAGCTGTCACTTTATCAGGTGTGCCATGAACTGCGAATATTGATTTAAGTGCTAAAATTACTGATTTTGCAGACTTGTCTTTAATTTGAGGTAATTCGAGCCAATTTGAAAATGAGTCATAAACAACCAAGAAGCTCTTGTCAGAATAAGTGAAAATATCTGCACCCAACCTTTCCCAAGGGCGACTTGGCAACTTATAGGGTAAAAGAGACTCTTTTTGATTCTTTTTTGCAAAGGTTTCACAAGTATGACATTTTTTAATGAACAGTTCAATCTCACCTGACAAATTTGGCCAGTAAAAAATTTGTCTAGCTCGGTTCTTACATTTTTCAATACCTACGTGCCCTTCGTGCAACAATTTAATCATTTCCTGTCTTAATGACAATGGAACAACAATTTTTTCGCTGAAAAAGAGTAAATTGTCAGCAAAAACCAAATTATCTTTAATTTTATAATACTTAGTTTCTGACACAAATAGGTACTTTATTTTTATTATCAGGCCAACCATTTTGAATAAAGTTAATAACTATTTTTAGGACATCATCAGATGAGGTTTCCTGCCTGAATTGTTGTTTACGCTCCTCTGACATAGCTAAGTCTCTGGATAATGAGTGAACAGACAAAGTAAACTCTTGGTCAGATTTTAGTCCAACTTCAGGCAAAAAAGCTCTCGAGAGAGTATCAGCTACATAAAGATACTTTCCCGGCTTGTAATTTACAGATAAATTGTAATTTAATAAACGAAGTCTCATTCTTTGTAGGCGAGATGAAATAGATGCTAGGTCTTTTTTCATTATAACCTCAAGCGGTTTGTGGTCTGAATTGATCTTAACATCAAACCCAAAAATAAAATAGTGAAATTTTTGTGTAGCAAAAACAATCGCTAGCATCTCTTTCTCTATCTGCGCATATTTTTGCTCACAAGGAGTGAGACTTCTGGACGCAAACGCAATTGGGTGGCCATTTTGGGATAAACAAGCGCCTAGCCCGTCTTTTGAAGCGTCACAGTCTATTTCGATTAATTTGGTCGAGTCAAAGAAGGTTAGGACTGGCGCATTAGTCAGCAAATGTTTAAGTTCAGACAAAGAATCATCATGTGACGTGGTCCAACACCAGTCAACATCGTTTCTGGTCAGTTCTCTAAGTGGCGCTGTCACTCTCGACATATTTGGTACAAATTTGCCTAGATATTTAGCCATACCTAAAATTCTTAACAATTCAGTTTTGTCTTTAGGTTTTGGCATTTCAAGAATGGCTTTGAGGTAATTTTTATTTAATTCAATGCCGCTCTTAGAGTATATTTGACCCATAAACTTGACACTTTTAGCCTTAAATTGAATTTTGTCTTTGTTGAACTTAACATTATACTTTTGGGCTGTATCTAGAACCAAACGTAAACTTTCATCATGCTCGTGCTCATTACAACCAGTAATTATCAGGTCGTCGAAATACAGACCCACGCCTTTGATATCGCCAAAGATTTCATAATTTAGTTTCTGAAAGACTTCGGGTGCTGAACAAATTCCAAATGGCAATCTACAAAAGGCATATCTGCCGAAAGGTGTCCCAAATACACAATACTCTTGACTTTGTTCATCGATCCGAATCTGAAAATACCCGTCCTTCATATCCAAAACTGTGAAATATTCTTTGTCACTTAATTTAATTGCAATTTCTTCAGCAGTTGGGATTAAAAATCTTTCTCTTTTTATGGCTAAGTTCAAAAATTTAGGATCTAGGCAAAGGCGTAAGTCTTTGTTTTTCTTTTCTACTATTACAAGAGGGTTCGACCACTCAGTAGGCTTATCGATTTTTCTAATGACCCCCTGTTTTTCTAAGTCATCAAGTTTCATTTTTAATCGGTCATGCAAGGCAATCGGTATCCTTCTAAGTGGTTGCACAACAGGGACGGCATCATCTTTCAACGAAATATGATGTTCCCTAGGAAAAGAACCTAAACCTTCAAAAACCATAGGATATTCCTTAACTACTTCATCAAGGGATTTAAAATCAGAAGGGTGAGCACAAATTAAATCAAGTTTTCCAATTCTCTGAACTAACTTTAAATCAACACAGTCAGCACAGCTCAGCAATGGCAGTTCATCATTATCACAAACTGCAAAAAATATTTTTTTGACAATACCATTCACTTGGCAATTTAATTTAATTTCACCTAGAGGTTTGAACGTATAGTCAGAACTGCCATATGGAGCTAGCCTTACATTGGTTTTTTTAATTACATCATGCAACCCAAGTTTTTTCAAAATATCTACAGTCAAAATACTCACTTCACAGCCAGTATCTAATTTAAAGGTTACCTTGAGACCTTCCACATTAATATCTTGTAACCATGCCAACGGCTTTCTTCCACCACTCACAGAGTCAACTTTTCTAATTGACTTCACATAGAATTTTTCTGCTGAGGATGATTCATCTGAATCACCGTTTTCTGACTCACTTGCACTAGACTCTTCTTTTTCCACTTTATACACTTTTTTCTTCTGTTTTCTCCTCTCTGTTTTCTTCTCGCTTCTTTTACTCTGCCTATCACCTTTTTTGCAAACATTGGCAAAGTGATTCCTGCCCTGGCATAGGGCACAGGTTTTATTCCATGCTGGGCATACATTTTTTTCTCTGAGTATGTAACCACAAAATTCACATTTTTCTTCTTTTCCTCTTTGTTTTTCACCAGAAAAACTTTTTTTCACAAAGCTCACAGTAGCCCTGTCTTCGACAACTTGCAACTGCTTTTTACTAGCTTCTTTTGCTCTGCAAATATTCACTGCCTGGTTAAGGGTCAAATCTGATTTTCTAATCAGTTCTTCTCTCGTACTTGAGTCACGAATGCCCCAAACAATTCGATCTCTTATGCATTCTTCAAGTAATGCTCCATATCCAGTTGTTTTTCCTGCTGTCCTCAGTTCAGTTAAAAAACTATCAAACGATTGATGTTCTTGTTGTTCAATACAATTAAACAACCATCTTTCAAATACAACATTTTTCTTCGGCTCACAGTGATTTCTGAATTTTGTCAAAACAGCATCAAGCGTGTTTTGAGCTGCTGGCAAGGGATCAAAGGAATTAAACAAGTCAAGTCCCTCGTCTCCAACTAAATTCAATAGTATTGCAATTTTTGCCTCATCTGGCTTTTTTATTAAGCCAGTGGCAGTCAAGAAGTTATTGAACTTCTGCTCAAACTTTTTCCAATTGTCAGCCAAACTACCCTCCATCGAGAGCGGTTCAGGAGGCTTAAAATAGGCTGCTTCTGCCATTTTTATTTTTTTTTTCTTAAATTTGTTTTGTAATTTTACAAGCTATTACTCACTTGGGTATTTCGAACTGGATTTTTCAATTTTCCTGCAACAACAAGATGGCTACCATGTCAACTAGCGACACCACAGACAATATATACAATATATACAAGAGTTTTTCAAGCAAGATCCTGAAGTTTTCAAGCACTTTCTCAAGCTCAAGAGGTTTTTCCACGCACGAATAATTCAAGATTGGCTAACTAGCTGCCATACAAAATCGGTTTTTCGAGTTTTTTACTAGAGTCCTCGCGTTTTCATTGCCTTTTTACTAACGATTTTACACACTGACACCATGTATTATTGTTGGGCTCCGAGCGGATTGCGGATTAATCAAATAAGGCAATAAAATGAAAATAACATTATTTATTAGGTACAAGAACGGTACAAGCCAAAACAACAAGTCATGACTGGAGGGTTCATCAGCTGACTACCTATTAATATATCTATATAGGGGGCAGCACCTCCCGGTTGATAAAGGGATCGAACTAGAGTATCGACTATTAAAGTGGAGAGATAAATAACAATAGCATATATAACACACTTTTTCTTAGATAGACTCTACCATTTTTAGTCCAACTTTTTTTGGTTTTGTAGACTAATACCTGTTTCTTTGGGTCAGCTATTCATTAACATAGATTTAACTTTTAGTACTTTCTGGTTTCGAGGTGTTGTATTTCAACATTTCAGAATCAATGCTGCGATGTTTGCTACTGGCCAATAATCCATTTTTCATATATATTTCAATATTTAGAAGTTTCACAGAAATAATTGTCCGTTTCTTTTTTGATGCATTGTAGAATCTCATGATCTCCGTTTATAGTTTAATAGGTCATTACTGTTATAATTACTATTAAAACTGCAGTGGATACTTCTTCGTTTTAACTTTTATTTCACAGAGAACGAAAACAGGATTAAACAATTCTACATTCTTTTGACATACATTTTTACATCTATAAAACTACAATTAAAACACCAGACAGGTATATGCAGATTTTAGCGTATATTTCAACACTCCCCTTCGCTAAAATCCCTTAAACCCAATAAATCTTTAAATTTTAGAAATGTTGGCCCTGATAAACCTTTTGTTAAAATATCAGATTGCTGATTATTTGTATCTACATAAATTAAGTTTATCAGACCCTTTCTTAAATTTTCAGACACAAAATTAAACATTAAATCAATATGTTCCACTCTACGATTATTAGAAGGATTTCTAATTATTGCCAAATAACCCTGATTATCTTCGAAGAAAGTTATTGATTCAATATTAATATCAAAATCATTGAAAAGCTTTCTCAGCCACAATCCATCAGTAACTGAAGTACGCAAAGCCACCAGTTCTGCTTCAGTTGTAGATAATGACACGCAAGATTGTTTTCTTGTACTCCACATTAAAATATTATCAAATGCTTTCAAAAGGTATCCTGTGACTGATTTTCTATCTTGATCCAAGTAGCACAAATGTGCTTATTAGGATCATATACATTGCTATGAAACATCTTATTATATAACTGCGATATTTCTTAGTTGGGTTGTAAACGCTTATATGACGTCTATAAGTATGAAAAAGGCCCAGGTTTATAAAATATTATTATTGTTTTAAAGTTGTTCTAGGATCGCGAATAGCATTTACAAAATATTATGAAGTGCTTTATAAAATCGTTATGAAACAGTTTTATAAGAGATTTATAAGTTAGGAGATAAATTCACCTATATAGCAATTATGTCTTTTGTGAACCCTAGTATAAAACAGCTTTATAAATATTATTTGGAAATTTTGTAGCTGTAGTTGAAATTACTATAAAACATTTATAAAATAATGTTTCATAGCATACCTACTTAAAACAGTTTAATAAAAAATATTTTATCGTATTTCCATAATGCCGAATACAAAACTGATTTTTAAATGGTTGTCCAACCTTCTCTGCTTTTATGGATTACGAATATGGCGACATGTTGCTAGGGATGCAGGGGTAAATCAGGAAAAATATATAGCCCACCTAATTACCGTTCAACCACTCAAATCTTACTGCGAAGCAAATTTTACTGATCAATTGGGGGTTATTTTTTGGAGATATTTTAACGCGCTTCAATTTTAACAAGGTTTTACAGTTACAAAAAATATTTAAATTTCACGAAAGTCTCCAATAATCATCCGTGAAGTTGAAAATCGACATTATGTCATGTCCCTATGTCATTGTGAACTGATTTTATTCTTTTAGTAACGACAATTTTCTAAATTATATTATTTTATTTAATTTATTTTGGATACGACAAAATGGCCGACATAGGACCAAGTGAAATTGAACGTGAAAACATGGCGTCGACTAATATATCATTTTTATCGCTAAGAAAATGTTTAATAAACAAATTTGATATTATAAAACATATTTGATTTATAACGTGTTTTATAATGCAGTTCCATAAAACATTTGTATTTTATTATCTAAAATGATATAGCGTAAAACTATTATAATATTCCTGACATTGCAATGTTGCCATGTCAAGAACAAATGTGTACCTTTATATATTTTCAATTTTTGTATAGACGAAAATCAAAAGTTACTAGTACACATTTGTTCTTGACATGGCAACATTGCAATGTCAGGAATATTATAATAGTTTTACGCTATATCATTTTAGATAATAAAATACAAATGTTTTATGGAACTGCATTATAAAACACGTTATAAATCAAATATGTTTTATAAATATCAAATTTGTTTATTAAACATTTTCTTAGCGATAAAAATGATATATTAGTCGACGCCATGTTTTCACGTTCAATTTCACTTGGTCCTATGTCGGCCATTTTGTCGTATCCAAAATAAATTAAATAAAATAATATAATTTAGAAAATTGTCGTTACTAAAAGAATAAAATCAGTTCACAATGACATAGGGACATGACATAATGTCGATTTTCAACTTCACGGATGATTATTGGAGACTTTCGTGAAATTTAAATATTTTTTGTAACTGTAAAACCTTGTTAAAATTGAAGCGCGTTAAAATATCTCCAAAAAATAACCCCCAATTGATCAGTAAAATTTGCTTCGCAGTAAGATTTGAGTGGTTGAACGGTAATTAGGTGGGCTATATATTTTTCCTGATTTACCCCTGCATCCCTAGCAACATGTCGCCATATTCGTAATCCATAAAAGCAGAGAAGGTTGGACAACCATTTAAAAATCAGTTTTGTATTCGGCATTATGGAAATACGATAAAATATTTTTATTAAACTGTTTTAAGTAGGTATGCTATGAAACATTATTTTATAAATGTTTTATTAGTAATTTCAACTACAGCTACAAAATTTCCAAATAATATTTATAAAGCTGTTTTATACTAGGGTTCACAAAAGACATAATTGCTATATAGGTGAATTTATCTCCTAACTTATAAATCTCTTATAAAACTGTTTCATAACGATTTTATAAAGCACTTCATAATATTTTGTAAATGCTATTCGCGATCCTAGAACAACTTTAAAACAATAATAATATTTTATAAACCTGGGCCTTTTTCATACTTATAGACGTCATATAAGCGTTTACAACCCAACTAAGAAATATCGCAGTTATATAATAAGATGTTTCATAGCAATGTATATGATCCTAATAAGCACATTTGTGCTACTTGGATCAAGATAGAAAATCAGTCACAGGATACCTTTTGAAAGCATTTGATAATATTTTAATGTGGAGTACAAGAAAACAATCTTGCGTGTCATTATCTACAACTGAAGCAGAACTGGTGGCTTTGCGTACTTCAGTTACTGATGGATAGTGGCTGAGAAAGCTTTTCAATGATTTTGATATTAATATTGAATCAATAACTTTCTTCGAAGATAATCAGGGTTATTTGGCAATAATTAGAAATCCTTCTAATAATCGTAGAGTGGAACATATTGATTTAATGTTTAATTTTGTGTCTGAAAATTTAAGAAAGGGTCTGATAAACTTAATTTATGTAGATACAAATAATCAGCAATCTGATATTTTAACAAAAGGTTTATCAGGGCCAACATTTCTAAAATTTAAAGATTTATTGGGTTTAAGGGATTTTAGCGAAGGGGAGTGTTGAAATATACGCTAAAATCTGCATATAGCTGTCTGGTGTTTTAATTGTAGTTTTATAGATGTAAAAATGTATGTCAAAAGAATGTAGAATTGTTTCATCCTGTCTTCGTTCTCTGTGAAATAAAAGTTAAAACGAAGAAGTATCCACTGCAGTTTAAATAGTAATTATAATAGTAATGACCTATTAAACTATAAACGGAGATCATGAGATTCTACAATGCATCAAAAAAGAAACGGACAATTATTTCTGCGAAACTTCTAAATATTGAAATATATATGAAAAATGGATTATTGGCCAGTAGCAAACATCGCAGCATTGATTCTAAAATGTTGAAATACAACACCTCGAAACCAGAAAGTACTAAAAGTTAAATCTATGTTAATGAATAGCTGACCCAAAGAAACAGGTATTTATTTAGTTTAGTCTACAAAACCAAAAAAAGTTGGGACTAAAAATGGTAGAGTCTATCTAAGAAAAAGTGAGGACTCCTCAGTAGTTCTCGTTAACAATGAACATTCGCTAGAAAACCTTTAAAATTGCTGCATTTACCAAAGAAATAAAGCATTTTGCTAGTCTAAATCAACATAGCAACAGTCCAGGGTCTAACACTCTAGAACAAAATTTTTCTATTTTATGTTTGAATGCTCAGTCCATTAGAAATAAGGTAAATGATATAGAAGCTTTGGTATATTGTTTAATTACACATAATGCACACATTGCAATAGTTTAAATCTTCCAGATGCTATTGTTATAACTGAAACCTGGCCAGGTGAAGTTGCCCATTTTGGTTTTGATGGGTATAAATCAATTTATGTTAGTAGAGATAAGAGAGGTGGAGGCATTGGCATTCTACTTAACGACAAATACAACTTCAAAGAACTTGCAAAACATAACCCAAACTGTTCCATGATCTTTATTTTGGTGGAAGTATGTGATATTATTATAGGAATAATAGGTACATAGACCTCCAAACTTTGATTACAATCTATTTTTGCAAACCTGCCATGAAAAATTGAATATTATTTCTAATAAAAAAAAGCCTGGATAATTGTAGATTTTAACCTCAACATTTTAAATTCGAGCCCACAGCAGCAAATACTTCAGCTCACAATAATTGAGTCAAATGAATTTACCATAATCAATAATCATATACCATCAAGAGTAACTCAACATTCTAATACCTTGATTGATTATGCATTAACTAAATAATAGTAATTATGACATAAGTTCGTCTCTAATAGACAGTGCAATTTCAGACCACCGACTGCAATACTTGAGCATAAACTTGAAAAGAATAAACGCAAAATGCTATAGTTATACAGTAACCACTTCAAATAAAGAAGTTTTTTAGGAAAATTTAGCTGAAATTAAAACCTTAAACTGGTCTAATCCCAATTTATTATCTAATCAAATAATATGTTCTTATAATAACAATTTGCATAATAGACACTATAGAAATAGATTTAGTTCTAAAAGTGCTTCTTGGTATAATGTGAGACACTTTGAATTGATGAGGAGGCGGAACTTTTACTAGCAACGACAACTAAACACTACAATCAACAAATCCAAACCCAGGAAAGACCGCTTGCTACCCAAGCTAGTACAAGAAAGACACACTGTGCAGATCCATCAGAATGTTGCCAACTTGCTGAACCAATACTTTTCCGGAATTGCTACAGAACAAGCAAAAAACATCCACCCAAAAAAAAATTTCCCCTCAACTCCAACCGGCTTCTACTGCCTATATAAATCAATGGGAACCTGTGACTAAGAGGAGGTCAGTGAGGAATTGAAAAATGAAATATCGCCTACTTTATGCAAGTTGATACATCTTGTTTTCAATACTGCACCATCTGTACCAAGTTTGTTTAAAATGGCAAAGGTTGTCCCTTTATTTAAGGGTGGTGATAGCAAAGAACTAAACAACTACAGGCCCATTTCCCTGCTCCCAGCTATGTCTAAGGTATTAGAGACGTGTAAATATGAGATAAATCAGTTATTTGGATGGAATAAATTTTTGGTATGCGGGTCAATATAAATTCAGAAAACACAGGAATACCTCCTCAGCTACTACAGACCTAATTACAAATATTTATGAAAAGGTTGATAAGAGATATAAGTGTGTACGTGTCTCGCTGGACTTAAGAAAAGCTTTTGACACAGTAAATCACAAAATTCTGGTGGAGGTGCTTGAAAAGCTGGTATTAGAGGTTCAGCGCTACTGTGGTTTAGGGACTATCTATCTGGCAGACTACAGTATGTTGAATGTGAAGGTAACAGAAGTAAAATGGAAAACATTGTACACGGAGTGCCCCAAGGTTCAATTCTGAGACCGACACTCTTCCTAGTCTACATGAATTCACTGTCATACATACCTCTTCGGAGCTCTCTCAATTTATATGGAGATGATACTTGCATCACTTATTTTGATAAGGACCCTTCTAACTTAAATATCATCATTGAAGAAGACAAGCGATTGGCTCTGTTACCACAAACTTAGTTTAAATGTGAAAAAATCAAGCTATATGGTAATATCAAAGTTTGAGTCCTGGCCTGACTTCACAATAAACTTTCAAGGTCTCCCATTGAGTCGTGCAGACTGCATCAAATACCTGGGACTCTTTGTCGATTTAAAACTTACTTGGGATATGCACATCCTGCATATAAATATGTAAAAAGATTACACCAGCAGTTGGAGTACTTGGTCGAATATCGGACTATCTGTCCATTACGCAGCGTAAGATGATATACAACTCCCTTATCCATTTTCATATATCATATCTAACTCTGTTATGAAGCAATGCTTCCCTTAATAAACTGCATCCATTGTCAGTTCTCCAAAATCGTGCTATAAAAAAATTGTTTAGGCTACCATTTCTGTTTCCAACAAAAGTCTTATATTATCCAAATGGCATCCTGGACATTCCCCTGTATATCTTGCAATCATGCATCTTTATCCATTCCTTCAAGACTTCCAATATTCACTCTTCCCAGCTAACACAATCCATCACCAGAATACCACACTCAATGAAAACTTAAGAACGTAGGCAATGAACACTACAACTGGCCAACGCAGCATCTAATCAGAAGGACTAAGGTACTACAATCGAATTTCAGAATCTGTTAAAAGATTGAACATAACTTGTTTCAAGTGTAAGCTGAAGCAGCTGATCTTCGATGGATACTTTAGGACTGTACAATGAAAGACTTTATCTGCAATTGAGAACTAATATATTCATAAATGCAACAATTTCTGATACAGTACCTACATGTACTGGTTATTTTCTCTTGTGTGATATTGTATAATGTATAATAATACGGTATATTGTAATAATGTTATATATGATACTGAATGACCCTAGCTTTCCAGCTCAGTGTCTCTAATTCAGGTACATACATCTATTGTTCAACTATATCATGTTGAAATAGAGGAAAAAAAAAAAACATTTTTTGTACTTATTGCTTATGGAGATCAGACTTCCGGCTTGAAAGAATAGGCTTCGGCAGGTGGCGAATGCCCGGAGGCCAAGTGATTACGCATCACGCTAAAGGAGCATCTCGAGTGCGTTCAAGGACGGCAATGCTAATGCGAAAGCCTACTTTTCCCCTTTTACCGGCGATGCAAAATTGGTGTGAAATTGCTGGAACACCAAATACCATTTCTAATTTTTTTATAAAATTTGAATTTGACATCAGCTTGCCGCTCAAATCAACCTATGAATTTGTCCCTGGATTCATTATGATTATTTTTCAATTATTTTCTTAAATTTATTGTCTTCAGATCGTCAGCCTTAGTATTATTTAAAATGGGGTTGAATGCTGTGTGCAAGTTTAGCAATTAGGCAAAAGAAGGTTTGTATATCGTGCAAAAATTTTATTAAGAATTATCAGTGCAGACCGCTTTCGGCCTTAAATCAGCTAGAACACAGTAAAAAGCAGGTAATCTACCTGTTTTTTAAGGTACACACACAAAGAAAGCTGGTTGCCTGCTTGCTGGCAACAAGCGCTTTTAAGCGCCAATAATTGAATTCACGTTTAAATGCACCCGCACACAGACAAAGCAAGTTGGCGCTTGTTGCCAGCGCAGATCGGCGCCGACTTTTTATCGGAATGAATTTTTAGTTCTTGGTCGCTGGTCCGAGCTGGACTTGCATCGATAATGGATGTCGAATTACTGATTTCTGCGATTTTTCAAAGAAATACATTATGGGACAAACGACTCAAGTCCAACAGCAACAGGAATATAGTGCAGATGGACTAAATGGCGATATTCACCATAAAGTTTTCGTTCACGATTGGATGTATACCTTACTCAATAACCCTATTCACGTGGCTCTGGTTTAACAAACCGCTCAAATTCGAGTGGTAGGTATCCATCACGTCATTTTGTAACCGTGACAGAAAACGGTATGTCATTTCTCTAACCGTTTTGTAACCCGGTTAGTTAAACCAGGGCCACGTGAAAAGAGCTATTGCGTTGCATCAACCTTAAGGCCGTTTTACTGCTTGCAATTCTATTTGCAATATGCAAGAAACTTGAACGAGGGCATGCGCAGAAGTGAGTCAGCTGACTGGTTTCTGCAAGATTCTTGAAACTTGAATGGCATTGCATGCAATCGGTTAGGTGCCATTTTTCTTGAAGGTTTTCGTGCAAGCTGGGGAATTTTTAGCAATTAGGATGCTTAAAGTTGCTGCTATTGCTTTCTTCTTTTTATATCGACTTATAATCCCTTTTTTTATTGTTGGAAAATGCAAACATCAACAACACAACAAAATCAAAAGTTACTAGTAACTTTCGAACTTCATTTATGAAAAATCATACTTAAAACTCGTGGCCGACAGAATTGAATCAAAAAAGTTGGAATTTAAAATTGGAAGAAAATAGTCATAGGTGCTTGATTAGAGTTTTTGGCCACAACGTAACAATTCCAACAAGTTTTTAATTGAATTATATTAAATAGGTAGGTATATAGATTATACCTTCTCTGTATTTTAATATTTAGTTCACTGTGGTTTACCAGCAGGGTTACTACAGTACCTACCTAATATAGACAGTAACTTGTAACGGTTCATGTGTTTGCGTATTTGTCTAGGGCATTTGATCATAATCAACCCTCAATCATTTTTATTGAATTTCAAATAAATATTCGGGATAATTGAAGATAATATATTCAGTTTGACAACGTCGCATCGCCTGTTCTGAATCATGTATATATGTTTCCAGATCATGGTGCTAGGTGGCGTGGGTGTCGGTATATCTGAAGAAATTGCGATAATATTAAAACCCTTATAAAATACTATTGTTATATAGCCTTCAGAAAAATTGCTTAAATAACAATATTATTATAAAGTTTATCTCACTGTATCAGTTTTACGATACTTTTATCGTAGAATACATTTATAAGAAAATTAGAAATTGGATAGGTACCTTATTACTATACTATGTTATGTTACGTTATTATAAGCTAAACGCCCTTAATACAGATATATGTTGCTTAAATGACACCAAATCAGATCTTTCGAAATTAGCCTGTACCTCTCTCCTGAAATTGCCACTTTTTCTTAATATTATCCAGCAAGAAATGCTTGACATATTGATAATTAGCAATAGGTATCTATATCAATGGACCTTTCTCATGCAATGAACAACAAGGATAGTTTATTAAGATTTCTGCAATAAAGAAAAAGACACATATAATGACGCACGATACCTGTGTGGAATGACTTTGATTGGTTCCACTTATCAAATTGTGCAATTTCGGTTATGTTTCTGTTTTTGTTTATTTTTAAACGTAAATATGACAAAATACGTATTAACATTAATTAGAAAGAAAACCCACCGCAGCAAAAATGTTTGCAGCAAACCTTTAATTGTACATTATTGTTGTATTTGATTTAAAAATCGTTATTTTACGAACCCGCAAATCTCTGTCCCAACTTAAATCGTCTTCATTCGGGTTAAGAGCACGTAACTATTGTTTTCTTACAATTTGATTGCTTGGGAACTTCTGAAAAGAAAGGTTTGACTTCTTTTTCGCCTAATTCTGACAAGAACTCATTCAACTCATTTGAACCATTGTCTCATAAACAGTTTTTGTAATAATTTTCAGCAATATTGGTTGATACTGATTGATTATTGAGGTTAGCTTAAATACGTCAGGGTCAGACCGTGTTCAGTAAATTGACGATTTAATTATCTGTCACCCACAAGATGCGCGCGCAGCACAGGTAAAATGAGAAAGGTCCATTATCAATGGAATTGAAACTAGAAATGTCAAGATTTTTCTGCAGCGTAGGTAGATAAACTAAATTTTAGGTTAGTGCTATAACATTTTTATAAGGTTACCCTAATAATAATTTTGTATTTTGTGAGACACTTCTGTTATTTAACCCTTTTTAAGTGCTTTATTCAATTTTGTTCCACAACAATTATAAAATAGTTTTATAAGAGTATTGAACGGAACTAAATTATTGCTAAGAATGAACTGTTTTATAAATTATTCTCCAAAAATACTATAAAATTTTATAATAAAGCCGCAATAAATCAAAATGCATACTTTTATAAGTGATATATATCTGTTTGTGAATATTGCTATAAAGCAACTACAAAATATATCTATCTCAAACGAAAACAGTTTTATAAGTCTTGTCATATAAATATTTATGAGAAAGTTAATTACCAAACTTATAAAATTGTTATTTAAATTAATCTTGAAAATATCTATATAGCAAAATAACAAAATAAATTTGTTTTCATGACACATTTGTATTTATTGAGTCTCTTAAAAATCAGTTTTGTTACTTCAAATGCTCTAACAAATCGGATACAAAGCACTTCAGTCTAATAGCAATATTTCTGTGCTACTTGGGGTGTCACCACCCCAATCTGCATCTACATAACAACATAATTCGCCTACAGTATCTACTCTACAATATTTTAGGCCAACATTGACAGTGCCCTTCAAATACCTTAATACTCTTTTTAAATTCGACCAATTTTCATCAGTTGCTTTATCTTGATATCGAGCAAAAACATTCACTGAATAACAAATATCGGGTCTACTTCCCAACATCAAATACATAAGGCAACCGACCAACTCACGAAAAGGTTTTTCTGTCTTTTTCTTTATACCATCAAAAAATTCAAATTTCAATTTTGGATCAATAGGTATGCTTGAACTATTGCATTCGTCCATTCCAAATTTTTTCAACACATTGTTAGCATAATTTGACTGATCTATTATTAACACTCCCTTATCTCTATCAAAATTAATATTAAGATCCAAAAAATGTTCAAGTTTCCCTTTATCTTTCATTTGAAATTTCTCCATTAATTTATCTTTTATTATATTTAATTCTTTTAAATTTAGCCCAGCTAAAATGATATCATCAACATATATTAACAGAAAATACTTTTCGTTATTAGTGCTCAAAACATATAAACAATAAGCATTTTCAGATCGAACAAAACCAATACTAAGCAAGAATTTATCAATTTCATTGTTCCAACATTTGGATGACTGTCTAAGCCCATCATACAAAGATTTTTTTAATTTTAAAACAGTATTGGGAACACATACAATTCCTTCTGGTGGAAATATATAAACATCTTCTTCTAAAATTCCGTTTAAAAATGCGGTCTTTACGTCTAATTGTAAGAAGTGAAACTTCAATATTGATTTCCAATCATAAGTAACGTTCTAATAGTTCTAATCATCATCCATTCTTGTTCTCTCTTGGGCAAACCCTCTTACAACCAACCTAGCTTTAAATTTGTCACATTCATTCTCTCGGTGAAAACTCATTTAGTATCAAGTATACACACATTTTCTGGTTTCTTAACTGTCATCCAAGTTTCATTCTTTTCTATCGAATCCAACTCCTTTTCCACCGCTTTCAACCACTTTTCCCTATCTGGATTATTATCTAAATCAGAAAAATTATTTGGTACATTTTCAACAAAGTTATAAGAATTAAAAGCCATGTATAGTTCATATTCATCAAACTTGGATGGCATTTTAACAGTACGCTTATTTTCTCATATATTATATCACAAGACCTTTAAATTTAATCGATTAAACTATCCAACATATTTTGAGCAAAATTATGCAAAATATATTTGGATAGTTTAATCAATTTAAATTTATAGGTCGAGTGGTATACTAGATTATTTCCTGAATAATTAGGATTGAATTGTTGGCTTCAATCCTTCCAAAGAGTTCTATTTATTATAAAATGTCAGAATATTTCTATCAAAATTCTGTCAAAAAAGGTAAACAAAAATTTAATCGCTGATAAACAAGGTCTTGTGAAATAATCACTTATTTAAACAAAATTTATTCAAAAAATGACGTTGTCTGATTGGTCTATTTTATAATGAATGAAATAATCTACAAATTTTGTCTCGACACTCATTTCTCTCTTCAATTTCACTATTATTTTTAGAAGTAGCTGAATTTTTAGAAATATTATCATCAAGAATATCAAAAACTACATTTTCTATATTTTTATTATCATTAAAGGGGGTGTGCGCCAAAAAAACAACTTCATCTCGAAAAAAAGGGGAAAAAAAATCTAAGAATAACAGTGAAATCCGCACCCATCTATGACAAATAATACCGCAGATATGGCTCTATGAAGGTACCGCATCTCACCCTATGACGTCACGAAAGCTCAAGCGATGCACGAGAAAGTGGAGTTAATTGAATTTACATATGTTTTTCCTGTGTTACCTGCAATAATCTAAACAAAAACCACTTACGCGTGCCGGAAACAATCAAATTAACAATGCGGAGCGCGGCTGGACGAAGTTCTCGTGACGTCACGAGAGCGTCGTCCACACTTTAAAGCGGTATATCTCAGCGATAGTTTATCGTAGAATAACGAGGTTTGAACAGTTATTCTTAGATTTTTTTTACACTAAAACTTTAATTTTTGGCGCACACCCCCTTTAAGATCATTATCAGCCATATCAACAACATTATTTTTGAATGGAAAAACATTCTCATGAAATTCTACATCTCTAGAAATAATAACTTTTTGCTTTTTGAAACTCCACAACCTATAGCCATTATTTGCATAACCAATCATTACACATTTTTCAACTTTAGAATCAAATTTGTCACGACATTCTTTTAAAGTATGGCTATACGCTAAACAACCAAAAATTTTAAAATTACTTACGTTTGGTTTTTGCCCATACCATATTTCTGCTGGTGTCATTCCATTGGAAGAAACTGATGTGCCTCTATTCAATATATAATTTATAGTTCCCACCGATTCACCCCAATACTCCTTCGGTACCCTAGAATCCTGAATAATTGCTCTGCTTCTTTCAACTAAGCTTCTGTTTTTCCTTTCTGCTTTTCCATTCTGCTGTGGGGTATATGGTACTGTGTAATCCAAAATTATACCTCGTTCCTTACAAAAATCTTTAAAACTCCTAGACACATATTCACCACCATTATCACACCTTAGTTTTGAAATTTTATTATTAAATTTAGACTCGACCATACTGACATACTCTTTAAATTTACCAAAAACTTAATTTTTTGCTTTAAGCAGATACATACAACAATAATTCGAAAAATCGTCGATAAAAGTTACAAAATATTTATAACCATCATACGTAATGGGAGTTATTGGACCACAAACATCCGTATGTATTATTTCCAAAATTCTTTGACTTCTTGTCCTCGAACCAAAAGGAAACCTAGTCATCTTACCACTCACACAAGGCTCACAAAATTCAACTTTTTGTATCTTAACATTTCCACCTATACCTGTAACCATATTTCTTTTAATTATCTCCTTTAAACCTGAAAAACCTATGTGCCCATAACGCCTATGCCACATCATAAAATCGTTATTCAAACTTTCAACATTCAAGCATTCTATCTTGCATAACTCAAATGATATTTCATACAAATTTTCTCTCTTTCCTGTACCTATTATGTTTTGTTTTTCATCAATCAATATTACCTGTGAATTTTCAAATACAACCTTTATATTGGACATTTCTAGTTTCTTGACGCTTAATAAATTCTTTCTTAACCCATTATCTGCCAAAGGTGCGTTCACGCACCTTTCCATTCTAATTTTTTTTCTGAGGCCAGCTATGAAATTTTCCGGTTTTTCATACACAAAATCGTATGACAACCGTTCAGAGAGTTTACTAAGTATTTTTATTTCCTTAATTTTTCATTTCTAATATTTAATTTTTTTTTTTTGAAAATGTGCCATTTTGAACTTTTTCACCTATTTTCCAACAAATATTGTTTTTAGCTAGAAAATATTAGCTAACTGCTTCTCTTATGCATGACATAAGTAAAAAAATATTTATTTTGATAATCCTATAATTTGTTTCCACTTAGGTTTACAAATCGACTTTCATATTGACATATATATGTAGTGGATGCGTATACGCACCCTTGGCCGAAAAGGGTACATATATTCGCATCATCGTGATGTGTATTTCATATTGCCTACCTGAGCAGCTACATGTGATTTCGCCAGCAAATCTTCTTGTTGAGGGTTCACAGTTGGTGAGACTTGACAAACTGAAGCGCGAATGCAGCATGAAAACTACGTCTCGCTTGTTATTTTTTATAAAACAAAACCTTTGAACTAATTATTTTTGCGTTGATAGTTTTTTTTTGGATAAATTTAGTACCAAAATGAGGTAAAATATTTTTGATTTTATAGAAGTTATAGAGGTATAATTTTGTTTATAATATTGCAGTGCTTTTTCAAAAAGGGAAATGAAAAGGGCACTAACTGCTACAGAGCTACTTGCTATATTAGAAGGGGAGAAAAGACTGCAAACGGATATTGCAGGAACGTATGAAATACAATCCAATAATATTGATAGTGATTATGATTCCCAAGATGACCTTCCATTGAGCGAATTAGCAAAACGTGCTAAGTTAGAGTCTAGAAACGCTGCGAAATCCAAACCAAGTACCGTTCCAAACTGGAAAAAACCACACACAGCAACTTATACTAACTTACCGGAAGTCTTTTCCAATAGACATATAGAGAATATAAAAGCTGAACATGGTGGTAAGACACCTTTTGAAATATTTTCGCTGTTTTTTGACAAGGAAGTGATTGATAATATTGTGAATTTTTCAAATAATTATGCTTCTCAAAACAACCGTCATGATTTTGATCTTACCGAAATAGACTTGAAGAGATTCATTGGTGTACTTATATTATCTGGGTATCATCATCTTCCACAAACTGACATGTACTGGTCAAAAGATGAAGATAAAGAAGTTCGTGTCGTAAGAGAGAGCATGAGCCGAAATAAATTTAGATCCATAAAGCAAAACATTCATTTGTCAGATAACACGCTGCTAAATAAAAATGACAAATTTGCAAAGCTTGCGCCTATTTTTGAAATTATAAATAGAAAATATTTACAGTTTGGGATCTTTGCCGAACATCTCTCAATAGATGAAGAAATGGTTCCATATTTCGGGCGTCACTCATGCAAAATGTTCATTCGTGGAAAACCAGTGAGATTCGGATTCAAAATATGGTGTCTTTGTTCCGATACTGGTTACTTGTTCAAGTTTATTCCATATGGTGAAAAAGCAGAAACGTCAGACAAAAATAATCCATTAGGAACAAGAGTTGTACTAGATCTATTGTCTGCGGTTGAAAATCCACCACAGCATAAAATATTTTTCGATAACTTTTTCACGTCCTATTCCCTTTTTGAAAAATTAATAGAAAATAGCTTCTTTGCAACCGGAACAGTGAGAGAGAATCGAACCGCTAAATGTCCAGTTGAAGATAATAAAGCCATGGCAAAAAAGGAAAGAGGCTCTTATACTTCTGCCTTTGACCCAAACTTGGGAGTGCTTGTAACAAGATGGAATGACAATTCTGTAGTCACGGTAATGACAAATGCATGTAATGTTTTACCACTCATGCAGACAAAACGCTACAACCGAAAGGAGCGCAAGGAAATTCTTATCCCTCAGCCAAATGTAATTCATCAATACAATCAACATATGGGTGGGGTAGACCTCCATGATAATGGTATCGCCAACTATCGCATCGGAATAAGAGGCAAAAAATGGTGGTGGCCTTTGTTTACTAATATGATAGGCAGCATGGTGGTAAACAGTTGGAAAATCTACAATATAGCGAATGAATCCAAAATGCCTCAAGTAGAATTTCGCTCGAACTTAGCACTCTGCTTGCTAAAGTATGCCGGAGAGGAAGGTAACCAAACCATGATGCTTCAAATACTTCAAACAATGGAAGACCCTCCAAATCCGCTATACCAGCTGATGTGAGATTTGATAAAATCAATCATATCATAATTAGGGAGGTTAATAGTGCAAGGAAAAAGTGTCGATTATGCAAAAGTAACAGTATTTATCTGTGTAAAAAGTGTAAGGTGCATTTGCACCCAGACTGGTTTGAAAATTTCCACTTTAGAAACTAAGTTTTCTTAGTAATATCATTAACTGTTTTTGGCCAAGGGTGCGTATACGCACCTATGATTTTTTCTTCAAAAATTATGTGTATATTTTTTTTTTTTGGAAATCTGTCTTAATTTATGTATTTTAAATACACTTAAATAAAAAAATAAAAAAAACATCCTGTTTTACTTGCCTTGGCCAGTAATGGGTTAAATCGGGTAAGTACATAAAAAACATTCTTTATAGTACAATTTACCTTCTTTTCTCTTACTATACTAATAGCCTTTATGTTACCAACACCCATGGCCAATAGAAAACTTTCATTTTTAGCTACAGCAATTTTGATTGGTTCTTTTAACATTACCAAATCACAAAAAAAAGTTTTCTTATTCACCATGTGGTCAGTACAACCAGAATCAATAAAAAAAATTAAATAACTTTTATAAAGATCAATATTCTCATGATTTAATTCACCCGAAAAACAAATGTTTTGCTCAGTAACATTCTGATCTAAGTTTTCTTTACTATCATTGTTAACAAAATTAGTAAATCTTGCCCTACCTTTGTTTCCATAATTATTCTGAATACCTGAACCACGAAATGAACCTCTCTGACCATATCTCAAACCATATCCTCTACCTCTGTCTTCATATCTGTGATCTGCTCCATTGTCATATTTCCAAATTTGTCTTTGCTGATTATCACCATATCTCCCACCATTATTTGCACGAAAATTCGTTCCTCGACCTCGATTTCCATAAAAATATCTATGTTCATGTCCATATCGTTGGTTAATATCGTTATTTAACTTTTTACAGTCCTTCTTGAAATGACCAGATTCACCACATCTATAGCATGTACCTTTTTGCTGTGTAGTGAAAGCAAATGTACTGTCCTGGCCATCATTAGTTCTTTTACCTAAATTTCTTTTTTCAAATTCTGCCACCAACCTCCGCTTTACCATTTCAAATGTCATATTCGGGGTACTTTCAATAATTGCTACCATGGTCTCATAGGATTTGGGCAAACACAAAAGTATGTTACAAATCAGGTCTTCATCACTTAGCTGTGTACCTGAACACTTCAATTGCCTGACAATTTCATCGAAATCATTAATAAATCTTTCCATTGATTGTCCCTCATTAAGCTTCATTGATAATAATTTTCTTTTCAAAAATAGCTGGCCTGGTAAACCTTTTTTCTCATACTTCTCCTTTAAAATTTGCCACATTTGAAAAGCTTTTCTTTTTTCTCGTAGACATTCTAACTGATTGTCATCTACGTTTTGTACAATCAAATAAGATTTTGCTTTGCAATCCCTTTTATTTACCTGCTGTCTTTCATTTTCGGTGGCCAAATTACCTGGAATGGTTTCTGTTTCAATCATATCTGTCACTCCATTTTCTGCCAAAATCATTTCCATTCGGAACTTCCAGTTATGATAATTATTGCCATTCAAAGCCTCAATTGCATAATTTTTCCCGGCTTGAGACATTTTTTTTTTTTTAATTTGATTTTTTTTTTTTTTTTAACAAAAATTGTAAAAAATTCTTACCAGAACTTTTCACTTGGTTTACTTTGGCGCTCTAGGGATCTGGGCCCATAACCTGTTATAATTACTATTTAAACTGCAGTGGATACAACTTCGTTTTAACTTTTATTTCACAGAGAACGAAGACAGGATTAAACAATTCTACATTCTTTTGACATACATTTTTACATCTATAAAACTGGTGTTTTAACCAGACAGGTATATGCAGATTTTAGCGTATATTTCAACAATTACTTATTTCTTTCAAAATATCCTTTGGCCCCTCATCTTTCACCTGTGTACCTTGAATTTCTATGTTCGAGGCTACCTACCTCTTTCATTTCAAGATATGAAACTCTTTCTTCCATTTTAGTGAGCTCGCTTTTAAGCACTGAATTTTCCTTTTTCGCTACTTTTAGCTCGTCCAAAACCCTTTTGTTTTCTTGAGTTAGTTCATCGAATTTGTCACTTAAAAACTAAACGGAATGTTGAAGTTCCATAATTGTTTTTGTGAGCTGATCAAAAGAGTCCCTGGACCCACCAAAATTAACAGAAGAAGCACTGGAGTTACCCTCAACGGCGGCAACATTCGTGATGATGATTTAGCTTCACTTTTCAAACAATTAGGGCACTTAATTAATCCACTTCTCATTGCGTTAGATTTTTTGGCGCAACTTTCGTGGTAAAAAATGGCCTTGCAACTGTTATATGACACACAATTAGCAACAACATTTTCCCAATAAAAGCAATATTTTTCCTGAGGACTCATTCTTTACAACTTCCAAAACTGATAAAAACCATATTCTATACCTAATAATATAGATGAAGCTACAATACAAAATCTTCCAGCTGTAAAATCATTCTATATTGCCTATAAAATATCAAAAATCAATTTAAATTTAAATCCCGTAATAAAAAAATATATGGTTAATTTGATGGGTTTCATTTAATAGGCCAGGGGCTTGTTTCATAAAAAATATTAGTCTAATAATATTACTCTTTAGCCAATATTATAAGTCAAAATTATGATATTGATAATGTAATTTTGACTTATAATACTTGCTAAAGAGTAATATTATTAGACTAATATTTTTTATGAAACAGGCCCCTGGGCAGTTAGCTGAAAAAATGGCCTTTAGGAGAAGTTTTTGCAATCAAGCTGATTTTTTCACAGATGATAGTACCCATCAATAGTACTCTGTAAAAAAAAGTTACACCTCCTAGGAGGCTTGCTTTTTCCACCATGATAAATTGAAGATGGCGGCTGGTGCTATCCTTGGAAAAAATCGTAACTTTCTTATTTATTAACCGATTTTCGTCAAGTAAAAAAAACTTCGGTTTTGACTAAAGAATAACATGAAAATATGAAACCATTTTGACAGGTAGTATTTCTGTCAAATAAAAAAAAATAGGAAAAGAAATCGATTTGTTTTTCATCAATTTTCTCTGAACCGTAGGTGCTTCTTAGCAAAAAAAGCTCGAAAATATGCGCTTTTTTTCTGATTTTGAAACAATTTTTGAGTTTGTCATGGGTTGAGTAGTTGGGAGTGGAGAGATATAGTCGAAAATAATTTGAGAATCCAAAAAAACAAGCTTATGCTGGATGTGAAAACTTGATTTTTTGCTCGATTGACATAAAAACAGTTGCCTTTGGTTTAAGCTAACACATTTTCTTTTTTCTACTACCGTGCGTAAAGTACTTACTTTATGCATTGTTTAAAAGAGGTAAAATTAAATTTCACGAACTAATGCGTAAAGTAATTTGCAACAACAAATTGTATTATAGTCTGGGAGACGACCGCATTTTTCCTACCCCGATCGAGTTATGTGTCGACACTATTATCAATATACAGTGAGGACATAAAGTCCGTCGCCCCCCCTCTAACTTTTGAACCGCTCGGTATATTGCAAAGAAATTTGAAATGAGGATATGTGGCCAAATTCTCCATCTTCTGAAAAACAAATGACAGCTTCAGCTGTCAAAATGACAGCTGAGCGCAGTTTTGAAACATTTTTTTAAATCGAATGCGGTGTCGGCTGATAGATCATTTTAGAGATGTCTTTATTCCTAATTTAATCCCCGATTCTGAAAACATTTGGTTTAGTGGTTTTCAAATGATGGATAAACAAAAAAGGCTTGTTTTGGTCATGAAAAAATTTTTTTAGTAATTGAATCATTATTTTATGAGTTCTTTTGTTGTTTTTTTAAGTTACCAATGTCATTACATCATTATTATTATTGAAAACAAACAATAATGAGTAAAAAACCGATAAAAAATTTTTTAAAAATTTTTTTATGAGTGATTATGAGTAAAACAAGCCTTTGTTTTTTCGTCATCATTAGAAAACCGCTGAACCAAATGTTTCCAGAATCGGGGATTAAATTGAGAATAAAAAGACCTTTAAAACGATATATCACTCGACACCGCCTTCTATTTAAAAAAAACGTTTCAAAACTCCGCCCAGCTGCCATTTTAACAGCTGAAGCTGTCATTCGTTTTTCAAAAAATGGAGAATTTGCTTACATATCATCATTCCAAATTTCGTTGCAATATACCGAGCGGTTCAAAAGTTAGAGGGGGGTGGGGGGCGACGGACTTTATGCCCTCACTGTATAGTATTATGTGCATCTATTAACCTGTATTCCTGCCTGAGAGCAAATGCTGCCGGAAATATCTTTTAACAAATTAGGGACATAAAGCTACTTGAAATAATTTGCCGGTATCGGTATCGGTATCCGTAACGCAACTAGATACGTTGACAAGCGAAAAGGCTGTTAAAGCGATCCCTGTTTCGGTAAACGTAAACGCATCTCAATACCTAGAAACTTTTGTGTCAAAACTCCGGCGTATTTATATCAAACCTTAAAATTGTTATTCTTTTTGCCATAGAGAAGCACTAAACACGCAAAGAAACTCAAGAAAGTATAAACTAAACAAATTAAATCAACTCAGAAGAAAAGTGAGGTTATATTTATTCAAAATTTGTCACAGGCATCCAGGAATGTCAAGATACGTTACCGATACGGATACCGCGAGAGGGCCGTAACATTACGTTGTACGTACGGTATCTCGGCCTCCGTATCGCTTCTGCACATGCGCAGTACGATACCGATACGAATACCGACCAAAAAATACGGAAGCTTTATGTCCCTACTAACAAATTGAAAAAAACGTAACACTACCCCCATCGAGTTATGCCCCAAGTAGGGTATCAGATTGAAGGTCTCGATGTCCCCTATCTAAAAAGTCGATCCTGCCTCGTGAGAACTTGCCGGAAAAGGGTGGCAGGACAGCTTTTTGGGGCAAGGGCCCGCGGTCTCTGCTTTGACACCTATCAAGCTTTGCACTAAATGATGTGTCAAATTGAAGGTGTCAATAAATTGATTTAAGGTCTGTTCGCACAGAAATCACAAACCAGTCAGAGCAAATTTCATTGGTTGGAAACAGTCAGGAAACTAGTTTCAAACAATGAAATTCACTCCTTCTGGTTTGGGATTTCTGTGCGAAGAGACCTTAAATCAACTTATTGACACCTTTAATTTGACATATCTTTCAGCGCAAAACTTGATAGGTGTCAAAGCAGAGACCGCGGGCCCTTGCCCCAAAAAGCTGTCCTGCCACCCTTTTCCGGCAAGTTCTCACGAGGCAGGATCGACTTTTTAGATAGGGGACATCGAGACCTTCAATCTGATACCCTACTTGGGGCATAACTCGATGGGGGTAGTGTTACGTTTTTTTCAATTTGTTAATAATTTGTTAAAAGATATTTCCGGTAGCATTTGCTCTCAGGCAGGAATACAAGTTAATAGATGCACATAATACTTTACAGGGTGGCCAATTGAAAACGAAACAGAGGTGATTTTGGGCTCCCCAAGACATTTAAGAAAAAATCCTCGTACCCCTCGATTTTTGATTTAAGGGGGAACCATTTTTTTGGTGTTTTCGCCCCCTGGGGGGCAAAGCCCTGGCGGGGGGCATTTTTCCGTTTCCTATTTGGTTACCGCTACATGGAGCGCTAATCCTTTAGGAATTGTAAAGTTATATCTAGCATCGCGTTCCCTATTAGGCTAGCGCACATGTCTATCGCTACATGGTGCGCTAATCATATAGGACTTGTTGAATTATATCTGACGTCGCGTTTCCTATTAGATCAGAGCACACTCTCTGCGATAGTCTCATTGGTCGTCTGCAGGCATCCATTGCATTGCAATCCATTTCATTATCGTAATTTTTTGAGGTTAATTGGTGGTTACAGGTGGTTCAACAATTTTGGATATTTCTCGTTGTGTCTCTTTTATTTTTTCTCTTAATTCTGGCGTTATCGAAGAGATAATTAAAAAGTTTGATACTACGTGTAAATTTATAAGTTGTGTCAGTAAGAAGGAAAGTGAATATGAAGTAGTTTTGCGGACCAAAGTAGATTTTCCTGACTACGATGAACAGTGTATGCGGTAGATAGGCGAGTTTTCTGCTGCTACAAATACGCAGTGGATTGTTTCACAAAACTATCCAAATTTGCAGAGGCTTCACTATAGAAAAGATTTTGTTTGTCATCACAACAAAAAACATAAATGCCGCAAAAACGAAAGCACAAGGGAGAGAAACAAAAATTGTCCTGCAAAAATTATATATAAAGTTAAAAAAATAAATAGATTTACTAAATACAGAGACCCTTTTTTGAAAGAAAACTTGAATGCAGTAATTGAGGTAGGTACCTTTTGCTCTAAAAAAATTGTTTTCATTGACATAATTCTTTGTATTTCATTGAAACAGATTAACTTCAAAACACACTCACCGAATTCATGTTGCGGAGGCATACAGCTTTTTACGCATGAGTGAGTTAACGAAAGAAAAGTTTTATAGGTATTTTGAAGATGGTCTGTCGGCTAGTGAAGCAAAATCATTTCACAGGTCTTCGCTGGTGGCACTACACCTTTAGAAAAAGTATGTGAAGTACTTGCCAATGGTCACACCAATCCTATTGATCGTTCCATTTATCATTTGTTCGAAACTTGGAGGTACCTATGTGTTTTCACGTTTTCGTGCAATATGAATTAATCACCCTGTATATTTTTTTTAGAGAAGAAAATTATGGTACTCGTGAAGTACGTAGTATGACAGAAAAGTTTTTGGAAAAAAGAGATTATTTTGAAGAAAATGGTGTCAAAATAAGTATTCAGGAAGACCCTTTTTGCTGTGTTCTTTTGACTCCACTGATGCAAAGAGCCCATAACATACAATTTTCAAGTGAAATTGTATTTGTAGATTCTAGCGGTTCCTGTGACCAAGGTGGTTCTTCAGTCACGTTTTTTTTTGGTGGGAGGAAAATTGAAGGAGTGCCCCTGGGCTGCATCATTCATAACTTTCAAACAGAAAAAGTTTATGAATTATGTTTCAAGCAATTTCGTGATTTAATTGGGACCGATGGATTTCACGGTAAAGGTTTTCCAGCCGTATTTATGACGGATGATAGTGCAGCCGAGATGAACGCTTTAAACAAAATTTTGCCACAATCTAAATCATTGCTTTGCACATTTCATGTTCTTCAAGCAGTGTGGCGCTGGTTATGGGACAGTTCTCATAACATTGATAAAGACCATAGAAAAAACTTGATGCTTTTCTTCCGAGACGTGCTATATGCACAAAATGAAATTTATTGTGAATTGAACAAGACGTCACTGTGCGAAGATATTATAGCAAAAAAATATCAACTATTTCTAGAATATTTTAGCGATATGTGGAAGCGGAGACATGAGTGGTGTCATCATTTTCGGAACGAGTAGGTATAGAATCAGAGGTCACAATACCAACAATATTGTTGAGGTATCTATACGCATATTCAAAGATCAGGTTTTACAGAGATGCAAAGCATTTAATGCAACCTCATTGGCAGATTTTGTATGCTTTTCTCTAGAAGAGTTTTACAAGCAAAAAATAATATCATTTGTGAATGGTAGAGATATGAAGCTTCAACACTATTTTAAAAAGTTTTGTCATAAATCTGATCTTTTGACAATAATAAAAAAAACTGATACACTGTTTATGGTATCATCTTCACAAGACAATAAGTTTATGTACACAGTCGATGTTACTAACTAGAACAATGTGATTGTCCTGCAGGGACAGGAGGTAAATTTTGCAAGCACCTTTGTGTAGTTTATAATTAAGGTGTTAATTTGATAACCACACCCCATTTGTTGTTTCAAGACCGCGTTGAACTTGCTACTTTAGCAATGGGAAATAATGTCAATAGTTCTTTTTTTATGAATATGGATTTGAATTCTGATTCTTTGCCAGAAGATCAGAAGGATTTCAATAGGCCTATGCAGTCTATATCCAATGAAATCGTCAACTACGAGCCTAATAACTCCAATGTCCAGTCATCTGAAGAACATACACAAGTATTAGGGGAAAATCGTGCAAATGATAATATCACTGCAGAATATGCCGAAGAACTAAAATCATTGGAAGAAAACTTCAAAAAACTGCACCAATTTGCACAAGCTCACCCATGCAAACATATGCTAAAGAACATGAAAGAACTGAATGCTAAAATTAATAATATTGAAAATGAACAGGGATTTTATGATATTTGTTCTGCTATAGTAACCAAAAAACAAGGACGCCGAATCAAAGTACAACCAACTTCGATTAGAGAGGGGGCTACATGCAGGCTCTAGAGCGATTCAAGCAGGCAGACCATCTAATGCCGAAAAATTAAGTAAAAAAGCAACAAAGAGAAAAAGGTCTTTCATTTCAAATATTTTGGCAAATCAACCGAATGCCAAAAGTCATTGAAATAGATAATCATTACCTACCTTTTTATAAAATGTGAAAGGCCATTCTTTTATTTTTATTTAATAGAAAAAAAAGTTAACCTCTGCAAGTTTTTTTATTATTTATTATTATTAAAAAGTCATGTAATAACATGGTTGGCAAAATGAGCGTATTTATTTAATTTATGTGCGCTGATCTAATAGGAAACGAGACGTCGGATATAGCTTAATAAGTCCTATAGAAGTAGCGCGCCATGTAGCGGTAGTCACTTGGTAGACAATGTGCGCTAACCTAATAGGAAACGCGATGCCAGAGATAGTTTTACAATCCCTAAAAGATTAGCGCTCCATGTAGCGCTAATCAAATAGGAAACGGAAAAATGCTGGCGGGGGTAACAAGGGCCCGCAAAATTTTAAATGGAATGAGGGGTCGAGTGATACCTTATTTTGAAGCTATTTTTATGTATATTATAACCCCCGAGTCTTACATCACTACTATCTACCTAGCCATTACAGGGGCTAATTAAAGTTACAAAAACATGAATATTTTGTATTTAAACAAATGCTTCAAAAACAAAATCAATCAAGTAAATGCCGAAAATGACCCCAGAAGAAAAAATCTAACGGTCTCAAATCTAGAGAACATGGGGGCCACTCAATATTGACGAGCCACTGCAGCATAGTGGGGTGACGCACAATCTTGTTGGAATATTAATGTATGCATCTGTTATCATTCTCTAGTATCTCCACCAATTCTGGATGAATCGCATCTTCTAACCACTCTCTAGGTACATTTCTCTTGTTAAATTTATAGGTAAAAAAGGGGCCTATTATATGGTTATCAAAAATGCTAGCCCAAACACTCAAATAATCTACATCTCCATAATGCCCTAGGACTATATTTCGCACGTATTATACCTGGAAATAGACTTATTCAAATAATAAACTGGCACGACATAAAATAAAGAAGGAGCATTTAAAATCTACCAGCAGGTACCAGTTAGTAAACTTGAAGGCTAATGTCAGTTTTCATGCCGATATTGAGTATTTATTATTAACTTTAGTGAGTTTTTTAAAGTAATAATGGTTTACTCGCTTTTATTATATTATATAGCAGTTTATTATCGATGTATATTTCTCTGATGAATGCTGTTTTTTCTTGAACGAACGGTACGGTGAATCGTCACAACTGCCGCTATTGGGCTAATTCAAATCCCAGAAAACATATTTCGTGAGGTACATACACGCAACATCCCGAGAAATTGAGTGTTTGGGCTAGCATTTTTGGTAACCGTATAATAGACCCCTTCTTTACCTATAAATTTAATAGGAGAAATATACCTAGAGTGATTAGAAGATGCGATTCATCCAGAATTGGTGGAGATACTAGAGAATGATAACAGATGCATACACTAATATTCCAACAAGATTGTGCGTCACCCCACTATGCTGCAGTGGCTCGTCAATATTGAGTGGCCCCCATGTTCTCTAGATTTAAGCCCGTTAGATTTTTTCTTCTGGGGTCATTTTCGGCATTTACTTGATTGATTTTGTTTTTGAAGCATTTTTTTAAATACAAAATATTCCATGTTTTTGTAACTTTAATTAGCCCCTGTAATGGCTAGGTAGATGGTAGCGATGTAAGACTCAGGGGTTATAATCTACATAAATATACCTTCAAAATAAGGTATCACTCTACCCCTCATTTCATTTAAATTTTGGGGGGCCCTCGTCACCCCCGCTAGGGCTTTGCCCCCCAGGGGGTGAAACCACCAAAAAAATGGTTCCCCCTTAAATCAAAAATCGACGGGTACGAGGGTTTTTTCTTAAATGTCTTGGGCAGCCCAAAATCACCTCTGTTTCGTTTTCAATTGGCCACCCTGTATATTGATAATAGTGTCGACACATAACTCGATCGGGGTAGGAAAAATGCGGTCGTCTCCCTAACTATTAATTTCTTTTCAAACATGCATAAATACCCACCCACAAGTATAAAATTGAGAAAAATATACCAACCACAACTTTACGCCCTAGTGTCTAAAATAACTTATTTCACAACCTAAGGTGTAAAGTAAAATCACAGTTCTAATGCAGAAAAAGGGCAGTAAAGGCTTTGATAATTTAACATTTTATATTTGTGGGTATTTATGCATTTTTGCGAAGAAACTAATTCGTTCTTACAGGTTTTATCGTCTGTTATATAATTTACAGTGTGTTGGATTTTCTTGGCATGCAGACTTAAAATGGATGAAAGATTTGACCGAGAAGGTAGAAATGAAACAGGTCTTGGTAGCTTAGTTGGTAGAGCGTTGTATTAGATATGCGAGGGTCCTGGGTTCAAATCCTAGGCGAGGCAAAAAAAAATTCCATCAATTTTAATTGAAACGTCTGCATGCTATGAAAATCCCATTGTTGTTGCGAATTACTTATTCACGTTATAGTGCGTGAAATCTAATTCAACGTCTTTTGAACAGTGCGTTAAGTGAGTACCTACTTTACGCACGGTAGTAGAAAATAGTTATTTATGCAACAAGTGTGTAAAGTGAACCTTTTTTTAGGCGAGTGCGACAATCACATGAGTGAAAAAAGGTGCTTTACGAACGTATTGCATACAAATTTTTTTCTACTACCAATCAAATATGTATAAAAAAATAAATTTAGTCAAATACTTTACGCACTAATGCGTAAAGAATTTTCACTTTACGCACTAGTGCGTGAAGTAATTTACCAGAAAAAAACCATATTGACAGTGTTGACGTCTGTCATTGACATTACTTGACGCACTAGTGTGTGAAGTGAATTACTTTACGCACTATTGCGTGAAGTGAAATTTTACGTCTTCCGAATAGTGTGTGAAGTGAGTATTTTACGCACGGTAGTAGAAAATAGTTATTTATGCAACAAGTGTGTAAAGTGAACCTTTTTTCACGAATGTGAATTTTGACACACGAGCCGAAGGCCAGTGCGACAATCACATGAGTGAAAAAAGGTGCTTTACGCACGTATTGCATACAAATTTTTTTCTACTACCAATCAAATATTTGTAAAAAAATAAATTTAGACAAATACTTTACGCACTAGTGCGTGAAGTGAAAGTTTACATCTTCTGAATAGTGCGTGAAGTGAGTACTTTACGCACGGTAGTAGAAAAAAAATTTTTTTAGCTAAAACCAAAGGCAACTGTTTTTATGTCAATCGAGGAAAAATAGCTACTTTTGTAAGAAGTACCTAAAAAACTTAATTTAGGTACAGTCGTGAGATTAGAAAGTGGAACACAGGACTGACAGGTCGTGTCATTTTTCGCTATTTTGCTTTTAATGCTCACGACTGTACGTGTTACGAACAATATTTTTTTTTTGTAATAGCGCTCCGAAAATTGATTGAATTCCGTTGACAAAAATGTGAAGTGTTGAATTGATTGAAAAAAATTGAAATTTTGAATTGATTATGCATTAGCAGGTGCGGCAGCGTACATCAAAACTGACAAGGTTGCTATTATGACTTTTAGGGACTAGGCCGAAAATGGAACCTTTCACGGTGTAGGCCGAAAGTGAAGCATTTTATGGACTGGAATGAGTCCGCAAAATAGCTATTTTTGGGAGCGTAAAAATAAAGTTTTCACATCCTGCATAAGTTTTTTTTTTTTTTTTTGGCTTTGTCTCCCGAATTACTGAACCTATCACAAACTCAAAAACTGTTTCAAAATCAGAAAAAAAGCGCATGTTTTTGAAATTTTTTTACTAAGAAGTAGCTACGGTTCACGGTTCAGAAAAAATTGAAGAAAACCAATTCGATTTCTATTCTTATTTTTTTTTTTGGCAGAAATACAACCTGTCAAAATGATTTTATATTTTTATCCCATTTTGACGTGTGTGTGACAGTGATTTAAAGATTTTTTAACTCACTCTCAGCATTTTAAGTTACTCTGCCCAAGTAAAACTCTGACACCTCAGTGATTTAAAATATTTTTAACTCACTCTTGGCATTTTTCCTTATAAGTACTTTATTTTTTGAATTTCCACAAAATGGGATAAAATTTTGTATACATCACGTGAGTTAAAATGTTTATTCATTCGAAGAAAATTAACCCACTCGCTATGGCTCGTGGGTTAAACTTTCTTCTCATGAATAAACATTCATTTATTTCACTTGGTGTATAAATAACTATTATTTCATTCTTTAGTCAAAAACAAAGCTTTTTTTTTGTTTTACTTGACGTAAATTGGTTAATAAATAAGAAAGTTACGAATTTTTTCAAGAATAGCACCAGCCGCCATCTTCAATTCATCATGGCAGAAAAAGCAAGCCTCCTAGGAGGTTTTTAAGTTTGCGCATCATAATGATAAAACTTGAGCATTACATTGGAATTGGATACCACTTCTTTATAAAAACATGTATAGTTGAGCCGATAAATAAAATTAATCTGTCAGTTTACGGCATATCGCAAGCTGCCCAGATTTCTATGAAACTGCAGCGAACCATTAAAATGCTTAACTTGTAGGCATTTTGTGGCATTTCCTAGATTTTAATGAACATATTTTACGAGGGCAGTATACTGTTCCTACGCCTCTTAAAAGCTTTGTTTTGTTAATAATTTTAGCTGAGAGAAAACGCGCGCTAAAGGGATTTAATTTTGGAAAACCTGTAAAATAAGGGAATGGATATAATTTTCAAATTTAAATTCCCTCTATTACTTGCAGGTGGCTTATATTCGAACTAGCCAAAGAGGCTTAGAACTTTAGCTCTGTCATTTTCCAAATATTTTTTGCAATTTCCTTTCTTCCTCATATTCTCACAAGAAATCCACAATTATAGCGTTATTTCATGCCGAAACAGCAGGAAATAGCTTATTAAAGGTAAGTTGAAAAATTAACCATTTCTGCTCTCGGGTGGAATTTAAATTTTGAATCTATATTTTAGCTATTTTTCCTGCGCAGGCCTGTATTAGATGCCAAAAAGCATATTGTGTGATTAGGTAGAAAAGTGATACATTCTCGATGTTTTATGTTTTATTAACTAGCAGAAGATACTAATACATATAGGTGCTTTCGAAACTAAATGTCACTAAAAATCGTTGGGAAATGAGCTTCATTCTTCAACGATTTTGCGTGCGAGAATATATGACATTGTCACACCAAAATCGAGAATATTTATTATCCTAACAAGTGCAGAAAGTTATACTTTCCCGCACGCGACTTTCGTTGACCGTTGACCCGAACGACGGGAAGCGGAGTTCGGGCAAGCAGTGAAGTTCGGAAACATACTTTATGCATGAGTTAAGATCAAATTTTTTTCTACGACCTAAGCAAAGTAGGGCACATGGAAAATAGGTATGCGCTTTTGTATTAAACATATATTGAACAGGGTATCAAGTTATAAAATTACTACCCCCCGCAACTTTTTTATGACATAAAAAAGTTAGAGGGGGTTCTAGCTTTTTGGGAAAACAAGGAGGAAATTCAAATTTGAGATATATCCCTCTATTTGGAAATTTAAGTCCTGATGAGATGGAAAAAGAGGATTTATGCAAATCGATTTCGAACCCTAACCTGCAGCCGAGCTGTCAGAAAAAAGTATCTTAGTTACTTTACAGTATCTTAGTTACTTTATAGTATCTAAGATACTGTATCTTAAATACTTTTAATTTTTGGCAAAAGTATCTTAGTTACTTTTCAGAAGGATCTGTAACTTGTATCTTAAAAAAGTATCTTAGATAGCGAAAAGTATTTGAGATACTTAAAAGTATCTTAGATACTGAAAAGTATCTTAGATACTGAAAAGTATCTTAGATACTGAAAAGTATCTTAGATACTGAAAAGTATCAGATACTGAAAAGTATCTTAAATACTGGAAAGTATCTTAGATACTGAAATTAACCTATCTAAGTTAACGAAAAGTATTAAAGTTACTGTGAAAAAAGCTCCTTCAGATGTTCACCAAACCCCACACAACAAGATGGGACTGGTTCAAACTACTTCAAACAGCATCAAGCTTACGTCTTATGTATTATTCATTTGTACTCACCCACCGCTCTGTGAAGATAGTTTTACCGTCTAGCTTTAGAGAAGCAACATGACTATCTCTAGACTAGCAAGATAAAACAAGCAAATAGTGTACTGCCTTTGGATAGAAAGAGACAGGGTTTATTCAATTTTTCATTTCATTTATTTCAAAATACTAAAAGAGAAAGAGATACGAAACTGCATCCGGTAAGAATCGAAACAATGTTATTATTGGAATCTTATGGAAATCTTTTTAATCCGTAATATAATCTAGAAAAAAGAGATGATAATTCTAAGATTGTTTTGATGCTTTAAGGATAATTCGGCAGCGTTCTATACCTTGCTCTTTCATTATTTTGAAATTAATCAGATCAATTTTAATCATAAGGTAGCAGACAATAGAAAACCAACACGACTATCGTCACAGTCATAGCACTTATTTAGCTATGGTACCTATGTATAGAGTATAGACTGTCATAAATGTCATAAAATATAAAATACACACTAAGCTCTTAGAAATGTAGGTGTTTTGTTTTCTTTATTTATGCAATTATGCATTTTATTTTTGCTAGTGTTGTCTTGATTGATACCATTTATTTAATAATTTCGTGTTACGTTAGTTGTAAAGCTGTGACTCTGATTTTCAAATAAATTTTTGTTTTTGGAAAATTATATTTTTTAGAAAATATAATTATTGATTTATTTGCAGACTGTAGCCAATGGTAAGTGTTTAAAGACAAGATTATTCTTTTTTTTTTTAATAAATAAGTGCAGTTAGTGTAAACTCATTTAAAAAAAGAGTTGACTGACAACTGTGAACTGTCACGTCGCGATTTGTCCATTATACCTATTCTATAAAAATTTAACTATGAGTTGTGATGGTAACTGTGATAACTTTCTGTGTTTTGCGATTTTGACCCTTCTCGAATTTGGGATTTTTGAACTATAAAAATTTTTGTTTTAAATTTTTTAAATTGAACCCGAAACCTGTCGAACCTTCGACCTGTGGAACAAATAAACAGCCATAGCTTAATCGGTTTTTCCGCCTGCTGTTTGGAAATAATAATAAAGTATCTCAGTAACTATCTTATTAAGTATCTTAGAAAGTAACTTAAGATATGTATTAAGGATCCTTTTTTCAATGAGTAACTAAATACCCGAAGTAACTTCAGATACTTTTTTCAAAAGTAACTTATCTTGTAACTAGATACTTTTCAAAAGTATCTTTGACAGCTCTGACCTGCAGATACGCAGTCCTTTAGTGGACACAAGAAATTATATTTTGATGTGAAAAATAACCATGTATGAATTCACTCATATGAGCAAGAGTCCTTGAGAAACTGGTTTAGAATCGCTCCCGAATATGTAAAACTGCACTTCAGCTTCTACAAAACAAATTATCTAACCTTTTCCATGAATTTTGGCTTCAAATTCCCACAGTAAAGTAATAGCTCCATTACAATGTAGGTAAGACATTAAAACATTTAGTGCAAAGTGAGAGTTTTAATGGGATTCTCCGGAGAAGCTGAATTAAGTTAGGGAATCTTTCGCATTAACACCTAAAATGAAACAAAAAATGGCTTGTACTTTCCGTGAGGAAATTACCTTGACGGTGCTTTAACGCAAATAGGTAAAAATAAGCTAAACATTTTCTTTACTTTTACTATCATTTTACATGTATTTGAGTTTCTTTATTGGAAGTTTTTTCCTAGTGAAAAAGGAGTAGATTTGTGATTGGTTAGTAATTCATCTGATTCATGATTGATAAAAAAACAAGGATAGAGTTATTCTGATTAGGTAATATAAATATCATAGTTAAAATAATAATTAATTGTTATAAATAGTTTGAAGGTAATGGAGAATGGTATGTTATTCGAAGTTTGGATACTTGAAAGTGGTACCTACCTATTATGCAAGACTATCATAATTTTTCTATCAAAGTAAAACCTAAACCTGGAGTGCTGTTGCTTCATTATATTTTTTGTTATTCTCTTTAGACAAAGATGTTTTTGTTTTGGCAGTTTAGTGAGTGAATATAGAAAACTTCCCCAGTATATTTTCTTTGGGAAAACCGGGGTTGGTGATGCCATTTTTTGTTAAATATTTTTTCAACTTTTTGTAAATAAAGTTACATTGTTTGTTTTAATTATTAATTATTCTGTAATGTTTTCTCAACATAAAAATACCAAAACATTGAACCTAAGAGTAATGCAAACAATCATATTACAAAAAAATATATAGGTATAAGTTGGTCAACTGTTTCAACTAACCCCAACTTAGGGTTGGTTGAGACACTGCTGGGGTTAGTTGTGACATGTCTTACTATAGTTCTTAAGTCATCATCAGAGTTGCAATTATTGTGACATACAATATACGGATGTGGGTCAGTGCATGCACGGATGAGCCTAGTATTGGCATCTAGTACATTGAACTACTGTTTCCCTTGAACGTGATTGCAAGTAGGTACGGTTCTCCATAGACAAGACAAAAAGTTTCTGCTTCATCTTCAAAACTTCTCGATGAAATTTTATTAGCAACCTGTTTTAGTTGTTGTTTTGGTTATGCGAATATTTTTTTTCTACACCTGACTCTCTTGCTCTTTTTTTCAACTCCTTTTCCTCCTTCTTCTTGTATTCTTCTTCTAATTGTTTTTTGTTGGGTGTGTCAATCCAAATCGCTGGTCGACCCCGTTTGGGCCCTTTTCTATTTCCCACTCGCTTCTCAGCTTTTGGTTCACGACGCAAATCTTGTGGTGGAAAATATGTTCTGCCTACACCTGATGGCCCAGGTGATGGTTTCATCTGACAGGCTCTGATTTGAAGTCCCCATTTTTGGAGGTGAATTCATAATTATGGGCGAGCTTCTGGGAGTAGATCGCCCATATCTTCCAGGAGAATTTAGCAGAGTATGAGCTTCAGGTATGTCAATTGTCCCATCTACAGTTTCCGGAGTTCCAGCTTCAGGTCCCTCATCTTGGTTTACCAATTCTGGTAAATTTTCAGTATTTTCTGGATTTGGCCTATCTGTAACGACTGCCGGAAGAAACTCGTCGTCACCAAATATGTATCTATTTGAAGGACAAATTCCGCTAACCCTAAAACCCGCTTGGATATTCTTCGGGGTGGAAGCTGAAGGTAAGGCTTCTCTTGCAATGTTTGGTATGTCATAGATCGGCATTCTCTTGCCTGCATGATTGCTCATCCAAGAATCAATCGAGCTGTTGATGTACTTCTTTAGCGGTCCATACTCTGACCAATCTACTGGCTGCATTCTATGTGAGCAGTGAGGGGGTAAAGAAATTACTATTTCAATATTTTCCTTGCAAAAACTAATACCCTTCAAGGAAAAATGAGACTCATGATTGTTCAGGATCAATAAGATTGGTTTATATTTTGAGGATCGTACATGCTTGACGAAATGCTGTAAATGTCTGTTTCTGTTTCGGATATCCACCCCGATAAATTTGTAGCTCCGATACAACCAGGTGAGCCATAGTTCACGAGATGGTCTTATAACTCGGCAAATAGACATTTTTGAAATAAACTGTTCTTATACAAAAAAAGGATATGCTATTATTTCAATAATTCCTCAATAATTCCTATCGCAAAATTACCATAGGGACAATGCAGTCGAAAGTATTTCTGTTATCTCATAGCAGGTCAGGTTGCTGCTGTTCCCCCACTTTTTCTTCTATCTCTATCGACTTTCAGATGAGCTGCCTGAATCATCCTGTGCTGATAAAACACCAACACAAGCTATGACTGGCTAAACCACAAGGTATTTTCTTCACTGCATATATCATATATACAGGGTGTATCAGGTTTAACTACAAAAATTTTAACACGTGAAAATATGGCCCATTTTGAACAAAAAAACCGGTGACGCTTTGCGGTCGGCCGGCCAGGAAAACACGCCTCCGTCTAAAGAAATTTATTACACCGAGACCGACCATATTGAGTCTTTAGATGATCCTGTCGGAAAGACCGACAAAACCCTGAAACTACTGTTGCCTTAAGCCCGTTCCGAGAGAATGCCGAACCCGTTGGATCTGCACCCCGTGTACCCTCGGAGGTGTTCAAAAGACCATCTGATGACATGTCAGAGACCCCCGACCTTCCTCTTCGAAACGTCATCATCCGTTAGACGATTTGTACTTGCCCGTGAAGATGGATTTATGCTGGAGGCACTCGCCGGTGAAATTCTGCTCGACGTGTGGTAGGGTGGGATACCTGTCCAAGGAATGCACTTGCGCGTGCGCGCCAGCCCGACCATCTCCTCCGCAATTACCTCGGGTCGATTTGCAAGGGAGGCAAACGACTCGCCCGTCTCGAGTTTTTGTTGGAATACAGTGCTGTCAACATAGTCGAAAATACCGATCATGTCGCTTGTGTGGCTGTCCGTTCGGCCGAAGGAGTCATGGGTGGTGGAAGAACAGACACCACCCTAATTAAACATTAGGGTGGTGAGCTGAATCTCGCCCTTTATAATGTAGTTATTTTTTTTTTTTTTGGATTTCATGCCTCATCAAAATATTATTTTATTTGAAAATTTTCTTTGTAATATTCTTATGAGCTTTTTCTTATGCCCGTATTACATCTGTGTATTTTTCCATGTATTTATTCATGTAGTTGAGGGTGACAACCGAAAAACTTCAAACGCAACATAAATCAGCATTATGAAAAACAAAATAATGTTGGCACCCTGAACTACATGAATAAATACACGGAAAAATACACAGATGTAATACGGGCATTAATAAAGACCTTTTATTATTATTATTATTATTATTATGAATTAAAAAAAAAAAAAAAAAACGTTACTTTACCGATACCGATTAGCTGGTGAGGTACCGGGGGGCGCCTGAGGGTACCACCAGCCAACGTAGACCTCGTCGCGGCAAGGCCAATTCACGACTAGACCAGGCACAGGAGGGCAGGAAGTATTTGTTTAATTTTTTTTTTAGGTTAATTTCGCGAGTATAAACTATATTAATTTTTTTCATTGTGTGTTAGGGGATCGTATAAACTAAATTATTGTTAAAAGTTAGAAAATATTTATAGGTATAAATATTGTTACCGAAGAAGAGGGGGTGTGTAACGAAGCTACAGAAATTTCCGGGTATTTTAATGATGGCTACCGCGGCGAACGCCGAACGCATCGCGCATTCGTCCCGCATCGCAGTCACTTGGACTTTCCTACTGCCGTTCCCACCTCTGACGCACGACGACCGGTAATGAAAGGAGGCGCGTGGCCACAATTGGGAGACTCTTCTTCTTTTATTCACAGGAATCACAGGTATCAGCAGCCCAGAACAGCAGCACCTAGACCACCGACCACCGAAGTAAGCCGCTGGCTCTGATTCTGCTCCGCCGTCGTACGATCTGGGTGAGTGGGACTACTCTTTATACGCTGATGTACAGGCTGGGCATTTTATTAGGGGCCTATGTCTTTTCTCAGAAACTACAGGGTGTAAAAAAAAATATATAAATGCAAAAGTTTCTTGGTTTTAAGCAATGTTGTCAATTATTCGGGTTTTATTTATACAGGGTGTTCCAAAAGTGCTGCACCGACTTCAAAACCAGAATTTTAAATAGGACACCTTGTATATTTTTACATTTTTTTGATTCCCGCAGAAAAATAAAGGTAACTTTCATAAGGACTCCCTGCCCGAATTTTGTGTAATTTAGGCAGAAATTGAGGTTATGTATTTTTTTTTTAGCAAATTTATGCCCTCAGCAAACAGTGACTTGTGCGGCTGGTAGCTGAGATTATTTGATAAAATTTCAACCACGCCTTAAGAAGACTACCTCCCAACGATCTACGATGGCTAGGTGCTTTAAATTTATACAGGGTGTATCAGATCATAGGACATTTTTTTCAATTTTCAATATCCAAGTTTTTTTTAATGGAACACCCAATGTTTGATATTTGTTGGTTAAAAAGCCTAAAAATACCTATCCATTCATATATACAGGGTATCCCACGGTGGATGGCGTATTAGACGTTTATGGAGAACTAAAAAGCGGATCATTTTGAAAATTTGGCAACCGGGATAAACGACCATAATCTATCCTCTAGAAATATTTTTGCTTATGCAATGTCGTTCAATCTCCGATTAAATTCAAAGTTGGTGTCAAATGATAGTTTAAGAAAATCTAAGACAGGAATGTGAAATCGGTTTTCCTCTAAAATTAATCGTTCAGGTTTTACAGCCTGTCAAAGTTACAAAAAGTCAATTTTCAACTGTCAATATGTCTAAAACAGTTGAACTTAGGTATAGGGTATATCACATGAAAGGACCCCGCACACATCTTATGGGTTTTTGGTTTTCTGTCAAATTCAATGAAATTTTGATATGTGGTATATCTTGACTTATAGTCAACCATCCAAGGACCTTTTTTTTCAGTTATACATGTAAACCGTATACTTTGTGAGTGGCTTGCTTACATCAAGTCCTACAACTTTTCCTCTACGACTTTTCTCGGAAATGGCACGTATGCGCGCAGGCGACTCGCAAACATGTCGATCTGACGTAGCTATGTTTCCTGATACATGTAGGTAAATCTAATTTTACGAATACTGTTTGATTTTTATGTCTAAATCACGGAAATCAACTTGGCCGACAAAAATAATGGCAAATTGGGGGAGTCCGATAACCCTAAAATGTTTGCGAGTCGCCTGCGCGCATACGTGCCATTTCCGAGAAAAGTCGTAGAGGAAAAGTTGTAGGACTTGATGTAAGCAAGCCACTCACAAAGTATGGGGTTTACATGTATAACTGAAAAAAAAGGTCCTTGGATGGTTGACTATTACTGATAAAAAGTTCTCATGTATCTCAAAAACTAATCATAAGATTGGTTCGGGCCCATGAGAACTTTTTATCAGGAAGTCAAGGTCTAACACATTTCAAAATTTCATTGAGTTTGACAGAAAACCAAAAACCCATAAGAGGGTCCTTTGCTCAGAATTTTACGTAGAATCCAAATATGCAATCACATACAGGGTGCTCCTTTTAAAAAAGCGATGTAGCCACTGGCTTAGAGTAGAAGCGGCAACATCGCATAAACAAAAATATTTTTAAGATGCAGATTATGGTCGTTTATCCCGGTTGCCAAATTTTCGAAATGATCCGCTTTTTGGTTTTCCATAAACGTCTAATACGCCATCCACCGTGGGACACCCTGTATATGTCCTTTACCTAAATCTAATAGTTCACGAAATATTTAGACCACTTACTTCATCGATATATTTTAATATATAATTTCAAAGAATAATCGTAAAAAAATACATCAACACCTAAATTAAAGCTAAGTAACAGACTAAAGTAACTTTTCAATATGTCCTCAATTTTGAGCTATGCATTTAGTGTAAACAGCTTCTAAATGGTTTATAGCATTAGACACAGAATTCGTTTCATTTAAGTGCGTTACAGCTTCTCTGATACGTCTTTGCACATCGTTTACCGTAGTAGGCCTTTGTTTGTATACAATTTCCTTTAATATTCCCCACAAGAAAAAATCTAGTGGGGTGAGATCTGGACTTCGAGCTGGCCACGAGATCGTTCCATTTTCCCCTATCCAACGGACGTAATGTAGGTTTAAATAGTCTCTTACATTGTTCCCCTTGTGGTACGGAGCGCCATCTTGTTACCACATTACTTGATTACGTTCGCAAGCCGGTATTTCATTTTCTATAAGTGGTTGTATTTCAGTTCCTAGCATACGTAAATAACTTATTGAGTTTAAGTTTCCATTAAAGAAAATTGGCCCCATAATCCTTGATCAGTAAATTCCGCACTATACCTTCACGGATCGTCTTCCTTGCCTTTTCACTTCCAAAATATTTTTCTTGTTTTTATCACTCCAATAATGCGTATTTTTCCTAATAATATTTAAAAAAACATTTTCAGCAAAATGCATATCCATTAATCTATTACAAAAATCTAACCGTGACTCATAGTCTCTTTCTTCTAAATGTTGAACGGGTACAAATTTAAAAGCTTTACCCTTGTTAATTTTTAAACACTTTTTAAGGCTACCTTGTTTCACATCCAACTCCAGAGCGGCCTGCCGGGTGGAGGTTTCGGGTAAATCCTCAAAATGTAACAGAATTTCCAACTGCTTCTCTTTTGTTAGCACTTGCCGTGGTCTGTTCTTATATGGTGGTAGTAGATTACCATCTCGCCTGAATTTTGCGGAATAATTTTTTTTCCAGAGTTTGCCCTAAAGAAAATTTTCTTCTGTACTCTCTAAGAGCCAGAGCTGGGCTTTTCGAATTTGATAAAAAATATTCAAACATATCTACTTTTTCTTCCACTGTATACATTTTTAAGAGAACTTTGAATTTTAATTATAATTACTACGTTTTCATGGAGTTTTCAAATCGTTTTGAATCCAATCCTCTTTCCCGTTTTCATGAAGAGGCAAAATTAGAATTGAAATCGATTTGAAAACAATTTTATTTGAGAGCACAAAAAGACAGTAATGAGAGTAAACATAACCTTGTTTCCTTGTTTATTTGGTTTATTTTCGTCGCAGCCCAGCTCCCAGTAAAATAGTAAATTTGGTAAATAGTAATAATTTATTTGTTGATGAAGATAAAAACATGCCTGCTTTACAGAAAAACATTTTATTGATATTGACATTACAAATTTTATTGAGTGTAAGTATAACCATTGTAGTAAAAGAGACTTTTTATACAATGGTATAACTTACATCTTGTTAGATGAAGAAGCCTCTAATATGAAAAGACAAAGAGGAGCTGCTGCCTTTATGCATCAAATACATACTAATATTTTAGATTTTCGAAGAAAAAAGATGAATAAAATAATTAAAAGAAAATATAATTAAAAAAAATGGTGGTGTAAAAATAGCGAAAAAAAAATTGGTAGGAAAGTATTGTGAAAATTTATTTTACCGAGGAAGATTTTATAAATAATTTTAGACTCAGTAAAACTTCATTTAAGTTTGTATGCTCCCGTCTCAACCTTACCTTTCTGCTGAACCAAACTTTGTTCGAGAACTTTTAACAGTAAAGAAAAAGTTTGCTATAGCTTTATACAAATAAGCATCTTGTGGAGAATACAGACTTAGTGCAAATCAATTTGGTACTAACAAATGTGTGGTTCACAAATGCTTATATGACTTTTGTGAAGCAGTCATTGCAGAATTACAAGATGAATACCTAAATTTCCCTAATGCAATAGAAGCCAAAGAAATAACAAAATGTTTTGAAGAAATGTGTGGTATTCCTGGCATAGTAGGTGCTATTATAGATGGAACACATATTCCTATATTACCCCCAAAAATTGGATTTAGTGAATTTTTAAATCGTGAAGCATGGACATACTATAATTTATTGGCTGTTGTTGATAATATGTATGGGTAAGTATGAAAAATCTGATAATTTTTGTTAATATTTTTAAATTATTCTATATATATATTTATTTTTGTTAGATTTCGATACGCAAACTGTAAGCACCCAGGAAGCACCCATGATGCTAAAGTTTTAAAAGACTCAAATTTATACAAATTCTTTGAGTATTTTATACCAGAACTTAGTCATAAGGTACAAAATAGAATTATTTCTTCTTTTATACAAGGTGATCCAGCTTACCCTTCATTATCCTGGTTAATTAAACGATATAAATGAAAAATCACACAGGGAGAAGAGTCATTTAATGTCTATTTAAGTCGAGGAAGAGTAGTTGTAGAAAATGCTTTTGGGAGGCTGAAGGCAAGATTTCGGTGTTTACTGAAAAGGGTAGATATAAATTATAAATTTACACCCAAAATTGTATTCACATGCTTGATACTACATAACATTATCGAACTAAACAAAGATAAATTTGTCCAAAATTAAATTGAAGCAGTCGAGGAAGCTGAAGCTATTTTCCCACAACCAGCAAAAACTGTAACTAGAGAACATGACTGTATTGAAGGAGACCAAGTAAGGGACACTCTTAAGGAACATATGCTTAAATTTCCATTGAGAAGGTCAAGATTAGTTTAAGTTTTTTTTACTCTACATTTTAAATTTTCACTTTCCCTTTTGTTAAAAAATTTCCAAGATGAATTTCACAGAATTTTTTATTAATCTATATTTAATGTTTTAAGTACAAAAAATAAAAATCTAATTCATCAGAATCACTAGTATTTTCTTCTTCCTCAGAGGGTGAATGTTGAGGGATTTTTTCAGTCTTTTCAGATTTTTTTCCAGAAAAACTGGGTTGATGTATGTATTGGTGGTATCCTGATGATTGGATTGGTTGAAAATTTGGTGGAACCATATATGGTAGGTTAAATGGTTGTGGTTTGGTAGCTTTTACTACCATTTTTATCTACTTGTGAAGGCACTGAGGATCTCCTTCAAATTATTTGACCTTAAAATAAAAAGAAAGTTGATTATTAATGCGCGTTGTTGTTTAAAAAAAACAGAGTCATCCTTGGATTCCCTCAAATTTGAATTCTCTCTTTTGTCGATTTTAATTTTTTTTCGTTTTGGGCTAGAAGGAGCAGCAGAAAAAGTTGCTCCGTGTTTCGATTGTTCTGCATCTGAAGCAGATAGTGAATGTACAAATTCAGATAATTCACCATCCCTTATTCCATCCTCCACAGAAAATTCAACATCTACTCCCTCAAGGGCTGATGAACGTGAACTTCCTAATATTTCATCTGAAATATTCGCATTCTACCCTGTTTGGACCACTTTTAGCATTGTTTCTTATGAAGTTGTTATAAAAGCCCAAATAGCACAGATTGTTCCTCAATAGTTAAAATGCTTTATAACTGGTGTGTTAAGGTCCTCCATACACAACTTTATCATATAGTGACTATAGTTAATACAAAAGTATTTCAGAGACAAAAATGTGTTTTAATTGTGTAATAAAGCTCCCTATGAGATTATTTCATAGTCTTTTATAAAATATAAGAAACATAGGTCCTATAACGTACTATAATGCCAATTCATAAGACCAATCACTCTTAAGTGTAATTTGTTTTATTGTTATCTTATTACAGTTTTGAAAAGAACGTATAAAATAGTTAAATAATATTTTTATTGAAGATTTATTATACAGTGTGTCCCGCTTAAGGACTGACCACCCTTCTAAAATTTTTAATTTCCAACCGATTCAATTCATTTCCTTTTGTCTTATATCTACTCGAATTTGACACTTACTTGGCTCATAATTTTATTTCTGCGGCTGTACTGGTGTACAGGGTGTCCACATTTATAGGCTCAAATTTCAATAAGTACTATTAGGGATTTTTTTAGAAAAAAATCTGAAAGCAGATTCTTGTTTAGAATGGTCTAAAACCCAAATGTACTAATTTTTATGTCGATACGATACAGGGGGATCACAACAAATTTTCCCAATTTAATGAATCAAACTGCAAAAATGTTATATTTTGAGACTAGCTTACTACAAGTTTTGGTTAAGAATGTTCTCAAACTATGTTATATGAAGTTTTGTTGTTCTCAAGGCCTCAAAATATGATATTTTTCCGGTTTGGTCCATTAAATTTTGAAAATTTGTTGCGATCACCCTGTAGTACTAATTGAAATTTGAGCCTATAAATGTGGACACCCTGTACACCAGTACAACTGCAGAAATAAAATTATGAGCCAAATAAGTGCCAAAATCGAGTAGCTTTAAGACAAAAAAAAAATAAATTGAATCGGTTAAAAAAATAAAAATTTTAGAAGGGTGGTCAGTCCTTAAGCGGGGCACACTGTATTATCATATAGCTAACTTCAATAAAAACATTAAGTCGCAAACTTATTTAAGTCTAAATTGGCTTAAAAGAACATCCTATAAAAATGGTTTATAGAATACTTGATTTCGTGGGTACAAGACATTATTATAAAACACTTATATAACTTAAATATGCTCGGGTTGCCATGCGCGTGAGCGCCTGTGCGGCGCTGTCTATAGTATTCGTCCGTTCCTGCTGAAATCGTTTACAATGTTGCCAGACTATCATACATTTTCCTTAGAGTAACAACTATAAAACGCCTAAACACATGCCCGAATGACTTTATTTAATTACACGTGGTATTTATTTTTGTATTAACCAGTAGGTATGTAAATTTTTTTTATGTCATACCAGTACATTAAGGGGGTTTTTATACCTTAGATACCATCTACATAATTCACTACTTTATGCTCGTGCGAGCATAAAGTGCACATTATGGCCTGCGCGGGCATAAAGTACACATTATGGCCCGCGCGGGCAATAAGACGCAAAAAACAGTTTTCGATTAACTTATTCTTTATTTACAAAAATATATATTTATTATTCCAAACCAACTGGTATGACATAAAAGTTTGTATGCACCACGGATACTAATAGATATACAGTGTCATCACTTAAGTGTGCAACATATGGGATTTTTTTTTAGTAATAGCACAATCGAAATACAAACAAGGCCAAAAGTTGGTGCATGTCTGAGAATCATATTAGGTGCACTTAGAATGGTTGTAAGTCAAACAGAATACAGGGTAGCTCAAAAAATGTCAATTTACTTGAATAAAATAAAACTTTTGCACTTTAAAGACAGTTTTTTTAATATGGCTATTATCATTAGTAATGTTTCAAGTTGTTAAAAAAAAGAATTGCGACATTTTAAAGTTGTGCTGAATATCATTGCAACAAACATGAATATTGTGATTCCATAAAAAATTAAAAATCTAAGTTAATTTTACAAATATGCTTGAATTTGAACAAAGTTATGTATAATTGATTTGATTTTAATTAATTTTTGAAAGAATTAAGGGCGGAAATAAAAAATAAAAAAAATATAGAAATTATAGATTTTTTTCGAAAAAAAAAAACAAAAATCTTAGGAGGCTATGTTTTGGTACTTAGGCATAACTTTTAATTCCAAACAAATTTTCTCTATAACAATTTGCTGAATTTTCTAAAATAAGGGTACTTTACAGTACAGCTTTGATATTGTTTGGGCTACCCTGTATGCTGTTTGACTTGCAACCATTCTAAGTGCACCTAATATGATTCTCAGACATGCACCAACTTTTGGCCTTGTTTGTATTTTGATTGTGCTATTACTAAAAAGAATCCCCATATGCTGCACACTTAAAAAATCACACTGTATATATCCTCGGGCGACTTACAAATCCTCGGGCCAGAGGGCAGGCCCTCGGCTTTGTAACACTGTCGCCCTCAGGGCATAATCTACTTAGTACCCTCGATACATAAATATTATGTACAGTGATTAGGAAAGTTTCTATCTCTCGTCATGTTTATTCCTATACAAGTGTATGCCAAAAAGGTGTATGTGTAGGTATCCATGTAGGAATATTTTTATTATTATGATTCAAATTGTCCTAGTATTTGGGGAGCTTTCACAGAAAAACTTTTGAATAAATATCACTACCTTTTTTTAATGCCTTTTATAGTTATGTAAGTATTGCGCCAATTGCGTGATTTTGAATATGCAAGAACGGTTAGTGACTGGGTAGTAATATGAGACATAGATCTGACAACCTTGTATTTTTAAGAGTTTGAGGGGAACCAAGATTAAGCAAATTTGTATTATAGTGGAGCGAAACAGAGGCAAAAAGTCGCTTATTTACCGAGATAAAAAAAATCGGCGTACAACCAGGTGAAATGCTTATATTATTGTTAAGTATCTTAGTGGCTATTCGAAATGGTGATTTACGATATTTTTTAGTGGTCGAGACATTTTTTATTTAGAAAAATAGCACCAATATGGATAAAATCGAAAAATGTAAATTTTAAGTTCACACTCTAATATCTCTAAAACTAACAAAGCTAGGAAATCGACTTTTTTACCAAAATAAAGACCATTTATTGGGCTTTCTAACAGACCTATACATTGCTGTACCGAAATATGTTCTATATTTTTTAAATGACGTTTAAACTGTTACGTCACAAAATATGACTCTAAAATTTCACTAAGCGGCAAACTTTTTTATTTTCAACTTTTTCCACATACATGCTGCGAAGCAAAGAAAGAAGAAACATTCAAAAAGTTTTTAAAGTTAAAATCTTTTATCTCCGATGTATAGTTTTTTTGCTATGAATTTTACAAAATCGCGAAATCTTGAAAATTCAGGCGCAGCGTGCACGGGATCGGCCGACGTCAGCGGCTTGTCGTTTTTACGCTAAATGGCGTACGATTTAGTAGCTGAAAATATAAGGTCTGTTTCTGCAGAAATTACAAATCAGTCAGAGTGAATTTCATTGGTTGAAACTGGTTTTCTGACTGTTTTCGACCAATGAAATTCGCTCTGACTGATTTGTGATTTCTGCAGAAACAGACCTATATTTATAATATGCAGACGGGTCAGTTTTTTTTTTTTTTTTAAATTAGAAGAATAGAAATAAAACCAATAGGTATTGTTTTTAATCCTTATAATAAAGTAGGTACCTTGTGTTTAGTACCTATTCAACTTCTCTTCTTCATTTTCAGACACCTCCGTTTGTTCCATGATTTCTTTTTAATTTTTGCACTGCTTACAGCTACACTCATAACAACATTTCAGCCCCTCCTTAATGCAGGTGCATTTTGAATTCATGCTTTTCCCATCTGCACAGTACAAGTTTAAACCTTGTCTTGTCTTATAAATTGGCGCTCTGGTTGTTGGCTCGAAAAGACTGGATTTCAATTCTCATTTTCCAGGATCCAACTATTACATTGGGGATCATTAGACCCCATCTTTGCCAGGTTATTATAAAAACAAAACCAAATTCTCAGCTGATACATGCACCTAAAATTTTACGATAAAAATAAAATCAAACTTTGTATGAATATATTAAATGATCTACGTGAGTAGATTAACTCAGGTGACTGAGAAAATGCTGATAAAATGTCGCGTTAGTTGATGGTGGCAGTTCTGATGATGGCTAATCGGTTGTTGTAGCCATACGCAAGCAAATTCATTATATTGTTATATTTTTATATTTATTTTTATATAGCGAACAGTATCTAATTTTGTAGCCAGCATCAATGCTTTATCCTCTGAAAGAAGGGGTAAAATTGCCAAATCTTTTAGTTTAGGAAGGTTCTTTTTTAAGATGTCAAAAGCAGTCTTCTTCCAACTTTATAAAAAGCACTAGTAGTGTCACATCCGGTTAAGCAGTGAATTGCCAAAAAACAGGAACAAAGTTTCTTTACCTAAATTTTCCTGAATTTTACGAAATATCTCAGGGACTTGTATAGTAATCAAGAAGAAGCTGATACACGAATGATTTTTTGTGTAAAGTTATAGTGTATGAATCCCAATAAGCCAACGAATTTTGATAAAATCTATAGATATAGATGTATTAGTTTCATTGATTCCTTTTTATTGCTCTTTGTCTACTTTAGAAGCAGTTGAGTTATTTATCGAATTGGGTCATGGTGCGAAACGAGACGATATGTTCCACCAAATATGGCTGCTGAAAATTCAGGTAAAGAATTTTGTTCCTGTTTTTTGGCAATTCCCTGCTTAACCGGATGGGGCGCTATACTAGTGCTTTTTAGTTGGAAAAAAGACTGTTTTGATATCTTAAAAAAAAAACCAGCCTAACTAAAATATTTGGCATCTCCCAAAGAATAAAGTATTGAAGCTGGCTACAAAATACGTGTTGTTGCTATATTAAAACACTCAATGAATTACGCTTGCGTATGGCTACATCAACAACCAATAAGCCATCATCAGAGCTGCCACCAACTAACACGGCCTTTTATCAACATTTTCTTAAATGAGTAAATAATTTCATTTATCATTCAAAGTTTGATTTTATTTTTATCATAAAATTTTAGGTGCATGTATCAGCTAAGAATTTGGTTTTGTTTTTTCACTGTGAACCCATGAACCCGGGCCTCCCAGTTCTTACGGGCGCCGGGAATTTGTCCCGTCTTCCCCCCCCCCTCTCTTGTCGGGCCTAAAAATGGGGTCTAATCATCCACAATGTAATGGTTCGATCTTGGAAAATGACAATTGGAATCCAGTTTTTTCGAGCCAACAACTAGTGCCCCAAATTATAAGACAAGGTTCAAGCTTATATTGTGCAGTAAAATGCACCTGCATTGAGGAGGGGCTGAAAAATGTTGTGATGAGTGTAGCTGTAACTAGTGCAAAAATCAAAAATAAATTATGGAACAATCGGAGGTGTCTGAAAATAAAGAAGAGGTTGAATAGATACTAAAAACAAGATACCTACTTTATTATAAGGATTAAAAACAATATTGGTTTTATGTTTTATTTTTATTCTTCTAATTAAAAAAAAAACTGAACCGTCTGCATATTATAATAGTTATTTATGATATAAGTGCTAAAAGTGACATTTTATTTTGTGAAAAGGGAAGTTTGGGACACGACGCTGAAGGCGGGGGGGGTGTTCCATCCCTTTGAACAAAATAAAATCACTTTTAGCACGAATATCATACACTATTTTTTCTACAAACACTCTTTAAAAGTCCAATTAACGCATCCTTGCAATCCTCAATTTCAAATCTTTCATCTAATTTATTTATGAAATAGGTTGCTGGCAAGAAAAAAAAACGAATCTGTTTATTTTTATTTGTCATCTCTGTTTGTCATTGTTGATTAGTAACGTCAAATAATCACGAATTTTTGCTTAAGGTTTTTGCACAATTTTTGGTTTTTGCGTGGTTTCATCCAGTTTCATTGTGGTTTATTTTCTGGGCGATGGAAAGTGATCAAGACAATGAATTTCTCCCGGCGGAAATTGAAGAAGCTGTCAATAAAGCTACTTTTGAATTATTGCCTAGCAACAGTACGAGTTTTCAAAAAAAAGTAAGTGGCAAGGAGGCCAGTGAAAAAGTGCTCCTTGCATACTTTGAAGAAAAATCAAAAATATGGAAATCTTCTACGCTTTGGTCAAATTACTCAATGATAAAGGCGATGATGAACATAAATAATCAGGACATAAGCAGATTTTACAAGCTTGTAGCTTTTTTAAAGCGAAAGGGTGAAGGATATCGACCGAAAAAGTCAAAAGTATTGCGGAGTGAACAAATCGATAAATTTCTCGCAGAAGCCCCGGATGAAATACATCTTATGCGAAAAGTTGCCGCAATTTTCGGTGTATTTGGAACTTGCCGTCGAGAAGAACTTTGCAATTTGACATCAAATAACATTGAAGATTTGGGAACTTCATTAGTTGTGCATATACCAGACACTAAAACTAATGTGCAACGAAATTACGTTATTAGTGGTACATAGTATATAAACTACTATAAGAAGTACCTATCCCTTCGACCAGCGGATATCAATCACTCAAGATTTTTTATAAAATACAGCAATAATAAATGTGCCAAGACTCCAGTTGGAATCAACACATTTGGTAAGATCCCTGCCGAAATCGCTAAATTTCTGAATTTGCCTGATCCCCATCTTTATACTGGACATTGTTTCCGACGTTCCTCAGCGAGTTTGTTGGCGGAATCTGGTGCTAATCTTACTATAATCAAGAGACACGGTGGATGGAAGTCTAGTACAGTAGCGGAGGGGTATATAGAAGACTCGCTACAAAATAAAAAGAACATTGCGGATCAAATTCTGCCCAAAACTTCGGAGAATAACATTGCTCTTTGCCCTCCTGGTACAAGTTTGACCAAAATAAATTCAGTAACTGCTACCAACGAGATTGGCCATGGAGTTTCTCATTCTAATTGCAGTTTCGCTAATTGTACGTTTAATTAAATAAATATTTTATTTTGATTTAAAATTTCCTATGTTTTTATATTTTCTGATCAGTGCTAAAAGTGATTACTTTTAGCACTAGTGCTAAAAGTAATCACTTTTAACACCAGTTTCATAAAATGGCATTTTAGACACTGACAGCATCCGTTAAAAATGACACTTTTAGTGACGTTTGTAGAAAAAATATATTTTCAGCTACAAAATCGTACCTACTAAATGGCGTAAAAACGACAAGCCGCTAACGCCGATCCCGTGCACGCTGCGCCTGAATTTTCAAGATTGCGCGATATTGTAAAATTCATAGCAAAAAAACTATACATCGGAGATAAAAGATTTTAACTTTAAAAACTTTTTGAATGTTTCTTCTTTCTTTGCTTCGCAGCATGTATGTGGAAAAAGTTGAAAATAAAAAAGTTTGCCGCTTAGTGAAATTTTAGAGTCATATTTTGTGACGTAACAGTTTAAACGTCATTTAAAAAACATAGAACATATTTCGGTACAGCAATGTATAGGTCTGTTAGAAAGCCCAATAAATGGACTTTATTTTGGTAAAAAAGTCGATTTCCTAGCTTTGTTAGTTTTAGAGATATTAGAGTGTGAACTTAAAATTTACATTTTTCGATTTTATCCAAATTGGTGCTATTTTTCTAAATAAAAAATCTCTCGACCACTAAAAAATATCGTAAATCGCCATTTCGGATGCCCCCTAAGACAGTTAATAATAATTTAGGCATTTTATGTGGTTGTACGCCAAAAAAATTTTTTTTAACATTTCATGGGCTATTTCGCTCCACTATTAGATTTGATTTATTAGTGACCAATTTGTCTTATAATTGTGTTTTTTGTGACAAATATGTTATATCGGATTCGTCCATATTGGCAGGCCACTTTTGGTCGGCCATTACATTAGGTTTGGGAAATAAAACTAAATATTCCATAAGAAAAGAAAAAAATTGAAACATCGTATCATCTTCAAGTTGTGAAATATAATAACTCGATTAAAAATCGTAAATTGCCCAAAATGCAGGCGCGTGGAAATTTAGTTGATAAATATACCTATATATTGACATAAAAATTAAATTGGCAAGTGAAATCGACATGTTTGAGGCTTTAACAGTATTTCATATTGTGTATGATATAGTAATATTATTTTCTGATGTATAGGTAGGTACGCCATTTGTGATGGGCTTCACTGTCACAGCTATAGTATTTCTATAACAATTCTGATTTATTTTCAGTTAAAAATATAATGCCAAATTGTTACTGGTAACTTCTTTAAGACAAAATATTTTTATAACAGTATAAAATGTTGTTACGGGATGATTTTTCCCGCACCAAAATAGAAGGAAATAAGCTTATTCACCTCTCTGAATAGCATACCTTCCTCAAGCCACTGTTTTCTATCCAATAGTTGTAGCCACACTTTTCATCAAACTTTTCATTCTTCCCAGAATCATTAAGTTAGAGGTTTATTAATGGAATTGATTTCCTCTTAGTAGGGTTAAAATAAATAGACAATTAATTTATTAACAAACAAAATCACAATATTTACACTAGAACAGCTGATTGTCTGATCCGAGTAGATTGTTTAGATTGACAGCGCTCCAAATAGAGTCAGTGACCGGTACTAACTTAATTTGAATAAGTACCATGCCCCAACTACCATCAAAATCCCCAGTACCTTCCACCTTGGAGTTTTGACAGAGACTTTTTAAAGGACATTGCAGGGACAAGCAGAGGTCATTCAGGTCGAGGACTTTCCACGATGAAGTTTTCGGGAAAATTCCTCAGGCACATTTTGCCGATTTTCTGAGTTGTCTAGTTTTCGCTCATAGATCTAGGGTGGCTAATCCGTTATTTTAGCACCCAATCGCTTTGTGCGGACTTTTTTTTGTGAGTCGAGAAAAAGCAACGTGACCAATTGTTTGTTCCTAAAGGCCAACAATTTTGGTAAGTCGTTTTTCTTATTAGTCTTCTCTGTATTTCTCTATTGCCTGTGTAAAAGCATAATTTTCTGTTAATAATATGGTTAAATTCCGAATATTGGACATACCTACCTATTGCTCCACACCCTGTCTCATAACGTCCATTTGTTTCAGGCCTTTATTCATCACCCCTAGAAGTTACACTTTAATCTTCAGTCTTAGACGTTACGTTTTAATCGTCACCTTTTATTCATCACGCTTAGTCCTTAACTTGAGTAAAGAGTTAAACGTTGAGCGTACTGTGTGTTTCAAGTAGTACCTCCAATTTTCAGCCTCCTCTAGCCCATTGGAAGCCTTAGTGACTCCTAGTTACTGAACTTCAGTGCCCAGGGCCAGGTTGCTTCTTGTTGCGGCCCTGATCCAGTCCCAGGCCATTGGAAACACTGGCAGATATTAATCCCATCCGTAAGGTTCCCCCAAGAGTTTAGGGACTACTCAGGTTTGATAAGTGTGTTGTATTGTCTTAATATCAAACCTTACCAACCCCTTGTTGGAGTAAAACACCACAACAACGCAGTTCTACTTCCTTAAAATTATCCGAGAAATTATCCTTCAGATTATGTGTTGTTATTTCAATTTTTAATTAATTATAACTATAATACCTTTTTCTTGTTTTTTGTTTATGAAACTTGCCCTTCAGGTTATGTATTGTTAAGTACTTCAATTTTATTAGGTATTTAGGTGTTTATCCTACCCATATTGTTACATAATGTTAAAGCCCTTCAGGTTACGTATTGTTACTTCAACTTTGATTAATGCTGCACTGAATACAGGTAAATACTTGTACACTGGGGTTAAATGGCCATTTACAAAGGTACTGCACTTAGTGAGCTTGTCCATTAATTATTTATATTTCAGGTATTATTGTTTAATTTATTGTAAATACTATTTTTAGAGTATATAAGGTAGTACCTAGCCTAGTTTCTAGGCGATTTCTTTTCATCTCCGAACCTGATCTGGAGTCAGACCTATTCTGTTCTGGTGCTGATTAAAAACCCGTACCTGATTGTAGCAAAGCGTTTCACTTTTGTCCCTTCTTCTTGTTTATATTTCAGGTTGTGCTGCTATAGTTCCGTAGAAGTTTCCTGCTTTCGTTATATCGGTTGATTTCGTGTACTGCAGGGAAAAAGTAGGTGGCGCTCTATATTTAGTTAATTAATTAACCCACACCACTCTCCGTATTGGAAGCTAGTCGGCAACCCTATACACGAAATCACGTTTCTAGATTTCAGCCACCAACCAACCCTTTCTTTCTATTCTTTCTGTTATAGTTACCCATTCTCTGTCCCACTTCCTTCAAGTTTCATTATTTACTTCTCCCTTACGTTTTGCTGGTAACAAAGTGGCAGTGCCCGTTTTGCCGCGTAATAAATTGGCATGTAATAATGTATACAAAATAGCTTTTGAACTACCACAATCATATAGGTGTTTTATAAACACTCTTATAAAAGGTCTATAGCAGTAGTAAAGTAGTCGTATAGCTGTCACTCACGATCATTATAAGCATTTTAATACGACAGATATATTTTATAAAGTGGTCCGTTTTCGTGTTTTTAAGTGTATTATAATTGCCTATTAGATAACTATAAGAATTTGTATACGAGAAAAATGTCTTATGAAACTGCTATATAGCAGCATATAAAACACTAATAAACATATTTGTGTTGGTTGGGAGGTCTTCAAATCCTTCCATTTATTTTTAATTTGCTCGCAATTTTTCGAATGAATGTCCATTTCATTCATTTTTTTTTATACTAATTTATAAATCTCACTGTTTTTGTATCTTTTTCCGTCAAATATATCACAATTTTTTTCTTCCAGGAATATTTGAAGTAAACATAGAACTTCGTTATCACACCAAACATTTCTTGATGTCGATGGTTGACTTTTAGCAGGATTATTATCCATTTTTTCATTTATAACAAACTAGAGGAAGGAAAAACCGGTATGTAGTTTCTTTAAATAAATAATAAAACAAACAAACCTAACCAAGCTTTAAATTGGTTGATGCGCACGCCCTCTACTCCTCAATTCGATTCCGATCCAATCACCGTTTTCATCCAAGTTTCGGAATTTAATACTCGATACGATCCCAAAAAAAGGTGAAACGAGCTTGATACTGAAATCGATTTGAGTACCTGTTTTCATGGCGTTCTCAATACCAAAACCGTATTCAAAACGATTTCAAAACTCCATGAAAACGTAGTAAATATTAAATAATTAAGGCGCCAACATCGCTCCCATGATGCACACGATACAAAATACAGAAATCGGATTTAGACTAAAAAAAAAAACCGCTCATCAGAATTTGCTGAAATTTGGCATAAACATTCCTTGATCGATTATCTAGAGAATAGTGCAGTTAGATTTTCCATATTTCGAATTTTTTTTTGGCCTATATTGTGAAAATGAACTATTTTCCAAAAATAGAAATAACCACGGTAAAAATTGAAAAAATAAGAGCACATTTCTCTAGATAATCGATCAAAGAATGTTTATGCCAAATTTCAGCAAATTCTGATGTGCCGTTTTTTTTTTGTAGTCTAAATCCGATTTTGGAATAAAATTACAGATAATTTGGCAAATATAGTTCAGGCTTTTTTTCGAAGATGGCGCCACCAGTCAATTCGTGATGTCATAATTAGGCGTTTTCGAAAACTCCGAACCGTTAGAGCAGCAGCTGATGTAGGTTGTTCAGCGTTTCCAAAAAAGCCTATTGACCACAGAACCTCTTTCTCACCTTGTGTATTTGTTTTGTTTTTTATTATTGTTTTATAAAATAATAGACACAAAGCATGCTGTGCCATTAGTTTCCATTGAAAATAAATAAAGTACCTATTTTACGTACCTAGGTATACATAAAAAAATTGGATCGTGTTTTGTAGGACAAAATGTCTTTGAAAAAATAAAAAGCTTCAATAATAATTATTAAAATTTATTTACAAAAGGTGGAAAGTGCTAAAATTAGAGTTTTCCTTTGTGTTCTTGCATATTAGTGCAATAATAATATCCACCAATGCAGTAGAGCATTCCATTTAGGTATCTGGCGATTTGCATTTCTTTTACTAGCTCTTGGATCTTCTACCAATATCTGAAATTGTGTTAGACTCCTGGTAAGACTATTTTTTTATTATTCCTCCGAGTATTCCTCTATTTTTAAGCCCATTCATGTGCCAATTGCTTCCTGAAAATCTCATACCTACCACAACTAAACATACCACAAAAACAAGCTCTACAACAAAACATCTTTTTTACAGAGTAGAACAAAATTTGAAGTCATACCAGGCATGGAAATACAAATCCCTCCATAATCCCATTAGCCAATCAGTGCGAACTGAGTGAAAAAAGTTGCACTGATTCTGCAAATTGAAATCGCTATAATATTTAAAATGCTTTCATCTTGGCGCCATCTATAATTTTTTTTTAGAACTAAAATAAAATTTGAAGGGGGGAGGGCGTTGCGGCCTTAAATTAAGAATGTAAAATCTGTCAAAAAATTATTTTGTCGCCATGGATACGACGAGCGCGGATAATATCACAGTGGGGTAAAATAGTGAATTAGCATGGTTTTTTCAAAGGATGTTATCATTGCAATGGGTATTTCGTGAACTATTAGATTCAGGTATAGGACATATACAGTGTGATTTTTTAAGTGTGCAACATATGGGAATTTTTTTTTAGTAATAACACAACCCAAATACAAACAAGGCCAAAAGTTGGTGCATGTTTGACAATCATATTAGGTGCACTTAGAATGATTGTAAGTCAAACAGCATACAGGGTAGCTCAAACAATATCAAAATTGTACTGTAAAGTGTCCTTATTTTAGAAAATTCAGCAAAATGTTATAGAGAAAAGTTGTTTGGAATTAAAAGTTATGCCTAAATACCAAAACATAGCCTCCTAAGAAAAAAAAAATAATTTTCGAAAAAAATCTATAATTTCTATATTTTTTTTATTTTTTATTTCCGCCCTCAATACTTTCAAAAATTAATTAAAATCGAATCAATTTTACATAACTTTGTTCAAATTCAGGCATATTTGTAAAATTAACATGGATTTTTAATTTTTTATGAAATCACAAAGTTCATGTTTGTTGCAATGATATTCAACACAACTTTAAAATGTCGCAATTTTTTTTGTAACAAGTTAAAACATTACTGTTGATAATATGCATATTAAAAAACTCTCCTCAAAGTGAAAAAGTTTTATTTTATTTAAGTAAATATTACTACAATTTTGATATTTTTTGAGCTACCCTGTATGCTGTTTCACTTGCAACCATTCTAAGTGCACCTAATATGATTATCAGACATGCACCAACTTTTGGCCTTGTGTGTATTTGGGTTGTGCTATTACTAAAAGAAAATCCCATATGTTGCACACTATTGCAAATTGAAAAAATGTCCTATGATCTGAGACACCCTGTATAAATTTAAAACGCCTAGCTATCGTAGATCGTTGGAAGGTAGTCTTCTTAAGGTGTGGTTAAAATTTTATTCAATAATCTCAACTACCAGCCGCACAAGACACTATTTGCCGGGGGCATAAATTTGCTAAAAAAAATACATAACCTCAATTTCTGCCTAAATTACACAAAAGTCCTTATGAAAGTTACCTTCATTTTTCTCCGAGAATCCAAAAATATAAAAATATACAAGGTGTCCCATTTAAAATTCTGGTTTTAAAGTAGGTGCAGCCCTTTTGAGACACCCTGTATAAATAAAACTCAAATAATTGACAACATTGTTTAAAACCAAGAAACTCTTGTATTTATATTTTTTTGTACACCCTGTAATTTCTGAGAAAAGACATAGGCCCCTAATAAAATATGCCCACCCTGTACACGGACTGAAAGGGGTTACCGTTTACAGGGTGGCCCTATTCTTTCTGTGACGGACAATGGAGGTTACGTGCTGGACCGTTTACAGGATGGCACTTGTTGTCCTCATATCAATGTATATTCAGTATTCTTCACTTTACACAGATCATTTCTTTATTGAGGTGTCACGATGGCGCTGACGACGGCGTAGCAGAATCCAAGCCAGCGGCTTACCTCGGTGGTCGGTGGTCTAGGTGCTGCTGGTCTGGGTTGCTGATACCTGTGAATAGAAGATGAGTGTCCCAATTGTGGCCGCGCGCCTCCTTTTATTACCGGTCGTTGTGCGTCAAAGGTGGGAACGGCAGTGGGAAAGTCCGAGAGTCTGCGATGCGGGACAAATGCGCGATGTGTTTGGCGTTCGGTTCTATTGTTCTATTGGATCATACGTTTTCAAGCAAGGTCACGCGCAAAATATTATTTAAATTAATTATCATGTAGAATTAATTCGGCCGTAGTAATTAAATTAGAGCCGCGGTAGCCATCACTAAAATACCCGCAAAATTATGTAGCTTCGTTATAAAATCATGGCTTGTGAAGTTTGATAAGAGAATATAACTTTGGAGTTTGCAACTTAATTATTTCTAATATTAATTGATAATAGTTATTTTTCTACAACTGTCAAAAAATGATGATGTTCGCACACTCATGACAGTTTGCGAAGTGACACTTTTTTTCCCAGGTATTGATTTTTTAACGTTCCCATGACGCCGTGCGCGAACTAGCTATTTCGCGCACGTGTGCGCGAAATAGTTAGTTCGCACACTGGGTGTCACGGTGACACATACCTGTCAGGAAATCAAAAATAATTAAAATTCACCTACTTTTGATTGAAAATGCAATTTTGGCTTCGAATGATTGATATTTAAATAGAGTTGTAGAAAAAATATTGTTTGCAACTCGGGCGCGAAATACTTTGGTGATCTCGACTATTTTTTTTTAACTCGGCTGCGCCTCGTTAAAAAAATCAGGTCTCGATCACCAAAGTAGCATTTTGCGCCCTTGATACAAAAATAACTATTTCCTAACAAGTGCGCAAAGTGGTACTTTTCCGCACGCAAACATAGTTATACGAACGACGCGAAGCGCAGTTAGGATAAGTGTTTGCGTGCGGAAAAGACACTTTGCGCACGTGTTAGGAACAACATTTTTTCCTACGAGCTTCATATCCAGGTAGGTAACAACAAAAATTAATAAAAAAAAAGATAATTTGTTCAATTATTTTCAATTAACTTGAAACGAACCTATATCATCAAAAAAATTACTTAACAAAAAAATAAAGAAATAATAGAAAATCCTCGTTAGAGCTGCTCATCTTAATAGCGTTTGAATTTGTTGAAAAAGAAGTTTGTTGATTCTTGCATATAAATGGAAAACAAAACAAATCTGACAATATGTCAAAGTTAATTATATTCGGTGTTTTTATAGATGTTGGCTGATACAGAAGCAGAGAAAAAATTTGTCATCATATGTCAAAGTCGACAGGTGCACTTATTGTTGATTGACAATTAGTTTTACTTTTCGGCACTCAGTGCCGATACAGGCCTTAACCGCACTGAGTGCCGAAAAGTGTAACTTTGAGCACGAAAATGCGTGCGGAAAAGCACTACTTTGCACACGCTCGTAGGAGAAGATAATTGTATATTTTTTTGGTAGAAGTGATTATTTGAAGAATCGAGAAGAGAAGAGTTGATAAAATCTAAACTTTTATTGATGTAACTAATTTTTCTTCTTTATTGCTGATGATAGTGTATTGCCTTACCTTGGTCTGTGAAAACTTGACTTAGTAAAGTCGAAATACCGTGACCGGTATATGTATGTATGTCTCCTTATTTTATAGAACGCAAAATATCCCTAAAAATTTTGACTTTATAATTTCCACCTTCTATCTAGTATAAACACCAAGTTCAGAGTCAAAATATAAATGATTACTCTTGCACCTGTATCGAACAAGAATTATATGGCCATCTCCGATGATTCATGATAATTGTAATAACAATTAGTCATAGTCTAGCTCAGCATTTATTCTTTTATATAAATTCGAGCAGAGCAATAATAGTTTAGTTCTTTAGTTCGCTTCACTGAGTTCACACGTTATTTATTAAGTAATAAAGTTTTTTAAAAACATAAGTTGCTTAATTTAAAACATAACTGGCGCAGTCGGTAGGATTCCTTTTCGAGTTTTCGTCGAGTTTTCGAGTAATTTTCGGGTTTTCGAAAAGTTTGAATTGGATTACGTGAGTGCGTACCTATCTGTCCTATCAGTTAAGAAAGGAACTCCAAACAACAACAAAGTGAACAGTGAAGTGCTATTGGCTCCTGGCAGACATCGCTGTGTGGTTCGCCATAACGAGAGAAGCCAGCCCGGACATTTTGGTGTTATACTAGTGTCCACTACAGACTTGTCTTACCTGAGCAGTGTACCTCCTCAGCAAGGATAACGTTTGATACAGGTCAGAAATTGGAATACTACTTTTAAGTCCCTTCCGTTAGTTGAACAGCCTGTTAGTTAAGACATAGTTTTCATTTCAAACAAGTGAAATTTTCACTTTTGCAAAATAAATTAAGGTTTAATTAATAAACCAAATGAAATGAAACATTTTGTACAAAACCTTGTACAACTCTAAATGAAAAAATTTAGAGACCGTTCTAAGAAAATCCTAGAAGAAATTTCTTGTCCAAGAAATCCAAAACGAGGAGCAAAGCAACCTCAATCAACAAATCAACCTTCAACTTCAACAAGTTCAGAAGATCGCCTTTTAACCGACGATTTTCCTAATTTTGATATAGCTAGTTTATATTCTAATATTAGTTTAGAAACACATGATACTAACGATTTTAATAATTTTAATTTCAACAATTTATTACCTATTGATAATAATTCTAGATTAATAAATAACGAAATGGCTGACGCTTTGAGATCAACTGTTACTCTTTTAAAAACCTTTGATAGTACTCCATCACATTTAGAGGCTTTTGTCAAGCAAATTGATATCCTCCATAATAGATATTTCAATAATGACGTCTCACAACAGGAATATGTTAATCTCGCAATAAAATCCAAAATAACAGGATCTGCCGAAGATTTTCTTTTAACCAGATCTGATTTAACAACTTGGGATGAAATTAAAATAGCCCTAAGACAAAAGTTCAGTGATCCTCTGACTCGAGCTAACTTACAACAACAGTTAATATTTTTAACAAAGAAAAATGAGTCCACACAAGACTATATTCAAAGACTCAAAGCCTTAGTTACCAAAATAAATACTAAAATTTGTACGGACATTGCAAATATAGAAGCGCGAACAATTTTGATAAATCAAAATGAGTTAACTGCAACTCAAAATTTACTGGCTAATATTTCTAGTGAATTGAGAACACTCTTAATTGTCCAGAATCCTCAGAATCTTGATACTGCTATTGACATTATTACAAATTATGAAATTTTGAATTCATTTTTACAAAATCATAGTCAAACGAAAAATTTGAAAACAACAGCAACAACTTCCAATTTTTCAAAATCAAATAATAATTACCAAAATAATCAAAGTCGAACTAATCAGTTCAAAACTCAAAAGTAATTTAAACCTATAAATCAAACTAATAATAAACAGTCAACTTCTAAACAAACTTACCCTCAACCAATGTCAGGTATAAGCGTTCAACCCAGAAAGAATATGTCAACTGTAAGACATACTCAAAAACCTTTTCAGTCAACAGGAAAACCTCCTAACTTTACGTTTCAAGAATTAACTCATGTTGATGAGAATAATTATGAAGACAATACTGAATTTGATTATTCAGATAATCAAATATATGAATATGATGAAAATGACCAATCTTCAACTACTGATGAATCTCTAGCTGAACAATTGGAAAATTTTCAATTACAAGCTTCGGATTAAACAAAAAATCATGCTTAAGTTTAAATAGCTTTCAAATTAATCGCTTACCATATATTAATATTCCTAATTCTAAGTATAATATTCGACAACTTATTGACACAGGATCTCATGCATCCTTACTAAGACCTTCATTAGCTGAAACTCTATTTCCAGAATCAATTGTACCTTATAAAACTACTTTACAAACTTGTGCAGGAAATAAGAAGACTATAAGTAAAGCAGACATTCCATTACTATTACCTTATGGCATATCTGAACCCTTGGAGTTCATTCTGTACCCATTTCATGAGTATTTTGATGGTATATTAGGTATAAAACATCTTCGTAAATTAAATTTAAATATTGATTTAAAAAATAAATTATTGGTAAATGAATATTTAAAAATCCCTTTCCAATACAGAAAAAATTTTAATAAATACATAGTTGAAATACCTCCTAAAACCATACAAAAGGTTACTTTTAAAACTAAGTTACCAAATAATACAACTTGGCTATTATCTTATGTACATGATGAATTTATTGAAATACAACCCACATTAGTGACAATTGTTGACAATACTTATACTTTTTTTTAGAGTTTTTATCGTCTGTTATATAATTTAAAGAGTGTTAATTTTAGAGGCATGCAGACCGCCGAAGGTTGCCGATGGTCACAAACTAACAACTTAAAAATTGATGAAAGACTTGATCGACTGGGTAGAAATGAGACAGGTCTCGGTGGCTCAGTTGGTAGAGCATTACACTGGAAATGTAGGGATCCTGGGTTCAAATCCCAGTCGAGACAAGAAAATTTTTCATCAACTTTTAATTTATGCGTCTGCATGCCACTAAAATTAACACTCTTTAAATACTTATACTGTCGATATTCTTAATCACTCATACAGATTATTTGTCTTAGATTGTGATATTGAAGAAACTTTACCCTTCGAACCAATTGAACTCAATAATTTTGAGATCTTAACTTTCGAAAAAGAAACAACTACGTCACATGTAAAACCTTTACAAATGAAAGACTCTGAAAAAGTAGATTTAAAATCTCTAATAAGACATGAACACTTGAATGCTGAAGAACGGCTTCAACTCTTCAAACTTATACAAAAATTTAATAAAATTCTGCATAGACCTGGAGATACCTTAACTTTTTCAAATCAAGTAAAGCATGTAATTAACACAACGGACGAAATCCCAATACATACCAAAAGCTACAGATACCCTCATGTTCATAAAGAGGAAGTAAAAAACCAAATAGGAAAAATGTTAGAAGATAAAATCATACAACCTTCGAGTTCACCCTGGAGCTCACCTGTTTGGATTGTGCCCAAAAAAGCAGACGCATCAGGAAAGAAAAAATGGAGACTCGTTATAGACTATCGTAAAATAAACGAGAAAACCATAGATGACAGGTATCCATTACCTAATATAGCGGATATATTAGATAAGCTTGGAAGATCGCAATATTTTACAACTTTAGATTTAGCAAGCGGATTCCACCAGATAGAAATGGATCCTAAAAGCATACCAAAAACAGCCTTTAATGTAGAGCACGGACATTACGAGTTTTTACGAATGCCCTTCGGTTTGAAAAATGCCCCCTCCACATTTCAGAGAGCTATCGAAAACGCATTGAAAGAATTACTTGGTAAAATATGTTTAGTTTATATGGATGACATAATCATATACTCAACATCACTACAACAACACCTTGATTCTTTAAGACAAGTATTTGAACGACTTATTCAATACAATCTGAAAATTCAACTAGATAAGTGTGAATTTCTCCACAAAACTGTTGAATTCCTTGGACATACAATAACCGCAGATGGTATAAAACCAAATGAAAAGAAAGTAGAAGCAATAAAGAAATTTAAAATTCCAAAAACACCAAAAGAAATAAAATCTTTTCTAGGACTTGTAGGATACTACAGGAAATTCATTAAAAACTTTGCTAAGATCACCAAACCTTTAACTCAATGTTGAATGAAAAATGTGAAGATAATTCATGACAAACAATTTGTCGATGCATTCAATCTTTGTAAGAATATTTTAATTGTAGGCTTTTCCTCCGGGATATCAATTTATATTGCGTGGACCAGCAACACGTGAAAAGGTAGTTGACAGCAGTTGTCCCAGAGACAGATAATTTTTTAAAGTTTGTCAAGTTTATACAATTTTTTACAATTAAAAGTGGATATTACAGATTACTGAGTGAACTTTCAATAAAGATATTTATTAAATCTCGCTAAGGTCCCCTACAAACTTCAGAAGTGGGATAATGGATGGATAATTGTGGGAATAACAAGGACAAAGAAGTCGATTTGTGCTGGTGCAAAATTATGGTTTGCATCTTAATGGCTTAGTGGGACAAAAAAGCCGATTTGTGCCAGTGCAAAATTATGGTTTGCATATTTATGCCAGTGCAAAATTATGATTTGCATCTTCATGGCTTAATGGGACAAAGAAGCCGATTTTTGCCAGTGCAAAATTATGGTTTGCATATTTATGCCAGTGCAAAATTATGGTTTGCATCTTCATGGCTTAGTGGGACAAAGAAGCCGATTTGTGCAAATGCAAAATTATGGTTTGCATATTTACTGCCCCAGTGCAAAATTATGGTTTGCATCTTAATGGCTTAATGGGACAAAGAAGCCGATTTGTGCCAGTGCAAAATTATGGTTTGCATATTTATGCCAGTGCAAAATTATGGTTTGCATCTTAATGGCTTAGTGGGACAAAGAAGCCGATTTGTGCCAGTGCAAAATTATGGTTTGCATATTTATGCCAGTGCAAAATTATGGTTTGCATCTTCATGACTTAATGGGACAAGTAAGCCGATTTGTGCCAGTGCAAAATTATGGTTTGCATATTTATGCCAGATCATACCTTATGCACTTATGATACCTTATGTTCTTATGATACCTTATGTTCTTATGATACCTTATGTCCTTATCATACCTTATGTTCTTATGATACCTTATGTTCTTATGATACCTTATGTTCTTGTCATTACCATTACTGAGTGAACTTTCAATAAAGATATTTATTAAATCTCGCTAAGGCCTCCTACATAATGAACGATCGGATATTGAAATATCCTGATTTTTCAAAACCATTTGTCCTTACAACAGATGCTTCAAACTACGCAATAGGCGCAGTTCTTTCTCAAGGTCCTATTGGAACTGATCCACCTATAGCTTATGCAAGTAGAACCCTCAATCAAGCAGAATGTAATTATTCTACTATAGAAAAAGAACTTCTCGCAATTGTATGGGCGACAAAGTACTTTCGACCCTATTTATTTGGTCAAAAATTCACTATCGTGACTGATCACAAACCCCTTCAGTGGCTCTTTTCAGTGAAAGACCCAGGTTCAAAGTTAGTCCGATGGAGACTAAAACTTCAAGAATATGATTATAGTATTCAATACAAAAAAGGAACAAAAAATTCTAATGCAGATGCTCTTTCGCGTCCACCCTTAGACACCTTACCTACTAGTATAATTAAATCACCATCATCGCATATGTCAGCTGTATGTGAAATTCAGAGTGAAAATGAAGACCAATATTCATGGAGAGAGAAAGTCAAGCATTTCTTTGATACACAAGAAGACTTGTTCGACCCACCAAAGAAAATTGTTCCAAAGAAAGTGGAAAAAGCTAAGAAAAGCTCAAAAATTAAAATAATATCAGATATTCAAATCAAACCTGATGGTAAAAAGGTAATTCTTGTAAATAAAAACGAATCACTTAAACCATCTAAAGAAAATAATTCACCGAAACCAGGACCATCTAAAGAAAATAAATCACCTGAACCAGGACCTTCTAAAGAAAATAAGAATAATTCGCCTAAACCAGGATCATCTAAAGAAAATAAGAATAATTCACCAAAACCAGGACCATCCAATGAACATAAAGGATCGCCTAATGGAAATAAAAAATTACCAGAAAAAAGTGGATCTGAAACAGAAACAGTCCATTCAGCAATTGAAAATCCAATCTGAGGAGCACCATATGTGGAAAAAAGTGTGAATACTCACAAAAATCAAATAATTTTCAAATAGACAACTAAAAATAAGCCGTATCTGACAACGAAGAAATTGTTTGAAACAAAGAAAAGAACAATAATATTCATTAATGAAAATCCAATTACAAGAGAAATCCAAGAATTATTTAGAGGCTATCTAGCACCAGACACTTATTGTCTACATTTCCCTTATAAAGAGTTAGAACCTCTTGTTTTAAGGATATTTCAATAAACTTTTAGGAATAACACATTTAAACTTGTGATTTCCAATACCCTTCTTGAAGATGTAACTGATCAAGAAGAACAAAAGGAGATAATCGAAAGATATCACACAACAAAAACATCACATCGAGGTGTAACGGAAAACATTAAAAATATCAAGCAGTCATATTATTGGCCAAGCCTTGAGCGCGACGTAATTAATTTCATTAATACCTGTGAAACTTGTCAGAAAACGAAATATGATCGACATCCTTACAAGGTTATATATAAGCCTACCCCAACAGGTTCAAAACCTTTTGAGCATATCTATATAGATACATACTCAGTATCTGGTCAAAAATACCTAACAATAATAGATAATTTCTCAAAATTCGCAACTGCGTATCCTATTAACGAAAACGCAATTGAGATTTGTCAAAACTTGATTAAATTCTTCTCACACCATGGAACACCTAGTAAAATTACTACGGATAATGGTCCAGCATTTAAAAGTAATTTAATCCAAGATCTTTGTAAGACTTACAAAATTGAGTAACATTTTGTTACACCTTACAGCCCTAACTCTAATTCTCCAATAGAAAGGTTCCATTCAACATCGAAGGAAAGCCTTGTAGCTCTTACGAAAAAACATCGTTCCAAGACTATCCAAGAATTGATCGATATTGCTATATTAAATTATAATAATAGCATACATTCCTCACATGATTATACACCATTTCAAATAGTGAAAGGTAATCTCAATTATCAATTGAATTTCGAGAAAAACTTGAATCAAATACAAACAGATTATATACACGAATTAGCAGAAACTTTTAAGCAACTTAATGAAACTATACACTTAAAACTCAATGCAAAGAAAGCCAATGTTTTAAGTAAACTAAATGAAAAACGGGAAAATGATCCAGAGATCCCTGAAGCTACTACACAGTTATTAGCTACACCTCAAAAAATTGACACAAAAACTTGAACCCAAGTATAAAATAAAAACATTTAAAGGTCAAAGACACCCTAAAGATGTTAAAAGACGTTTATAATTTTCAGGAAAAATGAAGATCATCCTCGTGGGAATCATCTTTGTACTTCCAATGCTCAACGCTCAGTACAAGATCGAAAAACTAATAAATCCTTATTACCGATTTATCAAGGAACCAGTTATATAATAACTAGTCACCATCATGTATATTATCATATTAACCTTACTAATATAAGGAATTGTTTAGAGTTAACACAAAGAACACTTTTACAAGTTAACAGAACTTTAGAAAAACTAGACACACCCTTATATAATCTTTTACTCACACGAGTATATGACCTTCTTGACCAAACACAATCAATTGAATCATTTCTGAATCATTATACGACCCCTCAAAAACGAATTAAAAGAGGATTAGTAAATTTCATAGGAAAAGTACATAAATATCTGTACGGTACTCTAGATGCTGACGACGGAGAACGATACGATAATTATATCCGAACTCTGCAAAGTAATCAAGAAATTTTACACCAAGATTTGTCATCCACACAGACAATCCTGAAACAATTATCAAAAGACATTGATACCCAGCTGAGTAACGTCGAGACAAATCAACAGAAAATTATGACTCATATTAATGACCTCACACGAATGACTCAATCAACGTCTACTACTATGTACTATATTTTGTTACTAGATAACCTAGAATAGTATATTGTTGTATTAGGAGTAGAAGATTTACTTTTTTGTGCTGAAGCGGTAGGTTTGCGAGCCGAACGTAGTGAGGCTTGCAATACTGCTGAAGCACAAAAAGTGCTTCTACTCCGTATGCAACAGGCTATTTCTAAAAAAGATTATTTTTAACCAAATTTTTGCACGCTTGAAACCGAGATATTTACGTTTAAAGTTTTTTTCGGCCATAAGAGCTAATGGTGATTATTTTTTTTGAATGATTATAAAAAAATACTCCCTACAAAGACCTTATTGTGTATTGGACTAATAATAAAGTATTTTTTTCTCTATACGGTGGTATCAATATCTCGATTTTTGATGATAGTGCCCTTTTGCACAGTCCAATTTTGTATTACCTCTGGAATAAGAGTTACCTTGCCAAGTACTTACATCCCTAAAAAATTCAGCTTGTGACACCGAAGTGGGAGGCAAAGTCAAAATAAGTCTTGATCTACACCATACTATAAATTCGAGCAGAGCAATAATAGTTTAGTTCTTTAGTTCGCTTCACTGAGTTCACACGTTATTTATTAAGTAATAAAGTTTTTTAAAAACATAAGTTGCTTAATTTAAAACATAACTCAAGCTTTAAGCAAAGGCAAAACATCCCTGCTATTTTATAATAACAAAAATTTAATAAACGGCCATTCTTTTATTTCCGCAAAAACAAATAAAACAAAAAACACACCTCCTACATAAACAAAGAAAATTATTTCATTATATTTCTTTCTCGAGCAGTTTTACTATAGCAGCCGTTCGGTCTCTTATAAATAAAACTTCTTTGCTTTAAGAAATTTTCCCTCTTTCCATTAATAAAAATTTCCTCGTCGTATTGTTTCGTCAACTGGCTTAATTTTCCGAACCTGTTTGAGGGTATAAAAATATATTAGATTTACAAATACCTACCAGCTAATATTTTCTTCGTTGTTTTGGTTTTCTTTTTACCTTGGAAAATTTCATTTCAAATCAACCTGCTACTATCGACTTAGTTAAACGTAGTCATTCATCTTAAAATCAAGTTACATAATCTTTGGAAACTTTTTCCTCTTCTACATAGCTAATATTTGAATAGGGAAATTTTTCAATTTTCTCAAGCATAACCGATAAATTAATATGCAACAAACTTGAGGATTCAAGACAAGACGTCCCAAAACTTCTTCTAACTTAATTTAAGTTTGTTGCGGTAATACTTTTCCGGAGCAGCAAGAATTCACTCGGCAAACTCTCTTCTCTAAATTGCATTCTTGTCCAGCTAAATGACTTCGAGTTTGATTCCTGTTTTATTTTCAAATAACAATTAATAAATATTTGTGATGGCAATTTAGATTAATAATGTTTACAATAGTTACATTGTACCTTGTCTTCGAAACGTTTTTTAGACAAAATTATGTTATTGAGTAAGTTTTGGTCCTCAATTTCCAAAATATTTTCAAATATCCCTTTACGAAACTTTCAAGTTAATGTGCGTTGAGCGTAACAAAAAAAAAGTGTATGTTCGATATTTTAAATTTGCCTGCTAACAAGATGTTATGTTATGGTGTAGTCAAAAAATGTTATCAAAAGCAATGGTAAATTCAAATTTCCAGTTAACAAGATGACTTAGTGGATGCCATGGGGGAGGATAAAATAAATAAGTTTTTGTCTTGGAAAGATGTAGGGCTGTATAAGCAGTGAATTTAGCCGTTTGATTTTTATAATAAAAATTCTTATGAAGGTCAGTAATTTCTAGGTAACTGAAACGTGCACCTAGGCTCAGCGTATTTCTTGAATGATTTCACAGAGTGAATCACTCTGTTCTAAACTATACCGCCCCAGCTATTAGTTTGTTCGAAGGCATGTGGTAATACCTGCAAATAACATGTTATTAAATCCTGTGGCCTGGAAGGGAAAAGGATTTCTGCGCGACGAAACATAAGCATAACACGCGGCATTTTTGCATGCTTTGGAAAAAAGAAAACGTTCTGATTTAAATAAATTCTGATTTGTTCTGAATTTTTTGATTATCAAAAAACAGACGGTAATTTCAGCCCACAAAATAATTCAAAAAAAAAGTAAATATGCTATACAATAATAAACAACATGGTCAGAAAAGGAAGGTTTTGCTAGTACGTTCCATGAATCCCTAAATGATAAATTGAATTTTGTATGTAGTTTTTTGACAAATTTTTCGGCAAAAATATTCACCAATGTGTATCTACGGCATGGAAAAAAATTGATTTTATAAACTACACCTATCGCTTTCACTTATTTGCTTACGTGTACACAGCAAATCTCTTATTTAGACTTGACTATCGAAAACTACGCGGTTTAGCTCTAGCATTAGCTTGCAGGTGGATTAGAAGCTTTATCTCTGCTAATCCTCCTGCCAACTGAAACACTTCTAATCTGGTTGCATAAAAAACATTCAATGCGGGAATTCTCTAGAATCATTTGTTTACTTGAATGCCAAATAGGTTATTAAATAATCGCGCTCTGTCGTTCCTAGGTACCTACCTAAAAAAATCTCGCTGGCTTCTTTGCAGGACCCCAATGCAATTTCATAAAACTGCCTTTCTCTCAATTATTGTCCCAATCCCACCCTGTCAAGATGCAAAACCTTCTTTTCTATGTATACAGGTTGTCCCAAGGAAAACAGTCCACCCCGATTTTTTCGATTTGAAATAAAAATCTGGAAAAACACTCAGTCCACGCCGATTTTTGATTTGAGGGGGAAATATTTTTAAGTTTTTTTCATCCCCGTAGCTTTAACCCCCTAGCTAAGGGGTGAACAACCCTCCAAATTTGAATAGGGGATAGGGATCGTGTCATACCTCTTTTTAAAGGTCTCATCGAGTTCTTTATGGCCTTTGAATTTCGTCTTATTATTTTTATGCGTAACGAAATAACAGCTTGTCAAAAACTTGGAAATAGACTATTGTTTTAATAGGAGTAAAAGCGGTACTTACCTCCCTTAATAAAATTACTTACAATTCACAATTCACGTACACCTAATTAATAATAAATAATGATAAAAAACTTCAATTTCAATTATTTTTATGAAGGGAGGTAAGTATCGCTTTTACTCCCACTAAAACAATAGTCTATTTCCAAGAATTTGATAAGCTGTCATTTCGTTACGGGTGAAAATAATGAGACGAAATTCTAGGGCATTGAAAAACTCGATGAGACCTTTAAAAAGAGGTATGACACGCCCCCAATCCCCTATTTAAATTTGGGGGTTTGTTCTCCCCCTAGCTACGGGGTTGAAGCTACGGAGTTGAAGCTATGGAATTGAAGCTACGGGGATGAAAAAAACTGAAAAATATTTCCCCCTCAAATCAAAAATCGACATGTCCGAGGGTTTTTCCAGATTCTCATTCCAAATCTTATAAATCGGGGTGAAATGTTTTCCCTGGAACAACCTGTACACCTCTACTCAAATTCCATTTATCATTTCGTAGTAACCGTTGTAACCTGTAGTACTATATTATGCCTTTCAAAGTCCTTAGAACCATATGTCTTTGGAGATAATATCCTCTAGATCTGGAGTGCTGCTCCTTAAAGTTTATTATTGATAGCACTTTACTATATAGTTTGGTACCGGTACCTCTAAAATAATTCTATGAAAATTGTAATGACCCGGGAAAAATAGACCCGTAATTTACAATGGCTTAACAGTAAAAATTGAATGTACCTAATCAAATAATCAAAAATTGAATCTCCAATAATTCACTATCAGTATCAATAAAAAATTTAAAAATGATGAAACAAATTAGTATTGACCCCAAATTAGTTAAAATATTTAAAATCCGTTCAATTTTTAATAGCCAGTCATCAAGCGTGAGTCATCAAGTTGAAATCATAAATCAAGACCCGGAAAAGATTAAATACAAGGTAGGTAATTAAATAAGATCTCAAAATGACAGCAATTCCAAAAGATCGTAATTTATTGCCGGCACGAGTGCGGCTTTTCTTTGAATTAAGCGTCTTCTACATTCTTTGCAATTTTGTTGACCCCTAATAATCATGAAATTTCGTCATCATCCGATCAGCAAGTTATATTTTTTGGAATAATATCTAGGTCGACCAATAGAATTGAATTTACAGATGATTAACGACCGCCCATATTGTCGATTGTAGTGGGTAAATAATAGTATAAAAGGGGCGCTAATTCAAGTAGAGAGATCAATCAATTATCGAGAATTAGGCCCAGTTGTACAATCTCGGTTAAAAACAAAGTTCAACTGAACTCGACTGGTACTTGAGCTTTCCCATTAAAAATACATTGCTGATTGCTGTCAGCTATTAACCTTCGTCTTCCCAGATAAAAAAAAAATTACGTAGATTCCCACGTGGGGTACATTCGTACCCCATGATAGAAATGATACTTCTGATAATTAAACATGATTTTTTTTACACTAAACAGTAATAATAGATAAAATCAACCTATATAGAGTACAGTTAGCGAAAAAAAAAAGTTAGGAAATGGTATTTTCGACCAATGCGTGCCATCTTTCGATTTTTAAATCATTTTTCCGCCTTCTACTTCCCGTAAAATTTCCTTCTCTTCCTGCTCCACAGATACTTCTTGATTGGCTTTATTATCGTGATTTCTAAATTTTGCATGTTGGAAATCTATTTCCAACCTGCAAATTTCCTGCAAGGTGACTACTTGATAGAGTAGCCATAGATTCCTACGTGGGGTACGTCATTGGGTACATGTGGCCCTCGCTATTCAAAAATTATTATTTCTAAAAAATAAATAAATAACAAATTTTTGATGATCACTAATTATGTGCAAAGCCCTTACTGACACAAAATAAAATTAGTCACAAAAAATATCCACTTTTTGGGACAATATTATAGAAAAATTGTTTTTTGGGGTACATTTGTACCCCACCCGGGAAGACAAAGGTTAATCAAATTTTATCAATTTTGACAGCAATGCATTTCAAATGGGGAAGTTCAAGCATCAGTCGAGTTCAGTTGAACTCTGTTTTCAACCATGATTGTACAACTTGGCCTAATTAGTAGTATAATGAATGTCTTCATCTCTAAATAATTAAAATTCAGAAGTGGTGAATTATCTCAAGTATAAAAAGTAGGGCCTCGGAAAAGTAAATTTCAGTAAATAACTCGAATTGAGGGGAGGTAATAGAAAAGCGCCGAAACGCGGGTCTTAGTAGACCCGTGGGTTTTATTAGTAGTGTCTACATATCAATTTTTAAACATCTGTGACTTTTCGTTTCCGAGATAAAGAAAATCCCTTTAACCCCTTTCGAAATCAATTTGCCCCTATTTCTCCGCCCCCAGTTAAAATTTCAAAAAACTCTGTAATATGTGTTCACTTATTTTGTTAGTAGAATCTATATGCCAATTTTCAGATCTTTGCGGCTTCTCGTTTCCGAGATACAGAAATCCTCTTTAATATTTCAACCCCTATCTTAATACCCTTGGGGGTGAAATTTTCAAAAATCCTTTCTTAGCGAGAGCTTACTTCTTAAACCCAATACGTCCTCTAAGTTTCATAACTGTAGGTCAAGTAGTTCGGCCTGTGCGTTTATAGTTCAAGGGGTATGGCATCCCATCTGTCCAGAAGCCTCCGATCGTAAAATTCAATCAAAGAAATTTCCAAAAATTTCATGAGCGTAATTGCCGAAAAGCAACAAATTTGAATAAAACCTTGAGAACAATTTTGCCTACACAATTTTTTCTCGAGTGGTATTCGTCATGACTATTTCACGTAAGATTTTGGAAACAAATAGAATGCAAAAATATCAGAGATAAATACTATATAAACTGTCGAGAATGGAATCTCAGTGTAAGTTTTATTGTCAACAAAATTGAGCCAAGCCAGCGCCATCTACCATATCGGAAAATCACTATTTACTGGTTTTGCAACGATGCTACAGATACCTACTTTACATAGGACTTTTTATGATAGATGGCGCCCTGTTCGCATTATACTGTCGGTTTGTTCAAATTCGTTTATTCTAGACTTTGGAGCATTAATGTTTGTTTAAATTAATTGATAATTTGTTAATTAGATCAAAAGACAGTTTCTTTATCGATGGTTAAGGGTATCCTTAACATATTTATTTAAAGTTCTGATTGATGTTTAATCAAACCTGTCATTTATCTAATCAACAAAGATAAAAATAGATCTTCCAATCTATAGTTTGAAGTTCTTCTTGAAACACACAAAACAACTTTGAAATCACTTAAGAACACTTGACAACACAAAGATAGATGAAATGTAAGACCCGCGAACAAAAAACATTATGAATTATTAGTTAAGATCAAATGAATATGAATATTTTGGCATATTGTCATATGTTGACATGTCAGTTATCGACATCGGACGCGTTCTTGATGTGCTGGTATTTTACAATTTTGACAATTCTGTGGTTGTCAGCGACATCTAGAAAAACGGAAAAGAGTTATTATGTGGTTTATAACTGGCAATGAGAGATCGCAGGGCCTGAAAAATATGAATAAAAACTTCAAATTAAAAATATCAGTTTGACAATGTCAAAAAATGGTCGCTGGAATACCATGTTGTTGGTATTGTGCAGGTAGCAATATTGTCAACTGAATACCGAATTTATTGCCGGTGTGATACACTCTAGTGAAACAGTCAACCTATATGCCTTTCAGAGATTATTGGCGTAGCATCATCCTTGAAATTTGACAGGTTGACCCTCGTATAATAATGACATTTAGTGACAAAATATTTTTTAAATTTCAGGGTTATGAAACAGAAAGCCGAGTTGCCAGAATGTGTAAAATACATTGGTAGATTCAATTCCAAAATATTTTTCCAAATTAATTTTAAAAAAATTGAGTACGTAGTAAATTTTTTTTTTCTACTGACATTTCATAATACGCTAATAAACGATTAAAATCTGTATCATAATGAACTTCATGATGACACAGATTTTCATTATAATACAGATTTTTAATATTATACAATGTCGATAGATGGCACCACCAGTTAAGATATTAAACATTTTAAACGGTAATTTTGTGTAAAACAATTATTTTGATAATTATAAAAAAGACTTCGAACTGTTTAAAAGTTACCTAAAGTTTGGGACAAAGAATAATTATTATGGAAATAATGAGTGATAAGGAAGAATTTTTACTTTTTTCATTATTATGCATTGTCAATAGATGGCGCCACCAGTTAAGAAGTTTTGAATTATTATTTTTTTTGAATGTTGACAGCACTGTCAGTACTATGTTTATAGCTTTTCCATGGTAATTTAGCGAAAAACAATAATTTTATAAAAAAAATACTTCAAATTGTTATTAAAAGTATACATAATGTTTGGGATAAGGCATTATTATGGAAATATTGAGTGATAACAAAGAATTTTCACTAACACCTCCAGAATTTACAGAAAGGGCGACAAATGCAGGTAATAATATACTACCGGACAAGTCCAAGAAAATTTACGAAAAATTATATGGACAATTTATGGATTGGAAACACCAAAAACACATCATCCTTCTCAGAAAATGTTTTGATAGAATATTTTGAAGAATTACAACAAAAAATTAAACCTTCAACTATATGGATTACTCAATTATGAAATCTCTATTCAAAGTTAAGCATAATGTTGACATATCTAAATATTGTAGCATTTTCAATTTCTTGTTTGATAAGCTACCTTGTTTTGCTTTAGTAGATATGATTCCATATAGAACTACAATGAAATAAATGAATAAACAACTATCTTTTCTGTGCCCAGATTTTGTTACCTTGAGTACTGCCTTCTACTGAAAGTTTTTTTTTTGGTGCAGGTTTGCAAGTTTTGTTAATTGATCTAGGAAGGTTTGATTCAGTACGGCAGGGCCCGCTGTTATTGATTAGAATCTTAGGAAAAGGAGTTAGTACCATCACCATCTCTGTTTGCAAATCCAATCAATAATCTGAGGTTATGATAATAATTGTTGTTTTTTTGTACTCTTTGACTTTTCATTTCCATCATGTCATTGAACAGCTGTTTTGTCTAGGCGTTTTCTTTAGACCTGTTCTACCTTTTGATATATGTTCTATAGGCACTTTTCAACATTCACCAGTCTTTTTTTACACAACCGATTCTCAGTTCGTACTTTTGGGGTGAAACTGAACACGTCCTTTTCTATAATTTTCATCAATGTCAAAATTAGAAGTTTGACAAGTGAAAGCCTTCTTCCGAAATCTAAAGGAAGAATCAGCCCTTTTGATCTTGAGACTTGATACCGAAAGGTTGGTCTCGGCCTATTTGATTTTGGGCGAGACTTTTTGGAATTTTGTGCCAGGGAACTCAAGGTTTAGACTAATTTCTTATTGATAATTGTCTGGAGTCGTCCTTGGTCATTTTGGATTTTGTTTCGGTAAGTTTGATATTTTCTTCAGGATTATTAACCTACAACACGTGTTTCGTTTCTTCAATAGGACTGTTCCGAGCAGCTTTTGGAAGTTTAAGACTTCACCTTTGGTCTAGAGGATCCCTCAATTTGAGGTAAGATTATTTCTAATATTTGGGGCTCGATTTGTTTTTTTATACGAACATCGTTATAGGGTCCTACTCTTAGGCTATCGTTGGACAATCCTAGTGCTAGGCTGTAGCTAGACAGTCTTAGGCTATAGTTGGACAGCTCCTAGAAAGAAATTCTAGACTAGATCTAGATTGCTCTTAGTTGGCTTTGGTAGCCTCCCTTCAGCAACCCTCTTGGTACCGCTCTGATAGAACCACATTGAGTTCTACGTAAAGCAGATACCACGTGGATAGGACTCATGACTATGACTCTTACCATACCATAGTCTATCTACAGTCAGACCGAACCTGTAGATAATATCCCTTCAAAACTTCTGGATTTGCACACACCTTTGAAGATAATCAACACTTGTACACATGTAAGTTGCACTTTTTACTATTTAGGCAAATCTTATATAAATCACTTGATACTGATTTACGTTCGGTAAGTGCTCCTTAAATAAAATTCTAGAATTTTACCCTGAGGTTGCCCTAACAATAATTTTCACCTTTCTGGTGTTGAATTTGCCTCTTGGTAGAGTGTAACTGATATTGTGGTTCTAATCTTTCACAAGTGTAAACAGACAGTTAAAACTGTTTATTTAAAAATCAATATTTTTATACATTCTTATTTTTTTTTTATATAATCAAATATTTATAAATCGGTACAAGCATTATTCTAAACACATTTTTAATAACCTCCTGGCTATACATTATTGTACCTAATTAGTTGTTTTATTGATAAGCTCTCCAATTGCACAGGTTTTGTTTATAACATCATTAAGTTATCTTCCTAGTTAAGTCACAATTAACTTGGTGGCGCCCAAAGGTAAGATGTATACAAGGAACCCATAGACCCATGGCCTCCGAACTGAAGCTGACTAGCCGTAGCAGTATAATCAGGCAATTGCCAAAATAAGTACGTTATAATATCATAAGTTTTATCAATGGCAGTCGAAAAAATAGTGTATGCAACTCTCATGTAATGGCCATTAATACACTCGCATGTTATATACGAAACTCGCCTGCGGCTCGTTTCGTATCCTGCAACATGCTCGTGTATTAATTGCTATCATTACATGATCATTGCATAATATACTATAATTTATTTGAAATAAAATAAATTCCATAAGACAAGTGACGATTTTCAGAATTACAGCAAAAATTCTCTTTTCCATTTATTTAACTAGAGAGAATTACAGCGATAATTCTCCCATGTTATTGTATACATGGTTGTCATGCTAATTTTTGATACAAACAAACGGTTCCTGATAGCAACCATTTATTTGTATTGATTGTTAAGATGTTCAAATCGTTTAATACATATTTATTTCCATATTTTTTGCATACTCATACGTGAAATAATCCTCTAAATACCACTTGAGCTTTAAAATTACCGATAATTTTTCACGATTGCGTGTTTTCTATAATTTCACGAGTCTGTAGGACGAGTGAAATTTGCAGAGAAAACACGCGTAATTCTGAAAATCGTCACTTGTCTTATGGGATTTCTAACACATGAGTGGAATAATCGCAGTAACCTTTTTTTTTGGGTTTGGTCGAGTTTGGTCCAACAAAGATATTGGATGCTGGTTGTAAGATATAGCTTTACATCTACATTTAAACTATACCTATCCCAAATATATCTGGTAGTTGCACTTCAATTATTATTCCCTGAAGAACCTTTGGTTTGTTTTTCATGAAATAGCCATTACATCTTATTATTTTCTCTTGTAAAATTATTTTGGGCATCTTAAATATGAAATAAATTTGACAATGCCGAATTTTAAAAAATGTCATTAGATTTTGCAGGTACGCAAAATAGTTACCGTTTATAATATAGCACTATTGAATATGCATTGAAAAATGTATCAAATTTGATTAGCCAGATAGACCAGAAAATTTCAATACCGCGACATTTACGGAATTATGTAAAACACACTTTTTTGACATATAGGTACTGTCATTATTATACGAGGGTCAACCTGCAAAATTTCCAAGGCTAATGCTACGCCAATAATATCTGGAAGGCAAATATGCTGTTTAAAGTTACGTCTATTTTTTTTTTTTAGTCAATAAAAGAAAAGTTCCTCTTTTTCTTCAAAGGGGCGACTATAGTAATTTTTTTTTTTCGTTCTGAACGAGTGAAACTGAATCAAATTAATCTGAACAAAGCAATCACTTCAGTTTCACTTCAGTTTTATTCAGTTGTTACAAAAGATGTTATTCTTTGTAAATGAACTAAGTGATCGGCCATCCGAGGTTGTGCATGAGGGAAAAGGGAGCAGCAAACATCCGTTCACTTTATTCAGTTTAGAAGCTGGAGTAGGGGAACTGACCGGAGATGAAAGAAGAAGCCCACAAATGAACGCTATCAGATAAAGTGAAAGCAATCAGTTTGTTCAGAATGAAAAAATACACCTTATATGGCGAAAGTGAATCTCTCTCAAGCCTACTTTCCATATTCCCATCAAGCCCAGTCATCGGAGATACCTGTGTTTTACTTGTTACGTTCAAATTTTGCCTAATACGTAACTGAGATTTCGAATGAATTCGGTAATTAATTCGGGTATTTGTGAGAGTACTTATCAAGCTTTATACCTGAGGATTAATATTTTTCAGTGATTGATAGGTTTTTCATTGAATTTTACTAGATTTCTACCTCTTTGTTTGGATGCGAAACAATATCTAGTTGTTGAACAAGAGTACCTATATTTTTCGAGGTAATAATGAGTAAATTCTTTGTATTCAGATGACAGGGTAGTTTTAGGATAATAAAGCCCCACTGTTAGGATCGAAATTTATTTTATTTAGCTTGCGAAAGTCGTCTAAAAAGCCCTAACTGTTGATGCCAAGGTTTGTTTACTTGCAAATAAATATCAATTGGCAACACTTACAAATCTCGTATTTTCCATTTAGGTCAGGGCAGATAAATTTTTTTGTAACATAAAATTTAACAGCAAACTATCGATGCAGTATTGTTAAGGATCATTTATAGATGCTAAAAACCAAGTATGCAACAGCTAATTACTTTTAGGGGATTTTATAAACAATATTTAGTGCAAAAATAGGGCTTTTTTTTTGTATATTTCACTGTATTTCGAAAACTAAGGATCGGATGGTTTTGCTACTGTGGCAATAGTTTCAGAGCATTGAACAAGCTTCAAAATGAGCCATCATATAACCCTGTGGGTCTTTTAGTCTTCGAGAAATGATGTTTTTCCCCCTAAAAAAGAGATTTTCGTAAAAAATTCCTAACTTTTTTAATTTTCATGCTAGACAATTAATTCTTTACACATACATAGTAGATGAGGCAGGCTTTATTGAGCCCAAATTTGGGCCCGGTCCGATGGGTCGTTTCGGCATAATACCCTTGTCAAGCAAAATGGGGATGTTTCTAAAGCAGTCTGTCGAATTGAGGATAATTTTTTTATATTTATTTTGAAAGGTCCACTGATAAGTCGAAATGCCAAACTATCGATCCTCTATCTCAGATTTTCCATTTAATTTTTTTATCGCAAGTAAAACGGCTCCAAACATCACTGAAAATGGAAAAAAAAAATTAATTTGCGTGGGCGGGGGGGGGAGCTCGCTGTCACTCCGTTTGAATTCCTGTCAATTTTTTCCATTTTCAGTCATGTTCGAAGCCGTTTTACTCGCGATAAATAAATTAAATGAAAAATCTGAGATAGAGGATCGATAGTTTGGCATATCGACTTATCAGTGGACTTTTCAAAATAAATATAAAAAAAAAATATCCTCAATTCGACAGACTGCTTTAGAAACATCCCCATTTTGCTTGACAAGGGTATTATGCCGAAACGACCCATCGGACCGGGTCCAAATTTGGGCTCAATAAAGCCTGCCTCATCTACTATGTATTTGTAAAAAATTAATTGTCTAGCATGAAAATTAAAAAAGTTAGGAATTTTTTACGAAAATCTCTTTTTTTGGGGGAAAAAATCATTTCTCGAAGACTAAAAGACCTACAGGGTTGTATGATGGCTCATTTTAAAGCTTGTTCAATGGTCTAAAACTATTGCCACAGTAGCAAAACCATCCGATCTTTAGTTTTCGAAATACAGTGAAATAAACAAAAAAAAGCCCTGTTTTTGCACTAAATATTGTTTATAAAATCCCCTAGAAGTAATTAGATATTGGATTTTTTGTTTTTAGCATCTATAAATGATCCTTAACAATATTGCATCGATAGTTTGCTGGTAAATTTTATGTTAAAATATGGCTGTTATTTCGCTAAGTGCCTTGGCCTAATTATTAAAAATTCTGCAACATCACAAATCACGTTCGCACCCTTTAAATCGAGTTTTCACCCTTAATTCCGATTTTTATTTGCATTTTCCCGGTTATTTATTTTCGCCGAATAGTGTGGTTAAGTGACACTTGTTGTTTCGTTTCAGGCAGCGTTATTACTGAGGTTTCTTGACCACTGTGGGTAATAGAGTCACTGTAGTGGTGACCACGTAACGACTGGTCATTTTGATAGTTTTGTACTAAAGACTGGGTAGATGTTGTTTAATAAGTAATTAATTAGTGTTAATTGGTGTTAGGGGAGAAAATTTGATAACAACTTTAAGTTTTGTTGGTCATCAATGTGATTTGGGTTGTTCCGTTTCAAGCTGAAATCAAAGCGGAAATCTGGCACCAGAGGGCATCTTGGAAAAAAATAGAATTCTGGGGAATTTTTCATAGGAGCTCACCTAATAAATTGCGGAAAAAGAGGTCGTTCTTTTTAAATTCGCACGTCGAGCAAACAAGTGGCGGATTTTACCAGCGGTCCTCTTTGCTATGTTCCTTGGAACATCCACCTTTTTTGGGATTTTGCAGGCGTTGGGAACTCAAGTGGTTGCTGGCCTAATTAGTTTTGGGGTGAAGCTTATTGAGTTGTTGTTGCGAAAAGAGAGCACGTTGTGTTCAACTAGTCCAATTTGTAACCAGGTAAATTTAAACGTTTTTATCAATCTGAATTTACCTTTTTGTTATCAATATTTAGATTAGCTTATCAGTAATTTTGTAAATATTTGGGATTCTATAAAAAAAGGGCAATTTGACCTCCACGAGGGCCATTTATCAGAAAAAAAAAACTCATTGGTCGTTTTCAGAAGGGGCATTAATGGGCTAATTAATTAAGGGAAATTGTTTTCAAAAGGAAACTTACGGGTTTCAGGGGATTTTCCTATATTAATTTTATAATGGATGTATTAATATGTATTATAGTATAAAGGGGTTTAAGTTCAATGAATACGTCCTATTTCAGGGTTTTTTAGGTTTTACATTTTACCTTATCATTTTGTTCTTCCTTTTTGACGGTTTGCTAGTCTCAAAGTTGAGGTGTCAGAGTACCCAAAATACTGAACTTGAAACCGAAACATACTATTATTAAGAAGGGGAGTCAATAGAAGGTGATGGGGTCTGTTATCGGGGCTGTGAGGCTGTCAGGAGACAGTAATGTATATGGATGTTTTGGACTGCAGACAGGACCAGGGGGTGATGTACCCGTTCATTTATTAACGTTTCTTAATCATTTTTTTTTTAATTATTAATAATAGTATTTCTTGTATTTAGCTTGATACATTTCCACGATGTTCTACTGCCTTAATTATTACAATGGGTGTACTGCACCAATGATTTTTGATTGACTATATTTAAGGTGACATTTTTGTACAAACCCGCCTCGGTATACTATGGTATAAGCGTGCACAGGTTATTGTTTCTCTTTGACATTCATTGGAGTAAGGTGGTCAAATATTTTATTGGTGAATCTTGAATTTATTGGAGTAACTTATAAAACCATTACAAGTTAGTAAGTTAGTCTTTGCTGCCTTTTGGTAATTTTACCAATTACATTTAATAATAATTACTGTGGTATTTTGTGTATTATATTGCCTTCTATTGGTCTTTGTAATGCAGTTTCGGGTCTAAATATACCCCCCCCCTCCCCCCAGAACATATTAAATAGTTTTATACCCATTGTTTTTATATTTGACTCTTATTTTACCCCTACTGACCTCAACCAAACTAAGGTAAAGTTTATTTAAAGGATAGGTACATTGGGTAGGTACATTTTTATAGGAATTTTGGAGATCAGGGACTTTCTGGTGTGGGTCCGCGGATTAAATTTTGTAAACCAGTGACGCCCTATAAAGTTAACTCTAACTTTCAATATTGAACCTACTCCCACATCACTGAGTAGCCACGAGCACTTTGTTGCGCAGTCCGCATTCCTTAAAAAGGTGTCTTACTATACGTAGGCCTATTAGGATCTATTTATTCAAATTTATTATTCAAACAGTTTAAGAGTTAATTTTGTGCGCAACATACTTACAAGAACTGGCTTTTATCGGATGACATGTCTTCCTTACGGCCTGTCAAGTGCTCCTCTAGCATTCTCAAGTATCACAAATTGGATAGCAAATGTTCTAAGGTCAAAGGGCATTCGAGTGCTGGTTTATTTGGACGATTTCCTCTTAGCTCGCCAGAACCAAGAAATTCCATAGAAACAGTTGTTTTTCACGATAAAGTTCCTAAAATCTCTGGGGCGGGCAGTAAATACATAGAAATTATCAACTGGCTCGTCAATAGAATTTCTAGGAATTCTTTGGAATATAAAGGAAAATGTCTCGATGTTACCGGCCGACAAAATTTTCAGAGTAAAAATCCAGTTGTCAAAAGTTAAAAAAAACAGAGAAATAGTCATGGAAAGAAGGAACCTCTCTGATAGGGCGGCTGGGATTTGCGTCATTCCTCTAGGACGTCATTTCACCAGAAGACTACAAAGAGCTGCAAGAGCCTTGAACGAAAATATCACAAAGAAAAAGTAGAGGATATACCATAGGAGGCCATGAAAGATTGTACGTGGTGGATAGAAAATATAGATTCTCCAAGCAAGATCTTCATAGAAAACCTGACTTGGTTTCTGACAATACAGCTGTGTACGATTGTTCATTGATCGCTGGACTCTGCGGAATCTCCTCGATGTTTATTACATTTCTGTGCACGCGGCGATCACTCTTTCCAGTAGCTCTTGTTAATTGGGGACAAACGTCTCATACACCAAAGCTTTCACTTACATGGCCCCAGAGAAAATAATCCAACAAGTTTAAGTCGGGCGACCGCACGAGCCAATGCACAGGGCCGCCTCGGCCTATCCACCTATTGCCAAAAGTGTCGTCAAGAGATTGCCGTGCTTGCATAATAAAGTTTCGTGGAGCACCATCGTGTTGAAACCGCGTAATTGCTTTTATATGTCCAGTGGAAAAAGCAGAAAGATGTAAAAATCGAGCATAAAATATGCACGCCTAAGCGTGCTGGGAGCAAATATGACCGGATGATATAGCCGCCCACGATGCCGACCCAAATGTTGATTGCAAACTGGTGTTGGTCTCTACGAAAAGCTAGGGCATCAGGACAATCTTCAGCCCAATTGTGACTATTACTGCTATTAAAACACCCGTCCGCTTGGCTCTTCTTCTATTGGGATGAGTGATGGCTGGGGGAGATTCCGCAGAGTCCGGCGATCAATGAACAATCGTACCCAGCTGTGTGCTGATCGACGTGGAAGACAATTCGAACAAATTTTGTGAGCTGCACCTAAGTATCGATAGAAAGGTAACAAACGCAATATTTGTTTTTTTTTTTCGCTGCCGCAAACTTCCGGCTGAAGCACCATATATCGAATAAAATGTAGTCAGAAAATTGGCAAAGTTGAAAAAAAAATAATTCGCCAGTTTCAATAGTAGAAATATGAATTTTTATCGAAGAGCCCTGGAACGCGCTCTAGCCTATCGCGATACGACGGAATTGTTCGTAGTTTTGTAGTTCTAGGCAGTGGGCAGTGCACATGAGCAAAGATGTCTTTGACAGGTGGATTTTCTGACTTTTCCATTTTTTCTTTTTATAGTTTTGTGTTTGTTGACAGTGTTTAACTTGCTGTGATTTTGTTCTTATAGTGTAGATACTGCAGATTTATCATAACAAGCTTCCTGATTTGCAAAATACTTTACGATTCGCAAAAAAAAGTTTTGTTGGCAATATTCATTCACAGCTGCGACAAAAAGACAGGATGACTTTTCTAAGCATATTCTTTTGCATGGGCGAGTATTCAATTCTATCGGGAAATACGAATTTCAAATTTCACACGTCATGTCGTAGTGTCTACTTTAGCCAAAAATTATATAAAGGAAACAGGAAAATCTTCTAATGATGGCGCACAAACAAGTACAAGTGGCGTTTCACAGTACAGCAATTTTTCGACATACGTGAAATGTATTTATTTTGCAAAAGATCGGGGAAAAAGAAAGAAAGTAATTTCATGTCCTTTCACGTAATTCTTCGTCTCCGAGCTTTCCCCGAACATTTTACATTGTCTTTATCAATTCGAATTTCGCTCTTTATGTTTCGCTCTGATCCGTATCGGCTGTAGCAAGTTTTATGATATTTACAATGATAAGCAAAAATATCGTAAAAAGATAATGTTTTATCCCTACCTGCATCCTCACTTAAGCCCAAATAATAGGGTTATATGAATTTAGACATAAAATATCGCTGCACTGATTAGCGATGTCAAGGCTGATCCTACAGCCTTTTGGCAACAGGAAAATATACTTACCTACTACGCGATTAGCAATGTGCATACAAAACGTATCAGCGATTAACAGGAACCGATGGAATATCTTCATTTGAAGTCTATAGCTAATCAACGGAAGATTCTGCTCAATGGCCTACCTACGGGCCCTGCTGTCTATCTTTCGGCTTCCTCTTCTTGTTTTTGGTCCTCTTATTGTTGTAAAAGTGCTGCAAGTCGGTGCTGTTGTTTTTGTTTTTATTTTGATATCCGTTTTACTTGTTGTGAAAGAGCTGCGAGTTGGTCCTATTCTTCACGTCTTTCAGTTCCATTTTATTTCCTCTTGTGCTCAATATTTTTCAAGAAGTTCCGCGGCCAACGTTTATTTATTTGACTAGCCTGGTAAATTCAGCGGTTTGCTGTCGTGTATCCGTGTATTTACTTTAAAAAACTGGGTACATAATGTCTTCTTACTTGATTTTAGATATTATAGCCGACGGCGAAGTCAAAATTCTCATCCCTTACCTAATTTTTAATAAAATTCGATATAATTTTCTAGAAAAATCCGTCTGTGGACTGAGTGTTTTTCGATGTCAAAGCCAGTAATAAGAATCATCAATCGGGTTGTGTATAGGTATATGGAACTCACTTGAAGCAAGTACAGTGTGCGGAAATAGTGTAAACTCTTCTAAAAATTATGTTGTTCGCAACTCCTCCCTATAAACCCACAATAATTACGGTAAACAATCATATTATAGGTTGAAACAATAGCTCGCAAGAATCGGATTTTTTGCTTGATATTGACCAATAATAACAATATTTCAGTTCATCAAAAGTTCTCCTAGTATTTTGATAATTAATCCCAGTAATTGTATCAAAACTAATCCATTAGTATCTTCTTGCTTGTTCCACTATTTAACTCAAATTGATACACCCTCAAGTACTCATTATTCCATTTGTGACACAAAATTCTCACGAATATAAGTTCTTTACTAATAATAGCAACTTTTAATAAATCATAATTTGAGTATAAAATTCCTTGACCACTTATCGCTTAACCTACGTGGTTTATGGTAGTAAGTATATCGGCAACGAAATTATTTGTCAGATTTTTTGTTGAGAATCAATTTTGATAAAATCTTCAAAAAAATAACTCTTGTAAGTATAGGTAATTTTTATGTGTAAGTAAAATGAGAAATAAATACTTGAAAACTCTCTATGGAAGAAAACTAAAAATAAATGTATACTTAAAAGTTTTCCCATTGTCCACATAAATATGCTTCGGGGATATGTTTGTAACGTGAAACTAAAACATAGCATTTCCTTATTTTGCAAGCTTCGCAATAAAATCTTCATCATTCCCCTCATAAAGAAAATTCAATTTACTTTGTTTGAGTGCTAAAGAACAAAAATATTATTATTTCGGGGAGAGTTCGAAAAAGCTCCTAAATGATGTTTGAGGAACAAATTAAATTTTGCAGGTTTTTCGTGAATATAAATTGAAAATAATTGAAGCATGTTCAAGCATAGGTATCCATTTATGGAGCAAATTTTACTGATTTATTTTTCAATCGATTTCAGATAAATAACTTTTCTACTAGAAATATTAAAGCCTCTCCGAAATGAGTTAATGCTTGATAACTCAGAAAACGCATCAAAGTCAAATTCACCTTTACTATTACCCCCCTCCTACCTATTAAGATTAAGTATGTCGTGTGCATATAAAAGTAGTAGGAACAAATTCAGAATGAGAGGTAAGTTTTGTCATACCTACATCAAACATGACGATTTTATCTCATTCTAATATGTGTACCACTTTCATATGCACACGAATATACGATCATTTCCAAAAAACCTGCATTTTTTTCTATTTCCTCGAAAATGAAAACTTTTCCAGACAGAGAGAATATTTTGATAACAATAATAGGTATAGTGGCAATGTTTATTTTTTATAGATATTAATATCAAGCTCGCAAAAACTCATTTCTCCTTTGCAGCATTATCTGGCAGCCTAGTTTATAAAAAAAAAACCCACCCTGTTTTAACAATTTGAGGTAATTTGCTCCTGATGAGATGATATGGTGTTGAAACACATAGGGATATTTAATTTATTGAAGTATTTCTGGAGGAAGAATTTCTATTTTTCTTTTGGACGCAACCTTCAACTCCACTTTGAGAGATTTACTACTTCTTTAAACTATTAGGGCAATTAAGGGTATGTATACCAAGTACCTACCAAGTTTAGTTTTGACAAGGACGTGTGTCATCTACGTCAACAATATTAAATGGATAGTTATTTAGGCTAGGTAGGTAGGCTGTTAATAGTTACCTATTTGTTCTACTAGACAGAGAAGCACAAAATTTGTTGCCGCGTCTGGTGTTCCATCAGGAAATCAGCCAAGGCATTAAATTTCAGCTAGTGTTTGTCTGAATACTTTTGACGGAATTCGCGCCTGCTGAATGACAATCCCTATTAAAAGTTAGGATGAGTCCTCAGTAGTGTACCAAAGAGGGTTTCACTACAAAAATCCGACCAAAACCTCAATCTTGCATTCTGGACACGAAGCAGGATGCGCCGAAAAATAACAGCGCCATCGGTCGAACGTCATGGCGCTATCTGTCGAGAGTGGCGTGAAGTTGTGCAATTAATCGACAAGAATTGGTTCGAAATTATAGGTTCCTGTAGTTTGGAGTTTGCGAGGAAGGGATTGGTTTATATGACGTCGTTTAGATGTCGCAACGTATATTTATTTATGGTTCAGGTTCTGTGTGTTGTGATGATGTCATAGCGGCCTGGGTCACGTGAGTTACGTCAGTGTGTGTCGGTGGCGCCATCTAGCGTACATAGTGTGAAGTTCGTTGTGTCGTATTACAGGATGCTGTAAAGGTGAGGTAATTACGAGGGTTCAGCAGCAGCTAGATTCATGTTGTACGTGGTTGAGGGTGTTAGAACTCAAGAATAATACACACTACTTTTCCCCCGGCGAAAGGCAGAGTCTTATAAGGATACTTTCAGAACTTGCTAATTTTATCACAGACAAAAAAACAAACAATTTCCAATGTCGGAAAGTCTTAAGTTTGGAAGCGATTTACAGAAGAATTCAACACTGCACCTATATTCTACCATAGGACCGTCAGCATCAAAACATTCTGCCGCCCAATCTAGCCATATCCCGAAAATCTGACCAATCAAATTCGATGTTGCTATTTTGAGTCGAAATAACTTGGCATAATAGGCAATAAAATATGCAAACGAATCGCAATTAAGAAAACCGCCCCAGAAATGTGAAAAGACGTACGTTTTTATTATCACATGCTATAAATATAGTAGAGTGAAAAGATAACTACTATTCCTTATCGCTTAGTACCGACACTCTGAATATAGGGTTGCACGATTGCAATGGTGGTGTGTACCCAAAGGTACCAATGGGACGCTACCTGAGATGGCTATACGAATTTGACAAGCGGTGAGAAACAGTAGTTAATTCTTTTTACTTTACTTTCTTTATAGCATGTGACAAGGAAAACGTACGTCTTTCGCAGTCGTTCACATTTCTAGGGCAGGTTTCTTAATTGTTATTGGTTTGCATATTTTATTGCCTATTATGCCAAACTATTCCGTCTCTACTATACATGCGCTAGATCAGGGGTCAGAATGTCCGAACGGCCTGTTGCACTTGTTCGTTAGAAGTGCCGCATATTTTGTTTATTCCCCGCTAATTGCTCTATTGAAATTTATGCGAAGACATTTTAATATTTATTCATGATGGAGATGGATGCGATAAAACTACCCACAACGTTTGTTTATTCTAATGTGAGTGAAAACATTTATCGTGCAAACTTGTTATGCGAAAACGAGATAAAAATTTGGATTAAAGACTTCGAAAACCTAACCTCGACTAAATAATTGGATTATAAAATTGTAAAAAAACATTTTTTTTTATTTTATTAGGAGTATAAAGTTATACCTACTTATGTGACGCGCATGGAAGTTTGAATCAAATCCAAGCAAGTCACATGAAGAATACTTATACTCCAAATGAAATACAATATTTTATTTTCAAACGAACTTTATTCCAAATAGTGCACAATTTTTTATTCAAATTATGATATTCATATTCAAAAGGATCACCTTTATACGCACCTATACCTGTATGTACAGGTGAACTACCTGTACATACAGGTACACATTTATATGCCGCTCATGCTGAAAATCATTGATGTGACTCTTATACTTTGTCAAAATGATCACAAAAATACCTGTTATATGACGTTTAAAAATAAATAACTATTATGTACGTGCTTTTTTAATTAAGGTAAAATACCTAATGAATGTTTATTTTATATTTTTTTCAATGTATGTACAGGGTGCTGCAATTTGGAGTGATTTAACAGGAAAAACATACTTCCAGACCAGATAGAGAAAAATTGACTTAAACGTCATGGGATTGATTTTCGAGAAACGTCCATTGTCAAAAACCGTATCGCGATATCTTAAATGGTACCATTAATACAGCGCGATTTTCGATTTTCCCCTATTATAAGAAATAGCTATAAGTTTTTTGTTTATCAATTTTTTCAATTTCTGGGAAAAAATCTTTAGGATACCCCTTGAGTACAATCCAGTGGTGAACTCAGTTTTTTTCTATTTAGCTCCCATTTTGAGATATCGACAAAGTCCGATTTTTTTAAATAGAACACCCTATATATTGATAGCTCATCGGATAGCTTTTGCTGATTTCAATGATATAAAGTTCGATAGGGTTATCTCTAACAGTTTTCGAGAAAAAAAATTATATCTGTTTCAGGTTTCAGTCATAAGAAATAATGTGTAAGAAAGAGACCTTCGTCATTTTCCTTACAGATATAAAATCCTTTTCTAACACATTGGTCCTTATGACAAAAACGGATATATTTTTTTTTTCTCGAAAACTGTTAAATATAAACCTAACGAAACAAGACCTGTTATGGCTCCAAGGTGAGGGGGGAGGCTGTTGTGAAGCCTAACGGCATTATAGGTGAAGCAGCGTTGGAACAATGCTGTAGCATGAGTATGAACACTAAACAAACCTCTGTGGCGAGTATTAAGCGAATGAATATCCGAGTTGCGGACTAGTTTACTTAACAAGTAATCAGGCCGTTCATATAAAACAGTTCTTTCTACAACTGTCAAAAAATGATGATGTTCGCACACTCATGACAATTTGCGAAGTGACACTTTTTTTCCCAGGTATTGATTTTTTAACGTTCCCATGACGCCGTGTGCGAACTAGCTATTTCGCACAATAGTGCGCGAAATAGCTAGTTCGCACACTGGTGTCATGGTGACACATACCTACCTGTCAGGAATCCAAAAATAATTAAAATTCACCTACCTTTGATTGAAAATGCAATTTTGACTTGGAATGATCGATATTTAAATAGAGTTGTACAAAAAATATTGTCTGCAACTCGAGCGCGAAATACTTTGGTGATCTCGACTATTTTTTTAACTCAGCTGCGCCTCGCTAAAAAAATCAGATCTCGATCACCAAAGTAGCATTTCGCGCACTATACAAAAATAACTATTATGAGTAAGAGTCAAAAGATGTAACTGGAAACGTTCCTCAAGATTAAGCCAATGAGAGCGATTGAAGTAGTCAGATATGTGATCATATTTTCGAATTTTGAAGGAAAAACGCAAGCATGCGTTTTGAAGTCGTTGTAAGCTAGCTTTATCTCTTTGCAATAAAGCATAGGCCAATAGACTGAAATACAGTAAGATATATTCAAAAGTATTAAGGAGTAAGGAGTCTCAGTTTAATGGATGTATCCAGGATATATCCCTTGATGTAGAGAGTACGAAGCATACAAAAATATTTTTTTATCAGAGATAATACATGACTCTCAAAGCGCAAACCATCATCAATAAAAAGTCTGAGGTTCTTGCAAGAGTCGACTGGTCTCAATATACTATTACTTAGACAGATGTTTAAATTTTCAAGAGTTTTTATCAGAGATTTATCCTTACCAAAAACCACTAGCTGCGTTTTCTTCTCATTAAGCAATAAACCGTAATAGCCTGAAATAGCACTAAGCAGATTCAAGTCAAAATTTATTTTATTGTAAGCTGCATGTAAATATTTCCGAATATTTGAAAGACAGATATATTTGCGTGGCATCCGCATACTGATGGGAGGAACAATGTTTCAGTATTCTGCTAAAATCGACAGTGTAGAGAGAGAACATAAGTACATAACTATACTACCTTGTGCAACTCCCTTGCTCAATGTCAAATAATTAGAATACTGGCCATCAAAGTAAACTCTCTGACGTCTATCCTTAAAATAGCATTTAAAAAATTCTAAAAAGTATTTTAATTTTGTAAAAAGCAAATCGTCGTCCAAAGTATCAAATGCTTTGCTGTAGTCGATTAAAATTAAGCAAGTATTTTGTCCCTTATCTTGGGCACGGAAAAGATCATCAGTAATTTTTAAAAGAGCCGTATTTGTGCTATGGTCAGTTCTTATGCCGATTGCTTCTGGGGTAAAATACTAAATGCGTTGATAAAATCTCCGAGTTATTTATTGATATTTTTTTCCAGTATCTTTGACATGGTCGGAAGGATACTAATAGGCCGAAACTGACCTATTTCAATTGGCTTGGTTACTTTGGGAATTGAGACAACAATCGCATTTTTCCAGCGTTCCAGAAATGTGTTTGTGGACAAACACTGATTGATCAAATAAGTTAAGTGAGGTAAGAGTTGGGGAGTAACATATGATATCATTCTAATATCAATACCGTCGGAACCAATTGCATTGGACCTCAGGCCACTGATTACCTTTTCAACCTGGGCTGCATCCACATTTATGAATGAAAAAGAATCAGTATCAGAGATAGTATTATATCCTCTATTATTGAAGTGTTCGTTTACAAAAGTTTCATTGTTTAGAGATACACTTGATAAGCCAGAGTATAAAAATAATCATCAAAATCTTTAGGCTTTCCAATATCTGAAAAGCGCACATTCTCTGATAATCCAGAATGTATGTTTAAATATTTCAATACATGCCAGAAGTTTTTAGGATTGGTCCAAAATGAATGCTGGAGAAAGCCCTTTTTTTCTGATTTGACAGCCATGTTTACAACATTTCTCATCTTTTTATATTCTTTCCAGGCATGCTGAGTTTTATATTTTTTATACTTAGTGAGGGATTTTCGTTTCAATTTTATCATAAATTTCAGATTATGTGCATCGAATAGATTGATAATATTAGTATTTAAAAATTCCACAATGTCATTTACATCATTTAACGAGAAAACGCTGTTCCAGGTTAATTTATTTAAATCAGATAAAAAAGCATCATATTTGAAATCAGAGAAATCTCTGTATGTTTTTAACAAAGGGTCGTGGTTTGGTTTAGTAATTTTTATTCTACAATGAACCAACTTATGGTCAGAAATGTCGTCCATGTTAAGTACTTCAGGGGAAGATACGACATCAGGTTAATTACTTATTATTAAATCAAGAACAGTATGGGAGACATCGGCCACACGAGTGGGTTCACAGATATGTATATTGATACAAGCTATATCTTTCCAGAAAATTTGAGAAAACTCAGTACCCATTACTGTTAGTGTTTAAAAGGACAGTATTAAAATCTCCACCAAATACAACAAACTCATGTAGTGGGATAACATTCATTAAACTATTCTCAAGTGATTGTAAACTGTGATCAGGGTAGCTGTAAAACTCAATGGCCGGTTCGTAATCTAATGAAACACTGACTGAGAGCAATACTTATTTAATTTTCATAAAATGACTAATTTTATGGCACTAAAACTCTGCTAAAGTGACGACCGAAGTGACAGAACCGGTTCTGTCTTTCAACACTAATAATCTGCCCACCTGCAGGCTATCAGTGTCACTCACCTAAGATACCTCTGACCTGTTGCCACCTGAATTCACCTTAAAGGTGGCACCAGTAGGGCTCAAAGTTTAATCATAACATAATCACTACAAAACAAATATTTAAGTTAGCTTGAGGTGCTCTGTAAAGTGTACCCAGACATACTTTTTTGCCAAGCACATTAAAAGAGATCCAGAGCTGCTCCAAGACGCCATACGAATCGCCCACACTACCCAGAACCTTATATTTTATAGATTTTTTCATGTAAAAGGCCACCCCACTACCTCTGCCACCGCGGTCACTTCGTTCCAAGACATAATTGTCTATGTTGAATGCCATACTAGGAATGTCGTGGTTAAGTCATGTCTCGGACAGTCCGATAACGTCCAGCTTTAAGTCCTCGATAGTAGAAGAGAAGGTATCAAATGACGTTCTGAGGGACCGAATATTGAAGTGACAGAATTCCAACAGCCCATTGTTTACCATCCGTACATTGTGCAAAGCTCATAAAACTGATTAAAATATTATATATACAAGTAGAGTGACTTAGGTAGGAAATAGTATTTGTGAAGTCAAAAAAAAAATTGAGCATACAGAAAGAAAATTCGTCAAATACATTTATTATCCATTTCCAATCGAAAATAATACGCGAATTATTAAAATTAAAAACACCAAAAAAAAAAGGATGGATTACAAAAGCTCTTCTAGTATCGATTAATTAAAAAAATGATTTATACAAAAAATGTAAACAAAACCCAAAGGACCTAAACCTATATCAAGAATACAAGAAATATAAAAATAAACTACTTGATTTAATAAAAAAAAATAAACAATTTTTTTTAAAAACAAAATTAAAAAAAAAAAACAGTTCCTCTAAGAATTTATGGAATAATATTAACCAAATATGCCAGAATAAAAATACTCAACACGAGATAAATGAAATCAAAGTGAATAATATTCATATCACCGACAAAAAAGAAATGGCAAATGAATTTAATAAACATTATATCAACTTAGGTGAAACCTATGCAAAACGAATAAAAGAACCAACAAATTTTAAAAAAAGTTTAACTTCTCAAAATGTATCTAAATCAGTGTATCTCTTTTCGACCAACAAAGAAGAGATTATTAAAATTATACATAATCTAAAAATAAAAAAAGCTCCAGGGCACGATAAGCTGAGATCCGAAACGTTAAAATTAATTGCAAATGAAATATCTTTACCACTATCATATCTTATAAATAAATCTTTAAGTATGGGACACTTTCCACAAATTTTAAAGCTTGGGATAATCAAACCATTATTTAAAAAAGGAGACAAGTTAGACATCCAAAATTATCGACCTATTTCTTTAATTTCAAATATAGGTAAGGTATTTGAGAAAATAATGAAAAACCGAATTGTAAATTTCTTGGAAATAAGATAATGTCTTCTCAGAAGGACAATATGGCTTTCGCCGAGGCAGGTCGACGGACAGCGCGATAGCGCACTTAACTGGGAAAATCTATGAAGCCTTAGATGAAAAGAAACCTGCTATCTGCGTGTTCGTCGATCTTGCTAAGGCGTTTGATACAGTGTGCCATAAGAAGCTTCTGATTAAACTGGAGCATTATGGTATAAGGGGGATATCTCTTTCATTAATTAAAAGTTATTTAACAAATAGACAACAAATGGTACAAATAGGGGATGAGGTTAGTTCAAGTCGAGAAGTCAAGTACGGGGTTCCACAGGGAACTGTTTTGGGACCACTGCTCTTTCTGCTATATGTTAACGATTTGTTTGGGATGGTTACTGATAGTGAAATACTATCTTTCGCCGATGACACTGCAATCTTCTTTAAAGGCAATACTTGTAACCAAGTCAAATTGAAAGCTGAAAGTAGTTTTAAAATATTACAACAGTGGTTCGACTTTAATCTCCTAACTGTTAATTTTGAAAAAACACAGTATATTCCTTTTACATCATATAAATCAAACCTACCTCATATGGGTGATTTAAAAATTGAAGAAACCAAACGAATCTCGGAAGCGGAACAAGTAAAATATTTAGGATTAATATTGGACAAACATGCGAAGTGGGATATACATATTAGGGAATTAACAAAAAAAATCAGATGTCTGTCTCCAAAATTTAAAAATTTAATAAACTTTTTCCACATTAAAGAACTTAAAATATTGTATCAAGCCTTAGTGCAATCACTTTTAAATTATGGGTTCATAGCTTGGGGTGGGGCACATGACACACATTTGAAACACTTGTTCACGGCACAAAAATGGATAATTAGAATTTTATTTAGAAAAAATTATAGATACCCTTCTGAAATGTTGTACTGCGAAAGCGGATTTTTTGACATTAGGCAGCTGTATTGTTTCAAATTGGGCATAAAATTGTATCAAGACAAAAATATTTCCCCCCTTGATCACAGATATGGAACACGATTAAACAAACCCTCGAAATGTTCCATCCCAAGAGCATCAAAAACAGTTGGACAAAGAAATTTCAACTACCTAATCCCACGGTTAAATAATATGTTGCCATCTGAGATTTTCAGCAATAACAAGTTGCACATTTTTAAAAGGGAACTTAGGGAGTGGTTAAGCATTACACCAAGAACAAATATACACAATTTTATTTCAAAATAAAAAAATAAAAAAAGAATGAATAAATAAGTAAAAAAAAAAATAATTAAAAAAAAAAGAAAAAAAAAATGAATAAACAAAAATATGAGAAAATAGACCGGATGCGACACAAATTCAAACACAATTATGACAACTTACCCGATTGCGACCTCTACTAATACTACCACAAAATTATATACTTTCACAAACAAGTAGAAAATGACTACTTCTGTGAATTGTCTTATGTTTATTTTCCTATTAGCTAGTTCCTATGTGAGAAAATGATATTTAAGTTTTTAAAATGTACCTACTGTATTTACTTGATTGAAAATAAACATTATTATTATATTATTATTATTAATATAATTTGTGAAATGAGAAATAGATAAATAAATAAGGCGCCATATAAAATGAACAAACTATTTCCAATTTCTGCAATATAAACAATCTGTAGGTGCGTAGGAGCATAGACTTATTCCACCGACAAAAAAGAGAAAAAGAAAAAACAAAACTAAAGGAATTCACTTTGTAAAACCATTTTTCGAACACTAAGCCAGTGGCGGTTCCTCCATAAGAGCACATGTGCACGTGCACTCCCAAATTAATATCAAACAACTTTAAATTTAATTTTATCATTCTTCAAATTTTAACATTCTACCTGTAAAGTATTAATTTAAAAAATTAGTGGCCAAATGCGCCAGCAAAACAAACGCAACCGGCAACGCTGGAATCACAGCGTCCACCGCGTCGCCTGATCGCCTTGTTCACTGCACATTTCAATATTAAATCCAATTGGTGGAACTATGCCCCCCCGCACTCTTTGTTCCCCGCGAAGGTCTAGCGACGTTCGATGTTTTAAGCTGGCTGGTGTGCACATGTAGTCAGTGCACTTTGGGATCGGAAGGGGTTGTTTTATATTTATTTCGATTTCGAGCGCGATTTAACTGAAAACTGTGTGTAGAATGGCGGGATTTCTGAACCCCGATAGCCTTAGCGTGCAATATTTAAAAACAATTAAATTTTCTTCGCTTTCTTTGGAGGAAGAAATCCAAATCAAATGTGTCGGCCGTCCAAAGCCAAATTTAATAATCACCAACATAACAAAATGCAAAAGTCGTGATTATAAACGAACTTTTAAAATGGAAACTTACGAAAAAACTGACTGGTTGTGCGGTTGTGATGTTAGTAATAGTCTTTACTGTTTTCCCTGTTTGTTATTTGGAAGCGATGAAGCATCAGAATGGACAAAATCCGGCGTTAAAGATTTAGTACATTTATCCGAAAAAATTAAAAAACATCAAAACTCAAAATCACATCTTACTCTTATCTTTCAATACAAAACGTGTCTGTGAGATTGAAAACTATAATACATTTATGTATAAAAACAATTGTTAGACCAGGACGATGTACTCAGCGAGGTAAGTTACTTTGTTACTTAATTTCTAGTTTATTGATATAAGATCCTTCAATTTCCACGATTTGATAGACCGAAAAAAGTATTAAATTGAGCTTAGTTGGTTGTTTGGTAGGGTAGATATGAAATCCCTTAACAATATTTTTAATTATTGGTAGGTAAACACATCACATAACTCATCCGATCACTTACAATAAATTATTTTTTTAAAGGCCTAAAATAAACACTTCTGGGCGTGGCACCCCGAAAAATTTCGCGCCTCCGGCGGCGCCTGCGGGCATCCCCCTTTCGGCATTTATTATGAATTACAAATTATGTGCACCCCCAATATGTTATACCACGAGCCGCCACTGCACTAAGCCCATCGACAATACTTGTCTAGATCTAGGTAAGAACTGCCGATGGATTTATGACCTAATACGTCATTAGTTGATGTTGTCTATCATTAAAAAATGCATCGTGAGTCATCACGATGCCGACGTTTGATGAGGAAGGAGCCTAACCCGCGTGAGCTCGTGCCTCCGCTACTAGTGCCCCATTTCAGAGGGCCCCATTGCTACCACCTACCATTTGTCACCTATCATCCCACCATCTGTCATCTATCATCTGTCTGGTGCGTCAAATCCGAATTAGAAAAAAAAACTAACCTCAAAAACTCAAAACAGTTTTTCATTATAAACATACATTTTTTTAAGACTCAAGGATTTCAAAAAGCGATATATGGTTTTGTTGTCCTACATCCTTCTGCCCTCTGTATTATCGAATATTTTCCATCCATAAACTGCTCAATATGATCTTCTAATGATTTGGTGGTACATCTTGGGAGAAACACTGCGTTATCGACATCGTCAAGTTCAACGAGTATGCTCGGTCCGAATTTTCTCTGGGTTTTTTTGGCATAAAATATTGGGTACTTTCTAACAGGCTCCAAGCCTTGTAATTTTATTAGTGTTTTTTGATCCTTTGCTATATAAAGACAGGTCTGGTTGTTTGGTTTCAAATGCATATCTAAAATATTCCATAATTGTATCGATATTAGTTTATACCTATATTAGATATTAACTTACTTGGTTAAAATAATAATAATAATAATAATGGGCCACTTTCACGTATCGGAAATATGGCAAATTATGATATTTTTTGACGCAGATACTTCAATGCAATCGAGAATGAACAATATTTTGCAAGATTTTAGTCAGATTATTAAGTAAATTAATAAATAAAAACTAAAAATTTAAACGAAAAGTCACGTGATTGAAAACGCTCTCTGATTGGCTAGAGCCGATTTTGACATTTTTGTTGCCACATGTAGAAATGCGAAATTTAAATGAGTTTATAACGATTATACCTATCCTTTATTTTTTTATAATGTAGTAAAGGACGAAAATAGTTTATAGCTACTAAAATGTGTGATAATTTACTAATGAGAAGTTTGGCATCCTAGCATTTTTGTTGATTTTCTGGTGTGTGACGTCACAAACCAAGTTCGCGTTTTCGCGCCAGTTTAAAAATTCGATTTTTAAATAATTTTTGTTTCAAAAATAAGCGTTTTTTTTTTGGAAAAAAAGTATACAGATAGTATTAGAATGACTAAAAGAATAATTTAAAAATGTTTTTGAAAAATGTGAAAGTGGCCCATTGTTGTACAATAATTTGATGATGTTCACCGTTGACGAGTTTTAAACAAGACTGAAAGGAGCTTATTATAAAAACCAATTTAAGCTTCGAAGTAAGTACCACAATCGTACAAAACCCGCCGCCAAGTCTAGACGCAGTTATATAGCAGATAATCCTAGACTTAAGATTATATATGTCATTTCTTCTCTAATCTATCCACTTGAAGTTGTTTATGTTAGGGAATCATATAAAATACCCACAGGAACCAGATGGGGCACTCTGTAATTGACACTCGTCGGTTCGACTTCGGTTCTCCGCAACGATTCCGATAATAGTTAGTTCTTAGTCGTAAAGAATTTTGTAAACTAGTTTAAGTTTTAAAAATACATTGTTTTTAAAAACTACGTTTGCTGAAAATTCGATTTAATTGGCGCAGTCGGTAGGATTGTCGGAGCGTGCATTTCGCGTGTTCGGAAAATCGCAATTAAGAGAAATTTTACAGCGAATATTCGGACTGACCATAAGCGCGCTTCTGTTTCTACAGTTAACCGGCAATTCGAACAGTACCTAAGTGAAAGATACCTTAGCATAGGATATTCAAACCTTGGATACCAGTATCTAGTGTTCTATTCACTTTGGATTAACCCTTGGATACCAGTGTTTAACCATTGTTGGATGCAGCGTTCTCGACACAGAAACGACCAGTCACCTAACTTGATTCGACAACACCAGGCCAAGAAACCCATGAAGTAGAACATCGAAAGTTCGTCGAAAATAGATTAATAGTAAGAATTTTAAATTATTCCTTATTGCTTGTAAATATATCGATCAAATCCTTCTGAATTAAAATTAATCCTTTTTGCATTCACCAATTTCACGAAAAATAAGTATTTAATTTTCCTTCAATTTACTTACGATTTTCTTTTAATTTACTTTTTTTTTCAATTTTTATATGGATACCCCTTACACCCCAGATCAACTAGCTGGTATAAACTTACAATCTATAATAGAATCAGCAGGTACCATCAAAATGCCCGACGCATTAAGAGCATCCGTTTCTTTACTAAAAACATTCGATGGCAACCCGAGCCACTTAGAGGCTTTTATTAATATTATAGATACTTTTTATAGAAGATATTATACAGGGGACGCATCTCAACAAGAATTCACTAATTTAGCCATACATTCCAAATTAATAGGTGAAGCGAATGATTTTATTTTGTCAAGACCTGATCTCACAACCTGGCCTGAAATTAGAGAAGCCCTCAGATTAAAATTCGGCGACCCAATTTCTCGCCAGAACTTAACACAGCAACTAATGTTCTCAACAAAGAGTAAGAACGAGTCCACCTTAGACTACGTTCATAAACTTAAAACGCTTGTTCACCGTATCTCTTCAAAAATTCATTCAGAATCTATCGACAATAGTGTAAAACTGACTTTAATCGCACAAACGGAACTGACAGCTACCCATAATTTAATGTCCAACGTACCCCAAGAATTAAGAACAATCCTTATTATACAGAATCCCTCAGATTTAACAACTGCCATAAATCTTATAACTAATTACGAAACAATAAACAGTCAACTGTCATTCAAAAACCAGTTTACTTATTCACCGCAATCGCACCAGAACAACTCCAAAACGATTACAACTAAACCCTTCGTGCGAAATCAAACATTTCAAAATCAAAATCCAAACCTCCCTAAACATCAAGGATATAATAATTATTCATACCAAAATAATTCATTCCCTAGACAGCCCATAAATGTGCAACCACAAATGAACAGAATTCAAAGACAATTTCCAACCAATAGCCAAGCATTCGGCAAAACACAGAATGTTTTCAAACCCACAAACAACACTGCCAACTTTCCCAAGCCTACTCCAATGTCAGGCGTAAGTGTGCAACCCCGCAGACCAATGAATCAAACCATGTCTAGACCTAATAATTTTAGACCCTTCAACTCATCCTCAAACCAGACCAACCATAATTACTGGCGAAACAACCCTCATGCAAACCCATTAGTGTTTCAAGAAATCACTCATCTTGAGAATCCCGAAGATACATCTGGCGAAAACCCCGAAACCTCTTACGATTACCAATATACCTTAGACTGTGAAGATCAACTAGAATCCGAACCCACACAAGGCGAACAACTTTTACCCTATGACCAGTTCAACGAAGTTGTAAGTGACGAAAATTTTCCCATGTCAGCCTCGGAGGAACAATTTCATGCCTTAGTTTAAATGCATTCCAAGTCAATGCACTCCCTTTAATTTATATATCCAAACCAGAAATCCTACTTTTAATAGACACCGGATCACATACCTCACTTCTACGACCCTAAATAGTTGAACTTTACTTTACCGAAAAAATTAAATCTTCAAAAAGTACCCTACAAACTTGTACAGGCTCTCGTCAAGCAACACATAAAGCCTTCATAAATATTTTATCAGAATACAATATTGATGAACCCTTAGAATTTACTCTTTTTTCGTTCCACGATTACTTTGATGGCATTATTGGAATAAGAGATTTGCAAAAACTTAAACTCAACATCGATTTAACTAATCAATATCTATATAACGATATCACGCAAATTCCCCTTTACTTCCGTGATGACTTTACTTATCAAAAAATTGACATACCATCGATGACAAAACAAAAAATAATAATTAAAACTGACCTTCCAGAAAATTTTGAAGGTATCTGGCCTTACTATGACAACGGCCAAATAGAGATAAACACCTCCCTAATTAGGGTCAACAATGGTCAATTCGAATTGGAAATTAATAATTACTCACCTGACACATTTTTGGATACGTTAGATATTAGCACAGTAAGGAAAATTGTAGAACCATTTGAGAACCATAATTTCGAAATTTTTAACCTAAACCAAGCACGACACGAATTCCATTTTATAGATGAATGCGAAGACAATAATCAAACAGACGACATATTTTCTCTCATATGACACAACCATTTAAACAGTGAAGAACGACAAGCCCTAGAGAAAATAATAAAAGCGTTTCCAAAGGTCTTGCATAAACCAGGTGACAAACTGACCTTTAGCAATAATGTCAAACACGAAATTAAAACGAAGGATGAGATACCTGGGGGCCAATTCTTGAAAGTGGTGAAAATATTCACCCGGTGAAAAATTTCACCACCTAATTTTCACCTGCCTCACTCGTTTTGTATTCTTGAGTCGTGGGTGAATTTACTTGAGGTGAATATAAAATAACTCTTTGGCAACGTCGAAATATTGTCTTTTTAGAAGGAAAATTGCTAAGGAAAATTGAAAACGCCTACAATTCTTAACCTTACTTTGGTGTGGGTTTTTTTTTTCCGCAACCGTCAACGTGTCAACTGACCGGCGACCGCAGCAATAATTTGTTTTCGAAAAATTTAAGCATAAACTATTGCTATTTTGCCGTGTAAATTCAACAGTTGAAAGAGATGTCTAAGAAATATTGTGGACATGCAACCACGAAGCAAAAAGAACATTTAATTCAAGTTGTGAATGATGACGAATTGAGAAAAGAACGATTTTCAGATTATTGTACAAAAAGCTTTACAAAGCTGATATTCTTGTTGGAGCTTCTAGAAAAGGATCTTAAATTTCAATAAGAAGGCGAACAAGAGGTTTGGTTAACCTGAATAATTTCTTGAATAAAACATCTGTATTTCAAAAGGATTTTCTCGTCTATGTCTCATTCTATTTCCCTCGCTAACCGCTGCATCATCTATGATGTCTCCAATTTCAATTCGGTTCATTAACAATAGCTCGTTTTCCATACTTTATAATATAACAATTAACAATAGGTTCACAAGCCAGTTATTTTATAAGAAATAGGAATTAAAATACAAAATCAGAGTACTCTGACAAAATAGTCAATAATTATTGACAATAAACAATTACAAAACAAATTACAAAGTGCCGAATTAAGGTTAGAAATGCACGTTTTCACCGAAATTTTTAACATTCACCACCCTCTTCGGTGGTGAATCTATTCACCCAATAAAAGGTGAAAATTTTCACCTTTTTTTTTCAAGAATATGATTATGTAAATTTTTGGTGAAAGCTTAGCAATTCCACCCGGTGAATATTTTCACCACTTCCAAGAATTAGGCCCCTGTCCATGCTAAAACATACAGGTATCCGTACGTTCACAAACAAGAGGTCAAGAGACAAATCGAGGAGATGCTAAACGATAAAATCATAAGACCATCAAGTTCCCCTTGGAGTAGCCCAGTATGGATAGTCCCAAAGAAAGCTGACGCCTCGGGAAAAAGAAAATGGCGCATGGTTATAGACTATAGAAAAGTCAATGAAAAGACCATAGATGACCGTTACCCATTGCCTAATATAACCGACATCCTAGATAAATTAGGTCGTGCACAATACTTTACAACACTAGACTTAGCGAGTGGATTCCACCAAATCCGAACTCAATTGAGAAAACAGCCTTTAATGTAGAAAACGGCCATTACGAGTATACGAGAATGCCGTTTGGCTTAAAAAACGCCCCCGCGACTTTCCAAAGGGTTATGGATAATGTTTTACAAGGGCTACAAGGCAAACATTGCCTCGTCTATATGGATGACATTATTATTTTTTCAAGCTCACTACAAGAACACATGTCGAGCATCAGGTTGGTATTTCAGAGACTTATCAAAAATAATATGAAAATACAATTGGACAAATCCGAATTTTTGCATAAAACGGTTTCTAGGAGATATAATTACGCCTGATGGAATCAAACCTAACCCCAAGAAAGTACAGGCTATAAAAGAATTTCCAATACCTAAAACGCAGAAAGAAATTAAGTCATTTTTGGGACTAGTTAGATATTATAGGAAGTTCATTAAAGACTTCGCAAAAATAACAAAGCCAATAACCACCTGTCTCAAGAAAAATAAAAAAGTAACACACGATCAAGACTTCGTAAAATCATTTCAATTATGCAAAGACCTACTAATAAACGACCCAATTTTACAACACCCTGACTTTACGAAACTATTTATATTAACCACAGATTCTTCGAACTATGCAATCGGGGCAGTCTTATCTCAAGGGCCACTTGGAAAAGACCTCCCAGTAGCATATGCCAGCAGGACACTGAACCCGGCCGAATGCAACTACTCGACCATTGAAAACGAATTATTGGCAATAATATGGGCCACAAAATATTTCAGACCATACCTTTTTGGCGTTAAATTCACTATTGTGTCTGACCATAAACCTTTACAATGGCTATTTTCAATAAAAGAACCTCATTCAAAAATGGTAAGATGGAGACTAAAGCTAGCTGAGTTCGATTACGAAATCGTGTATAAAAAAGGAAAATTGAATTCCAACGCAGACGCGCTATCAAGACCCCCTATTGAAATACACCCAATAGAAAATGGAAAAATATCATTAGCCTGTAACGAATCCATCCCCGATCCATCGAGAAGACCAATGCTAGAATCAGACTATTGGTACAAAATTGATAATTTCCTAAAACAATCAGAGGCGTATCTACCTAACACTGAAAACGTTACTTTCAACCAACCACAATCCTCCGATCATTCAACCTTCAATAACCCCGAACCACCTCTTAAAGGAACAAATAAGAACATAAACATCCTATCTAATGTAAAACTCAATTTACCCCTCCGGATACTCAAACAACAGAAACAATCACCAAATAATGATCAATAGTACGTAAATAAATCTACATCAAAAAATTTCCCATCAAAATTAGAACAACCGAGTACTTCCCAAATCACACCCGAACAAGAACAAATAGAACATCCTCTGGACAATGAGTCCACATGCCAAACAATTCATACTTCTCAAGAAGACCCAATTTTAGGCGCCCCTTACACAAATAAAAATATTAATTCATTTAAAAATCAAATCATTTTCAGATATTCAAATAATAACGTACCAAGAAAGCAATTTGAGAAACCATTCGAAACTAAAACCAGATTAACCTTCTTTTTACCAAATGACCCATCCAAGGAATTAATTGTCAATTTTATAGTACAGTTTATTAAACCCGATTCTTATTGCCTCTACTTTAAATTAAAGGACTTAGAACCCGTGGTTCTTAGAGTTTTCAAGAAGTACTTCAATAATAATGCATATAAGTTGCAAATCTCAAACAACCTTGTTAGCGACATTTATACACACGAAGAACAACAACATAAAATTCAGATCTACCATGAAACAAAAACGTCACACCGTGGTGCTACCGAAAATATTAAATCTCTCAAGAAAAATGCATATTGGCCAAACATGGAAAGAGATATTTTAAACTATATAAATGCATGCGAAATATGTCAACAAACAAAATATGACAGAAAACCCTACAAGATAGTATTCAAACCTACACCGATAGGGTCCAAACCATTTGAACATCTGTATGCAGATGTCTATACTGTACATAGCACAAAATTCCTAACCCTCATTGACAGTTTCTCCAAATTTGCACAAGCAATTCCGATAATTGCTGAAAACGCTATCGAAATAAGTAAAGCTTTCACTAAGTACTTTTCTAATCATGGTATTCCGACTAAAATTACGAAAGACAATGGACGAGCCTTCAAAAACCAGGTTATCCTAGACCTCTGTAAATTACATCAAATAGAAATTCACTATACCACCCCGAGGAATCCAAATTCTAATTCCCCAATAGAAAGACTTCACTCAACACTAAGAGAAGCCCTGGCATCTCAAAAACTCGAAAACCCAAACAAAAGCATACTAGAACTAATGGACATAGTACTTATGACATACAATAACAGTTTGCACTCCTCTCACGAATATACACCATTTCAAATTATAAAAGGTAACTTAAATTATAGAACTAATATAGAAAAGGATAGTAACGAATTACAAACGGACTATATAATAGACCTGGCCAAAACATTCGAAGAAATCAACGTAAATCTAGGAGATAAAATGAAAAGTAAACAAACCAAAATCTTAGGAAAAAGAAACGTTACTAGAGAACAGGAACCCCACTTTGAACCTGAAGAAAATATTATTATCAAGAACGTCCCACGAGCACATGCTCAAAAAGACTTACCCGCTATAAAATAAAAAGCTTTCCGAAGATAAAAGTTAATAAAGGCTTAATCAAGCGAAAAACTAAAACAAACAAATTTATTTCAGATCCACAATGCAAAGACGGACAATCCTCTTGTTGCTCCTAATATGGACGCCTGTAATTTTAAGTTACGAAATTGAACCCATTAACAACCCAATGCTACCTGTCCTAAAAGGAACCAGTTTTATTATTAATAGCCAGTATATAGTACACTATCACATGAATATCACCAACATTATTCTATGTTTAAAACAAATAAAGATAACAACATTATATTTGAACGAAACGTTACACAAAGTTAAGAATAGTGAAATCCCTCATATTATACCAACTAAATTGAATCAAACTCTGAAAACTATAAAGAATCTGGAAAACATTCTCAGTCATTACGTAACCCCAACATTTAATCATAGACAAAGACTAGTTAATTTAATGGGAACAGCGCAAAAATGTCTCTTTGGAACTTTAGATGCTGAAGATGGTATCAGATATGACAATTACATAAAATTGTTGCAAAATAACCAAGACACTCTTAATCGAGACCTAAACTCCGAAAAACTAATAATGAAAAAATTAATCGATACTCTAGATTCTCAATTAATTACTATAGAACATAATCAAGCCCAGGTATTACAAAAACTGAGAGACCTTGTCCTAAAACAAAAGTCAATTTCTACAGTTTTATACATTTCCTATCTGGACGACAATATTAATTTGGAGCTTTCACAAATTGAAGCCACCTGTCATAATATACAAACAGCAATTAACTTCGCACAAATTGGTATAATGCACTATTCAATCCTTAATTACAAAGATTTGTCAGAAATACTAAGAGAAATCGAAGGTGATAATTTAATACCATTCGATAACATAATTAAATATTATGAAACGATGGCATGCTCAAGTCAATATTCAGAACGATTTGATAATATTCACGATATATATCCCCTTAATCAAAGAAGACTCATTTTTATTGTATAAAATTTACCCCATTCCCATTTTAAACAGAACTATTAGCATTAAAAACTCATACTTATTAAGCTCCATGAATAATTACTTTACGTTAAATGAAGAATGTCCTAAGATAGAAAATTTCCATTTATGTACTAGGAAAAAGCTTTCAAAAGATGATCAATGTCTGTACCTAATGGTAAACCTAAAAGGACAATGTCCAACCGCCCGAGTCTCTTATAAACAAAGATCAATCACCTCTATGCCTGATAATTCCTTATTGATAATTCCAAAAAAAAGGATCAACTTTCGCTGTCCAATCAACCTTCCATTATATTTCCAAGAGATTGTCAAACTAAAGTTGACGAGCTTACTTTTTCAAAACAAGACCCTGAAGTAATTGACTTCAGATTCAAATTACCCACAATTCCGATCAATTTAACCAACACACATAACGATAAACTCTCAATTGAAGTGGAGGAAATTGACCATTCGCTCATAAAAGAAGCAAGTAAGGAAATCAATGCCCTCCAAATTCACAACCTTGAGACTCTTACGAAAATCAACCATTCCTACTGGAAAGAGATTTTAATAATTATTGTATTCCTAACTTTAGTTGTTAGCATAATTCTAACTTTATTGTACCTCAAAAAATATCGTAATAATAGGAAACCTAGTTTAGATGTGAACATAGAACTGCAAGAAATAAAACCTGAAAATATTGTTATTTCGAAAAAACCTACGTTATTTTCCGAAACTTAGGGAAGGAGGAGTTATATAGCAGATAATCCTAGACTTAAGATTATATATGTCATTTCTTCTCTAATGTATCCACTTGAAATTGTTTATGTTAGGGAATCATATAAAATACCCACAGGAACCAGATGGGGCACTCTGTAATTGACACTCGTCGGTTCGACTTCGGTTCTCCGCAACGATTCCGATAATAGTTAGTTCTTAGTCGTAAAGAATTTTGTAAACTAGTTTAAGTTTTAAAAATAAATTGTTTTTAAAAACTACGTTTGCTGAAAATTCGATTTAATTACGCTTCATCAGTAGTTATCTTATCTGAATATATCGTGCCAGGGCCGTTAGCAACATTCCCATAGAAAGTGCAACTACAACACATTTTGAATTCAATTTCCATAGCATTCACTCAGAATCAATCATTTGAAAAGTGAATGGACCTGCGATTATTTATAAAAAAAATCGATCTCCAGTGCTGAAAGACACTTTGGACCTTATCTTATTTTCCGGTTTATTGGGTTTCCTTTCTGCTCGTTCGTCGATTTAATAAAAAACTGATCAAACAAAAAAAAAAGCAGCAGGACAAAAAAATTCAGCGCGGCATTAAAGTGCAGAAACATGCCGAGAACGAGACGGATTTTGTGGAACGTATTTGATTTTTGTAACGCGTTGTCAGTAATGGCGATTAATTGAAAACACTTTCGGTTCGCTAACAAACCTGGGGGTCCATTAAAAACGTATCATTTTACATGACCGGACTTGAGGCCAACATTATATTGATGAACTGATTTATTTGGGTTGGCTTTAAATTCTACGTAGTTATATCTGACGCATCAACTCGAATTTGGCAATTTGCGGAATAAATGCATATGCCAAATCGACTGCTTTTTATTCAACATGGTTTTACCTGAAACATGTTCTTATATCACCAAATCCGATAATTGAAAATGGAAAGGTCATTTAAAATAATATAGCATTCTCACGGATTCCGGGTTCACTAAAACTCACTTCACAAACAATAACAACGAAATTGACTAAGGGTCGGTTCGACAATTCAAGTACCTATATCCTAAGTATTCGCTTACTTGAATTGTCGAACTGGCCCTTAATAGAAATTTACTTACCATTTATCGAAACGTATACGGTCCAAATTAGACACTTTCAATAGGAAACGTTAATTTCTGAGCGAGATACAAAAAAATTAACCCCCCACACTACCGCTCAAATTTCATCATCTTGATTTGTGCAAACCGCATTTTGATAACTTCAACGATTTTGCCGCTAGAGGGCATTTTCTCGACTCGATTTTGAGCAATACTGTGAAATCTTCATAACTTTTTTGTTTATGAAAATAATTGAATTTCGGAGAAACTTTCTACATAGAAGCACTATTTTGAGCAGAATCCAGTGACGTTCTCAGTTTTTTTCTAAATAAAAGTCTTGAAATCAAGCCTGTTGGAGGGTAAACACACAAATAGCTTGCTAACAAACAAACAGGACATTTTCAGAAAGAGATAGCTGACGGGGTACTTAAATGTGTGTGTATGCGTGCGCCTTCATTCGAAAAAGGGTTCCGATTGACGTTTTTTAAGGCCCGTTTAACGTTAGAAGGGTTAAAAGGTTTCTGTGTGTGGTTTTCAAAATATATTTTTTTCATTTTCTCGTGATCATCATCCGAGTGCCCATCTACTAGTCCCCAGCTGGAGATCCCAAACTGGAATGGAGGAGCCATCTCCATGGGCGCCGGCAGCAGGGTGCAAGGGGGTGCACTTGCACCCCCCTGTCAAAAATACATTGAAAAAATTATTATTATTTTATTATTATTATTTTTTTAATAGTTATACTGTTTGAAAAAATTGGCGAAACGAGAAACGATGGCCCCCTCGGACTCTTTGTTCCCCGCGACATTCCTCGGCTCACTTCCGGCTCGGATCGGGTTATTTTATTTTTATTTCGCGCCGTCAACCTGTAGAATGGCGGGAATTTCGAATCTACTCAAATTCTAGTTTAATTATATAAATTTCATTAACTTCTACAAATTGATAGGTCGAAAAAAGTATTAAATTGCGAGAAGCCCGTGCCCAGGGGCGGACATATCACCGGGCAGATCGGTGCGCCGCCCAGCCCAGGCCCACGGTCCAAAAGGGCCCCACGATGCTGCGGAAAATTTCGAATATACTTATAGGAAAAAATGTCATACATGCAAAACAAATATAATAACATTTGAATTAAGCTACATTCAATAGGGACTCAATTCCTATCTTCTAAAATAGCATTTACCATACCGCCCATGCCTAATAATATTCGTTTCTGTGGTTGAGAGGATCTGGCAACGCTGAGCGTGCTTCCGAAATATTCCGAATATATCCGACCATAATTTCGAGAAACACAGACCGACCCAACCGTTCATATATTGTGATTTGATTACCACCATTTCCAGGCCGCATTTTTATTTTCCTACTTTTTACGTGACACTCAAGGGCAGTGGCGCACCCAGGGAGAGCATCGGTCCAGGCCCCCCCTCTAGGCCACCCGTCCAAAATTGTATTTTTACGTCCAAAAAAAAATTGACATCATGGCGTGGCACCCTGACACGTCAATTTTTTATTTAGATTTTTAGACACAAGCCACAACCTTTGTAGGGTCCCCCCATTCCCTATAATCATATTTTCTGGGTGCGCCACTGCTCAAGGGATAGGTTAGGCCTAGGGGCCCTCAAATATATTTAGCCCTAAGGGCCACTCGTCCCTAGATCCGCCACTGCCCGTGCCACTTTCCACCGAGGTGAAAACATCATATAATTTACTAATCACCTAAAAAAATTATTTTTTTGAAACCTCCCCGTTTTTGGGCGTGGTTCCCGGAAAAAATTTGCGCCTTCGGCAGCTCCTGCGTCGGGCATTCACTTTTTCAAATTAGTAATTTGAACCAATATAACAATTCACGCGCCGCCACTGACCGTATGCACCTCCCTGAAACTAATCCTGGCGGCGCCCATGGCCATCTCTATCAAGAACATTTTTCGAATCACAGTCCAGTACAACTCAAAAACAAAACAGATCTTCGACGGGAACACATAACCCAGAAGCAACTGACTAGCTAGAACCTAGAAAAGCTTCAGTAGGAGACAAAGAAAATATAGTCACTAATCTTGGAAGCCCACCGAGAAAAATCAGTCCATAGTCTAGACGATCAAATAGCGAACACCCAAAGTTTTGATCATAAGATACACCAGAACCACTAGCCACGAAAACTTGAGATATACAGAATAGCGGTCAATTAGTAAAGCCCCTAGGATCAAGGCAGGAACAACAGATGGAATCGAAAGATTGAAGAACTCATAACATAGAGTAAATAGTTCTGAAAGTTTATTTATTTCCATTCTGGTAAAATTTTCTTCGTCTCGCAGCTTTTTTCTTATTTGGCTCTGGAACTCTTCTTCATTTTCTGTTAGTATCTCAGTTGTTGACCATTTTTGTTCACTTTAGTGTTTTGATTTTTTTTTTACCTTAGTGGTAGGTGGTCTCTATTCATATCAAGATCCTTCAAGATTAAGAGGGGCGTTTAAATAAAATATCATTTACAAACCTTCACAAATATCTGTTCAATTCCAAATTTAGACCACTTCTCAGTGAAATGAAGTTATGTTCATAACAATAATAGATTGGAGTATGGTTCGAAGCATTTTTGGTTGCAAAATACGCATTCTAAATAGTAAAATTATTAACAATTTGGTTCACAACAATATGCATATTTTGGTTACGGATTTAAATGAAAAAGGGATAAACACATAAAGTAGCACACCAACAATAAATTTTCAAAATTTCGGATAGTAAAATGCTGGAAAAAATGAATAGAACAGAATTTTCGAAAATTATAATGTTTGTATCACAAAATTAATCAAAATCTGCCAAACAACGTGATTGCTGTCATTTTCAGCAAGGACTCAAACCAAACGCGTGTTCAGCGCTTCTCTATAAGATGTCGCTGAGTTCGGGAAGGGTAGTCACTTCTTTTAAACGCCAGTAAAAACTATTTTACCTAGCTAAAAATGTGAAATACTATTATTTCATTTGTATCTGAATAAAATTATCTAGTCCACTGTGAATTACAGTGTAAACGAATTGATATTGATGATGTCGCCATCTATTTGTAAATAAGTCAATCACTTACAGAGAATTTGAACACCTGTGATTAAAAAATATTCAATGTATGTCATAAAGCCCAAAAGATGGCGCGCTGGCTCTTATCTGACGCCCCTCTTAACATCCAGACTCACGATTTCATTGATGATAATTTAATTTATATCCTACTGAACTATTAAAACCATATAATACCTTGGTTACGATAATCATAAACAGGGTCTTAACTCCCAAGGGAGTTAAGGATTTTCATAACTCCCAAGGGAGTTAAGGAAGGGAGTTAAGGATATCATAACTCCCAAGGGAGTTAAGGATTTCCATAACTCCCGCTTTTACGTTGAATAGGTAACACTTTGACAAAAAATAGAAATTTTGAATTATGGCTTATTCCTTTATAAAAATAGACAGAATACAGTAAGTTCAGTAGGATATAAAATTATCTATGTACCACGGGAATTATCAGGAGTTAATACCCACGGGCAATTGGTGTCCCTCGGGCCGGAGGCCCTCAGGACACAAACGTTGCCCTGGGGTATTAACACCTGCATAATTCCCTTGATACATAAATAACTATTATTTCATTTATTTATTTTGTCTCCATGCCTGTGGGATTTTTCCAAGATAATGAGATCATACCGAATACATTTTCGCCATTACAATAATCTGCAAACATTTGATATTTAGCATTCCTGACTTCTAATCCATAGTTAGACCCATAGACACCTACTTTGGCGGTGAAGTCCATAATAATTATAAATTTAGCATTTTCATGCATTCCTCTTTGCTGTTGATATGTCGACATAAAGTTATGTCTTCGTTCTTCGACACACTTCTGGATACTTGAAGAATTTGCAGAATAAATAAATCCGATATAGCCCGCTTTTATACTTTCTTGGCACTATGACAGATCAAACAAACAAAAACACGAAAGTTGAACTAAATCTTTTCCAGAAATCTTTGTGTCAAAAGTAAATTGATTGATTTTACAACTCCGTGCAGTAAAATAATACAGCGGGATAATTCAGTGAAAATGATATATACGATAACAGTACGCTTTTGAGGCACAAGAAAAATGTTAAATGAATGTGTAGTTCGTAAATTAATTTTATAAACGATGCAAAAAGATGTCAAAGTACTGATATTTTCAAAGCAAGAAAAGGGCTCGATAATTGTAAATTCCTGATATTGAAATTTAGGAGGATGCTCAGAACATTTGGTAGTTTGTTGTTTGTGGTTTGTAGGTAGGGTTAGTACACCCGGGAATGTAGGGTTAGTAACTGGGAAGTAAGAACCACTGTTGGATTGATACTGATTTTTATTAGACAATAGGGAACTTGCAAGTGAACTAAAATTTTCCAAATTTGTTTTAAATCGATAGTTTATACTGCACAATATTTATATGACCAATTTTTATTCAACTGATACCGCTCTTGTTACACAAAAAGTAATACTAGATTTGAAATAAAAAATTTCCCGCCAAAACAAAGCTTCCATGATGGCTAACTTTTTTGAGCTCACGATTCTGTAAACAAACCTGTCAATAGGGAATTTGCAAGTAAAAAAAAATTACAAAAGCAATCCTTTACAATATTCTTCATCCATTGCGACAATTTTCACAAAAAGCAAACTTTAACACACTCGAATAACACAAAAATAGCACTGCGTCAGCAGGAATTCGTTTGCTTAGTATTTGTTGTTTACAAAATCTTAACGTCACAAGCGCTGTCATATTGAGATTTCGTGTTTTCGCGCCAAAGTTTTTGATTTGAATTTCAATAATTTTTTTTTTCTACTACCGTGCGTAAAGTACTCACTTTACGCACTATTCAGAAGATGTAAAATTTCACTTCACGCACTAGTGCGTAAAGGAATTCACTTCACACACTAGTGCGTAAAGTAATGTCAATGACGGATGTCAACACTGTCAACTTGGCATTTTTCTGGTAAATTACTTCACGCAGTAGTGCGTAAAGTGAAAATTCTGCTCACGCACTAGTTTGTAAAGCATTTGTTCAAATTTATTTTTTTACACATATTGGATTGGTAGTAGAAAAAATGTTGTATGCAATACGTGCGTAAAGCACCTTTTTTCACTCATGTGATTGTCGCACTCGCCTTCGGCTAGTGGCTAGTGCGTCAAAATTCACATTCGTGAAAAAAGGTTCACTTTACACACTTGTTGCATAAATAACTATTTCGTACAACGTCTAAATTAAAATAGAAAAAAGGAAAACTATGTAATAACTGATCACCAGAAGTATCTAAAAATAAATAATTTGAAAAATATGAAAATTCCCTATTAACAAATATTTATATAATAAAAAAGGAAACTTTGACAAACGTCAAAAACAATGGTAATTAATTAAAAAGAATAAATCGCTGACAAAATCTGTTGTGTGCTCCACATCGGAAGATTTGGTTGGGGTCGATAACCTAGGAGTACCTGGACGCTAATAATTGATTGATTTTTGGGTGGCTGGGCAGTTCTAATTGTATTTAATAGAATGTCTACCGCATCTCTGTTCCTTCTTCTATTGGAGCCGTTATACTGTCGTCACTTGTAGAACCTGAATAGCACTAAGTGTGATAACAACAACTTGGAGGTGCTTTTTTACTGTTACCCAATGCGTAGTTTCAAGTTGTTTGATGTTCATTTCTTCATTCCTAAATTCATTGAGCTTGATGGATGCATCAATTACAGGTTCATCAATTAGCGTGCGTTCCCTTTCATGCATATATATTTTGTAGTATGGGTTTGGAGAATGCTTCTAAGACAGTCACAGTATCTGACCTTTCAGGAGTTGGGAAGTTCTTCTTAGTTTTAATGAGGCTTTTCTATGATAGCTGTCTGATTTAGTGCCACATCCTCCCGGGTTCCATCGCAAATAACGGCAATTTTGAGTTTTTTCAGGCGTAATTATTGCTAACCACGAGTTTGGGGTGTGTAACTGCTTCCATATTATTGATGCTATGGATTGCTGTAGGATTTTGCACGAAGTATTTTCTTCTTTGATATATATTTGCTCTATTATGCAATTAGGACTCGTCTCTATGCCTCTTATAGTGGTTGGTGAACATACGAAAACATTTTCCGTAATGTTCAGACTGCTGCTCATCTTCAGATATTTGGAAGTATAGCTGCGAATCATAATCTATTGCTAATACTTTGTTTGGAATATCCAGGATCCAGTATTAGGTACTCTTTTTCTGTTTTTAATGGAATTGGAGTCGATTTGATTAGCATAATTCTTTTATGTTCTATCATCACAAAATATTCATAGACGTGGATAAATTCTTCACTGTGTTCCACTTTGGTCTGGAGCACAGGATAAGATATCTCGATATTGGATATTTTGATTTTGATGCAGATGCCAACATGGGTCGGAGATATTAGATTATATAGGTGGTCTTTATGGTAGTGTGTAAGGCCACCAGGTGTGGTTTATATATTTCATTGACATAGCAACTAAATCTAGGTCATATGCGTTATTGTAACAATAATAATAAATTGTTATACTCGTGTCCATCATGTTTATCAAATATAATAAATCAGTCTTTTCCGAACCATGAAGAGTATTATTTGACCACACCGATTCACCGCACTTTCTACATGGCGATCCTGCCAGTGCCCAAAGTAAGAAATTTTTTTTCTTCGCTCGAAAAGTTCAATAAATAGTAGCAGCGACGGTAATAAATACGAAAAGAGCGCGAAAAATGGGTAAATCGGTCTCTAAACAAAGTGACGTGACTAGTTCGGGAGTGGTCAACTCAAACTTTATTGTTGAGAATGACAAGTTAGGAGTTCCGCACGACATTCGGGCCGTTTTCTACATAATTACAGTATGCGTAGTGATTCTCACAATAATAAGCATTCGGAAGTTGTATCGAAGAAGTTTAAAAAGGGATATTAGCAGAAGTTTGTACTTTAAATCACCCCTAAAAACCCAAAGAGGAGCAGAGGATGTTTAGGATCCAGCTAAGTATACCAAAATAGCTGATCCTTTGGTATGTACATTAATGTTGTGTTAATCTGGATGCTTGGTTTCGACACATAATACACCATTAAAAATTGAGTTAATGAACTTTCTTGGTATGTACCTAAGTACCTGTGTGTCATGGAAACGGGAAACGCTGATACAGACATTTTTCCCAAGGCCGTTTTTCACAGCGTAATTACAGTATCAATTTCGCGAAACAATAATATGGGACATTAACTTATATTAAATACTATTACATTTAATAAAGGTTTTAGATATTATGTAGGTCAGTTTTACATTTAAAATTGATTATTTTATAATTTTTGTAGGTATAGTTGAATTTTAAAATCGCATTAATGAATGTTACTATAAAGGAGTTTAATATGTTATTATTTATATGAATAAACCTTAATTTCTATTTATGTCCAATGTAAAATTAACATTTGAGGACGTTTTAACCAAGCTATCAAGCCTAAAAGAAGAAATTATTAGAGAATCAAAAAGAGTTTTAAAAACAAAGGTACCTCAATCAGAAAGTGTAAGAAGCCAAGTAAGAGATAATTTACTAACACTATATAATAATTTTACTTTAACAGTAGGTAGCAACTTTTTATGACAATTTGAATGACAGCCAACATAAAACCGTCAAAGCTTTATTTACTACTTGTAGAGATAGAGTTGTTAGATCGTACCAAGTTCTTCGCGTTGACTATAAAATCCCTGTCTCGATTCTGAAGCAAATTGACCCTGACATTATAGACGAGCTTTCAACAATTGATTTAGCAACGAACGACGACGACGATCTTGACAATCAACAAGAGCACTTAAAGTTAAAAACTGAAATTAACTCTCCAGCCACCATGCCTATGACAACTTTAGAATTTTTCAATTTTGCGAGCAAAATCGTACCAAACGAGTTTGATGGTTCTGCAGATAAGTTGACGTCATTTCTTGATGCACTCACGCTTCTTAAGGCAAACGTTGAGACGCATGAAGGTAATGCCGTTGCTTATGTCAAAATCAGGCTGACGGGTAAGGCTAGAAGTTTAGTAGGCGACAGCGACACTCTTGATCTTATTCATGCAAGGCTAAAAAATGGCATAAAACATGAAAGCTCTCAGTCACTAACAGCCAAGCTACTCAACTTGAAACAGCGTCATAATGACACAAAATATGCTACTGAAGTAGAGAAGCTACCTCAAAGGTTAAAAACAGCATACATTTGTGACGGAGTACCAGAGCAGGTTGCGGAGACTTACACCACCCACGCAACTGTCAATGCTCTTTCCACAAATGCGACCTCAGAATAAACAAAAATTGTTATAGAAGCCGGAAATTTTCAAACTACGCAGGACGCGCTAACAAAATTTGTAAACGTTAGTGCTGAAAGCTCTACCAGCGCCACATCAGTGTTCTACACTCAAAGGCAGGGTTACAGAGAAAGGTCAACGAATAATTTCCGCAGAAGAGGTCAAACTAATCAAAGATTCGGACACCCAAATAATCGTTATAATCAAACCTCTCATCAGCATAATAACTACAATGAGCGTCCATTCAGACAAACGAGGGGTAATAACAATAGAGGGTCAAGTTACCAAAGGACGCCAAACCGTTTTGTAAGGGCATATGATACACGGAACGATCAGGAAAACCCTCGGGAACCCCAAGAAGGTCCTTGGGGGCATTCCTAAAAATATTTAATATGGACCTAACTCTGTCAAATTTCGTATCAATTCAAACAGAAATGACAGGTTACCAAAATATCACACTACTTGTTGACACTGGAGCCGATATTTCGCTTTTTAAAAGAACTAAAATAGATTCGGAACAGGTGGTTAATAGATCAAATGTAAGCAAAATAAAAGGTGTGACAGAAGGCTATACTAGCTCTATAGGAACCACTAAAACAAAAATTTTTATAGAAAACTACAGTTTTAACCATACTTTTCATATCGTAAATGATGAGTTTCCTATACCAGCAGATGGAATTTTAGGACGTGACTTTATCCCAAAGTATCAATGTCAGCTGAACTATAGTAATTGGACAATGACGATGAAAACCGATGAAAACGACATAACATTGCCAATATATAATAGTCCAGAAGACGATGTCTTAATAATTCCACCGAGATGTGAAGTTGTAAGGGAACTGAACTCACTGAAAAATCTAAAACAAGATTCTGTGGTCCAAAATGAGGAAATAGCCCCTGGAGTTTTTATTGCAAGCACTATAGTATCTAGCCAAAGTCCATTTATCAGAATATTAAATACGAATTTCGACAGTGCTACTATTAAAAATCCTATAACGAAATGCCTGAAATAGCTATTTATGATATAAGTGTTAAAAGTACATTTTTAAGGCACGCATGTGAAAGTTTGCAGAACGAGCGAAGCGAATTCTGCAATTCACATAAGTGCCTTAAAAATACTTTTAACACAAATATCATACAATATTTTTTCTACAAACGGCAATAACAAGCAATAACCAGTGACAAATTGGATTTTTAAATGAATAATAAATTGGAAGCATCTTTCCAGTAGAAATATAACTAGTGCATAAAAAATAAAAGCCAATTTTTTAACAAAATCATGAGTGCATAACGCCTGAAAAAATCCCGAACCCGAAAGGTGAGGGATTTTTTTTTTGGCGCTATGCACGAATGGTTTTGTTTAAAAAAATTGACTAAAGACCAAATTTTTAAAAATTTCCCTTAGGAAATATTTTATGCACGTGTTATATTTTGGTAGGAAATTTCCCGAGTTTGAAGTTTATTTACTATAAGTTGTGTCGAATATTTTAATTATGATGATGTGTTCTGTGATGGTGATTGTTATTGATCTTTCCCATTTAAATTGCGTTTGTCAAAAAATATACACTTTGACAGATTTCTGACATCAATGCATTTTAAATGGAAAAGCTGGTCTCAATGCCAAAAATGACAACCTAAAGGTGGGTTTCCAACGGACGCCGCGCGGCATTGTCGCATTGGAAATTGCACCCGGAAATATCCCTCTCACCAGGGATATTTCCACTTGTCAATTTTTGAAAATTACGAGGTAAATTTCCAGTTAAATATGCACAAGGGAAATTTCCTACGTAAAATTATTGAATTTGATATTTGTCAAAAAATTCAAACAACCAGCACCTTGTTTTACAGGTAATGAAATGTCTCGTCAGATTCTTGAAAGTCTGTCGTATGGTCTATCGTGGTCAGTAAGCTTTTTGCTAAAAATGCAACAAAATACACAAGAAAAAGAGGGTTCCATCAATCCCTTGAAAAATATAGAGGAGGCGGCCGATGGAGCTTCCTCAGTTGTTCAAATTTTACCATTAATATTAATGTAAATAATTAAAAATAAAAACTTTTTTTGACGTTTGCTTTCAAATTTTGATGTTTCATTTTTAACACTAGTGCCTTAAAGACTTTTAACACTAGTGCAATAAAGTAACATTTTTAATGCTTCGAGGGGGTGTTAAAAATTGCATTTTTAACACGTTTGTAGAAAAAATATATTTAACACATGTCGAAAATTCAATTTAAAATTAAACCCAAACAAATGCAAGTTTTTTCAAAACAACTGCTGTTATTTAGGTCATCAAATACGAGCGGACGGAATTTTACCTGACGAATCAAAATATGATGTAATTCGCAAATATCCTACACCAAAATCAGGCGATGACGTAAGGCGATTTACCAGTTTTTGCAACTATTATCGCCGATTTATTAAAAATTTCGCAGAGATAACAAAACCCTTAACAAAATTGACAAAGAAAAACACACAATTTTTGTAGACCGCCGAATGTCAAAGGTCATTCGAGAGACTAAAACAGATGCTGATTGATCCACAAATCTTACAATATCCGGATTTTGAGAAACCCTTTATTCTTACGACGGACGCGTCAAAAGAAGCCCGTGGGGCGGTTTTATCTCAAAATTCAAATGGACAAGATCTTCCAATAGCATACGCTTCAAGAGGCTTTACCAAAGGCGAATCTAATAAATCTGTTATAGAAAAAGAATTAGCTGCAATACACTGGGGAATTAATCATTTTAGACCTTACTTGTATGGTAAAACATTTCTAGTTAAATCAGATCATAGACCTCTGGTGTACCTATTTTCTATGAAAAACCCATCTTCGAAACTTATGCGTATGAGGTTAGACTTGGAAGAATATGATTTCGAAATTCAGTATATAAAATGAAAGGATAATGTGGTAGCTGACGCACTGTCTAGAATTACAATCGATGATCTCAAAAATATGACGTCAGAAAATCACAAAATCTTAGCAATTACTAGTAGGCCAGGAAACATAGGCCGAAAAAGAGGGTGTAGGCGAAATAATTCTCGGAAATCTGGAAATCGTTTTAATCTCTTTATTTGCATGTAAAAAAAGGGTTTTTAAGGTTTGCACCAATTTTCCGCTTGTGCTACATACGGGGTGTCCCGAAAACCTCAAATTTTTTGTATTATTTTCAGTTTTTTACTGATTACTCCGAAATTATGCATTTCTATGAAAATTTTACTCTTTTATAAATTAAAGTACGTAAAATTCTACGTCGAACAAGCACAACATATTAAAATTAAGTCAAGTGGTATCGCCCATATGCATGTTGAAAAACAAACATTTTTCCAATTTTTGAAGAAATAATCATATTTTGGACTTTTAAACCTTGTTTCCGATAAGTTAAGTATTATATGAAATTATTATGTGTTCGGAGTTTATACTGCACCGAATACTGTGGGTATCAAAAATATGTAATGCCGGCCCTAGACACATCACGAATATGGGTGGGTATTCCTGAATATTTGCAATGTGTCAGGGAGAGTACATTCATCTATTGTCGGAATTGACTTTTCTCATCGCCAGATAAATCGCAAAATTTTCGCGGTTCTCTATAATCGCGAAGTGTCTGGGCCCGGCTTAAGATGCATCTTTCTTCCCCTTCCCTTGCTATCTATACACGCCGCGCCGAAGCAGCAGCATCGCCCGACCCGAGTCGTAGCCGTTTAACGTTGCGGTAAAAAACTGTTTTTCGCCGTTTTTTCATCCAGGAGAATATTTTCCAGTTTAACTTATTTTCTTAGCCCAGTGTGCGTTGTAGTGACGTTTTGTGAAAAGTGATGGAGGATTCAAAATGTTTCATCTGTGGTAATAGTTTACAAGGACAGGTGAGCTGTCTCAACATTGTATTTCTATTTTTAAAACATCGGTTTATCGATCCTAATACTGGAATATTATTTAAAATTAGTAGCTTTGTTTGTTTATCTGCACCAAAGTTACACCAAGCTGCACCTGATCAGTGAAAAATAATGTCTGTCTCTGTCAGCCTAACATGTAATGGAGTAACGCTGTAGTTTTTCGAATTGAAAATGAGATTGATCTTATTGCAGCTGAAGGGAGGTATCATGGATCATGCTGTAAAAAGTATTTCGTAGAATATGTACAATCAGGAACAAAGCGAGGCCGCCCAGAGGATGAAGAAGTGACGGCTGCAGTAGATTACATATGCAGATACCTTGACCAATCCCAACAACCCTCATTCTGAAAAAAAGGCTCGAGAATGTTTATGGAGACGACATTATAGTTACAATTGGTAAGAACAGATTCAGTCCCAGTATAATATGCTTCAAGAACACAGGCTACACGATCTTGACTGAGAAATGGTACGAGTCAAAACTGGCTGACAAAGAGGGAGAGAAACTCCGTGTGGTAAAAGCAGCTGCTGCCATAATCCGTGAGGACATTCGTTCAAGAATATATAACTTCACCTCCTATCCTGCACCTAACAGTTTTTTAGATAATGTTGAACACGACATACCGGAATCGCTTGACTTGCTCCTAAGATCAACTATTATTGCCCCTAATAAGAGTCAAGATAATGACAAAGTCAATACCAAAATTACATCCATCGCCCACGCAATTATTGCAGCTACGCGACCGAAATCTTATCGATCAGCGTTACAAGTTGGCCTAGGGGCGCTTATTCATCGAAAATATGGCTCAAGGGATCTCTTGGAGATTGTTTCAGCGACAGGATTTTGTTGCACATACAATGAAGTGCAACATTATGAAATTTCATGCTTGACACAACGAAATGAAGATATAGTACCATCAGAATCGCTCACACAGTTTGTCTTTGACAATGCTGACGTAAACATTGACACATTAGATGGCACCAATACTTTTCACGCAATGGGAGGCATCCAGTGCACTACACCTGAGCTTTCAAAATCTGAAGGAACTATTATGGAGAGAGTAAAAAAAATCCCTAATGCAGGAACCTTGGGCGAATTCGGAGCAATGCCAATCGTTGCTTTTAAAAGGAAAGCTAAGACAGGCCTTTGTGATATTGACATACTCGACCTTGACGAGAAATTGCCTAGTTTCGAGATTAAGCTATTGCCCACTGATTTTATATGGGCGTATGGCAAATGGCAAGGACGTAAGGACATTCCAGGTTGGAATGGGTTTATGGAAAAAGTTACTAAGGGCCGATCTTATTCAAAATCAGGCATATTGTGCCTACCATTCATCAATGCCCCGCCATCCAGCTATGATACAGTTTACTCAGCACTGCTTTATGCTGCAAATAAATGCAAATCACTTAAACAGGATTCATGTTTCGTAACGTTTGACCAACCCCTTTATATAAAGGCAAGAGATATTGTAGCTTCTTCATTTGGTCCTGATTCAGAAATCAGTTCAGTAATCGTCAGGCTCGGTGGATTCCATTTACTCATGTCATTCATGGGGGCTATCGGTTTTATCATGGATGGCAGTGGGTTACAGGAGCTATTTAGCGAGGCTTACGCAGCTACATCAACCAACAAAATGATGACAGGACACGCTTACTCACGAGCTCTACGGGCACACATTTTGGCTCACCTTGCAATGAGTAATATTGTATTGTCCATGCTGGATATAGCAGAGAAAGAACAGTTAGCTTTTTTAGAGCTTATGAGTCATGTAATGAGTGACAGTGCATCTGCCAATATTGATGCTCCTGAAGTTAAAAATATTCTTGACAAGTTTTCGAACAAACTTGAGGAGTTGGAGTCTAGAGGAGCAACTGCTAGACTGTGCGTGCAGTATTTCAAAATGGTAACGATAGTCAAGAAATTTGTCCAAGCTGAAAGATCCGGTGATTGGTACCTGCATCTTCAAAGCATAAGAGAAATGCTACCCTACTTTCACGCCAGTGGGCATTTTTTATACGCGAAATCATGTCATTTATACCTTCAGGATATGTTGAAACTAAAATCCCGTCTGACTCCAAAGGATCATGAAATGTTTGTGACAAACGGCTTTTTCACTATCAGAAGATCTGATAAATTCTGGTCAGGTCTATGGTGTGATATGACCATAGAGCAAAGCCTGATGAGAGCTATGAAAAGTTCAGGAGGTTTGAGTCGCGGCAGAGGAATAACGGACAGCACATTGGCTAAATGGGTTGCGACCATGCCTACAATTATGGAGGTATCCCAGCAGGTAGAGAGCTTTTGTGGTGTTTCATTCTGCACTACTGAACAACATGTGGATGCAAGGTTATCGAGAATTACTAGAGATAACAGTGACTGTAAGAAATTCGTAGACTGGTTTCTTTGCCACAACCCCTTTCCAGTAGGAGAGTACGTAATGTCACTGTCTACCGGAGTTATAGGAGATGAAAACGTAAATTGCCATCTTTCAGACCAAATCGGAAGTTCCAGTCTCGAAAGCATTATTGGAAGCAATTTTGGTCAAGTGAAGTTCTCCAGAAAGAAAAGAGTGCTACCAATGCGTGGCTTCACCAGCAGTGTCAAGTTGCATGACGAAGTAGTGCCAGTTGACCTATATACCATTTTCAGGAGAATCTCATTTCATAAAAAAACCGAATACGAACTCAAAAACTACTTTACATATGAATTGGCTCCATACCCACCATCTTTATTTGATGAACAAGGAATGATGAGGAAGTCACGTAAATCCGTTTTCTATGATTTGTTTAATCCAGTGGAAACCCCGTCAAACATCGGAAGTGCACTTTATGTGATCGACGGTGGCTTTCTACTTCACCGAGTACCGTGGGAGTTGAGGGAAAGATTCTCGTCAATACTTAACAAATACGTGGAATATGTCAAAAAATACTTTGGGTCACGATCAATCATTGTATTTGATGGCTATCCAGACGACCCTGGAGAAAAGAGCACAAAATCTGCAGAACGCCTCAGAAGAAACAAGTTCATGGCCGCAAATGTTAAGTTTGACGAATCCATGTTATTGACAATATCAAAAGATAAATTTCTTTCGAATGAAGGAAACAAAAAACGAATGATCTCAATGCTGATCAAGAAATTTTCAGAGGAAAATATCTCTGTCGAACAAGCTGCAGAGGATGCCGATATAACCATTGTCCGACGAGCTATGGAAAATGCTACACACTCTGAATGTGTGGTTGTGGTAGGAGAAGACATAGATCTTTTGGTAAAGTCCATTCCAAAATAATTCGTTGACTCTTCAAGTATCAATAAAATGTTGATGATACCCTCAACCACAAACTTCGACTACCTGTGAGCAGGTCCGGGTTGATTTTATTTATTATACCTGCCTAGGTGAGATGTACATGTAAATGTGGGTGAATGTTTTAGTTAAATTATTTAGTCTTTGTGCAGAACTAGAGCTGTTATATTGACAAAAAAAATGTGGCGTCCATGGGCAAATGATGGTAGTATTGCAACCGGAAGTGGTATTTCAAAAAAAAAACATTTATCGCTAGATGCCAAGGAAATTGTGAGGAACGTTTATTTAACCCTTCTGCAGAGAGGCTATAATCATAATCAAAGTGTGAGTGAATCATCCGTTTTAACCAAAACTCCATTATCTACGGTTAAAGATATCGTAGCCAAACGCATCCAGCCAAGGAAGCAACGGTGTGACAGCGGCAAGTCAAGAAAGGTTGAAGAAGCGGATAAAGAGTTGATTCGTAGGAAAATTTATGATTTGTACAGTAAACAAATAATACCTACAATAGATTCTCTAAAAAAGGTACTTATAGAAGACGAAACTGATATATTATGTAGCAGAACAAGCCTTTGGAGAATTGTGAAAGCAATGGGTTTCAAATATCAAACCATTAATAAGAGGCAAGTGCTAATGGAATCCCAGCGATTACAAGCATGGCGTCGAGAATATTTAAGTTCCATAAAACAATATAGGGCAGAAAATCGTCCGATAATATATCTTGACGAAACATGGTTTGATACCCATGACACTCCCAAAAGAGGATGGAGCGACTCAACCTCCAAATGTCAAACCAAAGCACCCTCAAATAAAGGCCAGAGGATTACAATTTTGCATGCCGGATCAGAAAATGGTTTTGTTCCAAACTCTTTGCTGCTATCCGCAAAAAAAATAGCCAATTCATCATTAGATTATCATCAAGATACCGATGCAAAATTATTTGAAGAATGGTTTCAGAATCGCCTTCTTCCGAACATACCAGAAAACAGTATAATTGTGATGGAAAACGCTAGTTACCACAGCCGTCAAAAAAATAAAGTGCCCAATGCAAGTAATACAAAAGTAGAACTTCAAAAATATATGATGGAAAATGATATGTATTTCGAAGAAAATTATACAAAGAAAGATCTTTTAAACGTTTTGAAATCATATAATGTTAAAAAAGAATATATTTGTGACGATCTTGCTAGCGCTTGTGGTCATACAGTTTTGCGTCTTCCTCCATATTATTGTATTTTCAATCCAATAGAACATATCTGGCATGAATTGAAGGCAATGGTTAGGAGAGGAAACACCTCTCCTACACTTAGTACTGCTGTAATAGATTTAATTAGAAAATGTGTAGATAATATTCCAGTTCAAAGCTGGAAAAATTCTGTCAATCACGTTATAAAAGTTGAAGAAACCTATAATTCAATAGGTATTAATGTTAAGCCATTAATAATTAGTTTAGGCATAGATGAAGATGACAGTGACAGTGAAACGGAACTAAATATAGATTAGGTTTGGTTGAATTGTGTATTGTATTATATTGTATTAGATATTAAGTTTTGGTAATTATTAAGATAGTATAAGATTATAACATAAATAAATAATATTATGAAACGCCTTTTTCGTTTTCATTATAATGGGCACAAAATCCGTACCTGTAAACCTTTGAGTGGGTATTAAGGAACCCGGTACCTACATAAAAGAACCTGGTACCTACACAATAGAGGCTTATAGCTATCTAATTTATGGTAGGGTTTTATAGCCGTGAAGTCAACGAAATATTTTGGAATGGACTTTAATTATTACTGCGTTAGCTCCTAATAGCGATTCCTTATTTTTAATGAAGCCTGGGAAAGGAAAGTTAGAGACCGTTTTTTATTCCCCGACACATTTCAAAATGTCGAACAAAGTTAAAGGAAATATTTTATTTCTTCACGCTTTTAGCGGCTGTGATTCAACATCAGCCATTTTCAGACAGGGGAAGATGAAGCTTGTGAAGCTCCTCGACAAAGATGCGGAGATACAAAAAGCTGTCAAGATATTCCAAAATAGTAATGCGACTGCAGATGAGATTGGTGCTGCGGGCGAACAAGTTATTGCGGCTTTGTATGCCGGATCGCTTCTCCGATCTTCCTCTCTGAATGAAATACGCTTTAAACTGTTCACCAAATCCTTAGTACAAAATAACTTCAACCTGGCTACTCTTCCTGCAACTGAAGAAGCTGCTAGACTGCACTCAATGAGGGCCTTCCTACAGGTTAATTTGTGGAATGGTCATGATATGGATCCAGTTCAATGGGGATGGAAGATAACTAAGCATGGGCTGCTCCCAGTACCATCGACAGCCGAACAAGCCCCGCAGGAGTTGCTTAATAACACTGCCTGCAAATGTTCAAAGGGGTGCCGAAATGCGTGTGGTTGTAGGAAACAAGGAATGAAATGTTCTCCAATATGCTATAATTGTAGAGGAGCGTCCTGCAGCAATACACCAGATGAAATTATTGACGACACAAACTTAATGGACGACGAAGTGAAGCTATCTGATAATGATGACGAACTTGATGAGCTTCCGGATGACGAAGACCTTAAAGTGGACCAATTGATTCAGTCAGCTTCTACTTCCAAACGCAGCAAATTCAATTAACGTTAAATGTATTTAATGTATTTTTATGTGAATTATCTACATATTTAAACTTACATCAAAGCCATTTGTACTTAAACTCAATTTTTTACGTCTCAATTACACATTTACATCACAATGGCGCTTTATTTTTAACATGGCTGTTTTTTGAACCTTAATAGCGTCCATACCACTTGACCCAAATATAACTATGTGGTGTCCATTCGACGTAGAATTTCACGTACTTCCATTTATAAGAGAGTAAAATTTTCATAGAAATGCACCATTTCGGAGTAATCAGTGAAAAACTGAAAAAATACAAAAAAATGGAGGTTTTTGGGACACCCCGTATGTAGCACAAGCGGAAAATTGGTGCAAACTTTAAAAACCCCTTTTTACATGCAAATAAAGAGATTAATACCATTTCCAGCTTTCCGAGAATTATTTCGCCTACAAACCCTATGTTGCTTGGCCTATAGGTCAATGTCCAAAAAACAACAGCCAATCCTGCGTGATGAACCCAATGATAACTCAAATAGCCACACTCAAATAGCAACTGATGAAGTTTCCAGAATAATATTGACAAATGATAATTATAATTTAATTAAGATTCCTTCATTAAAATTTATTTTTAAGCCAAATAATCTAAGGATTGTTGTGGAAAAATGTGGGAAAGAGAAATTCAGCGCTGAAAGCAAGATATGTTTCACCAATGACAATTTTTCTTTAGGGAAAATATTGTCTCAGCTACAAATTATGGCTCGTGAAAACAATTTGCAAAAATTAAAATTAAAAACAAATGATGAAATATTTAGCACGTGCTCGTTAGACGATTTTCAATTAGTAGGACAAGATTATTTAAACAACCTGAAAATATTTTTATACTCTGACCCCAAAATAATTTATGATGACGACGAAAAATACAAATGTATAGAAAAATGTCACGATGATCCTCTTTTTGGGGGTCATTGCGGTCAAACAAGACTTTTGAAGAATCTAAGAACAAAATATCGATGGAAAAACATGTCACGTGATGTTGCAAACTACGTCAAACAATGCCGGAAATGCCAGATAAATAAAAGCAAAATCACCCATGGTCATTACACCTACGCCACAGCAAGCTTTCGATATAGTATGCAAAGATTCGATTGGACCATTTACTAAAAGCGATAAAAACAACGCCGTAACTATGCAGTGCGAATTAACCAAATATCTGGTAGTCATACCAATTCCAAATAAGGAAGCGTCAACTGTAGCTAGAATTAATTGTAAAACTGGTAAACTATTTTATATGGTTTAGATGGAGCTCTTATTAGTTAAAAACCACGTGATTACCCTTAGAATTAATTGTAAGACTCGTAAACTATTTTATATGGTTTAGATGGAGCTCTTATTAGTTAAAAACCACGTGACCACTCTTAGAATTAATTGTAAGACTGGTAAACTATTTTATATGGTTAAGATGGGGCTCTTATTTGTTAAAAACCAAGTGACCACTCTTAGAAGAGTATGTAGGTATCATGGAAAACTTTATTTTGGTTTTTGGCCCAATGAAACAAATTCGAACGGATATGGGAACCAAATATAAAAATGAAGTTTTGGAGAAGTTGTCTAGTTTACTAAACATCAGCCATAAATTCTCAACAGCTTATCACCATCAGAGCATTGGCAGCTGTGAGAGAACTCACAGAGTGCTAAATGAATACCTTAGATCATACATTAATGACACATGGACAGATTGGGACAATTGTCTTAAATATTTTTCATTTTGCTTTAACACCACACCGGGAGTTTTGCATAACTATACGCCTTTTGAACTAGTTTTCGGAAAAAATCCTGAAATTCCTGACGAGCTGACAAGTAAAATTGATCCGGTCTATAACATTGACGCTTTTTACCAGGAAGTTCGCCAAAGGTTTCAATTTTCTTTAAGGCGAGCTAGGGATTTTCTGATCAGATCAAAGGAGAAACGAAAAACTGAGTACGATAAAACATCTCGAAATCTCGTTTTGCAACCAGGTGACTTTGTTATGATTAATAATGAAAATCGAACAAAACTCGATTCTTGGTTCAAAGGTCCTTTTGTAGTAATTAGTACACATGGTGTAAATTGTAAAGTGAGAACTGAAAATGGAAAGAAAATTATAGTGCACAAAAATAGAGTGCAGAAGTACTGCCAAAAGTGATTTTTTAATTCTATATAACTTCATGATACCATATCTATTTATATTATTTTATTTTATTTAAAACCCTATATAATTATACTGTAAAGCTAATATTAGCTTGACGCAATAATTTGTAATATTAATGTTGAAATGCTTCAGAATCATTTTCATTAAGGGCGAAGGAGCACGCCACACATTTAAGTAGGTAATATTAATTAATTTATATTTTTATATGTGGTCAAATTCTAACATTTCTTGTTCCAGATCCATATTCAATGTTTTCAGTCTTTGAATATATCTATCTCTCTTCTCGATTTCCTTTTGCAACTTTTTAATGGTATTCTCGTAGTCCTTCATTGTCTCAACACTCTCAACAGCACTTTGTTCAAGTTTTACCGCATCTTCGGCGCATTTTTCCGACCACCATATTAAGTTTTTATTTATCACGGTAAAACTTCGTCTTTCACTGCAACTTTTATGTATTAGGTTTTTGCAAACAGTGCACACATAACTTAAATTATGAAAAAGTTGGACAATTTTGTGCTCATTGAAATACCGCTCTGATATTTTAAAAATTCCGAGTGATACCGGAGATATCCGAGAAAAGACGAAATTCAACTAGAAGGATTTTATTTTTTCCTGACCTTATTTGAAGAGATATTTCAAAATAAATGGCACTTCTTCATTGCCACTTTTCCTCCTATACAATGTGGCATTATCAAATTTTTAGTCCGACGTTTCGTCTTTGGGCGACCATATCATCAGATCCCCATATTGGCCCTCCTTATCTTGGACACATTGTATATGTTTCCCTTTTTATATTTCAATTTTTATTTATTCCAGGCTCTTGTTGCTATTGGCCGGTTATTTTCCAAGTTGGCAACATGTATTTGGTTTGGCCAGTGGCGTTGCTTATAGTACAAGAGCCAGTGAAAAAAATTCCGACTGATTTCATTATGGCTGAAAAATTTAGGAAGTGTAGAATTAATCATGAACAATACGAAATCACGTGCCTGCCTGCTTGTATCGGTTGCGTTTATTAATAAAAAAATGTTTAACGAGGTTTTGTGAAAGCAAAAACCGACTCATCGCGTTTTGCATGAAAATTTGTGTGAACATAGAACAAACACTCCCAAGTATGATTTCGAATGCCTGTCTATCTAAATCTGTTGCCAAATAGCGCCTGTCAAATAAAAATCGATTGAAAATTTTTTCAAAATTCGACTTATCGCGTTTCGAGTGAAAATTGAATATATCACAGTTAAAGGCATTAGAAGAACATTTCTGACTGCCTGCTCGATCAAAGCCGTTGCTTTCTAATGCCTGCCTGGTCCCAAAGTTCGCAAAGTATAAAAATATGCCAGGTGGAATACTCAAATTCACAAAATAAAAACACATGGACCGTGCCGACCCAGAGATGCACAAAGAACAGTGATGTCGTAGCAGTGTTGCCAGGCTTTTTTTGACGACTTTCCTTCAACTGAGTTACAAAAACCCTTAGCAAAAACCCTTTAAACTCCTCCAAAAAAGTAGCAGGTTGCCGGCACAACAATAGTTATTATCCTAGCAAGTGCAGGAAGTTATATTTTCCTGCACGCGACTGCCGTTGACCCGAACGACGCAGAGCGGAGTTCAAGCAAGCAGTCAAGGGCAGGAAAAAGACTTTATGCCTGAGTTAGGATCAACATTTTTTCTACGACCTTAGCAAAGTAGGCCACAAAGAAAATATGGTTTTTTTTATTAAACATATATTGTACATACACACATATTTAAATTATCGACATTTATTTATTATTATACCTAGATAGATACTGATAATGATTTTTCAACAAGCTGGTAATATTGGTGCTGCTGGGATTCTGGGATGAGTGTTTGACGCCATTGCCAAGTCGGTTACAGGTGAAGTCATTGGAGACAAGAGTTCTGATCTCAGATCTGGTACTAGGTGTTTGTGTATAACTGGAACACTCAGTTACTTTGGTTGGTATTATTGAAAATAGAGGGCATGTTCAATTTGGAAAATTTCTTGGTAAATTGCAGTCTTAACACGTTGACTGCCACCATGGAAAGCCCAAATCAGGTACCCTTGTGCCAATTTTTCCTATACAGGGTGTATATTTTAGGTGATACTATAGAATAGAATAGAATAGAACTGTGCTTTATTGTTCGAAGTACTTAAACTTATTGACAAAGCTAATACCTAAATGTACTTTTTTTTTTTTTCCTAAATACTAAACAGTTTTTATATCACACGAAAACGCCTCAATATAGTGATCAATAATTTAAAATACATTAGAATAGAATAAAATATAAATAGATAATAAAAAACACATGTAAACAAAACTAAAAAAAAACATCAAAAAAATAAAAAAAATCTTTAAAAAATTAAAAAATTAAATTTTTTAAAAAAAATGTGCTCCTCTCAAGTTTTCAACATTTTCAATCTACAAAAAACATAATAAAAAACATAAAAATAAAAACTTAAAAAACAATACTAGGAATCAGGAACACAATATCACACATGATCACAATTAATTAATTTAGTGTATCTTCAAAGTATTCCAGCAGGCTGTAGTAGGGTCTAATTACCAAGAGTGCTCTCACTGCATTTCGAAAGTGCTTAAAATTGTCCAGTATTTTTATTTCCTCAGGCAAATGGTTGAATATTTTTTTCAAACCAAAGAGGAGGAATGAAAGTTGTGTATTTTCGTGCAAAATATTTAATTTTTCAAAATCAGTGCAGAGCGCTTTCGGCCTTAGGCCATCATCAGTGCTACCTGGAAGTAGAAGGGAGACCTTAACTTTATAAAATAATGCTAAAAAAAGGAAAGATTGAGAATGGGGTCTAGCCTACTTACTTCGTCAGGTAATCAGTGCAGAAAATTCAATAAAATCGGGACGACACATTGGACAAGTACGTACGTAACAACAACACTTTAAAATTAGAATCTTATATCACATTTTTTTTTTTTTTTTTTATATAAAGGAACTGAGCTGTAAAAATTCTCTCACAATGCTGGCTTTAGGGTCCAATCTGCTGAACTTTAAAAAATTTGGTCAGTTATGCCTTACTTCATCGTAGTCTCTGAAAGTATAATCTTTGTGTTAAATCCCAAATTTAGGATTTTTAGAATTTTAATTTAAAACGTGTCGTTCGGAAACTAGAGGGCGGATTACGAACTCTCGATTCGAACCGAAACCGCCATGGATTTCGAACACATTCTGATGCATTTGCATGGAGTGCGTTCGAAATCCATGGCGGTTTCGGTTCGAATCGAGAGTTCGTAATCCGCCCCCAGAACCCATCGAATGAAGATGACTTTCAAATTTTGAATTGACATGAAGATCATCAAAGACAGTTGACACCTCGAGACAGACAAACGTCCAAAGCGAACCCAGGTTAGGTTGTAAATCAAATGGAATAAGACGGAAGAAAAGAAGAGACATTGAGGGAAAACAACATGGCCGTCGAGTCCACACAACGATGGTCAGGAGGAACAATTTAGAGGCGTCTATGCAAGGGGATGTATGATCTATTCAGATTTACCTGAGTGTTAAGACATAGTTCATTGTTGCTCAACTCTTTACTGATCTCAATATCTTCCATGAAATCTAAACGATTGAAATTTTTAGAAGAAATGTTGTGTAGTATTTTTGAATTAGAATGGGGGCTGAAGTTATGTTTAGTAGTTCTCAGGTGTTCGCCAATATTTTTTTGCCATTATAAATGAGGGAGTTTTGAGCTAGAGATGTCTTTGGAATAGGGAGAGGAATATTGTTTATTTGTCTAGTGTTGTATGTATGTCTTTGCTGCTTCAATCCATTGCAATATTTTTTATACATTAGTGATGATGTTTCCAATATATATAGACCAATTACTGTAAGGATTTTGTGTGTTTTAAATAATGGCTTACAGTGCTCCCTAGGTCCCACTCCACTTATACATCGTAATGCGCGTTTTTGGAGTTTCAACACACTAGCCATTAGGTCATTTGTGCAGGATCCATAAAATGCAACTCCGTATCTCAAATGGGACTCTATCAAAGAATAGTAGACTGTCATTGTTGAAGAAAGGTTAAGTTCTCTAGCCACAACTCTCAAGGAACTACTATTGTTATATGCGAAACGGTGAGAGCTATAAGGTCGGTTAAATAAGAAAAAAGTTGCCTTTCCTGACGCTTATTTAAGACTCTTTGACAGTGTTGCCAAATTCCTTTTAGTTTATTAAATACAGGTTCATAACTTGGGCCGAATTAAGGTAAGATTTTGGTAAAAATCCATTTTATCACTTTTTGGAGCAGAAACGTCGGTCAATCATACTTAAGAGGCATATCATTAGAAAGGGCATAAAAAGCGCTTCCTTAAAATGACATAAAAAATCCAGGTCCGTATTTTAAAAAATAAAGTTGATGATGGTAGCTCGATCACGAAACGTCTGATTCAAAATTTGAAGATGCCATGTTGTAGAGCAATAGTTATTTGTGCAACCAGTTGGGAAAAGCACTATTTTTCGTAACGAACTGATTTCTGTGGAACGAGCGAAGCGAGTTTCGCAAACGGAAGAGAGTTACGAAAAATAGTGTTTCCCAACGTGTTCCACACAATATTTTTTCCAATTTTGACCATGTGATCCTGTTTAATTCAAGTTAAAAACATAAAAAACATACTTCGAATAATTATGTCTAATTATTGTCTAGCGTCAGGTGAGTTCAGAAATGTTTATGTTGAGTATTTCGTTTTTAGAGGTGTCAAGTCTGCGTCTCTAATTTTTGAAAAAGTAAAAAATTTTAATTATTATTGTTCTTATACATATAAACCACTCAAACTTTATAGAGTAAAAGAATAATTATTATTAGATTCTAATGTCCATCAATTCAGGAAGCGACGTACCGAGTGACATTGAGGAGTCGGCTCAATCTGCTTTATCTACAATAAATTATTCCTAAGAAGTTAAAAAGTGAATATGATTTGGCCCTATGTCTAGTTCATGGTCAAATTAAATTTCCATATGTACCATTGCCACCAAAAGTATCTGGGACAAAAATAATGCATAATAATCTCCTGGACTAATTCTACTGTCATTCATTTCAATGCATTTGATTCATAGTTTGACAAATATTTGACAATAAAATTCATATAATAGTACAAGAGCTAATATGATGCTGTCCCAGTTACTTTTGGTCACGATGGTACCTACAAAAAATATAATAACAATACTTCAAGTAGTTTAGCGTTGAAGTTATCACAAATTTTAATTCTGTATTTTTCGCAACTGATGATGAAATTTACTTTTCATCACCACGTAACTGGTGATGAAAAGTAAGACATTTGATAACGTCAACGAGTTTTGAAAAGTGTCACTTTAAATGTCAAAATTAGAAAAAAAAAAATTAAAAAACTTTCAAATTCAAATTGTGTCTCCAAAATCAATAGTTTTCGAAATAATTGATGAAATATTTTTAGGCGTTTCTTAGAAATCAGCCTGTGTTTCATAAACGAAAAGGAATTTGGAAACACTGTGAGCAGGCCTTGAATGGGCATCAAAAAAGGCATTTCACTTAAAATATACACCCTGTATAGTAATTTCAACGTATTCTTAGTCGTAGATAACAGAAATATAAGTAGAGTCAGGTTTTTACCCAAAATGTCTCACTGTGCCACGCCTAATTTATTTCTATAGAGAAAATAGGCAACCGTGAGCCTTCTGCTGTACTTCGCCGCATAAAATGGAAGAAAAACATGAGGCACAACATGGGAACCTCAACACACAGACATTAGATTCTTGTGAGGCACTGAACGCGTGGCACACATGGCAGTAAACGTATTAAGTGCTACAACGATATTTTTTTGTCTCCATAGGTATACAGATTACAATTTACAGGGTGCGTTAAAAAACTATTTTTTTTTTCAATAGAACGTACTGTGAATTTTTGTTATCCGAATAGTTTTTGAAATTTTTGTGAAGGTAATTTTTGGGAATTTTGAAAATTCAAAAACATACAGGGCAACCCATTAAAAAAAATGACTTTTTTGACGCACCCTGTATACTTATGGCGCCAAAAAAAGATCGTTGTAGCGATTAAAATTGTTGCAATTAACCAAGAAATTTTCCAATTTAAACATGCCCTCTATTTTCCATAATAAAAAAGTTACTGACTGTTCCACCTATAAACAAACATCCTGTACAATTGGTGAATAACTGCTTGAAGATGGAGATTTTGTGTCAATTGTCAGAGTTTTGTTACACAATTTGTTCATGCAACTTTGTTATTTTATATATTTATTCAAAAATACGAAAGAAAAAACCGTTAAAAGCCATACAAGTTCAAATCAAAATTGGCACCGCTCGCGCAGACTCGGCGTATGTGAAAAATATGTGATTTATGAGAAGGAAGGAGACAGTACGAAGCCGTGTCTCTAAAACCACGTCCGCTTTTTCGGTCGTTATCAAAATCAAAAAACCTATCGAATTCAAGGCAAAAATTCCTTATTTTTATTTCTAAGACTGTGTTGTATCGGTGTGTCGCTGAGAAGCAGACTTTCTGGACACGAGGAGCTCCTCTGGATCGACGAAAACCAGCATAAACCAAGTAAGTGCCAATCCTCCATTGTCTTTGTATGGCTCGGGTTTATGTCCATTAATATTTGTGCGGCAAAATTGAATTTAGCGCTACAGTCCCGCTGCTCTTTAAACTTTCGAAAACCTAACGCAAATTTTCGTGAACATTATTTGGTCCCACGACCCGATTAATTTCAAAAAAGAAATAATTTTGGTCTCGCGAATATTATTTCAATTTTTTATCGTCATTTTCAAATCTCAAATAGTCAAGGTTCAAGCTAGGTGTCGTCCGCGCTGTCCGATTCGTCCGCGCTCTTTTCAACTTAGGTCTCACTCTATCCAATTTTCGGTACACAGTTTGTTTACGTTTACCTTTAAATTCCTTTAGTAAGAAAAACGAGATTCCATTTATTTTGTTTTTCGCAAGAATAAATTCAACACAGGGGCTTGCTTTGCTTATTAGAATCAAAGGTGCATAAATAATTCAATAATTCAACAATTCAAATCTTTTATTCGGTTATCGCGTACGTAAAACAAATCAAGGAAGAATTAGTGATGTGTTTTTGGGTGTACTTTTGTGCATTTGTTTGGGATTAATAATAGCTAAAAGGTAATAATTTTTATTTCTATATTCAAAAGGAAAAAATCAATTCTTAGCAAATAAACAATCTACTCAGAGTTTTCAACTTAATTTATTTATATTTATAATTGTACAAAATGGCAACAAAAAAGTTGACAAACCAACGAAAAGTATCAATCGCTCGTATTATAGAAACTTTCAACTTAGCAATTAAATCTCAAAGCGATGATTCTGTAAAGCTAGTTTTTAAAGCGTCCTATGAATCACTAGACGATCACTATGATCAGTTTAAAACCATTCATAATGAGATTATCGGTCTTCTTGGAGATAGCGACGCAGAATTTGATGCTCAAGATAAAATTCGAAAAGATACTGACTCATTTTATCACCAAACAAGGGCAATATTTTCTACGATGTTTCCTAGCGCAAATTATTCCGGTTTCACCCCCTCGATTGTAAACAATAATTCATATAGAGATGAACTAGAACCATTAAAAATACCGACCTTCAACGGAAACCTCAAGAAATGGCCAACGTTTTTTGATGTTTTTACGTCACTTGTTCACGATAATACAAACTATTCAGATATCAAAAAATTTCAACATTTACTTTCATGTTTAGAGGGCGAACCATTAAATATTCTTAACTCAATCAAATTAACATCCAGCAATTACGACATTGCATGGAATGCACTAACCGAAAGTTATCAAAACAAACGACTTTTGGCTAGCACTTATTGGAACTCAATTTATAATGCAAATTCAATAAAAAATAATGCACCAAAAGATCTCAGATCGCTAGTAGACACGTTCGTGGAGAATATTGCAGCACTCAAGAATCTAGGCTTCCCGGTGGATGCATGGTGTTTTTGTTTATTTTCTATTTTATTGTCAAAAATTGATACTTCTACAAGAACCGCTTTCGAGTTAAAGTTTAGCACTACCGAAATTCCAACCTACCAAAATCTGATCCAATTTCTTACTAATCAGTGCAAAGCCCTAGAAACAATGCAAACCATCCCACAAAGCGAAAATATGCAACCCTCGACATCAAAACAAATTCCAAAAAATAACAATTCAAACTATCAGTTCAAAAAGAATAATTCCTATTCCCAAAACCAGTACAAATCGAATACACCTTCCAATTTGTTGGTACGAACACCAGCTCCAGCCTATAAACCAACTAATAATCAACCCCAATTAAATCAAAATTCAACTAAATGCAAACTTTGCAACAACTTATATCACCCATTATCTCAATGTGGAGTATTTATTACAAAAACACCTTCGGAACGTTTCAACTACGTGAAACAACAAAACGCATGTGTGAACTGTCTGCGCGCAAATCACTATTTACAAGAATGCACAAGTACCTTCAACTGTAAAATTTGCCGACACAGACACCACACATTATTGCACCTACCCCAAATAACTGATTCTTATCGCCAAAATCCAAACCCAACCTATAATCAATCCATTGAAATATCGTCAAACCCAAATTCAAACTCGAACAATTCCAATTTAGTTTACTCGAATCCAAACTTTACCTTGAATCAAAACCAAGTGTCGAATCAATTCCTAGCGAATACAAGTCTAATCCAAACGAATCCCAATTTAAACCAAGGCAATTTTAATGCAATCCAAGAACATTCAAGTCAAATCAAAGCAAATCCAAATGAAATCCAAAGAAATATGAGTCTCATCGCGATCGATCCTAATCCAAACAATCTTTGTACTTCGCCGTCGACACTAACCACAGTACTTTTGGCAACCATAAAGCTCGAAGTTCTCGATGTTCGAGGCAATTACCAAACAGTTAGAGCCCTTCTGGATAGTGGTAGCCAAATTAATTTAATTAGCGATTCTTGTATTAATCGCCTAGGCATTCGAAGAAATAAAAATGCAATTCCGGTTTTAGGTATAAATCAATCCTCGTCATCTACAAATGGCGTAGCTACTTGCACCATTCGACCTTTAGGTCAAACCCAACCTACCTTTCATATTCAAGTTTTCATCCTGCCAAAACTTTGTGCAAATATGCCTTCAATGCAAATTGATTTTTCAACTTGGAGTCACATTTCCAACTTAAAGCTTGCTGATGACCAATTCAACATTCCTGCTCCCATAGACATGCTATTAGGAGCACAAATATTCACCGAAATTCTTCGGACAGGGAGGATTCAAGGACCACCAGGTCAACTTTCTGCCTTTGAAACCATCTTTGGATGGGTATTCTTGGGACAAACCCAAAATATAGATATTCAACCCCATGTCAGCTCATATTTCATCTCATGTGAGCAATCTCTCGATTCAAGTATCCGAAAATTCTGGGAATTAGAGGCAATCAAACCCAAAACTTTTCTATCGCCCGAAGAAAAAAGGTGTGAAGAAATTTACCAAAAGACAACCACCAGGGATACATCTGGTCGTTTTACAGTCAATTTACCATTTCGTCACATCGACCCTCCTAACCTTGGAGATACCTATTCAATAGCCTATCGTTTATTCATGTCGCTGGAATCTCGACTCTTAAAAAATCCTAGTCTTTATAGCTTGTATGCTGATTTTATGAGCGAATACCTCAAAAACGGTCATATGTCTTTAATCCCAAAAACCGAATCTAGGCCAAATCTATGCTGCTATTTACCGCATCATGGAGTGCTTCGTCTGGATAAATCAACCACAAAACTCCGGGTGGTTTTTAACCCCTCCGTTAAAGGATCAAACGGCACAAGCCTAAACGAAACCCTTTTAACGGGACCTAAATTGCAAAATGATATTTGCGAAATTCTACTCAAATTTAGATTCTATTCTGTCGTGCTTCTAGCTGATATCAAGCAACATTTTTTGCAAATCCAACTAAACCCAATTCATAGAGATTACCAAAGACTACTTTGGCGCTTTCATCCCAGCGAACCCTTACAGGAATACCGGTTGAATACTGTTACGTTTGGTATAAGTTCAAGTCCTTATTTAGCAATTAGAACCCTTAGAGAACTCGCCACTCGTGAAAGTCAAACATTTCCTGAAGCTTCCCAAGTATTGCTTAACAACATTTTCATGGACGATATTTGCTGCGGATCTAGCTCCCTAGAGGGCGCTTTATCGCTTCAGAGAGATCTAATCACCTTGCTCAAATTAGGAAAATTTGAACTCCGTAAATGGGCATCAAATAACCCTAAACTCATCTCTCATTTGTCCCCATCGGATTGCCAAATCCCAATAACTTTCGAGAATGATAACTCCGCCTCTATCAAGGTTCTGGGCCTTCAATGGCACCCTTCAACCGACACATTCACCTACTCATGCACCCCATCCGAAAAAACTTGCACTAAAAGAAGCATTCTATCCGCTATTGCAAAAATTTGGGATCCTCTCGGCTTCTTATCTCCGGTCTCATTTTTCGCGAAAGTTATAATGCAGAAGCTTTGGTTATTCAATATTGACTGGGATGAAACACCCCCTGAATCGATCACTACCCTTTGGAAGCAATTTAGTAATCAATTAAATAATCTTTCGAGTATCTGTCTACCTAGACACATTTTTCCAAATAAAATTCAACGTTGTCAATTGTTAGGTTTCTGTGACGCATCAGAACTAGGATATGCCTGTTGCGTGTACATTCGTGTTGAGCTACCTAACAATATTATCAAATCATCACTAGTCGTTGGGAAATCACGAGTTGCTCCCCTTCATACTAAATCCATTCCTCGTTTGGAGCTTCTTGGAGCCACCCTGCTAGCTGATTTGCTCGAATTAGTTATCCGAACTTATTCTTCGCTGATCCTAATCGATGAAATTCTTGCATTTTCGGACTCACGTGTTGCGCTGCATTGGGTTACCTCATCTCCTCACAAATGGAAAACTTTTGTAGCGAACCGCGTCAGTCACATTCAAGAAACCATTCAAGTTCCTTGGTACCATATTCCTTCACTCGAAAACCCGGCTGATTGTGCCAGCAGAGGTCTAACCCCAAACAGTCTAATAAATCATCCTCTATGGTTCCATGGTCCGCCTTGGGTAATCCTGCCAACTTCCGAGTGGAAAATAAATAAATTCGTAGAGGAATTTTCCGAGGAAGCACCTGATGAAGTCATAAAAGAGGAAAAGCCACTTAACAATACCGTATTAATGGCAGAATCGCATACTCCAAACTTTTTCGACAATCTAATAAGTAAGTTTTCTAACCTAACCCCTAACCTAAATTATTTGCCATTTTCTAAGACTTATTCATAATCGAAAAAACCTGAAAAATCCAATCTTGGGACCCTTTGCAGCTTTCGAATTGCACAAAGCCTTGCTTGTTTTAGTCAAAAGGGTCCAAGAAGAGTGTTTTCCAGACATAATTTCGAAAATACAAAATAATGAATTATTACCTAAGCCGTACCGCAAGCTCGCACCGTTTTTAGATGAGTCGGGTTTAGTCAGAGTGGGCGGTAGATTAAGGCATTCTCAGCTCTCTTTTGAGGCGAAACATTCCTTATTATTACCCAAAATCCATCATCTTACCAATTTAATCATAACTCAAACTCATATCGAAAATCTGCACCCTGGGCTTAATACAGTGCAGTATCTTATTCGCCAAAAATTTTGGATCATATCTGCGCGTAAAGCAATTCAAAAGGTCTTATCCCAATGCATTCGATGCGCTCGTTTAAAACCTAAATCATACACACCATATATGGCAGATCTACCCGATTTCAGAACTTCCCAGCTGAAGTGTTTCTCCCACGTTTGTCTGGACTATGCTGGTCCAATAAAATCCTTTGTAGGTCAAAGACGTCGTGGAGCGCAAGTCACGAAATCGTATATTGCGGTGTTTGTCGACACTTGTGTCAAAGCTATCCACATCGAGTTAGTTTCAAGCTTGACTACGGAAGCTTGCATTGCAGCGTTACGACGCTTTGTAGCTAGACGTGGCACTTGCGTTCAAATCGTAAGTGATCAAGGAACCAATTTTGTCGGAGCTATAAAAGAACTCCAAAACCTGTCAAGATTAGCTGCGGAAAGTCTGAACATAAAGTGGCACCTGAATAGTCCTGGGGCTCCCCACCTAAATGGCTTAGCGGAAGCGGGAGTCAAATCTGTCAAAACTCATTTATATCGCGTAATTGGCAACCAAATCTTAACTTTCGAAGAACTCTATACCCTTCTCTCACAAATAGAGGCTCTTCTCAACTCGAGACCTCTCTGGGAACAGAGTTCAGACCCAAATGACCTGTCACCACTGACACCTGGTCATTTTCTGACCACAGAACCATTAAATTCTTGTCCTGATCTGGACCTTTCTTCCCTAAAACTAAACACTTTAAATCGTTGGCAACTTGTTCAACGCCTTCATTCAGATTTTTGGAAGCGTTGGAAAAACGAGTACCTTAACACCTTGCAACAACGTTGCAAGTGGTCCGATCCTTCCGTCGAAATTAAGCTTGGCGCTTTGGTGTTAATCAAGGATGAATCCAGACCACCATTGCACTGGTCACTGGGAAGAATAGTAACCGTGCATTCTGGTCCGGATGGTCACGTTAGAATTGCTACAGTAAAAACACAGCACGGGCTCCTTACTCGTCCAGTGGTAAAGTTGTGCCCTTTGTTATTAGATTCGCGTTAAACTCAGATAAGCAATCTCTGTGTGTTGTGTTTTGTTTTTGTAGTTTTATTCTATTTTATTCTATTTTATTATTAGTATTATATATATTTTTTTCTCTCATTTATTCAACGTAAAACTCCGTTTTAAGTGGGCGGTTAATGTTCATGCAACTTTGTTATTTTATATATTTATTCAAAAATACGAAAGAAAAAACCGTTAAAAGCCATACAAGTTCAAATCAAAATTGGCACCGCTCGCGCAGACTCGGCGTATGTGAAAAATATGTGATTTATGAGAAGGAAGGAGACAGTACGAAGCCGTGTCTCTAAAACCACGTCCGCTTTTTCGGTCGTTATCAAAATCAAAAAACCTATCGAATTCAAGGCAAAAATTCCTTATTTTTATTTCTAAGACTGTGTTGTATCGGTGTGTCGCTGAGAAGCAGACTTTCTGGACACGAGGAGCTCCTCTGGATCGACGAAAACCAGCATAAACCAAGTAAGTGCCAATCCTCCATTGTCTTTGTATGGCTCGGGTTTATGTCCATTAATATTTGTGCGGCAAAATTGAATTTAGCGCGACAGTCCCGCTGCTCTTTAAACTTTCGAAAACCTAACGCAAATTTTCGTGAACACAATTTTTTCTTTCAAAAGTTACTTTTCCGCTTTTCAAATTCATGTTAGGTATGGGTAGTGTTTTTTTGTTTTGGTAAAATATTTTGTGGTGCCGGCCAACCGCCACTGTTTTGAAGGATTTTGAAGGGTTTTTGTCACTCAGTTGATGTCAAAAAGTCTGGCAACATTGCAACGAAATCATTATTAGCTTTGTTCGCGGGTCCGATTCCGAATCGGTTCAGGGACTATTCGCATGCGCAGTGTAAAAAGTGGCGTTCGCGGATACTAAAATTCTGAATTTTTAGTAACAGTTCTACGTTCGCGGATCACATAGAATTGGTTTTAATTGATTCGGAATCGGTTCTAGCAGTCCCAGGATTTTTGTTAGGACTAAAAGTTCGATTCGGCTGCTCATGCGCAATTTCGTCAGACTCGTCAGCTGACTGGAGTTTATTTGTGTTTGCGTTATTGAAATTTGGGTTTTTCAATTATTTATACGCTGAAATGATAAACTATACGCTAGTTTTTTCCTACGGAGTTTATAGTTTACTGAATTTGTAGTACAGTATTGTAAGTTACTTATCTCTCTATTTAATCTAATATATTTATTTATATGCACAATTTTAGTGATTTTTTTTTCATCTAAGTACCTACTTGTCGGACCATTTTTTCATCTAACGATAAGGACAAGGAAAAATTAGAGCTTGTTTAAGTTTCTAAAAGCAATGTAATTTTGAGGAGGTGATGCCACATTTCAGGGATGAACAATGTATAGAGCATTTTCGAATTTTGAATAAATATAAATATTATATCTGTTCTGTTATTCTTTTTGATTTATGGAAATCAAATAGATAAGGTTCACAAATCACATTGTTTAAAAGTATTGGGTTTTCGGTTCCAAAATCGTTCGCGGTAAAAAGAAATCCTGAACCGATTCTTAACTAGGCATGCGCTCTATGACAATCCCGAATTAGTTCTGAACCGATTCGGAATCGGACCCGCGAACAAAGCTATTATTTGTGCATCTCTGGGTCGGCACGGTCCATGTGTTTTGATTTTCTGAATTTGAGTATTCCACCTGGCATATTTTTATACTTTGCGAACTTTGGGACCAGGCAAGCATTAGAAAGCAACGGCTTTGATTGGGCAGGCAGTCAGAAATGTTCTTCTAATGCCTTTAACTGTGATATATTCAATTTTCACTCGAACGCGATGAGTCGAATTTTGAAAAAACTTTCAATCGATTTTTATTTGACAGGCGCTATTTGGCAACAGATTTAGATAGACAGGCATTCGAAATCATACTTGGGAGTGTTTGTTCTATGTTCACACAAATTTTCATGCAAAACGCGATGAGTCGGTTTTTGCTTTCACAAAACCTCGTTAAACATTTTTTTATTAATAAACGCAACCGATACGAACAGGCAGGCACGCGATTTCGTATTGTTCATGATTGATTCTACATTTCCTAAATTTTTCAGCCATAATAAAATCAGCCGGAATTTTTTTCACTGGCTCTTGTACTATTATGGGGGGTTTCAGTCAAACCAATCGAAAACTCGAAATTTTTATTTTTCTTATTTTCGAAATTTTGACTTTTTCAATTGATTCAGCGGATTTAAATTAAACGAAAAAAATTCTAACATCACTTTCAAATTGGTGATTTCAAAAAGCTAAAAAATATCAATTTTCGTTCTGGAAATTTGTTCAAATCTTGACAAGGTTAGGAATAAGGGCCAATATCTTCAAAGAAATTTGAACAAATCAAAACAAGTTATATATGGTTGGAAAGAGCATCAAATTCTCTATATCCATGCTAAATTAGTTCTGATAACTCGAATACTTTCTGGGCATTTGGATCTCAAAATAAACTTTTAGTCCAAATTTTATCAAAAATTTCAAACTCGATTTTCTCAAAAACCATAAGAGCTAGCGATTTTAACTAAATACCATTTTAAAACCCTTGTCAAGAGTTATATTTCCTGAAATTATTAATTCAAAATCTTTAATAGATTTTAAGATATCCAAGATCAAATATTTCGAAATAAAAGTCTAAAAGGGTAACCCTTTGAAAAATTTGAAATTTTTATTGTCTATATTTATTGGATTTTCCAATCGATAGAGTGGGTCTAAATTAGTCGAAAAAAACTCTAACATCATTACAAAATCTTGATTTCAACACAGAGAAAAATCTCAATTTTTAGGTTTAAATTTTTTTTGAATCCTGACAAGGTTAGGAGCAATTGCCAATACTTCTATTAAATTTTGAGCAAATCAAAATAAATTATATATGGTTGGAAAGACCACATTTTCTATAAATCAGTGCTAGATTGAGTTTGATAACTCAAATACTTTCAGAGCAATTGAGCTTCAAAGTTAGATTTTAGTTGAAATTTAGTCAAAAACATCAAACTCGATTTTCTTAGAAAACCGTAAATGCCAGCGACTTCAACTAAGTCCCATTTGAAAGCTCTCATCAAGAGCTACAATCCTGAAAAAAAAATGATCCAAAATATTTGACGGGTTTCGAGAAAATTGAGTTTGAAAATTTTGAAATTAAAATCTAAAGGGAAACCCTTTGAAAAAATCGAAATTTTTATTTTTCAGATTTTTTGAATTTTGACTTTTCCAATTGATAGAGCGGATCTAAATTAGTCGAAAAAAACTCTAACTTCATTTCCAAATCTTGATTTCAAAAGCGAAAAAAAATCAAAAAGAAAATCTTAATTTTTAGATCAAAATTTTTTAAAAATTCTGACAAGGTTAGGAGCAAATGCCAATACTTCCATTAAATTGTGAGCAAATCAATTATTTTTTTTTTTTTTTTGGCTTTGAGCATAGCTCACTTAGCCACGAAAACATAATTCAAAAGTTCAAACTTCAGCTAACCATTCACATTTACTTAAACCCACCCAACGATAATAGAGATAAAAAAAAAGAAGGAATCCAGCACAAAGGATAAACACATGGACACATGCTTCTCGTCCTGGGGTCTATGCAGGACATTTTTAAACTTCAACAAAACACAGGTGGACCCGGTTAGAAAGGATGTAACATATAAGGAAAAAAAAAACATAGGAAACGAAACTAACTCTAATTATCTTTCAAATAAGGACTTTACATAATTTTAAGTAATTAATAAATATATTTTCTAAGTAATCATCTGATAAAATAAGCTTAATTAAACCCTTGTGGTTCATAGGTATGAGATGGAGTTTTTCCAATTCTCTTCTTAAAAATGAAGTTGCCAATTCATTGTGTCTACAACTAAATAATCTATGATTCAAGTCATCTTCAGATTGGTTATCACAAAAGCATCGCGTGTTCTCGCATAACTTAAGCTTATACATGTGTTTATTAAAATTTCCATGCCCAACTAAAAATCTGAAATAGGAAACAAACACATTTCTGGAGAGTTTAAAACGTTCTATTAATGGCTTTTTATTCAATCTAGGATAAAAGGAGTTATACAAATTAGGGGAGTTAACTGCCATTGCAATATAATTACTGCGCCAAACTTCCCAAGATCTTTTTTTGATTATTTCGAAAAAGTCCGAATATGGAGTAATTTCCAGGATCTCTCCTGATACGATCGCCTCTCTTGCTGCATTGTCAACCAATTCGTTGCCTTTGAGACCTGTATGTCCCTTAACCCATACAAACTTGACAGAAATATTTTTAGAGCACAAAACAGAGAATATCTCCAATACTTTGGCTATAACAAGATTCTTACAATTCATCGCATTTTTGAGAGACTTCAAAACTGACTGAGAATCAGAGAGAACAATAGCTTTGAAAATATTTCCCTTTGACAATATATGATCTAATGCTTTTAATATTGCTAGTGCTTCGGCAGTAAAGATAGATGCATTATTTTCACATTTGTATTTTTTAACATAATTCAATTCAGGTATAGCAATCGCACATCCTACTCCTGAACTATTTTTAGCCCCATCGGTATATATTTGAAGATAATTTTCATACTTGCTTAAGACTTCCCTTAAAAGGATAGAATTTACTGAGGGCAACTCTGAAAAATTCGGAAATAGAATTTCAGGTTTGAGATATATCAAATCAGATGGAAATTGAAATAGTATATTATATTTGTCTTGTTTTGTTATAATGTTATGAAATTCTGATGTATTTACAAAAGCATCCGCTAAAACAGGACTTTTCTTATTTCTCCAGTATGACTGAGTTAGATTAGAAATATTCAAGATAGAAATTTTATTAAGCAACGAGTTATGTACGTATTGAACATTTTTAAGAATAAATTTTTCTGCTAGAATTTTTCGTCTTATTTCTAATGGAACTTCATTACATTCAGAAAGTAGAGCCTGGATTGGGGTAGAGCTAAAAGCACCTGTAACAAGTCTTAGAGCTTTGTATTGCAGCCTATCGACTTTAACAAGTCGGGATTTGCAAGCAGAACCATAAAACATAGCGCCAATATCCAAAATTGATCTTGTAAACGCTTTATATAACATTAAGCAAACTTGGGGATCGGATCCCCATGACCTAGATATTACTGCTCTCATAATATTAAGACTTTTTTCGGCCTTCTCAGTTATATAGTTAATATGTTCTTTCCAAGCCAATTTTTGATCCAATAAAACTCCCAAATACTTAAATGTTGTTTAGTGTAATAGTTGATGTTTTCTGTAAACGATGCCTAGTAAAAACCATCATTGCTGATTTTTTATTTGAAATATTGAAGCCATTGCTGGGAAAATATTGATTGCAAACATACATAATATGTTTTAGGTTGGTTAAGCATGCATGCATGCTTTTTTGCTTGGTATAGATACAAAAATCATCAGCGTATTGTAACTGAGAAGCATTTAACCCCATTGAATGAAAATCCGTTGTGTACATATTAAAAAGTAATGGGCTTAATACTGAACCTTGGGGGATGCCAGATGAGACAATTCTGGTCACGCTAGTATCATTACCTATTCTAATGGATACGCCTCGACTGATATATAATCTCACTATATTATTAGCATTTGCTCTAGGCACATCAAATTGTACTAGTTTATCTATAAGGATTTCAAGATTGACATATGCACTGGATATATCCAAAAATATAGCCGCCAAATAATCATTATCAGAAAATGTGTTCTGTACATCAGTAACTAAATGTGCCAGACAATCATTTACGCCGCTACCTCGCCTAAATCCGAACTGATGGGAAGGAAGTAACTTTTTAGATTCGCACCATCACTCTAAACGATATTTGATTATTCTTTCCAGAGTTTTTAACATACATGATGTAAGCGAAATTGGCCTAAACTCGTCAGTTTTACCTGGTTTGCATATTGGAACCACCAGTGCATTTTTGATTTTCGAAATGTCATCACCTCTACACATAATTTTATTGAATGCGTCTATTAACAACTTCATAGCAGGGAGGGGTAAATGCTCTAACATACTATAAGTGATTCCGTCCTTACCTGGGCTAGTGTCTTTATGTTTTCTGACGTTATTGATGAATTCTGATAGAGAAATAGGTCGTGATAAAAAATGACCGCTTGACGCATTCATTGGTGGAATATCGCGTGACACAAAATCAGGTGCTATTTTATTCATCAAAATAATGGCTGATTCCTGGGAAATTGTGTTGTTTATATGTGTCTTTAAACCACCCTTTATCAAATTAACTCTATTCCAAATTTTGGAAGGAGGGCTCTGTGCATTCAAACTACTACAAAAATTAGCCCAACTTTGTTTGGATTTTCTTTTATAGGTAAGCTTACACTTAGCTGTTAAATTATTACACTGAATGTAGTTTTGGAGATTAGAATTATTACGAAATTTTTTAAACATTTCTTTCCGACTGTTGGAAATTTTGGCATTCCTCGTCCCACCATGGTACAAAGGGTTTTTTATTTTGAAAAACTCTTTTAGGAAAAAATTGGTCGGCAGTTTCACAAATAACATTGATTAATATTGAAATAATTTCATTTGCCTTATCCGGTACTTCCCTGAGGTTACTAATTTTGTCCTCTATGCATTGACCAAAGGAAACCCAGTTGGCATTTTTGAGTTTCCACCCAATTAAACCATGTGACAGCGCAAGATTACTTATTATTCAATGTCAATTTAACAGGAAAATGATCTGAGCCATAGGAATCTTGTAAAACTTCCCAAGACGAAATATTACTGATGTTTGAGGAAATAATAGTTATGTCTAAAGCGGAACTACTTGTGGCTCCTATTCTGGTATGCTCCCCTTCATTCCGTATTAATAAATTGGGAAAATTGTCTAATGCGTTTATTATTGTGTTCCCCGGTGCATCATTAATATTACAACCCCATAAAGTATTGTGGGCGTTGAAATCACCTCCAATTATAGAAAAGGACTTTACAGAAGAAAAATTTTTACTGTAGTCCGAAACACTTATTGCGAGATTTTTCACCCCTGATTGAATTATTTATTTGACAAGTTAAATCTTCAATTATTTTATCCTTTAGACCTTCAAAAGTATTTTTAGTGGTTATCTGATGAGACTCAATCCAAGGTGCACCTGTATAGGACCAATCAAATTCTCTGCTAACGGGTTCAAAAGAAGGACTTCTATCACTGACTTTCCGTTTTTTATAATTTTCATATACACTGGAAGAGGGAATAGACTTGCTGGAATGTGGATGAGCTACAAATGTCGTTTTTGAATTTGGGGGATTAGATTGATTTCTATAGTTCGGTGGTAATTCAGGAAAATCGGTTTTTGAAGACAATGGAGCAAATTTATTTTTCGAAACGAGGCTTGCATAAGATGGGTTATCTACAATTTTTTCGGCTTCTTTAAAGGATACATTAAGATTTGCCATCGCCTGCTTAATTTTAACCTGATTGTTATATTTAGGACATTTTTTACTAGTAGAAATATGAGAATTATCTTTACAATGAACACAAAAAGTCTCACAATCAGTACACAGTCCCTCGTCATTTAATATTTTAGAACAGGTTTTGCATCGTTTTTTGCTTTTACACTGGGAAGCAGTGTGACCAAAATTTAAACAATTATAATATTGAGTGACCGGGAAGTACCAAGTATCAACTTCGTATCTCAATCGGTACATATAAACAAATTGTGGCAGGACTAAATTATCGAAAGTTACAATAATCTGCTATCTAGGAACTTTTACTTTATTGCCATCCTTATCGAGAACAAATTTAAATCTCCTCTGTACTGCCTTAATTGGAACTGACGACTTCAAAATTTTCAAAATTTCTTCCTCTGAGAAAGATGTATCAACATTACGGATAAAGCCTTTTTTTTTGAGTAAGATGAGATGGAATATATGCAATAAGATTGTTACTTTCAAATACCTGATTTTCAACTATTTTGTTGGCACCTATAGCGGATTTACACATAATCTGGACCCTATTTCGACCAACTGTGTGCAAGAAATCAATATCATTTTCATCGCCATTCAGATTGAATAATTTTTCACCAATTTTGAGAGGATGCAATCTACCAAAATTTAAATATTTATGCTCCACAAAAACTGAAAATGGACCGTTACTATTTGTTTTATATCTATTTTTTAAATCAATTTTATTTAATCTATCTGAAATCTATTTATCATGTTGAGTTTGAGAATTAATATTATTTTCTATGGACTCATCTTCATTTATCATCATATAATAATAATATAATATTATTTTTATCGGGGGGTGGTTTACCCTCTTTATGATTATTGCCCCCCGCCATGATTAGGACATGAACGGAGAGCAATTAAATTATCAAATAAAATATAATAATAGGAAAAGATACAACTCACAGAAAATATCCTTCAATAAATACCAAATATTTAAGGAATGCTGCAAACGCACTAAAAACCAAGGTCGGTAAGAGCACAGGTCCGAAAACTATCGTATCTGAAACCGAACTGGAGCAAATCAAAATAAATTTTTTATGGTTGGAAAAAGCATTAATTTCTCTATAAATCAGTGCTAGCTTGAGTTTCATAACTCAAATACTTTTCGCAGAATTGAGCCTCAAAATTGTTTTATTCGAAATTTAGTCAAAAACTTCAAACTCGATTTTCTTAGAAAACCGTAAATGCCAGCGACTTCAACTAAGTCCCATTTCAAAGCTCTCATCAAGAGCTACAATCCTAAAAAAAATTGATCCAAAATCTTTGACGGGTTTCGAAAAAATTGAGTTTGAAAATTAGAAAATGTTGAAATTAAAATCCAAAGAGGTTTAACACTTTAAAAAAATCGAAATCTTTATTTTTCAGATTTTTTGAATTTTGACTTTTCCGATCGATAGAGCGAATCTAAATTAGTTGAAAAAAACTCGAACTTCTTTTCCAAATCTCGATTTAAAAAGAGAAAAAAAATCAAAAAAAAATCTCAATTTTCTGGTCTAATTTTTTTTAAAATCCTAACAAAGTTAGGAGCAATTGCCAATATTTCCATTAAAATTTGAGCAAATCAAAACAAATTATACATTGTTGGAAAGAGCAATAAATTTTCTATAAATCAATGCAAGATTGAGCTCCATAGCTCAAATACTTTCCAAGCAATTACACCTCAAAGTTGAATTTTAGTCGAAAAAGTATCAAAAACTTCAAACTAAATATCATTCTCAATTGATTACCTGATTTCCTCTAAGCAATCATTTGATTCTAAAAACAATATCAAATTGTTAAGTTTCTTAAGATATTGTGCAAAATGTGGCAATGATGGGCCACATTTTTTCCTGTACCATATGGCATTATCGAATTTCAAATCAGACATTTTGTCTATGGGCCACAATGTCATTTAATAGTAAAACTGTCAAACCCAAATATTATAATCTATTCCGGCAGTTAACAAAAATTCAACTAATTGGAGTTTCCTCCCCTGCTCAATTCAGAAAATGAAAAAAGTCATGAAAAATTGAGAATGAAAAACCAGGTACACACGATGAAGGAGACCACACTTAAAAACCCTCGCCCCAACGGACTCGTTATTTAAAAAGACCCTGGCCCTCTGGGTTCGTAACTTAAGTAGACTCCGGCCCTTCGAGCTCGTAAATTAAAAAGACCCCGACCCTATGATCCTGCGAAGTGTTGCTGTCAAACTTACGATTTTTTTCATTAAAATTATGTCTTTTGAAGCTCTATTTTTGCTTAATTGTTTTTTTCAATTTGCATTATTTTCAACGGCATTAGTGTGCACTGAGTCTATTCATGTCTTTTTTTACTAGTTTGTAAAAAAAGAGATAGAAATACATTTTTTATGAACTGGTTTTAGCATAGGATTTGTTAAAATTTACAAAATTATTAGGTTTTGGAAGAAAAATTTAAAACGTAGCAACCCTAGTCCAAAAATGTAGTAACCCTAACGCAATTTAAAGTAGGCCCTGTAGGTTTTGACAGTTAATTTAAAATGGCTGGGTTGTTTCCAAGACCTACTTGATTTGATGAATTTTTTGCTTAAGTTATCTCTGTATTACCGACATCGATTAAAACCTGGGCTGGAATCACGACAAGTAGAATTCCACTAGAATTCTACTTTCATGACGTCAGGTTGCCTAGCAACAGTGATTATCGCCTGTAGCATACGCGATAAATAGGTCACGGGTGACGTCATGGAAATAAAATTCTACTTGTCATGATCCCAGTCCAGAATTGCTTCAGTAGGCCTCGGTGCAAGATTAGATCAGCCCGCCCGCCATTGACCTCGCCGTAGTTTTCTTTGAGTGCCACGCCCAAAAACGGTAATTTTAAGCCTTCAAAAATAGTATATTGTGTATTTAGGTGGAATAGTGACACATTCTCGGCCGACGGTGTAAGTTGCAAACACCGAAGGCCGTGAATGCGCTTTTCCTCTGAAATACACATACAATTTTTCAAGTCTCGGGGGCCTCGGTGATTTGCACCGAACTGCCTTATGATAGTTACGCCAGTGGATTGCTTCAAGGTTCACTTAGTTTTTGATAAGTAGTAATCTTATCGCTTGTCATAAATGATATGTGACATTTTGCCCAACAGTGTTGCCGATGTTTATATAATTACTGTTATGGAAAATTTGAAATTTGCAAGGCCTAGTTGGGCTTTTTTTTTGAATAAATTCGAGCCTCAATGATTGACACAATATTTGTTATAACAAGTTGTAGTTGGCAACACTGTTTGACAAGGGACAAAGTAGGCTTTGCAAAATTTTAGAATTTAAATATAGCGCCCTGTAATACCGACATTGCAATACATACATGTTTCCAAAGCCTACTTGGTTTGATATAAGCCCGTAAAACGACAATTTTCCTGAAAAATCAACTTTCAAGATTTCTGGTGATTTTTTTTTTCAAATTTGATGATTTTTCATTTCAATTTCTGGTGAATTTAATTTTTTGACCTGGTAACAGTGATGCAATTTTAAAATGAAATAGCGCAAAAACAGCTGAACCAAATATCAACATATATGATATATTTAGAATCAGAAGAAAAAGATCTATCATTCTAGCCAAAAATATAGAGGGTGTTCTTTTTAAAAAAATGCAAGTGCTGTCATTATGACAGTTAGCACCTGTCATTTGCCCATTTTGACATGTGCAAAACATAATAGAGATAAAACCCTACAACTTTTGTATTAAACTTTTTTTTGTATTTTCTTTTGTTTCAATTGTAGGAGGCACACTAATTATGAGGAACAGACCCTGTACATAGGCCAAACTAAGTAAAATTTAGAAAATAGAATTTCTGGACGTAGTAGTGATATCAGATTAAATAAAGACTCATCAGCTGTTAGTGAACATTCTTTTATAATAGGACATAATGATGCTAAAATTTTACATCAACAAACAAATTTAAACTATAGACTTTTCCTTGAAATGGTTGAAATTACTAAAGAAAAAAATTCAATGAATAAAAGAACATTTTTTTTTACGGATATGCGCACTCGCAAGGAAATGTCCTATCACGCTCGAGAACATACATCCAAGATTTAGGTTCCATATTCATATATCCTAACAATTTAAAAAATAAACCAGTAATTACAACCTTTACCTTAACCATTAAAAACCAGAAATGAAAATCTTAAAATTAAACATAGATAGTGTACAATATTTATTTCAACAAAAAACTTTGTTTTAATAACAAAAATTTTTCAAAAAACTTTACATTGTTAAATAATTTTATATTCTTTATACAAATTTCATATTTATGCTATTTCTACTTTAAATAATTAACTTACATGTAAGTAGTAATTTTGTAATTTTATACATTTAAGTATAGGGGTTTTTGAGTAGCTACCTACCCATATTTTTTGATGTTTAGTTTTCGATCATAAATCTCACAGAAAAAAGTTCTTTTACGGTAAAAGGTGAATAGGAAGTTAACAATACGTGTAGCTTGTGTGCTTTTGGCGGAAAATTAGGTTTTCGCCTGCAAAATAAGTCCTTTCTGAACTTGGCGCTGTTTTATTGGATAGAATATGGGGAACCTGAAAACATAGCATAACTTCTCTTCGCCTTCGCTGTTAAACAGGCGTGTGATATAAAAATAATAATTCAATAATTTTGGTAACATTTTTCAGCTATGTGTGAACATAACTTATACTTTTATAAGAGCGCCTAATGCACGAATACAGCATATTAGATGGCAATTTACTCTTGGAATCGAATAAAGGGTTGTGATGAACTGAGCTTAAGCTTAAGATGCAATTTAAAGAAGTTGCATAACCTTAAAAAATAATATAATAAATATATATAATAAAAATATAAGTAAAACATAATATCCATGAATCAGGCAAATATTTTTTTTAAATTTTTTCTCTCCAAATTTCTATAGATTCCTATCAATTCAAAAATTTCCGAGATGATATTACTTTTAAAAAAGCGCTTCTTCATCTCAGCTTCTTATACATTCAAAATTAAATCAAATTAGAGCGAGCCAATTCCACGAGCTAAAAAATTATATGCCCTTTATATCAAGAACTTAAGCTTCTTATTATTCGCTTTGCCGAAATATAACGAATGATTTAAAACTTTTCAATTTAATCAGAAAGGGAACTCATTACATTACACTGATTTTAGCTCGGGAGTTATTCACAGTCGTTGTTAGAAAGGCTCTCTTGCATAAGACATGTCTACAATGGAATAATTTGTCATGGGTTATCAGCGCGAACATGGTACGCATAATAATCGTAATCTTGACTTTAATTGCTTAAAATCTAATTAAATGTACCCATTGGATTGATTGTTGGAGAAGCAGTGTTTTACTTGAGGATATACGATTTATAGACTATTATGTACGTGGCAATGTGTTTTATAAAATGTGCTTACCAACGTCTTTATTTGTATTTCATGAGACTCTATTAACAAATTTAATTCACCCAAAGTTGAGTTTAGAGAATAACGACCCTCCAGAAAGTAAAATTTATTATTCGGATTTCTGGGAGCTTTACTACTTTAAGTCTAGCAATGAAAACTTTATAATGGTACCAAGACTTGCTAGTCTTGAAAAGGCATGTCTAATTTATCTTTTTTAAACCCGCAACGAGGAAATTCACTAAATGATTTCTAAAATTGGAGATTTTAACAATTATTGAGCAAAACAGTTTAGACTATTTAGAGCATATTTTTTTTTTAAATACCCTTCGACCATTGAACACTCTCTCTCTCTAGACTAATAACGATAATAATGTGCTATAGAATTTGTTTGGTTCCAGAATGAGACCAGGGGGCGGATTACGAACTCTCGATTCGAACGGAAACCGCCATGAATTTCGAATGCATTCTGATGCATTCGCATGGAGTGCGTTCGAAATCCATGGCGGTTTCGGTTCGAATCGAGAGTTCGTAATCCGCCCCCTGGCCCTCTTTCTCGCACTTATGAAAATAGAATGTTTATAAACCAGTCTGTTTATGTTTTGGGTATCAGAGAGCTGCGTTCGAAAACCTGGTTGTTAGTGTGTAAATTATTTCAGGGAGTGCATCTTCAAAATGTGAGCTTAAATTTCACTCTAGAGTATTCGGTGCGCACATCAATACGTGTCAAACACCCTTCTGAACGCCGAAAACCATATGATTTTAATCCACACTTCGCCTTTCCGAACGGCAGCTGTGTGATTTTTATACGACACACCAGGTTCTCGAACGCAGTCAGCTGATTTGTCACAAGAAAGTTGAGAACACCATGAGAACACAAAACAATTACTACGTTATTGCCAGACTGTAAAATCTTTCTTTAGAAGTAGGTACGTAGTTCCATTTAAAACCAAATTGAGTCGTGATAAAAGGTATTGTTGTTTTAGAATTATTTTAAGTATAGACTTAAAAAGTCGCAAGTATATTTTTAATATTATTATAAGCAGACAAATTTGAAATAGATACTTTTCGATAGATGACGATATTCATTATTATCGAGATTATTATTCGAACAGGAAAAATATCGGCAACAGGGCCTTTTTTCGTTTTGTTTATCGGATGAATCACCCCTCTGACCCCGCTACCTCATTATGGAACAAAACAAATATGCTTGTTGATCCCTCTAGCAGTTTAAAGCTCGATGTAAATACCCAATTTTCAAATCATCTTTTCGGTATTCAGTGCAACATTTTAAAAATTGCTTTGTGTGAATCGTATCCCCAAGAAAGTTTGAAGAAGAAATTCGTGGGTTTGGGGATGAGCAATAAAACACCGAATAAATTTGTCCAACGTTTCGTTGCTCTAGGGCAACTTCTTAAGCACTGATATAGATTGGTGTCTATCAGCGCTCTTATCGCTCAGGTCTCTCATTATATATCGAACAAAATACAAAACCTCTCTCTCATTATTATGTTTTGATAATTATATACCTATGCACTGATGTTATATGCAGTCAACAATATAACTAAAAGTTTACACTACACTTTTAGTCATACAGTGATGTCAATAAGGCTGCATTTAGAATTCATCACATTTGTTTTAAATATACCAAACATCGGCCCATTAGCATCACACCAGTGTTTAATCATCGCTATGTCATTACTGAACGCCTCCCTTAATTCAAATCCAAGCACCAGTGTTGCCAGATTTCTTTGATATGGTAACAGCTATGGTATATCAGAAGATATCATTTTCAAGTCTATGCTAATGACATCTGAAAAGGTTTTCCTTATTGATTTATTCTCTTAAAATCTGATGACATGAATAAGAAGAAATTTTGAGGAATTAAAATCTATAACTATTTTTATTTTTTATTTTTATTTTTTGATTTTTTCTTATACAAGCCTTGGTAGTTGGGTATCACAAGCTTTGGTATCACTATGACAACAAGTCATTGTTAAGGTCGTTGTTCATAGTTCTCTGACAGATTTGTCCTATGCAATTTTTTTCAGAAATGAATGTGCCAGGAGTTAACGAGTCTTTAAAAAATCGTACATGAAAGATGGCTATGATTTTTCGAACGTATAGCTACATCCTAAATCAAACTGGGAGTGAAGTGGCACGCGTGCTGCAAAATTGATACCCATCCTCAATGCTTTTTACGGTACTGCGCATGACACAAGTCACATATGGATAAAGCTTGCAGCTTGCAAGTGTAAACTAATTTTAATCAAACTCCAACACGTTAACAATAAGACCGTATATTTCAGACTACCGCGCCCAAAAATATTCGTAATCATCTAACCCTATCCTATCATATAAAAAAACAACCAAACAAAGAAAAGGTAACATAAACACTTCCAAGGGTAGATTATATTTTCGATTCAGAAACTTGTATTTTTAAAAAACATTTATTTTATTAATTAAATTACAATGGTGACAAAAGAAAATATGTGGATCAAATTGCTGCGACGTAAAAGTCGATAACAAATGAACCTGTGATTCTAATTACTATAGTCTGGCTAAAAATAATAGAATGAGCTAGCCCTGGGAGACCTCAATACATATATACTTATGTACTTAGAAGGTTATGCATACACAGTAAGCTAAAAAAGAATAACTAAAAAAATATATTTTAAAGAAAGAGTTTAAAACACGTTGAGTACCAACAATGCTTTAACCAGTTCCATACTGGTGTACCGCAGTGGATAACTTGCAAACGGATTGACATATTAATATGAAACCAAAACAGAAATTACTAATAGGAGTTCTTAATATGACTTTGACAGCTCTGACCTTGAGCCACTATAGTGGTCATTGGTCTATTTTGAAAAAATGTAAGCCTGATGTACCAATGGCCACTATAGTGGCCATGGATAAACTAAGACTTTTTGAAAAAAAAAAAAAAAATTTAAGGAAATATAAAGAAAACTTTAAACTAAAATCATATTTTTAGCTTTATTTTGTGTGCCATATCTCAAAACACGGATGAATGCATGAACCTGGACTTTCATCGCACTTTGGGCATTGGTATCTGGTCCTTTTTCTTATGTTATTTCAGGAACCGTGTTGTCACCGTTTGGAGGGCGTTGAATTTTGTGTTTTTTCCGGGATTGGTTCTAGCGTTGTTCTAGATAATGAAATGAATTCGGATCAGGATGCATTGCAGTTTTTGCGGTTTTTCCGTATTTCTTTTTGCTTCAAATATTTCAATAATCCCTCAGATAATCCATTTCTCTGAAGGTATGTCAAGCATTTGCCACTCCAGAATGCACAGAAGCTGCCTAAATCGAACAAGACTCTTATTCAGCACAAGTGAAAATAAATGACTAATGCAGGTACTATATGGCCAATATAGTGGCCATGGTGGGTGGGGGCATTTTGCCAACCCTCTCTGTGTACCGCACATCTAAATAAAACCTTCTATTTTGTACCGCGGCAATTCAATACTTGTTTAAAATACTTCAAAATACCGGCCACTATTGTGGCCGCGGTACATTTTTACAACATTTTGAGGCCATTATAGTGGCCGGTCGTATTCAACGTGTTAATGATGAAGTCAGTAAGCCTGAACAGCTCTTAGAAAACTGATATAGACACACCACATGAATTTCAAAGGTACCTGAGTTGAACCTGAGTCGAACCTGATTCTAGACTTTGGTCGGACCTGAGTCCTTGACTTGGTGATACCTGCGTTCCTACTAAATTGTGTGTGTGAGACTCTAGCTCAAACCAGTAACACTATTTTAATAAGTTTGCAAAATTGCTTACCTCCAATAATTTTTCTAAAGAATGGACGGAAAAGACGAACTCATTCCTACATAATAGAAGAATACACGTGTCGGAGGTTATATTATATTGTTACGCCGCCAGGATGTCAAGAATATCCAATTTAGCGCGATTCTTGCGGGGTTTTCTAGAAGACTAGTTATCGCGTGTATTCTAGATTGTTCATGAATAGATTTAGGGATATATAAAAATGCCGGCATTGGTTTGTAAGTTTTAAGTTTAGGTTAGACTGTAATACGATTTAAATAGTGATTATTGTTGAGAGTTGTGAAGAGTTTAGTTGTTGAGTTAGTTATTAAAGTAATTAGTGTAAGAGTGTATAGTTACGTGGAATAAATTATTGCTGTGTTAATTGGACTTTGATTTAGGAATAAACGAAACGAACTCAAGATTTCTGTCAGGCAACTCAGAGCCGTGACATTATTTTGATGAAAATATTTAAAGTAGCAATCGACCAATGGACAAGCTCCAAACAAATTTTCACTTAATATTTCACTAATGCCCAAATTATTTCCGGCTTTTTTTTTCCAATTATCGAATATTTTGCTTTCGAAGATGATTGACGTGTATTTATTTTGTAGCGCTACTTTGGTTTTCCGGTGAGAAAGTGGTCGGTTCGGGGTTTTCGGAAAACTCGGGCGCCACCCTTAGGATTATAGTGGTTAAGGGCCCACGTGCACTAGGTAGGTAGCTTTTAAACAGTGGAGACGGAAAACCAGAGGTCAATATGCGCATCCTCAAAATGATACACAGAATCCAACTTACAAATTAAAGTTTTTATTTGCTCAATAACATAAGATAAAAGGAACAGTGAAAAAAATGCAATTCAATGAGAGACGAAGAGCGGGGAGAGTGAACGAAGTCGGCGAGAATAATGTATAAATACTATGTACGAAGCGGAGAATCGCGGTAATAAGATAGCGGAAAAATAACGGTATCGGTAAATAGCTCCACGGGATTATTGTTGCTAGGCTGTCGTACTCCTACCACCTTCAGCCCGTATTCCAGGCGCATGCGCGAACTATGCAACTGAGTAGAGTGCAGGTTCGAAGAAAAGAGAAGGACAGAATTAGGGGTGCGTCACTCGATATCGGTTCGGTCGGAGACGTCCCCACCAATCCTCTACGGAGAGAATAGAACCGTAACACTATTCAATCCGCAGTCCAGAACATGACATAAATATTGGAATGAAACCAAGAGAGATACCCCGTAATGGGTCCAGCAGACGCTCTCTTGGCTCGTCATGGAAAGATTAGAGCGCCCCGTAATCCGGCTTGCAGCAACCCCGTGCAATCCATGTCACCAATAATTATGCCAATGAAAGAGAAAGAAGTGTCAGAAATATAAGGATAGAAGAAAGGGTAAACCCCCGTAATCGGTCCGGACAGACACCCCCTTGCCTCGTCATAGAAAGGATAGAGAGCCCCGTAATCGGTCCGGCAGCACACTATACAATCTATGATCCTTATACCCCTTAGAAAAGTTACCTGCCCTCTTACCCTTTACCATTGTTGACGGCGTCGCGGCGAACTGAAGGCGGCGGAGAACGGAACGGTAAGATCGGCGTACCTTGGCTGGCGGCTGGTCTGGTCGAAGCTGGAGTCCGAAGCGGAATCGGAAACGGAATACCTGTTCTCTCTCTTTTTTTTTTTTTTTTCTGTCCTGGCTAAAATGAAATTTTTGTTTGTGGGAAAAGTATTTTTGTTTGTGGGAAAAGTATAATTACCTTATGTTCCCATGTTTATGTTAGAAAATTGTTCTGGAGTCCCAGGTCATGATATGCATAGTGTTTGTGATGATCCTGCCATGTCGGATCCTGGGTGAGGCGATGAGTGTCTACCTCTGGGTGTAATTCCCTGGTAGGGTGTGATTTGTCCCGGGGGGGGGCTGGGGTGTGGCTGTCCCTGATTAGGGGGTTTGTAGAGTGGTCGGCTTTGTCGAAGTGGCTGTCGCAGAGGTCTTTTATGTGTCGGTCTATTGGTTGAAGTTCGGAGTCTCTTCTGATTGTTGTGTTCCTTACGAACCAAGGGGCGTTCATAATGTTTCGGAGGAATCGATTTTCCAGGCTTTGGAGTGGGAGTCGGTTTTCTGGAGTGGTTGTGGTGTACCAGACTGAGGCACCATAGGTCATAATAGGTCTTATATACAGTTTGTAAGTGTCCAGTTTGGTTCTTGTGTTCAACTTGCTGAGGCGGTTGAGTAGTGGGTGTAATTGTCTGTATTGGGCTCGGGCCTTGTTCCTGGCGTACTGGACCTGGCGTTTCCAGTTGAGGCTTTTATTGTAGATAATGCCCAGATATTTGATGTGTGACTTCCATGGTAGCTCGGTGTTCTTCCATCTGAGTTTTTCTCGGAGCGGGTGCTTGCGGTTACGTCCGAATAGTATGGCCTGGGCTTTTCTGGGATTTACTTGGAGTCGCCATCTGTCCATCCAAACTTCCAAATCGGACAGATGTCTGTGGAGGCGCGCCCTGATTATTGGCCTGCTTCTGGCGGTAGTCAGGATAGCCGTGTCGTCGGCGTATGACAGTTAGAGAGCACTCTCTGGACTTGGGAATGTCAGCCATGAATATGTTAAAGAGGAGCGGACTGATTGGGGAGCCTTGGGGGACGCCGGCTTGGATGGGTCGATAAGTTGATTTAGCTGCGTTGGCCGTGTTGGTATTAATGGATACACAGAAGCTTCTGTTCTCGAGGAACGCCGCCACCAATCGGACCTGGTAATGTGAAAAACCTGCTCTCAGTAGCTTTAATAGGAGGCCTTGGTGCCACATTCTGTCGAAGGCCTTGGCAATATCTAAGAAGACTGCCCCAGTCTCCATTCGTCTGTTGGCGCCTTGTAAAATCAGTGAAGTCAATCTGGTGGCTTGGTGGACGGTGGAATGTCCGGCTCTGAAACCCATCTGTTGGTTGGGAATCATGTTTAAGCGGTGCGCCGAGTCTTGAAGGTCCCATTTGAGGATTCTCTCGGTAATTTTCCCCAAGGCTGCCAGTAAGCTTATTGGGCGGTAGCTTTTTGGGTTTTGGCCGGACTCTCCGCTTTTCCTGATTAGGAGGGGAAGTGGCACAGGTTGAATGTGGCTTGAATGATTTTCACTAGGTCTTCGATACGGTTTTGGGGCAGTTTTTTGAGGGCCATGTTGGTGATGCCGTCAATGCCCGGGGCTTTCTTCCGGTCCAGTGCGGCTATGGTTTCTCTGACTTGTTCGCTGGTAATGCGTGGAGGTGGATGGAGTATTTGCGGCTGCATGTACAGCAGGCGGATTTGCTGGTCCACGTAATGTTCGTGTCCTGGGTAGAGTGGCGGGTTGTTGGTGAATTGTTCCTGAAGGCTGTTGTTGACCTTGATGCATGGCATTTGCTGGCGAGGGCCTTTGGTCAGGTTTTTTGCCAACAGGAACAGGTCTTTCCCAAGCTGATGGACGGATTCCAGCTTTTCCTGTCATTGAGTGTTGTAAGCTTCGTTCACTTTGCGTTTGATCTTTTGGTTTAGTTGGTTGACTCGACTTAAACGGTTTCTGGTTTTGATTTCCTCAATCAAATCGGGAGGTAGTTGCTGTTGGTGTCTGTTCAGGTGAACCGTTGTTTTTGCAATCTCTAGGGCTTGGGAGATGGATCTGGTGAGTGAGTCAACCGCTTGGTCTAGGTCCTGAGAGTTTTGGATATCTTCAAGAGCTGCTTGGTTTGTCAGGTGATCACTGAAGGTAGTCCAGTTGGTGAAAGTGAAGTCGCTGCGTCGGAACCGGGGGCGGTCGTGTATGTCCCCGAATTCAATTACCACAGGAAGGTGGTCGGAGGTTAACTCGTGGAGAACCCGTGGAAGAGACACGGGATGCACGTTTTTGATAAGGAAGAAGTCCAGAGTGCTTGGGGTGCCGTTCCCCAGGCGGGTAGGTTCGTCGGGTCTTGAAATATGATAGTTAAGTCTGTCTGCGCCGTATTGGATAGCCAGTCCTTCTTGGTTGTTGGCGGAGTCGCCCCAGTCTTTGTTTTTTGCGTTGAAGTCGCCGCCCACTAGAACTGGTAGGGCCGGGTCGTGAAAAAGTTTGTCTAGTTGGTGGAATGTAAGGTAGTTGTTGGCTTGTAGATAGATGGACCCTACTACAAGACGACGGTCACGTGTTTGGACTGAGGCGAATGTGCCCTCAAGTCCGACGGCGGGGTTTACTTCTTCGTAGTGAGGGATGTTCTTTTTTATTGCAATGAGGGTTCCACCCCCTCTGCCGTCCCTGTCCTGTCTGATGATGGTGTAGTTCTGTAGTGAGAAGCGGGATGAAGGTTTCAGCAGGGTCTCTTGTAGTAGGAGGACATCGATCTGCTGCTCTTCCAGGAACCTTTGTAGGTCTAGTTTCTTGGACTTGACTGAATTGCAGTTCCAGGTTGCAATTCGGAGGAATGCTGGAGCTAATGGGTTTTCAGCCATTGAGTGTGGGGTTTCTTTGGTTCATGATGGCGTTCAGCTGTTGCTGAAGGGATAGCATTTATTTCATTATTGCCTCCAGTGATGGTTGGGGCGGGACTTACTGCCGTTGAGCTTGGGCACCTTCAGGTCGCATTTTGGGTTGTTGGCCCCAAACAAAGGTTGACGGGGGCGCCGGTTTGAAGATTGGTTTCTTGGCGTGCTTGGGGTGCTTGGGACAGCCCTGGTAGGAGGCCGGGTGGGCCCCACCGCAATTGGAACAAGTCGCGGCGGTCTCTTTTGATTTGATACAGGTGGCAGAGACGTGGTCCCCAGCGCATTTTACGCACTTGGGCAGAGCTCGACAGTTGGATTGACTGTGACCGTAGAGCTGGCAGCGGTGACACTGTGTGGAACGCTCCTGTTGTCGTTGGGTTTCCACTCTGACCTTGATGTTGTTGAGGAAGTTTACTTTGTATATGGACTTCTCAGCAATAGGAACGCTTACTAGGACTAGTGGCACTGGGAGTCCCTTTGCGTTGTACCAGCTGATAACTGACGACGGGTGGAAGTTTAGGCTCTCCAATTCGGTTTTGACAAAGTCGGTCGACCAGTGTTCGAGGGGGCCACGAATCACCACCCTTAGTTTTTTATCTTCTGGGAATGGGAATGAGTGGAAGGGCTCACCGTTTTTCTCCAGAAAAGCTTGCATCTTGCGGTAGTCATCGGCGGTGGCGGGGTGCATTTTGATCCCTTCACTGGTGTTTGTTGAAGGGCCAAACTGGATTTTCTGCAGCTTGAAATGCGCCGCGATGTCGTTGTACTTCTACTTGTTTCGCAGTACAATGGGTGGGACTCTTTCCCTTGGCGGTTGGGGTGCCGGAACCTCGACGGCCGTCGGTGGCTTCAGTTGGAAGCCTTTTTTAACAGTGGGGTTGGCGGTGGGCAGAGTTTTCAGTGGCTCACCTGAGGGTTTTTTGGCGGAGACAATGACCGAGGTGGTCGCTGGAACTGGCGTTTTTTGCACTTTCTTCTGTGGCTGTTGGCTTTCATTTTCGACGCTGCTGGCGGACTTTTTGCGGCGACGGGACTGGGTGGAGGCCTGTGATTCGGAGTCTCAACTCGGAATGATACCTGTTCTCTTGCAGCGCGGCTATATTTATAGCCAAAAATTCTGATACCGGCTTCGATGGTCGCGCGCAAGTAGGGTGGGTACGGTGACGATCGCGCGTCGTATTCACTCTACCAACGCGGACGATACGAGTCCGCGCGAACGATACGAGGTCACGCGGTCGTGGGAAACTGCAGCGGGTTGCAACCCCTCTCAGAATCTACTTCCAACCTGGGGTGAGTCTCATAGAATCCGATTGGTTGAACTCGTGCTAATTTTAACTAATTGAGTGACCGGGATGCACGGAAAATTTAGTAACCCTCGTTACAATTTCATACAACTTTTTTTTTCTAATTCATCACAAAAAAACGTTGTAGTCTTTCTCCAGAAGCTCCGGAAATGAGATGAATTTATTTTTTTTTGTTCATTTTAAAGCTTTGATTTCTATAAAGGCTGCAGCTCCTCGAGCAAATTGTGATATTTTTAGATTCTAAATTGATTAGATGGTTCGCTGCTAATAACAAGTTATTAAATCCTGTGGTCTGGCCAGGGGAAAAAGGATTAACCGTCGAAATCGCCGAAATTATCTTTTCTAAAAACTGTTTCGTAATTTCGGGATGCTTTCCACGTGAAACGCAATTAATTAATCTAATCCGCTGCCTGCCGTTTTAGTCCTGCAGTGGTTACGAAATAGGTAACCGAACCGCGGCATTTTCGCATGCTTACATTGAAAAAAAAAATCGTTCTGATTTAAATAAAGTCGTTTCTGAATTTCTTGATTAGGTAGGTATTACCAAAACAGAAGGTGAATTCAGCCTTAAAAATAATTCAAAAAAGAAGAGTAAATATACTACACAATGATAAACAACATGGTCAGAAAATGAAGGTTTTGCTGGCACGTTCCCAGGAATCCCTAAATTATGAAACTGAATTTTCTCTGTGGGATTTTGTTTTTTTTTTTATGAAGGCGTTCGTGAGACAATATTTTTTCGATGATATTGAATTAATGTAGTTTGTTGAACTATTTTTTTATAAAGGAATAACGGTCATGTTTACGTATCTTTTTTTCAATCGCGTAGTTAATTTTTCAACTTTCAAAGAAAGAGTGTGTGTACTTACGCCTAATTCCAGTTGAGAAAGTATTTTTGTTGCAAAACACATTTCATTCACTAGTCAAATCTGTTATCTAAGCCCTAAAATAAGACGATTAACTGCACTAAATTGTTATTCCGGACTCAAAAACCTTCGACTTATTTCCCTCGGCATTGACCGAACTGCAATTTTATGTTAAAAGACTTAAAAGGGTACATTTTTGAGCTAGATAATATCGGTTTTAGGGATCGGAAACAAAGTTTAGACGACTGGATTTATTGCTTGGGTGAAATTCTTTTTGTGTAACTAAAATAGTGATAGAACAACAAAGTAGATAGTATCTGAAATAGCAAAACGGATTATGGCCAATTTTTCGAAGGAGAGTTGAAAGTCAAAGAATATGCCCAATGAACAAAATTCAATAGCCTTTTCAAGGGTTGCGGATTAGCAGTGTACCTCAAATTATTCATCCATTCTCCGTAACGGGGATCCAACAACTATTCATCAAGTGCCTCTTCGCGAAAACGTGTCCGTAGGATAGATTGAGTAGGAATAAAGTCGATAAAATTTAAGCCCGGCTAACACCTCGTGAATTTAAAACATTTTTGACTCTTATTTTATAAAGCTTTTCAATGTTCACAGCGCAGTTTTTCTTATGGCTTTATCAATATTTGATTTTGAGCATCAAATAAACAGCTTTTCGCCTTAATATTCCGACAGCTTTGTGATGGCCACTAAACTAGTATTTGTCTTGTAGATATTCTAAATCTTTATAGGTATTATTCTTGCATTCATACCAATTCAGCTTATTCGATATCTTATTGGAATGGATTTACTGCTCTATGGCTTCATAGTTCTAAGGATTGTTTTTGCCTTTCGGCGTTCTTCCATCAAGTAAGCTTTTAGATGCTCAAACTTCTCGATTACTGCTATTCGGGTCTTATCTGCTATAAGGTGTGTGACGTCACCAAATTTACGTTCTTTCCAAGTCGCGGCGGTTGCAAACATTTTTTCTATGAGAATTACAAGGCTACAGACTACCAAAATGGAAGATTAAATAATTCAGATGTTGCATTGGAAATTTTTGCAGGGAAAAGGTGAAAAAAGCGAATTAAAGAAAAACAAGAACGTAACCGGCTCCAGAAATTTCTAATAGAAAAATGTGGACAGAAAGGAATAAGAACTAAGACAGTCAGATGACTTCTTTTGTCTGGTCAGCTTGCCTTGCCGGTACTTCTTCTCAAACGAATTATTTTCCTCCACATTTCTTTGACCCAAATTTAACCAATCATGTAAATGTTGAGCTGTATTATCGACGTTTATTACCTGAACATCATTTTCTTTGTACTAACTTAGATGATATGGTAGAAATCGAAACTTTGTTGGTTGTGGGCCATACCACCATATTATGAAGATATTCAAACTAAATGCAAGCAAGCACACTTGGGTTGATTTCAGTTTTTCTTGGACAAATATGTTCTCAGAATATATCTTCTGGAATTTTTCGTGAACTCTTCTTGTTAGACGCTCTTTTTAACTTATTGTAGTTCGAAAATCTATTTTAAAATTCAAATTTGTTGACGTTTATTTGATTTGGGGTGGTTACAGTGGTTGTGATTCACAATTTGCGACATTGCTGGTATCATCGATAAGTTCTATCTCAATTTGAAGACTTATCGACTGCACTTACAGAATAGGAAATTTATCAAAATAGATATAGCCTATCTCGATTTTACCGTTCTCGATTGTCTATTAACGTTTTCGATCTCGATTTGATAAAAGTTACAGAATAGACTACCTAGATTATCACCTTTGTAGAATAGGACGTGATTTGATACAAGTAGACATTCTTCTCCTCTTCTTCTGACTTCTGCAGTCCTACTATGTCCCAATTTATTCTATCGAGTTCGTAATTTAGTTCCTCCAACATTTCTTCATTTTTCAAGGTGCCTGCGTTGTATTTTCCGATGTATAGTTGGCAGTCTAGTCCACTCTAGGGGTTCTTAGCACCCTCTGTTCGGTCGCTGGTCTGTCCTCTGCCTTGGTCAGGGCAAACCGAACTGCTGAATACTGAGGGCTCTTTCCTTTCTTTTTCTATCATTTGAGAGAGGTTTGCCAGGAAACATCACGTTGGCAAGACGTCTTGGTGAGTGAGAACTTCAGCCGTCTCTAACATGAGGAACAGACTGTTTGCGACTGCCCATTCTGGGTCAGACATTAACATACCCAAATACGTTACCTTCTAAAAATTTTGCAGGCAAATTGTGCTAGTACGCATGGCGATTTATTATAAATATCGCCCCCGGACCTCTCCTAACTTTTTCATCTGAAGTTTTTGGCAGAAGTGTCAAATACAAAAATTTTGTCAAAAGTTTTCATTTTCACTAAAGGGTTGCTTGTTGAAGGATTCACACTTGGGAGAAATTACTATTTAACATTTTTGTGTAAGTGGACTGTATTTTCAATAGGGGTTTTTTGTTGTAATCAAACGAAAACATCAACTCACCATCGTTTATTCACCTCTAAAATTGGAAAAGCAAATAACAATTAAGTACTTAGATAAGTGGAGGGTTTGTTTATCCTCTGACTCTTGGAAAGGAAACATGCAATTTTCAATCTTGTCGATGAATTGACGTGTCTCGCAGAAATAGTAAAAGAAAGCTTAATTGTGATAAATACAAGTTAGGAAGTAACAAAAAATGACATGCGCGCACAACTCGTGGCTGCAGTGTAGCCAGATTTTATTGTCGCAGAACAAATGTAGATAATACAAATCGAACATTATAACAATAAAGAAGTAATATATTGTCAAGTGTTTTACAACGCCTTAAATCAGGCAAAAAAAGAGCTTTAAAGTATATGTTAACATCGATGGCACTTTGAATTTGATAAATGTTTCATCCGGCAACATCGCACAATGAAATTGCAAAGGAATATGTCAAGTATAATCTTACATAACCTTAAACGACACGGCGATAAGTTCAAGTAGGTAATACGTAAAGTATTAGTTTGCTCTTTGTCGAATTACACGTTACAAAGAAAGAAGGAAAGACTAATTCTGAACTCGTCCCTGAATACGAATATGACGGAAGCCCGTAACAAACTCGATTTTCATTGGACGCTCACCTGCAAGCCACGAGTTGCGCGGGCACACCAGGGCTGCGTTCAGGAACGGCTTCAACCAAGCAAAAATTGGCATTTTGCGTTCGAGTTCGGCTCCAACCTACGTGTTTCGGCATTACCGGTGGAGGGGGAAAAGTAAGTTTTGGCATAAGCATTGCCGTCTTTGAACGCACCCCAGGTATTACGAGACACGTCAATTGTGTAGAGCTACTGCTTGCCCATAGAATTACAAAATTATACTTGACGATTCTGTTGTCGCAACAACTTTCTTTTTTTTGATTTTCTCCTTTTTTTGCTACGGGGATCATATTTTAAAATCATAGATAAATAAACTCAAACCAGCTTTAAGCATACAGGGTGCGTCAAAAAAATGTAGCAGACCGAAGTTGTATTTTTTTAATGGAAGACCATGTATTATATTGTGCGCTTATTTATTAACTAGTCCCCTTCAACCTGATTTCAAGGACGGTAGGTTGATTTTCCATAGTTATATAGAGAAAAACGTGAAAATCCCTTCCTAGGTCTCATGTTATTTTTTTTTTTAAATAATAATAATAATATCTGGATTTATTATAATATTTCATCTTGTGAATTAATGAATAACATTATTTGAACAATAAACTGTTTATAAATAATTCTGTCCAAAACTTAAATGGTATTTTTTTTTTTTGTTCTTCAAGATGAGACCTTGAAATGGTTTTTCCTATAACTATTGTAAATAGACATATATTATCAAACCGTAGGTATATCGTTGAAATCAAGTTGAAGGGGACTAACTATAATAAGCGCACAATATACATGGTGTTCCATTTAAAAAAATATAACTGAATAAAAGTAAATGTTGCAACCTTGTAGGTATGCGCCGTGAAGTTTTTCTGAACGGGACGTGCCACAGAAAAACGAAAGTACCGGACCGGACGAGATGAAAGAAAATCAGGGACGAGAGAAGAAGCTGATGTCCTTTAGACCGCTTGCCCGCCATTGTTCATTATTAAATCTTTATTTTGTATTAAAACTCTTTCAGGAACAGTGGTACATAAATTATACCCAAACAAATATGATTCTAGTTGAGCGGTGGTTCACAGAAGATACCACTTATTCAAATGCAAGTAACTTATTGTGCGGTGGTTTAAATTGTCGACCAACAACGCCCAAGCATTCCCACGCGCATCTCTAACGTGAATTTAGTATAGTTACCCGGGTATAAACAAGCTAACACGCATTTGAGGTTATAAATTCACGCGGCAAATACAATTTTAACGGTTTTTTATTGTGTACAAAGAAGTAAGTCGCAAAGGTAAGCACAAATTTATTATTTATTAACATTGATGGCTTAGATGTACTGGCAGGGGTATACTTGACATTATTATCTTTGTAAAAGTGTTGATTTTTATTTTTTGTGTCCAGGTTTTTTGTATATGTCGTGGTATGCTAATTGTACCACCGCCCCATAACACAAAAAATATTGAATCAGTTTCCATACTAAAAAAAATAAATATCTTCAGGTAAGATGGAAGACCTACTATTTAAATTACGCGGAATGACATACAGAGAGCCAAAGGAGGAATTTGAAGATGTAGGTATTCCATCTGATCCAGAATTAATCGTTGATAACTCCGAGGATGAAGCAGACGAAACTGAGAATGACATGATTCTAATGGAACCCGAACCATACAGCGACTCAGAAGATGATCTACCTCTTCCAGTTTTAAGGTCCAAATTGAAGCCATCGTCACCTCTCCTCAAAGTCGTGATTGGTCAAGGCTTTCGTGTCCCCAGAAACCAGCTGATTTTATTGACGACCAAAAAATACTAACTATCGCAATAAAAAAAATCATTTGTTTCTCCAGACATACGCACAAGTGAAAGTGGACATCAACCAAAAAGGAACACATGGATGTCTATTCTCGAAACTGGGGAGCAGCGTTCCCATGAGAACGATTGCTCTGTTTTTGTCAGTGTTATGAAAATATGAATATGGACGACGGAGACAGAACCTTCGCTCTCATCAGGAGAACGCTGCTCCCCTTTTTCGAGAAAAAGGACCCAGGCAAACAAAAAAACAAATTAGGACCGACAGGGTATGTTCCATATGCGATGTACTTCTTTGCCTCGGAAAAAATAAAGCATGTCTTCAAAATTACCACCTACCAAATAATTAAAAACATTTCGTTCTTTTTGGTTTGTGCGCAGTGGTACAAAAATTGTACCACATATTTTTTTACAAAAATTTGGAATTTTTTGATGTTTTTTTGAGTTTTTATATTTTTAGGACTCGTATTTTATTCATTGTATACCAGAAACTAAAAATAAACGGTTTTTGAGTGGGTGCCCCTCTAGGACTTTTTTTTTGCCTAAATATCCCGCCCCTGAAAGAGTTAAACTAATTGTTCAATTCAATTTGTGATTAGTTGTTGTGTCTAAAGAAGCGATCACAGGCAGTTGAATAATTTTTATTTTGTTTTTGAAAGTTCAATTTATACAAGTATTATTTTTTAATTTTTATGTATTTTTTGTTTATAAATTTTTTTATAACATGTGCATTGTTCATGTATTTAACAAAAATCGTGTCCTGCGGTAAACAACACCGATAAAGAGTAAATTAAAACCTAGAAAAATTATGTGCTGTCTTTTTGTACTGGGATTTTGATTTTTGGATTTAGAGCGCAAATTAGGGCCTTGTTGAATTTACTAACATTTTTGTATCCTGACGAGCGAATATCCTAACAAATTGAAATAATCAATCTAGAGATATTGGCTCAAAAACAACTATAGCTGAGTAGCTTTTCGTATGGGACCTCAGTACCTCTGCTGGTGAAACTGGCTAACTAACAAAAACTCTTCCGTATTGAATATAGGTAGTATTGATTGAATGATTAAAATTTTAGCACAAAGACAAAGGATGGAAGCTTATTTAAACTTTTATTGATTTGAATTATTGAATCATTGACTTAAATTATTGATTATTGATTAATGACTCATAATTTTCATTAAAATGACACAGTATGTTATGATTTTTGAGTAATGTAGATCGAGTGTTTCTCTGCCGTGCTCTTTCCCCTCGTTAGTTCCAGGATGAGAACGGTACGATTTACTTTAATAGTAAAGTAGACGTTACAAATTTTTCGTTTCTTTTACATATCACAGCTTCCCTTAAATTTCCCAAATATTTGCTATGTCGGGCGCATGTCAAGTAAGTAAAATTGAGTAAGTTTTCACAACGTAGGTCCTATTTGTTTTTCATTTCGTTTTTCAGAAGATTCGTTTGTTTGAAAGGTGATAAAAATTCACACCGTTCAATCTTGCTGAACGAACCCGAGTATGTTATACTACAACTTGAAAAACAAGGGTTCTCGTAGATCAAGGTTGTTTGAGTGAGGTAGGTTGCCTGATAACTTTTATGACGTCATCTTGAGTGCTTCAGCTAATGCAAACCTTCATAAGACACCCCAGATTCGTCATCAAGTTACCCATTACCAGACAACCTATTAACTTTGGTCGTAGATTAATTCATAAGACACATTCAATTTTTTTGACAAATTGAAATAATTGACTTCTGGTTTAAGAACCAACGAATGTTTTTGACATCATTGATTTTTTTCAGTCAATTTCAATTTGTTAAAAAAGAAAGGCAAATTATGTCAAAAGTATAAACCTTCGGTAAACAAAGTGTACCTACTTCCAACTTTTATGGTGTAAGTGATATGAAAAATAAATACACTCGGAAAGTTCCTATGGAAGACAAATGAGAATAAATGCAATATTTGAAAAGTTTTCCCATCGGACACAAAAATATGCTCCAGGGACATGTTTGTTACATGAAACTAAAATATAGCTTTTTTCGTATTTCGCAATAAAATATTGTTGACTGAAAGTCGATGGCTTTCAGCAAATTTCTTAGTAATGTGCTGCTTTCCACTTATGAAAAAGAATTAAATTTAATTTGTTCGAGTGCTAAAGGAGCAAACATATTTAATTATTTCGACGATGAGTTCCGACATGATGTAGGTGACGTAGATGTCAATAATTGAACAAATGCTGGTACAAATTTGATTTTTACACCCTTCAACAGCGACATCACATTAGATTTCACTTTAGACCGGCCCTCTCGGCTATTTATTGACTCCAGCGCTCCAGCGCACTGCGAGAGAGATAGAGCTAAGTAAGTCACGGCACAACGGAATTTGACATGCTTATATTGCTTGTGTCAAGGCAAGTATTCGGTCGGTTTAAGGTTTAAAGTCAGGCCTATAGTTTATTGCAGCAAGGCGAGATGTCAGTACTGTCGCCCCTATAGTGTGCCCTAACTTGATAGTAAAAAAAAAATAGAAATCTGCGTTTGGTTAAATTGTGTGATGGGAAGTTTTTTCTTTTTTTTGCGGAAATTCGAAGTATTATACTGTTTTACATAAACAGGGTTGTAGTTTGGACCAACACAAATAATTTTGAACGTTCATCCGTCGGATTTTTTTAAAAACAGTGTAGCTACAGGCGTATTTCCAACTATTCTTGCAGTAGCGAGAAAACTACAAGTTCAAAAAATTTGAAAAAAATATATGTCGCGTAAAATTGCAATAGTAGTTCGTAATAAAAATAACGGGAAACTTCATCTATTCGTTTTGAAATAAATGGTGAAAAACCACTTTTTTTTCAGTTTTTGCCATATAACTCAAAAATGGCGAGTCAAATTTGCTTAAAAAAATTATGGATTGAAGTATATCAATAACCATAAAACATATATTTGTTTTGGAATTTTTGAACACAAGGTTCAGAAAATGGGGGTTGACTTTAAACCTTAATTTCAGCTGTTTATTTTTCCGTAAATGGATGAAAACGAAAACAGCAGTTTTTAAGTTGTGAAAGGAAATATTGAAGTCCCTTGAAAATAAAATCTTGTATAAGATTCGGCTTCGAGAGTCTTTTTGTGGTGAGCTCAAGATTTGAATTGAGCGAAGCACATAAAAAGACCTCCGGGGCCGAATGGCATACAACATTTTATCTCCAAGGGATTGCAATATTTCCTTTTACAACTAAATCACTGCTGTTTTCATCCATTTTCGGAAAAATAAACACTAAACAGCTGATAAATTCACGACGGATACGTTTACTTCAAATGTCAAATCAGTATCAGTTCACTTGGAACACATTTTACTACTCCGAACATGAAAGATCTTGTAAGCGAGCAGACACGTCCATTTGGTAAGCCGTATTTATTTATGCTCGTACATTATTTATGCAATGATCTAGTTCATACCGTTGAAGAAAAAATACAAAACAAATAAATTACTACAAACTATAAATAAATTATACTCTTGGAGTAATTCCCGAACTCGTGTGGCGTCTATCGAGTATTGGGCCACAGCTTCGGGCAGGACAAATGAGAACTGCGGTGTAATATTGTGGCACTTTTACTTTATTGCATAAAACTTGAACCAAAAGCTGTGCTAAAAGCATGAGAGAACTACTAAATCATAGAATACTACTAAATTATGGAAGCCGAAAAACTGCTAACGTCATGCTGGTCTTGTCACTGAATCCACCTTCTGCTTTCATCTGACATGCGTGACAGAAACTTTTCCCTAAAAACCATAGAGAAATATGATAGTAGTAAACTACGAGAGACTTTTGTTTAATGTACCTAACAATCTGGAAGTGTGTTTGTGCACATACCCGTAGCGTATTTCGCATGGTGTGGCAGATTATTGAACTAATTACTTCGATCGTTTCTGACAACTCGGTTTAATTTGTCTTTGTCAGCAACTTGCCCGAAAATGTTCTATCTTTTTTTAACACATACAAAATACAAAATTGTCAAAATTTGACAAATTATTGAATCGTCTATGATTGAATCCGAAGACCATCAATCAAAAACTGAATGCTCATCATCATAACTTAAAATTTCTTCTATTATTTATATTAGAGAAATGAGAAAACATTCTGTGATCATAAATATTAATTAATTAGACAAAACCGACACCAATAATAGTGTGTTTTCGAATTTGCGATGATGCGAGATGCAGTAAAAAGGTAAACACAAAGCTTGTAATACAAACATTTTTAGTTACTGTATATTTATAAAATTGGAATAAAAAAATAAGTTTGTTTAAAGATATCTCAATTTTTGTATTGTTCAATTACCTCCTTGACCCCCTTAAGGAATCTCATTGCATATAATTTGAATTTTTTTAAAATAAGTTCTGTTATCGTTCTAAACAGTTGCTCGGTAAATTTTAGCAAGTTTTTTCAACAAATGTTTTGCTTTGCAATTAACTGTTTTGAGCGTTTACAGTACTTTATTTATAATAAATCTTAAATAAAATCAAAGTTAATAATTTAATTATTCAAAAAAGCCGCCTTTTAACTGTCGGTGAAGAAACCTGCATTTAAACAATGTTCACTCTTTTATTGCTGTCCGTAGCCACCAGAGGCGCTAACGTCGACATTGTGCCAGTTAAGTACAGGGGAATGACTTCTCTCGTAGTTTACTACTATTATATTTCTCTATGCTAAAAACCTAAAAATCTGAAATCCTAAAATCCTATCGGAGAACTATAAGTGAGTGCCCTCAGGTAGCCCCCCCTGAGTGGCGCGAAGTATGAGTAGCCACGAATTGAACTCTTTTGGGCTTGGCCGAAGGATATGTACGTAGTTGCGGCTGTGTAGTCCGCAACGCTGGTTTAAGAATCGAAACTGGGAAACGCTGAAAAGATGACGACTTCGATGGGGTCAAGTTATCTGGTATCAATGCCGGAGTTGTAGCGTCTGCTGGCGGAAAAATAACTGGAGCTGCAACTTCGGTTGCAGTTGTCGTCCCGGTTGATCGGTCGACCTCAATAAATGCGGGTTTCAGTCGCTCAGTAAATATGGTTGTAGGAGTACCATACAAATCAATTTTGAAAACGTAATCATTTAGTTTTTCGATGATTGCATAAGGTCTACGGTATGGAGATTCAAGTGGCTTCTTGACCTTATCTTCTCTCACAAAAACATGCGTGCAGGTGTGTAGAGTTTTGTGAGCGACAGGTCGAACTCTGCAGTGGTGCGCGGCTGGGGCTGAGCGCTGGTTTCTCATCATCACCCGAAATTTTTCGATGAAAATTTGAGGTTCAGAACCAACCTCCTCGTCGATGAAGTACTCGCCTGGCAATCGAAGTGTTGTACCATGAAGCATTTCAGCTACACTGGCTTTAAGGTCCTCTTTGATGCTAGTTCGCAGTCCCAGCAGTACAACTGGCAAGGTAACGACCCAGTTTCTTGAAGCTTGACACCTGATTGCTGATTTGAATGATCTATGCCAACGTTCAATCATACCATTCGAAGCAGGATGGTGAGCCGTGGTTCGGGTATTGCACTGCATTGAACAATCTGGATTCAAACTATGAGCCTCTGTCACTAGTGATAGTAACATGAGCGCCAAAACGGCTGACCCATCCGTTGAAGAAGGTACTGACAATGGTGTCTGCTGAGATATCTTTTAGGGGAATAGCTTCTGGCCAACGTGTGAATTGGTCGATCATGGTTATGCAGTAGCTGTAACCTTGGCATGGTGGCATAATGACAATGTCCATGTGAATATGATTGAAGCGTTCACTTGGAATATAAATCTTCAGCGGAGTATTCTTCGTGTGGCGACGAACCTTACCCTGACAGGGTAGACAGATCCGTGCCCATTGTATGATGTCTCCGTTCATGTGTTGCCAGTCGAAACGCTCTTGAATCTGCTTCTTAGTTGTTCGTCCGTTAGGATGTGACAAGTTGTGCACGTTGTCAAATATGTGTCGTCGTAGTACTACAGGAATTTGAGGGCGGACACGATCTTCTGCGACGTCGCAGAAGATAGTCGTTTCGGTGTTGTCAACTCTTAGTTCTTTTAACTGCAAAGAAGTGGTATTAGAGCTAAGCAGATGTCGAAGCTATTCGTCATTTGCTTGGGGGTCAGCAATTTCTGCTGCGGAAACAATAACAGGCATGTGAATTGCGTTGATCCTTGAAAACGCATCGGCAACAATATTGAATTCACCAGAAACATGGACAATATTTGTCGTAAATTGACTGACGTATTGCAAATGTCGCTGCTGTCTAGGAGATGCTTTCTCGGAGCTCTGTGTAAAAGCATGTGAAAATGGTTTGTGGTCAGAGTACACTGTCACGTTGCGCCCTTCAATGTAGTTTTTAAAAAAGTTCACCCCCCTAGAAATAGCCATTAATTCGCGGTCATAGGCGCTGTAAGCCCTTTCAGCTTTGGAAAGCTTTTTGGTGTAGGGACCTAAAGGCTGTGTGATGTGCCTTGCCAGAAGCATCGCAGCGGAGTGAAAGCTCAGCCTCAGGTGCTGGGTATGCCAGCTGGATGGCATTGACAAGAAGCTCCTTGCAGCGGACTAAAGCTTCATCTGCCTCAGAGATCCACACCGGACGCTTATCATTCTTCTTGGAGCCTGGAATGAGATCAACAAGTGGAGCATGAACTTCAGTCGCATGAGGCATATTAAATCTGTAGAAGTTCCAGGAACCAAGAAATCTGCGCAGTTCCGCAACCGTCTGTGATTTTGGATACGACTGTATTGCTTCTACACGTTCTGGCGTAGGTTTTATGCCTTTCCTGCCTACAGTGTAGCCAAGATAAGTTACCTCTGACTGGGCAAAAAAACACTTGTGCATGTTGACTGAGAGTCCGTGTTGTTGCAGCTTGTTCAACACTGTGCGAAGATGTGCCTCATGTTCAGTTGAAGACTTTGAGGCAATCAGAATATCATCGATGTAAACATGGCAAAAATCAAGTCCTCGAAAGTTCGAGTCCATCATTATCTGGAAAGACTGAGCCGCGTTACAAAGACCGAAAGTCATCACCTTGAACTCAAAGGGTCCAAAAGATGTTATGACTGTATTCTTAGGTCGAGCTTCAGGTGCCAGAGGAATCTGGTGATAGGCTCGAGACAGATCTAATGTGGAGAAGATATTGCAACCATATAAAGTTGAAAAGTGAAATCTCGCAGATGTGGAATTGGGTATCGATCAGGAACTGTGACCTTGTTCAAACGGCGATAGTCTCCACATCCACGCCAACCACCACATTTTTTTAGAATAGGTGCAATGGGCTGGCCCATGGACTGTATGAAGGTTCACACAGTTGTTGTTCCATCATTAATTATTAAACTCTGCCTTTGCAGCCTGCAGCTTGCCGCCAGTAAGCCGTCGAGCTCTTTCCGCAACTGGCAGACCCTGGGTCATAATATGATGTTGGACTCTATGAATTGGTACTTTGCATCCTACTGGCCTTGTTACAGAAAATTCCTTCAAAAGGTGAAAGAAAGGGTGCTGCCAACTCACCGTACAAATTGTAGGCTGTGTAGAGTGTACAAGCTGTACTACCCTAGACTGCTCTGTTTTGGCATCAAGCAGAAGTCGTTTCCTCTGAAGATCTACCAGCAGGCCATGGTATCTGAGGAAGTCAGCGCCAAGTATTAGATGAGTGACTTTAGCAACAATGAAGGTCCAGGTATATGGGCATCTCAATCCCAGATTGAGTGTCAGCGTGGTAGTTCCGAAGGTATCGATTGTCGAGCCATTTGCTGCATAAAGCTTCATGTTTGTTTCTGGTTTTGCAGTTTTGACAGAAGACTTGAGACTATTCTTGGGCAAAACCGAAATATCGGCACCTGTGTCCACCAGAAATAGCAGTCTGGTAGACTTGTCTTGAATTTGCAAGCGGGAAGCTGTATTCTAGCCCTCGGAGACGCTTGCTATCGCCGAAGACCTCTCTAGTTTGACGTCTGAGGATGTTGCTTATTCTTGAAGAAGCGAGGACTATCTGAGAGCCAGATAAAACTACCCGTTTTAAATGCATCCACTGAAAAATAAACGGTTTACAGCGCAAATAATAAACTCCGAATTCCAAAACTAAGAACGTAATTTATTATGAATGAGAAACGGATACAACGAACTTTGACAAACAAAATTTAACTTTCAATATTATAGAGATTTTAAGGCAAAACAAAACACGTAACCAATAACCAAAAAATGCCTTCTACTTATCCCTTCAATACTCAACTCGAGACTAACTGGCAAAACAGAAATAAAAATACATTTTTTCTTGATATCTGAAAAATAGGTAAAGTAACAAAGGAAAGCAGCGAGCAAGTCTCGACCTGCGAAGGGACTACAAAAAATATTAAACACATTGGCACCGCGCGGCGTTGCCGTTTCCGAAAATAAATTACATTTTCCCGTCTAAATAAATGTTCACTGTCTCGGACATTCTCCCACCTGAGAATTATTTATTATGTTAAAAATTTCTCACGCTTAGGAAGAGACAGTCCCAGAAAAAAAAGAATACGTAACTAAAAGTATCTACTTACAGTCCGACGAAGTGCTTCCAAATACCTCGCAGGTGTCTTGCAGATGCATCCATAGCGAGTCACTTTCACCATGTCATTCGATGCTGAGTTGTTCGCATCGTTCACCTCCACATGCTCATCAAGCACCTCTAGCGTAGCAGACTCTGGAACAGGCGGCATCGCCAACAAATCAGCACATTCTAACGGATAGATACGTTGCAGTGGTCTCTTCATTTCCCCTCTGGTAGTCTCCAACCGCACTTAACGCACTTGACCGTCTTTTCCAGGTAACAGTTACCTAACCCGCCCGAGCGGCCAGTCCAATCGTTTCGAATTGTCATTCCCGAATATATCTCACTTCACGGCACAACGACGCCCGGTTAATAGAGTCACAGTCAGGTAGCCCCCATTCAACTTGTTCACGCAAAAACATTGAAGGAGTAAGGGGAACCAAGTCTTTGGATTCTTTTGAACAATAAGTTAGAGGCCGAGCGTTAACAACTGCCTCACAATCACACAATACAGTCAGTAAGTTCTCGTAGTCCAAACTGGCGCGACCCAACACTTTCCGTAATAACTGTTTAAGAACGCCAATCAAACGTTCCCAAATACCTACCTCCCCACCATGGTGCGGTTGGTGGGTTAAATTTCCACACATTACGTTGTACGCTTGTGTCACATAAAATTGTGTCCCAATCAAGTGCGGCAAAGGCATTTTCAGTACCAACGAAATTAGTTCCGTTGTCGCTGTACATCGTTTTAGGTCTTCCGCGCCGAACGACAAAACGACGCAGAACTTGTAAGAAACTCAATGTCGTAAGAGGTGTAGTCAATTCCAAATGAACCGCGCGGTAGACTGCACAGGTGAAAAGACATAACGAAGCCTTTTGTCCATTCCTCAACACAGCGGACCGGCAAAATCAACACCAGTGACTTCAAAGGGGACGGCCATACGAACTCGGTCGAGAGGGAGGGGTGGCGACCGAACTACAAACGATTTTCCATTTTGCCTCTTGCAGATAATACACTTGGATATGACACTTCGAACACTGCATCGTCCTCCCAAAATCCAGTACCTCTCTCGCAGAAGATTCAATAGACCTTGGGTCCCCACATGGCATGATTTCTTGTGTTCAAACCAAATTAATCTCTGAACCAATGGGTGCTTAGGGGGCAAAACTATAGGGAATCGGTAATTCTCAGTATCCTTATTAGACACTTTTGACTTCAGTCTAAGCACTCCATTCTCATCATAAAATGGCTGAAGATTCATAATGTTCTTATCATTTTCTCCAGAGAAATATTCTTGCTGGATCAACTTGAACGAAAACGTCTCGGCGGCAGCATATTCTTCAGCTTGTAACTCACCATTTTTCTTTTCACCTGAATAGTCTTGTTATAGTTGGAAAAATACAGCAATACATCAGCTAGTGCCAAAACCAACTGTATTCGGCGTTCTTGTGCAATTTCTTTTTCATTGAACATTGGATTTTTTAAAGGCCATTTTTGAGGCTCCTGGTACAGCCATGCAGGACCCTCCCACCACTTCAGATCAAACAGCTGTTTTGGAAAACAACCTCTTGAAGGTAGGTCTGCTAGATTGGAAACCCCTGGTATATGCCTCCATTTTTCTGCTAGAGTTAACTGCAGAATTTCGGCAACCCGTTTTCATACAAATGTTCGCCACTGGTCTTTTCTCTGAATCCATGAAATTGCAGTAGTGGAATCACTCCAAAAATAATATTCTGCGCTACTGGTTAGGTTCACTCTAATGTTTCTGAAAAGCCTTGCGCCTATAGCAGCTGCCAATAACTCAAGTCTAGGGATTTTTATTCTCTTCAATGGGGCAACTTTAGCTTTACTTGCCAACAGGAAAACAGTGACACTGTCTTGCACGACGACTCGCAATAAGATTACACATGCATACGAGTTCTTACTAGCATCGCAAAATGCATGTATGCTGACATCTTGGACTGAACTCCCACCAGTCAAGGTCCATCTTGGAATTTCAATTTTTAACAAATATGGTAGCTCATGCACCCATTTCCTGAAGAACTGCGCAGTCTCCTCATCCACAAGGTTGATCCCAAGTTAATTGTGTTTCCCACATATATAATTTGGGAACTAAAACTGTTCGAGTGGTAAAACCGATGTATCGTCATTTTTTTTTAAGGGTTTGATCAAGATGGTACTCAAGCGTCACACCTAACAAGAATGGGCTGCTAATTACCCCAAAAACAACTCGCCTGAATCGAAAAACAATTTCATTGTGCTGATCATCCTCCCACAGAAACTTTAAAAAATCTCTGTCATTTTCGGGCACACTGATCTGCAAAAACGCCTTGCGTATGTGTTAAACCACTCCCACCTTGTACTCACGAAACCTCAAAAGCAGTGATGGTATTAGCTCGACAAGATTTAAGCCCTTTTCAAGACAATGATTGAGCGACGGCGCATCTCTCTCATGTGCAGACGCATCAAAGACAGGTCTCAACTTGGTGGTGGCACTATTCTCTTTGACTCGGTGTGGAAGGTAATGACCTTTATCAAAAGACACTGGCGAGTCAACCTGCTCAATAATTTTCTCCGCCTTCAATTCTTTAAGCATTTGGTCTAACATTGATCGAATAGGCCATCTCGTTTCAGCTTCAAAATATTAGACTTCAACCTTTTTGGAGCCATCCTGTAATTGAAAGGGAGAGGGGGATGCCCATCCATCCATGGGAGCCTAACCTCATAGCGACCCTCCTCATCAATACGTACAGTTTCCAAAAACAAATCTTTAGCTGCCAGAGCCATTTCTTCTCGGCTTCTCTGCTTTAATACCAAGGGCATCGAGTTCCCAAATTCGCTCTATGGAAGTGTCCTTCACCAAAAGATTGAGAGTAGTCACAGCTGCACTGAATTTCTCCTCACATTACTCGCCCCTTTGCCCATGAGCGTCCATCCTAGCCTAGTCTCTATCGCTGCCAGCTGACAAGACAAATATTTATGGCCCCCGGTTTACAATACGCCAGCAACGTCAGCACCTAATAATAGCTCGATTGGCCTAGGATCTCGAGAATCGGAGACTTCAATGCCCAGACTTGCTAACTTGGTTGACCACTGGCCACTAAAAACTGGGGAATTATCACCACAAATAATTGGCTGATCAAGGGTCTCAATAGTGAACATCGACTTGTCACCACACACTGTGACGTCATAACATTTGTATTCATAAGCCGCCTCTCGACCTCCAAACAAACAGTGGATCACATTTTCCGAGCGCTTTGGTTCGAATCCGGGCTGAGCTGCTGTGGATTTCAAAATGTAACTCCTCTGAGAGCCGCTATCTACTAACGCCCTAACTGACTTATTCCATTTGAACCTTTTAAAGTGACTCGAAGAGTTTGCAAAAGTACATGCGTGTTAGTGTGATTCGCCAAAACCTGATCCGGTTTAACAGTCTTCTCTTCTCGACTTTTGTGTATTTGAGAGCTACTACCACATTGCTCTTGCCTTGGAAAATCTTTATTAGCCCCCAGACTAGAACACATCAACACCAAGTGGGATTTCTCACATAAAACACACTTAAGGCACCCTCAGCATCTTTGCAATTGGTCACCTATTCTCAAACAGGGGAAACAGGCCTTGTTCTTAAACAAAATATTCCGTTTTTCCTCCATGGACAATTTTTGAGCCTTAAAATATGAGGCACTTTCATGCGAGCCACTACAAAAAATACATTTGACAACATCGTAATTTACAAGATCTGTGGCGGTTGGAACGATAGTGTCATTTCTCGCAGATTTTCTTTTCTTGAAATTATCGTCACTGGACCCCAAAATGACACATGACATACGCTCCGTCAAACCAAAACCCTCTGTGACCAACGTAATCCTTTGCTCGTTCTCCACTTCATTATTGAGAAAGCTTATCAACCCTCTCAACCTCAACTCAAACACAGAGACATCAGGCCTATTAGGGGCGCTGGCTATGGAACAAGACGAACGCTGCCAAATTCTAAGTAGATCTGGAAGTAAACAGGATTCAATTAATGGAAGAAGCATAGCGGAACAGCTACCCGTTGTGATACCTAGCGTTTCAAGTGCCCGCAGCTGCGTTTCAATCTTATCATAGAGCGTAGCGATATCAAATTTCTGTTTGCAGGTAGCATTACCCAAAATCAACTTCAATAGCTCTCTGATGTACACCTCAATCTGCATATCCTTGTTGCCAAACCTACTACACATGCTATCAACAATTTTAATATAATTATCGCTAATTGAAAGAAAACTTTCCACAAGCTGTCGTGCTCTGCTTCCAGGAACGTAGTCTGTACCAAATATTTGATTTTATCATGGTTGTCAATGTCAGGGTCATCATGGATTTTTTGGAACTGTCCCCAAAAAAAGACAACCAACCCTGAATGCTACCATCATAAGGTTTCAATTCAATACGAGGTAATTTGAATTTTCGCTTACCTTGACTTCCAGCTGCCACCACACTTCTCAGTTCTCACCTGCGGGCACTCCGCCCATCTGATTCATTTTCATCGGCCTCCCTGCTCGTAAAGCCTAGCTCACTGTAGATTCAGCTCAATTAAACGTTTAGTATACGCCTCACAACTGTCTACCTCGGCACCAAGTTCCTCCTCCGTCGCGCTTTTCAATAAACTTTCGAAAATTGCACTGACCCGAACCTTCACCTTGCCATATTTTGGCTTTAAAGTCTCCCAAGAAACGCAACAAGCCCCATCATTTTCTTCCGAAAGGTCGCGATCTAACAAACCGGCAAATTCGTTCGCTAAAGCTGCCATCTAGCGAGAAGAAAAGAAAAAAGTAATTGCAAGAACATATTACCCCTGAATGACCCGGGAAAAGATCGATAACAAATTAGTCCATTCATAATAGTAGATTATACCACGAGTCAATAATGATAGCATTCCGAGGGAATAATAGCCATTATTGCGAGTAGTATACTCTACTTTATTTATGACAAATTAATTTATTTGAAATTTTCTTTTCAGAACGCTCGTTGTTCATCCATCTCAATGCAAATAGACTAGGCGTGTGACACTGACACTTTTGAGTTTGTTCATATTGTTTCGATGGTCTTATACTTGTTTTAATTTGAGAAGCTTTGTGATTGGTGTGCAAGCGGGAATAATGATCATTAATCCCTGCGGGAATAATATATGGCATTATATTGCCAAAATCACATGTATAATGTTTACATTATATATTAGTCGTAAATAAAGATTTTTATGGACCTAGGAACATAATGGATCACTTCTATGTCGACTGTTGAGGACAATAAAGTTCAAATTATGGACCCCTCTAAAATAAAAAACTATCAATGTCGTTTGAGGAACAAATTAATTCTTGCAGGTTTTAATGAAAATAAATTGATAATAATCGAGATAAATAATTTATTGCATGTTCAAGAAACTCCATTTATGAACCAAATTTTACTACTTTCTGCCTAGGCAGAAAAAATACACCTTTTAAGCCTGTCAAGTGTCATTAAAAAATACCCACAGCACTTGACGTAACTGTTTAAAAGTTTCATTTCTATACATTGGGTGTCCCAACAACAACTGGTCGAAAGTGCAAGTCCGTCCCTGGACAAATCAAATCAACTGCAATTCTTTAAAAAGTTGCATCACCATCTATCATTTAAATCCTGAAAATTTCATCGAAATTGTTAAAAGCGTTTTCAATACTGAGGGAAAAATTCGAATTTTTGGTAAAATTTCAACACCCACGACGCACTTCCGTACATCGGTGTCCTATCTCAAACTACTTCTCTATGGTTCCTCTATACAGGGTGTATCAGTTATGAGTATAAATATTTTAGCATGAGATAATATGGCCCATTTCAAGCCAAAACTGTCCTATTAACCATGGATCGATTGTTAGTATTTTCGAAGTTATTGCAGAATTTAAATTTAGAAAAATATTAACAACGTGACAACATTATACAGATATTATCTCTGCCAGGATATAAATGTTAATAAAACTGGTAAATTTAAAAGGTTTTTTTTTTTGCTAGGAGTTTATTTTTTTCCATCTGTTTACGTTTTGGTTTGTTATTGGCTTTCGAATAAAGGCGGGCACAGACATGCGGTATTCGGCGAGTCTCGAATCACAAATATTTGCTATTCGGCAAGTAGCGATTAGTGTTTATGGGTTGCTGGTTGCTCGGGCAATTATAGCGAATATTTTCCCGAGCAACCCATACACACTTATCGCTACTTGCCGAATAGCAATTATTTGTGATTCGAGACTCGTCGAATACCGCATGTCCGTGCCCGCCTTAATGTGAACAGTAACTTGCATTTGTATCACTTTTCTAGTGAAAATAAAAAATGTGCCGTTTCATTAATTTGTAAATTTCACTCAATAATACTCACTCAGCTACTTGCCCAATCCTTATTATGAAAATATCAATTTTTGTTAGGTAAAAGGTCCTCCAAACACTAAACACTGGAGGTGGGAAACTATCGAAGAATGTTACTATCGATATATCGATAGTAACGAATAAAAACTATCGATGTATCGATATAACTATCGATACAAAAAAAGGGTTTACGTTTTGGACCCAGTTTGTATTTGGGGTTTCAGCAATTGGTAGGTCAGGGCAAGCCAAAATGTTAATGTTAATGAACTCCAACTGCAGTGTGCATATTATGAAGGTCTGAGATGAAGGCCCTACCCCTACGGCCTACGCCCTACCCCTACGGCCTACGCCCTACCCCTACGGCCTACGCCCTACCCCTACGGCCTACGCCCTACCCCTACGGCCTACGCCCTACAATACAAACATAACGGGACCTAGATAAAAAAATACCCAGATGAAAGTTAATATTGTGAATAAGAATGTTTAGTTACACACGTTTTTTTTTCTTTAAACTAAGTAAAGAACAGAAATAAATACCACTATGAAGAGAAATACAGTGTAGTTGAGTTGTGTAGGTTTGTTGTTGTTAAGTGATAGTAACAGGAAACATAACCAATCTTCATCTTTTTTAATTTTGATTTCAACTACCACACCATCAAAACCAAAATAAAAAACATCAAGGTTGTTTGAGAGATGGTAGGTTGCCTGATAACTTTTATGGCATCATCTGGGGTGCCTCAACATAATTCCAAATCTTCATAAGCCATAAGGCACCCCAGACCAGATGACGTCATCAAGTTACCCATTATCAGACAACCTATTAACTTTAGGAGCCTTAATAAGATATGAAATGAATGATATTTCTTGACACTTGACATTGCTGACATAAGAAAAAACAGGAGAACTGCTATCGATTGTCCAAGTAGAACTATCGATAGTTCGATAGTGTAGCAAACTATCGATATATCGATAATTACTATCGATAGTTTCCCACCTCTACTAAACACGCAGATTTTGCACACTCCCACTATTCCCGTATCACGTAATCTTTGTAAAACGGGCACACCGTTCTTTCATCAGGTGGGTGACTTTCTCCTGGAAAATCTTTCCCTGTAAATTCTGGCGGCTAAATGAGCATTTTGCAATGATTCTGCCTGAACAAGTATCTGCATGCATATTCGACGTTTGTGAACATTTTATTTGAATGAATTACATGACAAGACAAATCAAGAATCAATCAGTTAAACCAAGGTTCAACCACTTTTGTGCTATGTTGCCAGATATTTGGATACCGAATTCTAGTGAAACTGTTTTTTCAATTTTTTATTATTGTTGACTAAAAATATAATGTCAAAAATTCAAAGGCCTTTTTCCTAGAAATGGTTGAGTTTGGACCCCATGTTTTATGAACTTTTTTTGTTCAAAATGGGCCATATTTTCACGAGTTAAAATTTTTGTTGCCAAACCTAATACACCCTGTACACCCTCGCATTTTCACCAGTTGAACGGGGACACTCTGTATAAAAAAGTAGCTATTAAAGAGAAATGGAATAATGATGAAAATTATAACAAGATATTGGTAGAAAAAAAGATTCCACTATAATCTACGGGTAGTATCAAACTTTCTCTTACTAAACTGGTTGATGTTCAATTTCCATAACATTTATTTAGAATCAATCGTCTAAAAAGTGAATCGACCTGCGAATATTACTAAAAAAAGTCGATCACCATTGTCGACACTTGAACCTTATCTTATTTTCCGGTTTATTGGGCTTCCTTTCTGCTCGTTCGTCGATTTAATAAAAAACTGATCAAACAAAAAAAAGCAGCAGGACAAAAATGTCAGCGCGGCATTAAAGAGCAGAAATGTTCCGGGAACGGGACGAATTTTCCGGAACGTATTTAATTTTCGTAACGCGTTGTCAGTGATGGCGATTGATTGGAAACACTTTCGGTTCGCTAACAAACATGGGGCTCAATTAAAAACGTATCATTTTACATGACTGGACTTGAGGCCAAGATTATATTGATGAACTACATTTATTTGCGTTAGGTTTTAATACTAAGTCGATCTGTTAGACCCACATGCCGAATTTGGCGATTTGTGGAAGAAATAAACAATTTATTTGCGCCAAAGCTGTCCTATTCTCACAAGACTCTATAATTAAAAAATAAAAGGTCGTTTAATATATAAAGTGCCTTTTTTTTTTAAGATAAAAGTCAAACTGACATTAGGTTGGCAATACAATGTAAACTTGTCAATGCTTTCAAATTTTTCATGTAGAAAAGGCTTGTGTTGCCAACATAGTTACTAAATTTTTGACTTGGGGAATTATCTTTAAAAAAATAACAGATTTTAGTGTAGTATAACCTACCCGGGTTCGTTCAGTAAGATTGAACGGTGTGAATTTTTATCAACTTTTAAACAAAAGATCTACTGAAAAATGAAATGAAAAACAAATAAAACCTTCGCTGTGGAAACTTGCTCAATTTTACTTACTTGACATGCGCCCCATAGCAAAACTAGGGAAATGTAAGGGAAGTTGTGATATGTAAAAGAAACGAAAAATTTGTGAAACGCCTGCCTTATTATTAAAGTAAATCGTACCGTTCTCGTCCTGGAATTCAAGAGGGGGAAGAACATAGCAGAGAAACCCTCGATCTAACATTCCTCAGAAATCAAAACTTACTGTGTCATTTTAATGATAATTGTGAGTCAATAATTCAATTATTTAAGTCAATGATAAAAATTTGAATTAGGTACCGCTCCTGTGCTTGTGCTAAAATTTCAATTCCACACACTATATTCAATCAACACTACCTATATTCAAAACTGAAGAGTTTTTGTTTAGTTAGCCCATCTCCGGCAGGTACTGAGGTCCCAGGTTACGGGAGACTACTCACCTATAGTTGTTATTTTGAGCCAATATCTCAAGATTGATTTTTCAATTTGTTTGCTAGGATTTGTGCTCGTCAGGGTAGGAAAGTGTTAGTAGATTCAACAAAGGCGCTAATGCACACTCTGAATACCAAAAATCAAGATCCCAGCACAAAAGGCAGCACATAATTTCTTAGGTTTTAATTCACTTTTTTCTGAGTTGTTTACAGCATGAAACGATTTTTGTTAAATACATGAACAATGCACATGGTATAAAAATGTTATAAACAAACAAAAAAATGAAAAAAAATAATACTTGTATAGATTGAACTCTCAAAAACAAAATGACAATTATACAACTGATCTGTGATCGCTCCTTATGACACACAAACTAATCAAAAATGGAATTGAATAATCAGTTTAATGGAATTGAATAATCAGTTTAATGGAATTGAATAATCAGTTTAATACAAAATACCAGCCCAGCTTCTTCGCCAGTCTACTCGTCTAGTCTCCCACTCTCTTCTACCTACCCTTTCGGTGCGCTTTTCGTTGGTTGCAACATTTACTTTTATCCAGTACACGTTTTTTTAAAAGTTAAGATTTGAAGACATAATATTTTAAATTGGTGGTTTTCTTCAATAGTACTTTCTTTTGGCCGGGTTCGCCACTTCCATCGTATATCTAAAACCGCGTTGGATTCGATACACCACGCAACATGTTTTAGTCCTCTTGCAGTTCACTTGACTTCAATCTTTCCATTGTGGGCTTAATCTGGGTTGTCGCTAAATCTATCCGCGAATTTGTCTGGAAAAGCTTCAGTCGTTTCCTCATCCAAGAACCTTATTCCGTCGTCTCGTTATGCTTTCGAATAATGGTGGAATGATTGTGAGTTTCTTCTGCATTTCCTCTAAGTGGTAAGTTCTTCAATCTGTTGTTCCTGCTTTCTTTATCGGTGGCCTTGATCCCAACGCTTTACTGGTTCGGCGCTATTCTGTCTATATCAAGTTTTCGTGCTCCATATTCTATATATTCTTTTTCAAGTTTGTGTTACTTATGATACAGAGTTTGGGTGTTCGCTATCTAGTCTACTAGGACTTGGGCAATACGTTTCCAAAACGTTTTTTACATACGTTTCAAAAACTATCTGGGGGCCGATTCTCGGGCCAGGGTCCTTATTCTTGAAACAGGGGAGCAGCGTTCCCAGGAGAACGAGTGTTTTGTCTTTGTTTCTTATAATGTCATTTGCATATCATTGAGAAAGACGGAACACTCGTTCTTCTGGGAACGCTGCTCCCCTGTTTCAAGAATAGGGAGTAGAGCTCCCCGAGAGAACAAATTTTTCGTCTTTATCATTTTCGTTTACTTTTCGATAACGTTAACGAGGACAAAAAATTCGTTCTATCGAGGAGCTCTACTCCCTGGCCTGAAAATCGGCCACCTGAATAGAAAGTCTACAAAAAGTTCCTGAAACTTTGTGTTATGGTACTGGGTCGTTCTAACGTCAAAAGAACATTGGAAAAACGTCAATCGGAACTATTAGGTATTTTATTGGTGTAGCCTGTCACATCATTAAATCAACCCAAATTCGCATACACCATAATTTCCCCATCCCAAACCTGGTCAATACAAAATAAGTAGATGGAAGGGTTAATGGGATTCAATTCTCAGAAACAACGACAAAATAAAAAGTGCAAATTAATGTATTCAAATCCATCAATAAAATTCATACACTTGGTATACATAAAACATAAACTATATAACTATACCCACTACGAGATTCATATATCAAAACGTTTTAAGACTAACATCTCGACTCACGGATTTATTGATGGTAATTTAATCTATTTCATTTGTCACTGTGCTTGTGGGGCTTTTCTAGGATCATCAGTCTTTTTTTGTTCACATTGAATAAATTTTTCCCTCACACTAATTCGCAAGCATTTTCCCTCTACGATCTTTGACCCCTTATCAATAGTTGAATCTACTTTGGCGTTGGAGGCGTCCATAACGATTACAAATTTAGCATTTTAACTAATTTTCCTTTGCTGTCGATTTTGCTCATAAAGCTGATCCATGTCGCAGATATCTTTAATTTAATTTATATGGCGATATAGCCTGCCTCTATTCTTTATTTGGCACTACGACTGTTCAAGCAAACAAAAACACGAAACTTGAGCTGAATCTTTTTTGGAAATCTTTGTGTTTTAAAAGTAAATTGTCATTGATTTTACAACTCTGTTTACTAAAGACGACGGAACAATCCACTAAAAAGGATGTAAAAGTACGCTTTTGATAGACGTTAAATGAATGTGGAATGAATGGTAAATGAATTTTATAAACGATACAAAGAGATGCCAAAGTACTGATACCTTCGAAGCACGAGAAGGGTTCGATTATTTTTTTTATTCAAGAGTAATATGCAGCAATACGTGAATATTTCATAATTTTTGTTACATAAATTACCTATCTGGAAATAACACTAACAACGACTACGTGAAGTTCGTGTCCTATCGGTATCCAATGAAGGGGGTGATTCGGCGGTCAGGACAAGAAAAATAAAAGGCCTGTTAAGTCTTTGCCAACGTTTCGCCCAACAGTTTAGGGTTTCATCAGGGCTAAAATATTTATTAGGAACATCAAAAAAGTGCTAACAAAAAACTGAAGTTTACATACCTTGTACTTTAAAAATTTTGTGGCCAGAATTATATAAGGCAAAATCACAATACATTGATAAAAATGGTAAAAAGACAACAAAACACAAAAATATAAAAATATAATAAATATAAAAAATACAGGAACTAGAAGGACTGAGTGATTACAGAGATATAAGCAAAACAATGACAAATTAATTATTATTAGTCAACACAGTGACACCTAACGAGAAGATTTGAAAAAATGTTATTACTAGCTATAATTTGACTATTAACTATAAAGAAAGCAATAAATTATAAATTTATCAAATTACGATAGATGGCGCTTGAATTATTGGTATCAGTTTTATAGTTAACTGGCTGGCTTTTATATTTATTGATAAATAACATTACCGGCATCTTTCGCTTTTTCCAGTTTTCCTCTCTTATACACACTGACGGATTGTTAAAATCGAAATGATGGTTGTCATATATTGTATATGTATCTACTTATATAGCTTTATGAATGTATACTTATATTCCAAGTACTTTTGAGTACTAATATTTGGCAACCCTGCAGGTTCAGTACTAATCGTATCGGTCGTCATATATATACATATATGCGGTTCCTTCCGGATTCACGAATGTAATTAGTTAGTTATTACCGGTTATTAAACTACGTATTCTCTATAGTGTGTGTATTATTTATACCGCCTTTCCATACTCCACCAAAGTATTATGGAATATTACATGGTGACAGCGGTAAAAGTGCCACTATAGATTTTCGTGTGGTACCTACCTAGTTAAGGTTTTTTGCGGATATCGCCAAATAAGAAATCAACCGGTTCAACAATAGTGATAACAAAGTCTAACAAGTACCGCGGTGCCAGATAGTGCGGACGGACAGATTATCTGCTACGTTAGTTTTCAGCTTGATATAAGCTAAGTTTTGAAGCTAGTGCATAATTTTTTTTAGTGGATTCAGGACATCTGAAAAACTTTTTAATATGGCTGATCAGAGCCGAGCACCAGAGCAATTTTCTTTTTATGATACTGATCTAGCAAATAAATGGAAATTGTGGAAACAAAAATTCGAATTTTACCTATTAGCCTCCGGAAAAAACGATAAAAAAGACAATGTGAAAATTGCAGTTTTGCTCAATTTACTGGGCGATGAGGCATTAGCCATTTACAATACATTCGAATATGATGAGAGAAACGGCGATAATAAGGAAAAACTCGCCACTATTTTGGAAAAGTTTGAAAAATATTGCAACCCTAGAAAATATTTGGTATACGAGCACTTCAAATTTTTCAAACGGGAACAACGTTCAGAAGAAACAATTGACCAGTTTGTCACTGCACTTAGGCAGTTGGCTTCGTCCTGTGATTTCAAAGAAAAAGACGTTTTAATTCGAGATCGCCTTGTTTTGGGTGTTAAAGATCTGAGAATCCAGGAAAAACTGCTGCAGTATCCAGATCTTGAACTCAATGAGGCTATAGACATAAGCAGGTCAATGGAAACAAGTGTTCAAACCCAGAAAGAAATAAATAAGTCATCGTTAGCTGTTAATGTCATAGATAGGAGACGTGGCGGTTATTCAAGAAGTAGTGGTGGTGCGTCAGGTGCTGTTCCAGGTGGTTCCAGAGGGTGGCAGTCAGGTGCTGTTACAAGAAGTGCCAGAGGATGGCAGAACAACAAACCAGGATATTCTGGATATGGTAGTCAAGGCAATCGGCAAACTAAAGGTAACTTAGGCTGTTTATGTTGCGGCCTGCAACATGAGCCAGGTAAGTGTCCTGCTGCTGATAGAATTTGTAGTTTATGTAATATGCCCGGACATTATCGAAAATTTTGTAAGCAAAATAAAAAATATAACAATAAACAAACTGTTTATGACGTTACTGAACATTTCGAACATTTTGACGAACTTGAACTCTCTGATACTAGTGATGATGACGTAAATCATGATAATGTTAATATTTTGTGGACAATAACCGTTGCCGATGTAAACGCGATTGACTGGCTAGAGATTGTGAAAGTTATTAACGTGAATATTAAATTCAAAATAGACACAGGCAGTCAAGTTAATACTTTGACGAAATCTGATTTTGAACTGTTTAAAATTCCATACAATAAACTCTCTAATGCGTCGTCTATTTTAATGTCATATTCGGGACACAAAATTAAAGTTTTGGGACAAATAAATTTGAGCTGTGTTTTTAAAAATAAAAACTTTAATTTGCTTTTTTATATTTTAGACTCAGAAAAGACTTGCTCCATTTTAGGGTTAAATGCAGTGCAGAAAATGGGAATTATACCAGGGTTTAAAGATAAAATTGACACTGTTAGTGCTGTAAAACATAATTTAGCAGACATTTTGAGCCAGTTTAAGTCAATCTTTTCAGGCATTGGAAAAATAAATAAACAATTCTCCATTACTCTCTGTGACAATGCCGTGCCCCATGTTAGCGCGCCGCGAAAAATACCTATAGCTCTTAAAGATAAGGTCAAAATGAAACTTGATGAAATGGTTGAAGCCCAGTTAATTGCGCCTATTTCTGAGCCTACAGATTGGGTTCATCCCATTGTTGTTGTTCAAAAGCCAGAAAGCGATGATATTCGTATTTGTATGGACCCTCGTGTTTTGAACAAGTATGTTAAAAGGGAAATATGGGAAATTCCTACCCAGGATGTTTTATTCTCTCAGCTCGCAGGAGCAAAATTTTTCAGTAAGCTTGATGCTTCTTCTGCGTTTTTGCAGTTACCACTTACTTATGAAAGTTCGTTATTATGCACTATTGCTACCAGTTTTGGCCGTTATCGCTACTTGCGCTTACCATATGGTATATCCTGTGCCCCTGAAATATTCCAGAAATGCATTTTCGAAATTTTAGATGGAGTTCCTGGCGTCATTTAATTTTTTGACGATATTTTGGTCTATGGTAAGACAATTGAAGAACATAATCTACATTTACGTGTAGTGCTGGAAAGGATTAAAAAGAGTGGACTCTCTCTAAATCGTTCAAAGTCTCAGTTTTGTGTTAGCAAAATACGATTTCTCGGACATGTCATCTGCACAGATGGAATTTATCCTGATGAACGAAAGACACGGGCGATCCAAGAAATGAAACCTCCCAAGAATAAAAAGGAGTTGCAGAGATTTTTGGGTATGATAGTTTACTTATCGAAATTTCTTCCTAATCTATCTAATAAAACTTCTACTCTAAGAGCCCTTCTAAGTAACAAAACGGACTGGCAGTGGACTCCTGTTGAAGAAAAGTCGTTCGATCAGTTGAAAGAAATAGTTTCTAATGCTACAAAATTGTCATTTTTTGATCAGACTGAAAAAATTACATTGTCGGTTGATGCAAGTCCGTTTGGTCTCGGCGCCGTAATTTTTCAAGGAGGAAAACCCATTGAATTTGCTAGTGTTTCATTAACAACTACGCAGCAGAGATATAACCACATAGAGAAAGAGCTGCTGGGGCTAGTTTATGGGTGCGAGCGATTCAATTATTATTTGTGTGGCCAACCAAATTTTATAATTGAGACTGATCATCGACCGCTGATTGGACTTTTAAAAAAACCTCTTGACGAAATGTCTCCACGTATACAGAGGCTTGCTATACGACTTCTAAAATATCAATTTACACTTGTATATGTACCAGGAAAAAATCTTCAAGTTCCAGACACTCTGAGTAGAGATCCTGTCGGGGAGCATATCAACACCGACTATTTGGACCCAAACTTTAAAGTTCACTCAGTTATGGCTGTTAGGCCTGAAACTGAACAAAAAATTGTTTCCGCTACTCAAAATGACCATATTTTAGTGAAGATTCAAGATTATATACTAAATGGATGGCCGGAATATAAGAGCGAAGTATCACCAGAAGTGAAAAAATTTTGGGACATCAGGCATGATATTTTTATGAACCAAAATATATTATTTTATAAAAATCGTTTAATTCTTCCTGAAAGTCTAAAAGCCGAGTTTTTATCGTTAATTCACAAATACCACCAAGGGGCAGTGTCGTGTAAAAAGCTAGCACAAGAAGCTATTTACTATCCCGGATGGTCGACTGATGTTGAGAATATGGTTTTAAATTGTCAGATTTGCCAATCTTATGCCAAGTCTAATTCATGTGAACCTCTGAGGCCACATGAAGTTCCAGACCTGCCATGGCAGAAGATAGCTATTGATTTTAAATCATTAGGACCCCAAGATTTTATAGTCATAATTGACTATTTCACTTAATTTGTAATTGTCAACAGACTCCCAAACAAGACATTTAGTGCTGTTGTATGTGCTTTGAAAAACATTTTTGCCATACATGGTTTACCACAAGAAATTTTTTTCCGACAACGGCCCACCCTACAACTCATTTGAATTCTGTGCATTAGCTAAGAAGTATGACATTAAACTTTCTAAGTCGAGTCCCAGGTATCCAAGATCCAACGGAATGGTTGATCGTTCGATTGAAACTGTCAAAGGCCTGCTGACAAAGTGTGTCCGGGAGGGAGAAGACCCTTTTGCTGCTATACTAAATTACAACGTCACACCCAAGCAGAATCTACCTGCTCCATGTTACTCCCTCACAGGCAGGCGGCTGAGAACAACTTTACCAGTAAGCCAAGAACTTCTTGTTCCGAATTTTTCGATTGAGAACATTAGGCAAAGTTTATTAGAAAATCAGGCAAAACAAAAACAATATTACGATGTTTCTACCAAATAGTTGAGCGAAATGGTACCAGAGCAGGAAGTATTTGTTCAGGAGAGTCCTCGAAATTGGAGCCCTGGTGTGATCATTAGTAAGTCTGGCCCTAATGATTACATAGTTCGAGTTGGAGAAGTTGACTATAGGAGAAACAGACAATATATTAGACCAATGAGAAAGTCTGTACCCAGGGAAGAGTGTGTGAAAATGCCCATATCCGTTGAGGAAGATACAGTCAAAGCACAAAACTATATTGTATGTATCTACTTATATAGCTTTATGAATGTATACTTATATTCCAAGTACTTTTGAGTACTAATATTTGGCAACCCTGCAGGTTCAGTACTAATCGTATCGGTCGTCATATATATACATATATGCGGTTCCTTCCGGATTCACGAATGTAATTAGTTAGTTATTACCGGTTATTAAACTACGTATTCTCTATAGTGTGTGTATTATTTATACCGCCTTTCCATACTCCACCAAAGTATTATGGAATATTACAATGGTCACTCTCAAAATAATGAGTCGCCAATGCCGTTTTTTCTTCTTAATCAATGTTGATAATTCTACAATCATATTGGTGTTGATAAAATCTTTTTGAGAGTTTTTGCTTAGTCTCCCCTATGTACAATCTGTCACAATGAATACAATCAATCCTATATACTAAGTTACAACTATCACAAATAGCGGTTTTGTCTTTGGTTTTAGTAAATAAGTCACCTACTTTCTTGTTTGTATAAGGAACTACCCTAATGTTATCTTGTGTTTGTAGGATTTTTGATAACTTGGTGCTTAAGCCCGGAATCAATAGAATTTTGAAAAACTTAACATAGAAGATTGAACCTGATTAGGAAATGGAACACTATTAGCATTATTACACAAAATAGTATTCACCATAGATAGAGGATAGTGATTTTGATTACAAAATACCTGTCTAATCTTGAAAAGCAGCCATAAAACAATATAAAAGATTTATCTTGAAATTAATAGAATGGACCAGTTTGGAATTATTGACCCGCAAGTTATATTGTAAGACCCTATGTTATCTTTATACTAATAATTCTCCTTTCCTATGTTAATATAATAATGCTTTATTGTCAAAAAAATTATAACATAATTTGTAGACAAAGCCTTAAAGTTAAAAATACATATTATATACATCTACATGTATACAAAGTCAAAATAAAATGATATAAACATAAACAAATATAACATGAACAAATATAAAAATGAACAAATTACCTATAAACTATGATCCAGTGTGTGGAACGCTCAAAATTAAGTCAGAAAAAAGTCATTTACTTTATATAAGGCTCTCTCTGATAAATAGGATTTTAGAGCTATGCGAAATTTAGGAAGAGATGCTATGGACTTGATGACTACTGGCAGATGATTGTGCATTTTTTTTGCGTTGTATAGAATGGAGCTCTTAATTAACTCGGAGGATGGAGTTGGCAGATAAAGATCATGCTCCGCGTTTCTAAGTGGATAGTTATGCAATGGCCTTTCTGAAATGCTGGGTAGGTGTTTGCGGATAAGGCAGACTGATTCTAATATGAAAAGGGAAGGAAGTGATAATATTTTATATTTTTTGAAAAAATCTTGACAATGAGCTCTATTTTTTAATTTTAGGGAATATCTAATAGCTCTCTTTTGTAGTTTAAAAATACGGTCAAATTGAGTCGCACAGCACGAACCCCAGAATGGAAGGGCGTATCGAAGATGTGATTCGAAAAGGGCAAAGTAGACTGTTCTAGAAGTTGACAAGTTGAGTTCCTTGGAAACTGATCTTATCGCAAAGCAAGCGGAACTTAATTTTTTTGATAAAGAATCGATGTGCGAATTCCATTTTAGGGATTTGTCTATAATAAGTCCCAAAAACTTTACGGAATCAACGACGTCAATAGTAGTAGTGTTATTAAGTACAATAGGTTGCATCGTAATTCTATATGATAGAACTTTTGTTTTCGCAGCGTTGAAGCAGAGGAAGTTAGAGTCGCACCATGTTTTAATAGCCAACAAGTCGATGGCCATGGTTCTATGAAGAGCTACTATATCCGGGTTGCTCCAAGTGAAACTAGTATCATCAGCAAAAAGACAGATTTTACCGCTGATGTCTAGACTAGCAATATCGTTGATAAACAGCAAAAATAATATTGGACCCAACACGGAACCCCGTGGAACTCCACATTCTATTGGCATGCATAAAGACATCCTCACAAGCTGTTTTCTGTTGTTAAGATACGACTTGAACCATTCCAGAGGAGAGCCTCGAATTCCATAATGCTGCAATTTGTTAATTAGGATATTATGACTTACACAGTCGAATGCTTTAGAAAAATCACAGAAAATTGATGCTGTGGAGTGCAAATTGTTCAAGCTAGAGAAGACATTATTGAAGACAGAGAACATAGCATCAATAGTGCATTTGTTGGTTAAAAATCCAAATTGGTGGATAGTTAGTATATTATATTTATGCAGAAATGATAGAAGCCTTTTCTTAACCAATCTTTCAATGATTTTGGATAAAGTAGGAAGAAGTGCAATTGGACGATAGTTCGACTCTTGGTCCTTATCACCTCCCTTGTGCAGAGGAATAATTATAGCCATCTTGAGGCAATCTGGGAACACTCCTTGTTGAAAAGATTTATTTATTAAAGCAGTGAGGAGATTTAATGTACACTCCGGTAAATTGAAGAACATTTTTAAAGTTAGTCCATCAGTCCCAGATGACACTTTGTTTTTTATGTCTTTAATTGTGCTGAAAAGCTCTAGTGTTTCTACGGGTGTTAGGAAGAAACTGTGTAAATTCAATACTGGAAAGATATGAAAGCGGATCGCGAGAAGGAGCTATAGTGGTCATTAAATTTTTTGAAGAATGAAAAAGTTTTGTATTTCGTGCAAAATTCTTTAATAAATATCAGTGCAAAGCGCTTTCGGCCGTGGCCATCATCAGTGCAACCTGAAAGTAAGGAAAAACACTTTCTGAAGATACTGGAAAATTTAATGAAAGTTTGGAAATTTTGGAAAATTTGAAAATTTTAAAAATTTTTGAAAATTATCTGAAATCTTAGAAAATTTAATCTATATCAATTTAAATTATTCAAAAGGAAGAAATTAATTACTAAAGAAAGTAAATTTACTCACTTCGTCAGGTTTGTACAAAGAGTCTTCTCGTTGAACATATAGGTGTAAAGGAACGAAACATCACATTACAAATTAAAATAACACATTAAAATATCGGAAGATCTTTGGTTTTTTCGCTGGTGCACTATGCAAAGGCTGTGTCCTCTCAAATTACAATCACATCGAAAGATGTTTTTTAAGTTTAAGTTAATATTTCTTTAAATTTGTGGAAGACCAACAAGTGATGAATGATGTGCAGCCATTTTGTGTATGGTTGCACGTTTTTGATTGTGGTTTCCCTTTAGAGTGACACATGACAAGTAAGTCAGTGTAGCTGACAAGAGCGGGAAGTTCGAAAAGTAAAAGTTTATAAGATCCAAAACCATTACCAACGTTTTCAAAAAACAATATTTGGAGATTTAAGATGTTTATAGTGTAAAAAACTTGTAGTGTAGATGACGAGCTAGTCCTCCACAATGTGTAGACTACCCTTATATCATCATAGAGTGCAAAAAGGATATATGAGATACAATTGAAATAAATGAAAATTTTGAGTAAATAATTGAATAAATTGACTTAGTTAAGATCATCTATTGGTTTTTTGATTTAATTTAAAAGACGTCTGTGTAAGGGGATGTAAGATCTATTAAGGTTCACCTGAGTGTTGAGACAAGAGAAGTTGTCCTGAAGTTCATTTCTGATTTCAATGTCCTCCATAAAATCCAAACGGTTGAAGTTTTTAGAGCGAATTTCGTGAAGAATTTTAGTCACACCATCCCTGAAAGTTCTAACCACCCCCGACAACATAAACTGGCAGCTTTCCATTGCTACATCAACAGATTACTTAACATACCCCTCTCAAAAGAAGACTATTCTAACGAAGTTAAAATTCTCAAACAACTAGCATATAACAACGAATACGACCCACACTTAATTGACACCCTCATAACAAAAATTAAATATAAAAGATTGAAAAAAGAGTTGTTTCCTACCCTGAATAAGCCAATAGAGAAATATATTGCTATTCCATTCTTGAATCATGATTTGAATCTTAAAATTATACAGGTCATTCACCAAAATGTCAATAACAACATCAAAATCTCTTTCAAATCCCAAAATATCCTGTCTTCCTTTCTGGTTAACTCCAAAGACAAAATCGACCACCTGTCCAAGAGTGGAATATATAAACTAAACTGCAACTCCTGCAATTGCACTTACATTGGGCGAACTTGCAGACCTCTCAAGACTCGAATACAGGAACATCTTACAAAAACTACATCTGCCTTTGGTGAACACATTAGGACAACTAAGCATAATTTCAGCCCCAGGTCAAATTCTAAAATTCTTCACGAAATTCGCTCTAAAAACTTCAACCGTTTGGATTTTATGGAGGACATTGAAATCAGAAATGAACTTCAGGACAACTTCTCTTGTCTCAACACTCAGGTGAACCTTAATAGATCTTACATCCCCTTACACAGACGTCTTTTAAATTAAATCAAAAAACCAATAGATGATCTTAACTAAGTCAATTTATTCAATTATTTACTCAAAATTTTCATTTATTTCAATTGTATCTCATATATCCTTTTTGCACTCTATGATGATATAAGGGTAGTCTACACATTGTGGAGGACTAGCTCGTCCTCTACACTACAAGTTTTTTACACTATAAACATCTTAAATCTCCAAATATTGTTTTTTAAAAACGTTGGTAATGGTTTTGGATCTTATAAACTTTTACTTTTCGAACTTCCCGCTCTTGTCAGCTACACTGACTTACTTGTCATGTGTCACTCTAAAGGGAAACCACAATCAAAAACGTGCAACCATACACAAAAGGGCTGCACATCATTCATCACTTGTTGGTCTTCCACAAATTTAAAGAAATATTAACTTAAACTTAAAAAACATCTTTCGATGTGATTGAAATTTGAGAGGACACAGCCTTTGCATAGCGCACCAGCGAAAAAACCAAAGATCTTCCGATATTTTAATGTGTTATTTTAATTTGTAATGTGATGTTTCGTTCCTTTACACCTATATGTTCAACGAGAAGACTCTTTGTACAAACCTGACGAAGTGAGTAAATTTACTTTCTTTAGTAATTAATTTCTTCCTTTTGAATAATTTAAATTGATATAGATTAAATTTTCGAAGATTTCAGATAATTTTCAAAATTTTTTAAAATTTTCAAATTTTCCAAAATTTCCAAACTTTCATTAAATTTTCCAGTATCTTCAGAAAGTGTTTTTCCTTACTTTCAGGTTGCACTGATGATGGCCACGGCCGAAAGCGCTTTGCACTGATATTTATTAAAGAATTTTGCACGAAATACAAAACTTTTTCATTCTTCATTACTCCTCAACGTGCACACAGCTCTACACCCTCTATTATTAAATTTTTTGCCACATTTACAAAGTAGTTATTCAGGTTCTCAGGGGAAGTAGAGGTTATACTGGAAGAGATAGCCTTATTTCTCGTCGTTGACAATAGACCACGTTTCTTTGGCAATATTTTCAGTTCTAGCGAACCGGTTGTTATAATAGGTGTCTTTGGCGGCTTTTATAGTTTTATGATAAATTTTTCTATAGAGTTTAACGTAATTTTGAAAGAAGAGACTGTCTGAAAATTTTTTTAGGTGTGACAATGAGCGCATGTTCTTTGCCGATGTCCGCAAGCCTTTAGTACTCCAGGGTTTATGTTGCTTATTTTTGATAGGCCTGAGGGGAAATGCTTTGAAAGCCAAACCAGATAATTTATTTGAAAATGTTGAAAATGCATTATTGATGTTATCAGAGAGGCAACCCCAGTCAATTGTTTGACATGAGCGCTTGAAATTGAGGAAATTTTTTTCCGAAAAAATTCGGCGAAACTTACGTGGAGCAATCCTGGTATTGCTCTTTAGAGAAAAGTTTGTGAGTACTGCTTCATGATCTGAAAACCCTGAACTTAAGACAGTACAGTCAACAAAGCTTGGATCAAAAGATGACACGACGTAGTCGATAGTGCTAGATCTGGTTTTAGTTATTCGGGTTGGAGATTGAACATGCATGACCATACCAAAAGAGTCAAGTATAGACTGGAGAGAATCTTGAGCAGCACATACACTGGAAAAATCTATGCTAAAGTCGCCACATAAAATTAATTTACTCTTAAGAGGGAAAGACTCAAGCAAGCTTAGTAAGTTTTGAAAAAATGTAACCAAGTCAGGGTCAGGTGTTCTGTAAATACAAACAATGTAGAGGTCGTAGATATTGTTGTAGACTATAGAAAATTCGAATAATTTTTCAGATAATAAATTGTCGAACTTGGTTATCGCCGAAAAGTTTTTATTAGTGGACATTATTACAGTACCTCCTTGAGATAGTATACTTCTAGTATACCTAGATACTGTAGTGTAGTTTTTGACAAACACAGGCTCGTCAATATTGAGCCAATGTTCTGTTATTGCAATAATTTCTGGAAAATGTAGGTGTTCAAATAATAAATATAATTCATCGGTTTTGTGTCTAATGGACTGAATATTGATGAGAAATACACTAAGCTTGCTATCGTTAATTGTTTCAGAGGGTGCTTGTTCCTCTATTCGCGTCAAGGTATCTAAAAATTTTTGTTATTTGGAGAACCACCAGAAAAGTACTTAGAATGACTCTCCCTAATTTTTTGAAGCTGTTGGATTTTTTCCGAAGAGAAAAACGATCTGAAGGCAGAAAGATCCGCTTCAACTTCAGCCGAATCGATGCCATAGGCGCTGTGGAAACGATAATACAGCTTGCGTAAGGAATCCACGTCACTCGGTAGGCCCTCTGATGCTAACGCTAATTTAATGCTGGTGTTGGTGTAACCTTCAAAACACACATTGGGGGGCTGGTCGTGGAGATAGATAGATAGATAATTATAAGCGTACGCCTATGTTAATACTAATAAATATATAAAACTGCGTAATCAGCGGTACTGCACTGGTAGTACCATTAATCCGCTGACGCAAGTGCTGCATCAGCAATTATTTCTTATTTAAGCCAGCGCTTTCCCGTAAGGAGCATTCATTTGTTTTCAGGTACTCCCTGTAGCAATTTGATCCACATATTTTTCGTTTGTCACTATTGTATGTTAATTAATAAAATAAATTATTTTTTTGAATCGAAAATATAATTCGCACTGACGCAACCATTTTTATACAAACAAATTTATATTATTGTTTGAACAGAGTTGGGCCCTTTGTGTAGTTCACTAGAGGGTTGTAAGGCCTCCAAGGTCCGTATCTCTGTGCGTGACGTCCAGGAATTATTGCCTGAAAGTCACTAGTTATCTTGAACCAAGATAACGACTACAAAGCCCTTAGGGAAGAACTTTGGGGATAATTATCACAAATGGCTACTTTGTGTAATTAAATGAGTAGAAACTATTATTGTTTGATACTGGCTTTATTATTCAAATTGATTCTTATTTATATTAAATATTTCAATTTGAACCTAACAATATTTATCATAACTAATAATAATTAATTACAATATTTTTCATAACTTAATAACAATTAAAGGTGTGTTGACTTTGTATCTAAAACACTGGCGCTACGCGGTATCATAACGGAAATTAAGGTGAAAAACCCGTGAACATCGATTCGTGGTTTTTTAGTAACTTTGCGATGGGTTTAATTACCTTGCCTTATTTCCTAATAAATTGTGGATTTTATAATGATGTAGAAATTTCAGATTAAATTAAAATTTATGTTGAAATTTCTAATTTATGTTGATTCAACATTCTCCCCTGTCTCGACTGAGTCTAGGTTGCGTAGTGGCTGCAACTCGAGCATTTCAGTTTGTTTTGCTGATTCCGGCCTATTCCTCTGCCTGCGTCGGGTTGCGTTCGTTATTTGTTTTTGAATGACCCATACTAATAATAATATCGCAAAAATTATTGCTGCTGACACTCCAGTGGCGGCGTATGTGTGGGTTTGTATGTTTTTCCAAATTGCCGTTTGTAGCTGTTCCCGAATCTTTTCTTCATTTAGTCTCACTGTATTCAAGCTGTCGGAGATTTTGAAAATTGGCTCTTCTTCGAGTTGTTCTGGTTCGTTATTTTGCGGGACGTCTGTTATGTTGATGAGAATCGCCTTGGAATAACTCGCAATTACTGGAGCGGTGCTTACTCGTCTTGTCGTCAGAGTGTTTTGTTTCGTTTTGACTATGCAATCTTGTTCCACTTGCAGTATTCCACTTTGGTTCAGAGCAATGTCTTCTCTGATTCCCTTGCATATCACTGCTATTTTGGTAGGATTTTTTGTGATGAATAGCCATGTATTAGGCATGTAGAGTTGCTTCCAAACAATGGATGTTAATCCATTCTTCCGGACTCCGCACCGAGTTGACTCCGATCTTTGATATATTTCGTCAATTATGCAATTCGGATTGGTCTCTATATTTTTCACTGCTGTCGGAGAGCACACATATTTGTTTTGTGATGTCGATATGCATGAGGTGAATTCTTGATCGCTTTGCTGGAAATATTGCTGATTATTGTAGTCCACTGCTACTATCTCACTGGGAATTTCAATTGTCCAATATGACCCATTTTCTACTTTTAGTGGCGTGGGCACCATCTTCAGAACTTCAAACTTGGAAATATCTTCGATCATGAAAAATGTAAATATTTTTAGTGATTGCTCGTCCTTTTCTACCTTCGTCAATGTGATCGGTGCTTGTACTATCTTCAGATTTGAGGGTAGTTTTTTGTTTGCTTCTGTGATGATTGTCTTTACGTGTTTTGGCGCTAATAACTCATACAGTGTTGCGTTGTTGTACAGGATTCTGAAGAGTTTCTCGTAGTACTCACATAGTTCGTCGAGGTAGTTGTTTGCTAGATTGTATGCACTCAACAGATGAATATTCAACGAGTTGGTATCGACGGCGCTATACCAGTTTTTCATTGCATTTACTGCCTCAATGCCTTGATTCAATTTTGTTCTGAACTGTTCCAATTGACGTTGGATGCGAACTTCTGTCTCGTTTATTTGTGAAATGGCACTGATCATTACTTTGCTCTGATGGTTGGCTGCCTTTATAAGTTCATCTTGATTCGACTGCAAGCTGCTGATGTCTCTGTATACCTCGTCGTTTACTCCAAAGACTGAGGTAAGTAGTTCTCCAAATAATCCTCTTTTCCTGCGGGTTCCTGCTATTTGCATACTCTCTTTCACAAGAAGAATCTCTTTTTCTCTTTCAATTAAGTGCTTGGACAAAAGATGACACTGGGTCTCCTGGGATAGGGCCTTTGTTTTATTGCACAGCTGCTGGAATTCTTCGATGATTCTCGAAGCATTTGCTACGTCTTCGTTGATCCTTGTTTTGTCTATATTTATTTGTAATCGGAACACCCCTCTGTTTATGCTTGCTACTCCTATATGCTCCACATATATGCCTTTTTGCGGATGATGAATCGTGTAGTTCGCTTCACTGGTAGGTGTCCATATGACACACATTGCTAGCAGGAGGAATTTGCACACTTTGCTCATGCTTCTATTTTTACCGTTGTTTTCTCTCACGGCTTTTTCATTGGCTTCTGGTTTTTCCTGTATTGGTTCGTCTGTTTTTTCTACTGGTAACGGAATCAAGCTGGTTATGGCCCGTTTTAGTGTTGTGTTGCCTTTTCTCAAGGTGACAACTCGGATGAGGTCATCTTTGCCAGGATGTACTTCTATTATTTTTGCTAGCGGCCATTGCGCTGGATTTATGAAGTCTTCTTTTATGCGGGCTACCATACTAGCAACTTTCAAGTTGGCTGATTTGCTGACTATCATTTGTCCTGATAGCATCCATCCAAATTCCGTATTCTGTCCTATCAGTCCATTAATGTTTTTCTTAAGGCATTCTAGTAATATTTTTCCGTACTCTTCGGCCCCGAGGAGTATGTCTATCGGCCCTGGCTTGTTGAAAGTCGGATCTGCTAATATTTCGTTTTTCCAATCCTTACTGTCGGGTTCTGGTAATGCCTGGGCTGGTAGTGCCTTCGTAATTTTCGGGAGCACGAAAAGTTGCACGTCTAGGGAATATTGACTTGGAAATCTTGGCTTCAGTTGGACATCAATTCTAGATTTTGAGATCGTGGGATCTTTGCTTCCTAGTCCTGATATTTCAGCTCTTATCTTTTGTCTAGGGCAGGCTAGTAATTGAGCGGCTTCTTCGGTTATGAAAGAGGACTGTGATCCTTGATCGATTAGGACTCTCAGTAACTGGGGCACGCCTGTCGCGGAGTAACTCGTAACCACTGCTGTCGCTAGTAGAACTTCTTTTTGACAGTTTTCTAATGTTATTTTCTTTTGAGCGGTGGTGTGGTGGGTACTTCCATTTGCTCGCCTTTCTTCTCGGGGGTAATTTCGTCTGTCTTCTCGTGGGTAGTTTCTTCTTTCTTGGACATGTGGAGGGCGCCTTTCTTGGTGAAGTGAAGTATGATGATGCTGATTGCATATTCTGCACTTCAGCGTGCTTTTACAATTTTCTCTGGAATTGTGATTCATGCAGTTCATGCAGAGATGCTTCTCTCTTATCGTCTTTATCCTGTCGGCTACCGTCAAATTTTTATATTTTTGACATGTCCAGATAGGATGGGCTTGATGGCAAAGTTGGCACTCTGAATTTCTTGTGTCTCTTTGGAATCCGTTTCTTTCACTTCCGGCGATTGCTTCCAGTGAATGAAATCGTCTTTTCAAAAATTCGAATATGTCTTGCAGGTGCGGCACTTGATGTGGGTCTACCAATTGTTGCTCGTACAGTTTGTTTGTTTCAGCGTCCCATTTTCTGGCTATTATTCTCCCAATAATGGGTCCCCATGTGCTGGTGTCAGAACCCAAATTTTTTATAGCTTCTAGGCATTCATTTGTAACATCATGCAAATTTTTTATTTTTTCTGCTGATTCCTTCGTCAGTTCTGGAATATCCAGGATTCGGTCTATCAGTTTCGACACAACAAGGCGGTCGTTTTGATACCGTCCTTTTAATAATTTCCATGCTGTTTCGTAGTTCGTTTCTGTTACAGCTAAATGCTTGATTAGGTTTTGAGGGTCACCACGTAGCTGAGTTTTCAGGAATTGCATCTTCTCTGAATTGCTGATGCTTTGGTTGGAATGGATTATTCTTGAGAAGAGATCATGGAAGGCAGGCCAATCTTCATATCTTCCATTGAATAAAGGCAGCTTTAACGCCGGGAGACTCGTATTCGTCACCATTTGACACTTTTTGATTTTTTCCTTTATGGCATCAAGAGTGTTCCGATACTTGTGTCTAATTTCGAACTGAGTTGCAACGTATTCTTCGTCTACTTGTGTTAATGCTCGTCTTACTTCATTTTGGTATAGTACTGAGTTCCATTTTTCCTCAAGCTCTTTGAGTGACGTTTCATAATAGTTTGCTGACTTATTTTCGGACAGTTCATCTTGAATGTTGGAAATTAGATAAGTTAGCTCTTGAATTGCTTCGTCCATCCTACTTTGTAAGTTCAGCTTTTCTTCTGTTGTTTGAGTCCTTCTTGTTGGCGATCGGTCACTTTTGGTACATTCTTGGAGATATTTCGACGTTTCTATGAACTTGTTTTTTATTTGTTCGAAATAGTTGGTTGTGAAGTAGATGTGATCATTAACTCCCAATGCCTTAATATCTTCGTGGTTCTTCTCGACACTTTTCCTTATCTTGTCTAGTATTGCCATACGGGAAATGACATATGATGTGGTTTTTCTTTCTCGGGCATCTTTTTTCCAATTGCTAAGATTTTTCACAATCTCATTGCCCAGCATTAACTGCTTCGCGGCTAAATTATTTGTTTCCTCCATTCTAGGGCTAAGAATATGCTCTTCTTATAGGTGTAGGGTTACGAATGGCTCTTTCGTAGATTGGTTTGGTTTGTTGATTTGAGCGGCGACTGGGGCCTTGTTGGTTTGAGCGGCGACTGGGGCCTTGTTGATTGAGCGGCGACTGCGGCCTTGTTGGTTGAGCGGCGACTGGGGCCTTGTTGATTGAGCGGCGACTGGGGCCTTGTTGATTGAGCGGCGACTGGGGCCTTATTGGTTTGAGCGGCGACTGGGGCCTTGTTGATTTGAGCGGCGACTGCGGCCTTGTTGATTGAGCGGCGACTGGGGCCTTGTTGATTTGAGCGGCGACTGGGGCCTTGTTGGTTGAGCGGCGACTGGGGCCTTGTTGATTTGAGCGGCGACTGCGGCCTTGTTGATTGAGCGGCGACTGGGGCCTTGTTGATTTGAGCGGCGACTGGGGCCTTGTTGGTTGAGCGGCGACTGGGGCCTTGTTGATTTGAGCGGCGACTGCGGCCTTGTTGATTGAGCGGCGACTGGGGCCTTGTTGATTGAGCGGCGACTGGGGCCTTGTTGATTGAGCGGCGACTGGGGCCTTATTGGTTTGAGCGGCGACTGGGGCCTTGTTGATTTGAGCGGCGACTGCGGCCTTGTTGATTGAGCGGCGACTGGGGCCTTGTTGGTTTGCTTGTTGAGGGCGGAACGGCACACTCGCAGGCTCGGATTGTGTCCTGGGGGCTGAACGGCACTTTTTGCTTGTTGAGGGCGGAACGGCACTCTCGCAGGCTCGGATTGTGTCCTGGGGGCTGAACGGCACTTTTTGCTTGTTGAGGGCGGAACGGCACTCTCGCAGGCTCGGATTGTGTCCTGGGGGCTGAACGGCACTTTTTGCTTGTTGAGGGCGGAACGGCACTCTCGCAGGCTCGGATTGTGTCCTGGGGGCTGAACGGCACTCTCGTAGGCTGGTTTGGGTTAGGCTCGAAGGACCATGAACAGAGTTGGGCCCTTTGTGTAGTTCACTAGAGGGTTGTAAGGCCTCCAAGGTCCGTATCTCTGTGCGTGACGTCCAGGAATTATTGCCTGAAAGTCACTAGTTATCTTGAACCAAGATAACGACTACAAAGCCCTTAGGGAAGAACTTTGGGGATAATTATCACAAATGGCTACTTTGTGTAATTAAATGAGTAGAAACTATTATTGTTTGATACTGGCTTTATTATTCAAATTGATTCTTATTTATATTAAATATTTCAATTTGAACCTAACAATATTTATCATAACTAATAATAATTAATTACAATATTTTTCATAACTTAATAACAATTAAAGGTGTGTTGACTTTGTATCTAAAACACTGGCGCTACGCGGTATCATAACGGAAATTAAGGTGAAAAACCCGTGAACATCGATTCGTGGTTTTTTAGTAACTTTGCGATGGGTTTAATTACCTTGCCTTATTTCCTAATAAATTGTGGATTTTATAATGATGTAGAAATTTCAGATTAAATTAAAATTTATGTTGAAATTTCTAATTTATGTTGATTCAACATTGTTATTAATTAACTAGCAAGTTTGAAAATTGCAGCAATCTTGATCGACGCAATAATGCTTATACAAACAACTCCTGGCGGAAAAAGAGCACAAAGAACATCTCACACTTCTTATGGATTTCGGTCATCGACAGATTTTGTTGAAACTTTAGTATATTATTTAAGAAGTAGAAATAAGCATTTTCTTTCATTGCACCGACCTCGTAGCGATACATGGTGTTACTGAAAAATTAGGTCAAATATATTTTTTTTATTGTCTACTGGTAAAATATCGTGATTTAACTTTGGTTGATAAAATAGGAACAGTATACCGGGTGTTTTTCAAAACCCGCTCACCCCTATAACTTTTTTATTTTTGAAAATAAACAAATAAAATTTGTTGTGTTTATTTATGACCCGAATGAGCATTATTTGACGTATTCAATTTTTCACTATCACTTTCGGTTTGACCGGAAGTGACCCTAACTTTCTTATTTTAAATGAGACGCCAGGTATATTTTTTTCTCATTTCAATAGAAAACTACATTACGAGTACAATGACACCTCATTTGTCACTTTTTGACATTTCATCTTCAAATTATTTAAATTTCCACTTTTTGATCTAGAGCGCCATGAATTGGTTAAAATGCTTAACTTTGCTCCAAGGAACCTGGGAAAATTTATTTTGATCTTATTTTGTATTTTATATCCTCTACAGACTCATTTAATGATAGTAGAAGCGCATTTTTGGAATTATATCAATTTTTTCATATGGAATGGGAAGCGTATGGCTCATTAGCATATTCCGAGAGATCATTTTCTAACGAACAATTTAGTACCACACAATCGCTAGTTTATTCAAATGTTGAACTAAAATTTTCCAAAGATATTTAGAATACTAAAAAAATTCCTAATTTGAGTGATGAACTAGCGATTGTGTGATACTGAATTGCTCTTTAGAAAACGCTCTTTTGGAATATTGTCCATTTGAAAAAATTGAGATAATTCCAAATATGCACTTCTACTATTTTTTAATGATACTGTAGAGGATATAAAATACAAAATAAGATCAAAACAAATTTTCCCAGGTTTCTTGGAGCAAAATTAAGCATCTGAACTCATTCATGGCTCTAGATTGAAAAGTAAAAATTTAAATAATTCGGAGATGAAATGTCAAAAAGTGACAAATGAGGTGTCACTGTACTCGTTATGTAGTTTTCTATTGAAATGAGGAAAAATATACCTGGCGTCTCATTTAAAATAAGAAACTTAGGGTCACTTCCGGTCGAACCGGGTCATAAATGAACACACCAAATTTCATTTGTTTATTTTCAAAAATAAAAAAGTGATAGGTGTGAGCGGGTTTTGAAAAACACCCGGGTAGGTACTCCTTAAAAAATTATATTTTAATTTCTAGCATGTACAGGGTGGTCCCATTTGGACTCTATTAATAGGAAAAGCTTCATAGCTTTTTTATTCATGAAAATAATTGATTTCCGTAAAAACTTTCTAAAAGCACTTTTTGCGCTGTAATATTCTCAGTGTTTTTCTATTTGGCTCCGATTTCGAGATGTCGGGTCTCATTTTTTTAATAGGGCACCCCATATGAAATTTCACTCATTGATAGCTCTGGTTTTGCCGATTCCAATGATATTGTATCAAATCTGCAAAGACTTACCCTGGCGCAGATATGAATTCGGATCACAATTCCTCTTGAAGCAAACATCCAGTTGACACTTAAAATAAATCAACAGCCCGAGACTGGATCTGACAATACTAAACAACTTAACAACTCTGGCAAAAGTTAGAAACGAATTAGATAATAAACTGAACGTAAGAAACTGGGCAGAGAATCAAGAAGTGGAGACTGTATGAACCGGTATCAGGGAAGTCTTTAGGCCTTCTCGGGTTCGGAGAAAGGACGGTTCTAGAACGGTTCAAAAAACGGACAGTTTATCAATCAACAAAATGACAACACTTCGGCTGTCAAAAAGTTCAGTAATAAACAGTGCGATTGTTTTGAACCATTCTAGAACCGTCCTTTTTCCAAACCCGAAAAGGTCTTTTGTTAGCGTCAGCTCGGAATTTCCATCAACCTAGGGTCAGGAAAAAAAGCTGGATGACTGATGAAATCCTCGACTTAAAGGAAGAAAGACGTCTGCAAAGAGACCCAGCAAGCATATCGTCAGTTTAATCTTGAAATAAAAAACAAAATCAGGGCAGATGAAGAAAATTAGCTAAACAAACGGTGTGAGGAAATCGAAGACCTCGGGGCAAAATATAACAGTTTTAATATGCATAAGAAAATTAAAGAAGCTGCTGGTGTATACAAACCTCAATAGAGCAGCATTCTGTTGGACAGTCAAGGTAAGTTCATTCTTGATGTCAACGACAAAGTAAAACAGTGGTGCAGTTACATCGAAAACCTGTTTTAGGACGGGAGATCGAAAATTCCTGAAGAGTATTCACGAGAAGGACTTGATATAACTAAGGAATAAGTCCAACTCGACATTCAGTTATACAAAATCGGGAACCTGCCGCTTCAGACGGTGTCTACTCAGAACTCATTAAAATCCTCACAAATGAAGAGTCTTTTCCCCCCACGGTGAAACTTTTCAATATGCTTCACCGATCATTCCCTCTGACTAGCTTATATCAACATATGTGACGGTTCCGTGGAAAACCTCTGCAAAAAGATGTAGCGATTATCAGCTTGTTAGCTTGATGAGCCACTTTCTCAAGATTTTTCTAAAGTTCACCCATAAAAGAATATAAGCAAAGTGCGAGTCCTTCACGGGCAAATCCCAATTTAGTTCGTAACGGTTTTTGCACAAAACTTGGATGCTAAACAGGGCCTGTTTAGCATCCAAGTGCTAGATCAAAGATCTAGAGATGTTTCTGTTCCTGTATACGCATGCTTCGTAGACTATGAGAAAGCGTTTGACAACATGAGAAGTTTATGAAAATTCTCAAAAATGTAGGACTAGATGATAGAGAACTCAAGATAATTGCAAATCTACTGGAATCAGACTGCGCAAATCAAGGTAGACCAACAAATATCTGATGAAGTACGGATAAAAAGAGGTATCCGGCAGGGTTGTATTCTTTCACCATTACTTTTTAATATTTATTCAAACAAAATATTTGAAAAACCTTTAAAAGATTGCACTGAGGGTATTTCTATTAACGGCGTGAACACGAACAATCTTCGATATGCCGACGATACGGTTTTAGTCGCTGATTCTCTGGAAGGTCTTCAATTATTACTTGATCATTTGGCTACTGAATTTGGATTAAAATTGAACGCCGAAAAACTAAATAGATGGTGATAAGTAAGAACCAGGTTAGAGGAGGTATTCTTAAGGTACAGAACCAACAGATCAATCGGGTTCAGTAATACAGATACCTAAGATGTCAGGTTATTAATGAAGATTGAGATAATATGCAGGAGGGTCGTGCCAGGGTTGAACAAGCCCAGAGCATCATTTGTAATTTCGTGTTGTGCAGTCAGGTCTCTCCGCTGTCGGTTCGCACTTGAGTACCACCGTTGTACTACGTTTTTTTTTTTTTTTTTTTTTTTTTTTACGGATATGCGCACTCGCAAGGAAATGTCCTATCACGCTCGAGAAGCGGCAAGTGCGCGGAAATGTCGGTGTATGTTGGTCTTGAAACGGTTCAGGTTGTAACCTGCAGGGAAAACCGTCGCAGGGAATTTATTCCACAGCGATGCTGTTCTCCAGAGATATGAATTCTGATATAATGAGGTTCTTGGTGCCTCTAGTTGACAGTAAATTCATGGTTACCGTCTGTTTGACGGGTTCGCCTGGTAGGTGCTACTCTCGGTGGAATCATACGTTGATACGTCTCCAGTATTCTCTTTCATAGGATTGAGGCGTGGACTCTAACAGACGCCATGTGTAAAAAGCTAGAAACTTCTGAAAGGTGGACATATAGACTAATGTTAAAAATCTCTTGGACGGACAAATTGCGCAATGAAGATGTGCTTATGAGAATGTCACAGAACTTGAAGTTATGTTAACCCTTAAAAAAGCGAAAGTTAGAGTACTTCGGAAGCATACTCAGGAATGACAAATACCTACCTACTTCTCAAACTCATAATCGAAGGCAGGAAAGGCCCTGTACGTCGAAGAATATCTTGGCTAAAGAATTTGCGTCACTGGTATGGCGAAACAATGACAGGTCTATCAGAAAAGCAATCGACAGAGTACAAGGTACTTACTACAACATCCACAGAGGACAAGGTACTTGAAGAAGTAGAAGAAGAATGATATAAAGTTCAATAGGTTAATTTCTAACATTTTTCGAGAAAAAAAAAATACATATGTTTTTGTCATAAGAAACAATGTGTTGGAAAATGACCAGATATAAAGTCCATTTCTAAAACGAAGGTTCTCATGGCAAAAACAGATTTTGATTTTTTTCTCATAAAATGTTAAAGATAAACCTATCGAACTTTATAACATTGAAATCAGCAAAAGCAGGGCTATCCAATGAGCTATTATAGAATATAGGGTTTCCTATTTAGAAAAATGGAAATTTGGTCAATACCTCGGAATACTGGCAGAATACCAAAAAACTGAGAATGTCATCAGATTCTGTTTGAAAAAGTGCTTTCAGAAAGTTTTTACGGAAATCAATTATTTTCATAAATAAAAAAGTTGTGGAGCTTTTCCTTTAAAAGTGTCCAAATTGGATATCACAAAATAATATCACTTTTGGAATATATATTGTTTTATTTTTTTAAAAATGCCTGATTTTATCAACCAAAGTTAAATTATCTACAGTAGATAATAAAAAAAAAATATTTGACCTAATTTTTCAGTATCACCCTGTATCGCTACGAGGTCGGTGCAATGAAAGAAAATGCCTATTTCTACTTCTTCAATAATATACTAAAATTTCAACAAAATTTGTCGGTGACGGAAATCCATAAGAAGTGTGAGATGTTCTTTATCGGGTTAACAAACTGCAAAATCATCACATAGTTCCAAATTACGTATTATATTTAACAATAACCTTATGTATAAATAGCGGCTCATTTCAATCAATAAATCAGTATAAAACTTCTTCTGGTGTAGTACTCACATACCACAACACCCAAGCCTATATATAGAGTGTGAGGCTGCACTCTATACACAACACCCTTCACAGTTGTCACCTCTAGTAGGGCACTGTGAATATACCTCGTGACAGCAAGGTAACCTTAGTCAAAAGGGCCTTATTGTCAAAAATTACTAAGAGGTTATTCCCATATCAAAAGGGAATCCTTTTCATGGTCCTTCGAGCAAAAAGTTGAACAGAAGAAAAGGATAACTCCCTTTAAAAAAGGGAGTTACAGTGAAATTACCAGCAAGCGGTTCAATCAGTTACCGACAACAACAGCCCAATCAAGGACACACCGACTGATCACGTGCACCAGCCACCGCCGTCCATCCTCAACTTCTAAAGAACTTCAACTTCAATCCAGCTTCATCTACAATTCACAGCGAGCCAACAAATCGTCATCGTCAGTGGATCGAGTCAACCAATGGGTCAAATGCATCAGTCACGGCTGTCCAAAAACAAGTAAACTTCAACTTCAGCCTCAAGTCTCACCTTCAGCCTCAAATCTCAACTCTAACAAGCAGACAATCCGTCACCATCAGTAGATCGATACAACCGTTTCCACGAAACAAGTGCACCAGGTGACAGCCCACTACAGATACAGAAGTTCGTGAAAAAAAACAACTCCACGCAACTTCAGCGCAATGTCTACCGTAGGCGAAATGGATCGCCTTGCGCTGGAACAGCAACAACACGGACGAGACATGCAACGTATGCTGACAAATATGAAGAAAGATTCATCAAGCCGAAAAACAAGATAACCGAGAAATTCAAGCAGATATCGGACCTATACCTACAACTCGAAATCCAAACGGTCCATAAACCGTACAAGCCCGCATACAAGGCACTTGAGAAACAACGAGCAGATACTGCTACAGCTATAACCAAATGAATCTACAAGCGCAATCATCAAGCCACACCGGCATCGCCACAAGTCATGCCTACTGCCATTATCCAACAGCCAAGGTCAAACAACATATCGCTGTCTCAAGTGAAACTGCCAATGTTCGATGGATTATATGAAGAATGGTCTACTTTCAGGGACATTTTCACGAAAATTATTCATGAGAATGGTGACCTCACCGACATCGAGAAAAGGAAATATCTGAAGACTCACGTAAAATGTGAAGCCAGTAGAGTCATTCAACATCTACAGATAAACAATGACAACTACATTGCTAGCTGGAACATTCTCGAGAGAAGATACTACAACGAGAGACTTATCATCAACAAGCTGATTGATGAGATCTTGGAAACACCATCAATCACTCACGAATCAGCGTACAAGCTGAAGCAACTGCATAACATAATAATAGAATGTGTGGAAGCGTTCAACAACATGAAGGTGGACACCAAATCTTGGGGACCACTAATATGCCGCAAATGGGATTCCGAAACAAATCGATTATTCGAGCAATCCTTGCGAGAGTCAAATAAAATGCATCAGCTAGACGACGTACTCAAGTTTCTGCAAACAAGATTTCAATCCCTTGAAGCCAGCGTACAAGGTAAAAAAAAGTCCAACGAGCAAACCCACAGCACAACTGAAAGCTGCGGATACTGCAACGAGCCTAACCACAGCATCTACAATTGTCAGAAGTTTCAAGCATTAACTCCATCTGCAAGATATAAAGTCATCAAAGAAAAGAAGATCTACATAAACTGTCTGAGACACCCAGCGCACATAAGATGTAATTCAACTGTCGTATGTCACACCTGCAAGAAATTCCACCATACAAAGGTACATGTAGACTTTAACGAACAGAGAAACCAGAACGGAGCCAGAAGCTTCCAGCAACCAAACAACAGAAACGGGCAACGGCCAACCAAATCAGCAACCCCGTAGAGACACAAGGCAGTTCTCAATCGATCACCTTGGGAGACACAACGAATTGGTCCTGTTGGCAACAGCAGTCATCAAAGTCAACAATAACTAAGAGATAGTTGAACATTTACGTGTGTTAATAGATCCAGGCTCTCAATCCACATTTATAACTGAAGAAGCTGCTTCATTACTATTCATACCACGTCAGCGCATAAGAGCCGACGTATCCGGACTTGGAAGCGCAGAACCTCAAGTGGCAAAATGGATGGTAGAAACAAACGTCAAGCCTAAATCCCCGAGCAGTTTCTCAATGGAAATTCCATGTATTGCTCTACCCAAACTGACAAGAACGCTACCAAGTGAAGAAATCGCCGTAAACATCGACCAATGGAAAAACGATGTACTTGCTGACCCCACGTTCTACCGACCAGGGCCAATCGACATGATATTGGGCGCAATTTCCTGAGTTTCAAGTTCAGGAGTTCATCTAATAAACTTAGATACTAATAACATTGAAGCGCAAGTGTCCGCAATTGCTGAATACAACCGATTAAGGTCATTATATCATCCTGAACTTCCGTGAATTGAAGCTCAAAAAGGACCGAATAGGAAGCATAGGAACAATGATCGAGAGTGAGCTTCACAAAAGCTAGTTTTAGAAGTTCAAGAAGGCTATGGGAAACCAGTAGCAAAAAGAAAAAGACCTAATGCGCCAAAAAAAAAAAGTTGAATTATATTGTCAACTAGCTGCTCAGGAAAGGAGGACCCGGTATTCAACCTTATTAATTTAATTGCCGATTCGATCGGATGTTTATTGCAATTCAGCAATAAATTGATATGAATTGCGCTGCAAGCCGCAGCAAAGGCAGACTTAAACAAGTGCAAGTACCTCTCGTTGGAAAAGCCCCTCTGGAATTAAGTCTCCCCAGTGCAAGTACCTCTCGTTGGGAAAGCCCCTCTGAGTATGTTCAGCCTTATCGTTGTCCAGTGCAATTACCTCTCGTTGGGAACGCCCCTCTGGACAAGGCATAAGGGTGACGATAAACTAATCTACAGTCTCCCAAGCAGCGTTGACGCGTGGCCCCCTATAAGGACCCCAGTGTTCGAAGGGTCATGCATCTTATAGGATTAGCGTATATGTAAGGGCATATTTGGGAAAATATATATCTATATTTTTATATAATCTGAGCGAGTTTCTCTCCATCAACCCCCAAAGCTACTAACTCCCCATGTCACGCCCGTAAAGCGGGTAGTTGTGACAATATAACATTAATCCTATTAAAATCCTTAAAAAAATTAGTGAAATCATAACAAAAGCATTCCATGTAAAAAATGGCCAAGTCCGCGAAATTACTTATCCCCAAAAAGAAGTGAAATCAAAGTCAAGCCAAGTTCTTCAATACGCAATTTGAAAATAAAATGGTGTCTTTATTTATTCTAAATTGTTTCAAACTTGGCGAGTAGGTACCTACAGTCAAAAAGTTCCTTTCTTCTAAATTCAATTGTTATTGTTCATTAACTTATTTCATTTCTCATGTATTTACATAATATAGAGTTAAATAAAGTTTTCCAAAGTAATGACCCTCTTAAAATTATTTATTTATTATAAATCTGAAAAGTGGCTGCATATATCGACAATTTATTTAGTGGCAACTATAAGCAAATCAACTATTATCTTAGACACAGAGTACATATATCATGACAAAACATCACATGTAAAAGAATGGCCAAGTACGCGAAAATGGCAATACAGCTAAATTTAAATCCAATTTAGAACAATAACTCTTTCAATAGGTATTTTGACTGTAGGTAGGTACTCGCCAAGTTTGAAACATTTTAGAACAAATAAAGCCACCATTTTATTTTCGAATGCGTATTGAAGAACTTGACTTGACTTTGATTTCACTTCTTTTTGGGGATAAGTAATTTCGCGAACTTGGCCATTTTTTGCATGGAATGTTGTTGTTATGATCAATTTATCATAATATATTATAACTGAATTAATTGAAGAATATGATTTGATAATTTCTTCAATACTTTGTGCCAAGCAAAATGTTTTTCACTCAAATTCAAATTCAAATTCATTTATTCCAGGTGTATAGTACAGTAAATTACATAGTATTTTTACCCTGCAAGAGACAAGAAGTCTGTGCACAGGCCCGGTACTTAAAACTAAAGATCCTTAAACTAAACTATTTTTACTGGTTAGGAACAATTAAAGTTTTGCATTCATTTTAATATTTTCTTTTTTTTTTTTCTGTAAATTTCCATTTATTCATACATATCAGGTAATTGAGAAATAAATTATTCATTGTAATTTTATAATATTCGATAGAAATTGAAGATTTATACATTTATGTTTTGTCTAATGAAAAAATGCTTTATGTTGCATTTGAAAGTTTTGTTGATTTTTTTTACATTCTTTAAATTTTTTGGCAATAAATTATACAGTCTTGTGGCACTTACTAATGATGATTTTTTACCTACTTCCAAATTAGTTTGTATACTAGGAATATTTCTATTTCTAGTATTTGTCTGTCTCTGTAAATATTTATTTTTTAGATATTCGTAATTTAAAATTAGTGTTTTATAGTAGTAATTTTGTTTTATATTTAATATCACATTTTCCCTATATGCTAAGTTTAAAGCTGAGCTTCGTACTTTAAAAATAATTTTTAATATCCTATTTTGTATATTCTGTACATAACCTATGACATTATTATAAGTAATTAATTAATCCTAAAGATTTGAGAATTTAACTTCTCAACGTTAAGCTGCATTCAGATTTAACTTTTCCAGTTAGTTTAACAAATGATGAAGATACATATAAGTATGCAGCAATACCGAATCCCTCTGATGCCAAAAGGGAGACGATCAATTTCCAAAGGGAAATAAAATGAATCAATTAATCAACCTATTGATTAATTTTAACGTAGGAGGAATATGCTATGTTACTACGCCACTGCTTTGCTGCTACTGTCACGCCACTGACCTGCAACGAAACTACCACGCAAAGCAAAGTTAATAAATTTCCATATTATATTATATTTTATAGCTTTTTCCTCAGAGATCATTCTTGAATCAACCTCCGAACAAGATTGTCAATGGGGACTTTTTAACATTAATTTTAATGTCAATCGAAACTTAATTATTGTTAATCGGGTTTTAGTTCTATTAGATAAGTATTTGATGTGTAATTGTTTGATAAACGTTACAACAGAATAAATTGATGCCAAGAGACTTGTTTCTTCTCCCTAAATAAAAGAACTTAACATTTAATATGTTTATTTAAGCAATGCAATTCAAAAACACCAGCTATCTAGCTGCTATCGGTACTATACGATTTACGGATTAAAAATACCTAGGTAGTTCAGAAACGTGATGGAATGAGTGCTGTATCAAATAATAGCAAGAGTTTCTTTATTCAATACTTACCTGTAGCTTTCATGAAAAATAGATTATTATATCAATAAGTTTTATCACGACAAAAATTTAATTATGAAAATCTTTCTCTTTCAGAAATTGACAGTATCAATTTGGTAGATAAACAAAACAAGCAGCGACTTACCCCTTTGCACATATAGGAGCTGGCAACTTTTGATAATGTTGTTTGGGAATGCCGAAATAGGCTGGTAAGTAAACCTGTTAGTTTATGGATAATGCTCTCAAGACTTTATTCAGATGAATTTATTAAATTTTATTAGGTTTTCGAGTACCTACCTATATTTTTTATGACTGGTTTTTGAACATAAATCTCTCATAAAAGATTGCTTTTACGATAAAAGGTGAATCGGAAGTTAACATGTCTAGCTTGTGTGCCTCTGGCGGAAAATTAAGTTTTCACCTGCAAAATAGGTCCTTTCTGTACAGGGCGCTTTTATTGGATGAAATATGTGGAAGCTAAAATCACAACATAACTTCTCTTCGGCTGCTTTGAGCAAATAGTTGCCTACCTGGTTTTAATTGAAAGATGTAACTTAAACAAAGGGCTTAACCCTAATACGTAATAAAACGAAATCATTTATTTTCTATGCGCGAAATTTTCTTAAAAAAATGTTTGCCTCAGTAGGCCTGCCCCCCCCCCCCAGTTGATAGTTCTTATCCAAAACGCTAGCCCTCGTTCTTCAGAGCTAGCGCAACCTAGCGCAACTTTTTCGAAAGCTAGCGCAGCTACAGGTCAAAAGATATGTGGCTTTATATTCGGGGGGGGGGGGGGCTAGGGTGACGCTAGCCCCCACAGTTATTCGATCTTCTCAAAAATGCTGGCGCACATTCGTAACACCTAGCGCAAGTTGTGTCATAGCTAGCGCAGCTATCGTAGCTGTCATACAGGGTGGACAAAAAAAATCATCAGCCCCTACAAGTGATTTTTAATTTTTTAAAAATATATATGAAGCTGCCTTAAAGCTAGCGCAGGTAAAATTCGAGCAACCGCATTACCCCTTTAAAACATATACAGGTATTTATTCGGGGGGGGGGCTAGATCAACGCTAGCCCCCCCCCCTCCAGTTGTTAAATCCTTTTCAAAAGGCTAGCGCAAGTTCGTGACACCTAGCGCAAGTTGTGTCATAGCTAGCGCAGCTATCGTAGCTGTCATACAGGGTGGACAAAAAAAAATCATGAGCCCCTACAAGTGATTTTCAATTTTTCAAAAATATATATGAAGCTTCCTTAAAGCTAGCGCAGGCTAGCGCAGGTAAAATTCGAGCAACCGCATTACCCCTTTAAAACATACACACATACAGGTATTTATTCGGGAGGCGGCTAGAGTGCCGCTAGCCCCCCCCCCCCCCCAGTTGTTAAATCCTTTCCAAAATGCTAGCGGAAGTTCTTGACACTTAGCGTAAGTTGTGTCGTAAGTAAATGTTATACAGGGTGAACTATGAAATCTTACAAAATGTCGCCAGCTCCAAGACAAGATTTAACGTTTACGAGCGCTATCTATTCGCGAAGTTATACTTATTCCTTTATAGTCGGGCCGGAATGCATGGAGGTAAGTAACACCCTGTTTAGCATTCGGCAATCCGTTCGACAACGGTTCGGTTTTTTAAATGTAACACCCGTGGTTGCATGGATGTGCGCTTTATTGAGGGTTACTTACCCTCGGTATTAGATAAGCCTATTTACTATTACCATCTTGTAGATAATTATTTTAGGGCATTGAAATTTTAAAACATGAGTATATAAGTGCAAAATATAATAATTAATATTGTTATATTAATATAAATTATACTGTACGTTCGTAATTTAGCAGATAAAAACTATAAAAGGGTGAATATTTTTCGAAAAACCTCAGACAATAATTTTAATTTAGGAGAACATCTTTTTCACTATTTTTATAGGAACATCAAAAAATCCAAAAAGAAGGCCGTTTCACATTTTTAAATAACACACTGTACATGACCTATTTTTATTTGTTTTTTTTTTTGTAAAATAACAAGGAATTTAATAATATATAGGGTGGGCGCAAAAAAACCGAAATTTTGTTTTTGAGCTGTAATTTTTTTTGTTGTTGACTAGTTTTTGAGATACAGGCTGCTTTCTTTTACGAACATCATAACAGATATAGACTACAAAAGATTCAGAATAATTGTAAGATATATATTGAACGTAAATAGACGAGAACATGTTAACTCTTTACATTACTGACAGTGAAATGCTCAAGATGAAGGATAGAAGATTTTTACATTTCGCAGTTTTGATACAAAATATTATTTAGAACAATTGCTCAGAATATCTCTCCGAACTATTGGTGAGGCTTGGTGACATTCATACCAGGTCAACAAGGAACATAGATACTTTCGAAAAGCCATTACATTTTATTGAATTTATGTATACATGATACCAAAAGGAAATACAAAAAGTAGGATCTGCAAGAATTAACGAGCGAATAAATAAAATACAGAAAGTTTGAAACATAAAAAACTAATAATATTATATCTACCTATACTATGTATCTAATAAAGGCATTACTTTTTAATATTATGTGAATGCAAATCTGTCTAGGAGTCTAGGGTAAGTAACACCCGATAAAGAAACTCTCCGTTGCGATATCGGGTGTTACATTCAAATTTGCGAACGTGAGCCAAATTGGTGTTACTTACCTCCATGCGGCCAGAATCAGAACAAATCAGAAAACAGAAAACAGTGAATTTCAAACCTAATATGAGAAACACATACATTCCACCGCCTGGGATCACTAAATGCATTCAACCAACGTAATTCTTAATTGGTGATGAAAAAAAGTACTATCTCTTGTTTCACAAACCTGACAAACCCCACCGCCACCACCACTAAAAATGTCGAAAATATTCAGTATCGATATATCGACGAACTAAATATCGATATGTCGTTGCCATCCCTAAACTCACTACAGTGACAATAAACCTAACACAGTGGCGACGATACGACTCCACTTTGTGGCTTTCCTCTTGCTAATTTTAAATACGTATATATAGGATTTAAATGGACATTTATCACACAAAATTGAAAACAATGTATTTGATGACCATTATTAGGTATATCAAATACGTTATTCTCAATTTGTTATGATCGATGTCCATAAATCCTATATATTCATATTTAAAATTAGCAAGAGTAACGCCACAAAGTGAACACAGTTCATTAATATGAACATATTATAGGATTTTAGAAAACCAGTCATAAATAGGATTGCAATTATTATCGCCACTGTGGTAATACAGTCACTGTACAACCCACTAGTTGCGCGCGCATCAAGGTTGAAAAAGATACCTACCTCAATTCATTCATTTCTTTGTGAGGTTAAGTTTTAGTTACCTACTTCGTGAATAGATAGCGCTTGTAAACGTTAAATCTTATCTTGGAGCTGGCGACATTTTGTAAGATTTCATAGTTCACCCTGTATAACATTTACTTACTATAGCTGCACTAGCTACGACACAACTTACGCTAAGTGTCAAGAACTTCCGCTAGCATTTTGGAAAAGATTTAACAACTGGGGGGGGGGGGGGGGGGGGCTAGCGGCACTCTAGCCGCCTCCCGAATAAATACCTGTATGTGTGTATGTTTTAAAGGGGTAATGCGGTTGCTCGAATTTTACCTGCGCTAGCTTTAAGGAAGCTTCATATATATTTTTGAAAAATTAAAAATCACTTGTAGGGACTCATGATTTTTTTTTGTCCACCCTGTATGACAGCTACGATAGCTGCGCTAGCTATGACACAACTTGCACTAGGTGTCACGAAAGATTACATTACCTTCGGAAGCGCTTCTTCGTCTCAACTTCTTATCCATTAAAAATTAAATCAAATAAGAGCAAGCTAATTCCACTAGCTAAAAAATTATGTGCCCCTTATATCAAGAAGTTGAGCTTCTTATTATTCGCTATGCCATAACGAATTATTTAAAACTTTTAAATTTAATCAGCTCGGATTCAGAGTCGTTGTAATAGGAAAGGCTCTCTTGCACCAGACATGTCTATGGAATAATTTGTCATTGGGTATCAGCGCCAACATGGTATGGATAATATTCGTAATCTTTAATCTAATTGCTTAAAATCTAGTTAAATGTACTCATGAGATTAATTTGATGTATAGGTATAGGCAAAGTTTTACTTGAGGATAGGTATACGATGTTTGTACTAATACAGACGTTGTTTAATATAATGTGCTTAACAACGTTTATATTTGTATTCCATAAGACTCTATTAACAAATTAAATGCACGAAAAATTCAGTTTAGAGAGTAACCCTCCATAAAGTAATATTTATTATTCGAATTCGTAGGATAGCAGACTTGAGTTTAGAGAGTAACCCACCTTAAAGTAATATTTATTATCCGGATTTCTAGGATAGGAGCTTCACTTTAAGGCTGGCAATAAAAACTTTATAAGGGTATAGTTCGTTTCACGAAGGTTTGTACTTACGTCGTCGATGACGTCATAACTTGGAAAAAAGTGTTTGCGTAGCTTATTTCATATCCGAAATTAACTATACAGGGTGTCCCATAAGTCATGGTCCAAACTGAAAGGGTTGATTCTTTGATTTATTTTATTACTAACATTTCTAATAAACATAGGTCAGCAAACGCTTTGTTACTGATTTACAGGGTGGTGAAATTTTAATTTATTCCTACTGAAAATTATCAATACTATGGCGGCTCGACTTCTATTGTCGCCACTGTAGGTAGAAAAGGTATATTGAGGCACTGTAGTTTCATCTAGCTAATTACAGAGATTTGGTTTTTAATTTTTTTCTCGATAATGGTCGGTAATTCGAAAAAACTACAGGAGAACAAAAAGTTTCTAAATAAGGTAGAAAAATGATTTAGTTCTTAGAATCTACCCGCGGCGCATCGCCAAGAAGTTCAGGGGCAGAAAAGGGTATATGACCCCTGAAAAAACACATCACCCTGTAAATTCAAACAAACGTTTGAAATGTGCAATCATGCAGCTCCTATTGCTTAACCTATAATCCAAATTTCAGCTAAATCCCTCAAAAATTGCAGGAGCTATAAAGAAAAAACTAAAAAAATATTGAAACCTTAACACCCTGTAGATCCGTAACGAAGCATTTGCGGATCTATGTTTATTAGAAATTTAAATCATAAAATGAACCAAAGAATCACTCCTTTTAGTTTGGACCGTGACTTATGGGACACCCTGTATAAATTGATTAACTATTATGTACAGCAGTAACGAAATAGTAATTTTAATCTCAAAGGTAAGGTTTATTTTTATTTACGCGTCTTTTGACACAATACATTTTTCTGCAAAATTTAATGAATGACTTCTGGTATCAAAAACCGACGAATGGATTTGCCGTCATTAATTTGTCTCAGTCAATTTTTATTTGTTAAAAAAGGAAGGCAAATAATGACGTAACTACAAACCCTCGTCAGACAAATTTTACCAAGACTTGCTAGTCTTGAAGAGGCATGCATAATTAATTTTTTCTAAAGACGTCAAAAAATTACAGTTATTTACCTAACAAGTGCGGAAAGTTATACTTTTCCGCACGCAACGGCGTTTGCACGAACGATGCGCCAGCGGAGTTCGTGCAAGCTGTCGAGTGCGGTAAAGTCACTTTTCGCACGTGTTTGGTACAAAATTTTTCCTTCTTAGCACATAATTTTTGGAATTAAAATCTAATTGGAAGAAAAAATGCATAAAAAATAGCAAACATTGATTGTTAAAAACAATAAATGTTTCTATATTTCATGCATTACGGCCATTACGCGAAGGCAAATGCATTAATTGCATGTTTTTTCAAAATTTTTGATACAGTGCGGTAAAGGATTTTTACCGCACTCAGTGCGGTAAAGAATCTTTACCGTATTCAAAATTTTTATGACAAGAATTTGGTTGAAAGTCTGTCTTGGTGGCATTTGTCAAATCTGTTACGTTGCATTTTGTTTTTCCCATAGCAACAAATCAATATTATAATTTGCGTCTATAGATACCACATGGAAAGTTCAAATAAATTCGTGTTTTGTGGTTCAAATTTTCCATTTTCCGGTATAACATAAATTCTTGAGAGATGGAGACCTTCGATGAAGAAATATTCGAAGCAGCGAATGCAGCAGTCGGCTCTTTGATTCCACAAAAATCCCAGGATCGGCATAATAAAGAATATGAACAATGGAACTTTCTAATTTTACCTGTGCTGCGCGCGCCGCTTGTGGGTAACAGATAATAAAATTGTCAATTGAATGGACGCAGTCTGATGCTGACTTTCTTTAAGCTAACCTCAATTATCAATCAATATTGCTGAAAGCTATTACAAAAACTGTTTATTATATAATGGTTCAAATGTGTTGTGTATGATCTTGTCAGAGTGAGGCGGAAAAAAAGTCAAATCTTTCTTTTCACAAGTTCTCAAGCAATCAAAATGTAAGAAAACAATGGTTACGTGATCTCAACCTGACTGAAGACGATTAAAGTTGGAACAGAGATTTGAGGGTTCGTAAAATAACGATTTCTATATCAAATACAATGATAATTGTACAATTAAAGGTTTGCTAGCACTTGCAAATTCTCAAACTTGTCATTCCACACAGGTACCGCGCGTCATTATATGTGTCTCTTTCCTTATTGCAGAAATCCTAATAAACTATCCTTGTTGTTCATTACATGAAAAAGGTCCAAACAAACGTTTTTTTAAAAGAGTGCGGTAAAGAATTTTTACAGCACTGAGTGCGGTAAAGAATTTTTACAGCACTGGGTGCGGTAAAGTACTACCTACGGCACGCAAACGAGTGCGGTAAAGTGAGTAGGAAAAGATACTTTGAATACCACTCGATGTTTCAGGATAACCTAATACTTTTACCTGACACTCAACACGTTACCAGCAGCACGACACCTCCTTCGGTGTCGTACCCTTACTTCGTCGGCATAATCTCGAATTTCTTTTCGTTCTTCTTCTGGTATTCCAAACATCAGATCGCAAGGTAACCTGAGTTCCCTTCCAAAAACGATTCTAGCTGGACTTTCGCCTGTTGACTCGTAAACAGCTGCTCTGTAAGCCATAGAAAATAGAGGCAAATGTTTGTCCCAATCTCGTTGGTTCTTTGCGACCACTTTTGTCAGGTGTTCCTCTTAAATCGTTCTACCATGCCATCAGATGGTGGATATAAAAGTGTTGTCCTTGTTTTATGAATGCCCATGATCTCACAAGTTTTCTTAAAGATGGCAGATTCGAAGTTTCGTCCCTGATCTGAATGCAACTCTAGTGGCACACCATGACGACTGAAAATTTCGTCCACTAGCACCTGGGCAATAGTGATGGCTTCTTGATTGGGAATAGCGAAAACTTCTGGCCATTAACTGAAGTAATCCATGATAACCAAGATGTATTTGTTACCACGCTCTGGCTCAGGGAACGGTCCGGCAACATCTAACGCTATTCTTTCAAATGGAAGACCGACGTTGTACTGTTTCATGTAATTCATGGGCCCCCGAAATCTCACTTTAGGGCCTTTACTGGTAGCACACATGTCGCATTTTCGGCACCAGTACGTCTTCATGATAGCGAACCCAGTAAAAACAATCTCAAAATTTGTCCAAAGTCCTGTTAACTCCAAAATGTGCCCTAGAAGTTCTATCGTGTACTCGATCTTTTGGAATAACCTGGCTTTTAGTGGATTTCTCATCGGCACTTTCCCAAATTCTTTTAAGTAAAACATTTTCTAGAGAGAGAGAGAGAGCCACTGAGCCTACAACGCCTTGTAAATCAAACTCTTGTTCGACACTTCCCTCCATTCTGGTCTACATTCATTATTTTCTTTGAGATGTAGAATTTGCCCGATGTCCTGGTCTGCTTCTTGATCTGCTCTCATTCGTTTGGTAGTCCATTTGATAAGACCCGTTCTTGTTACAGCCGGACCAGTGTTTTTCTCATGCATATCGATTCTTTGACAATGCTTGGAGTATTCTTTGCATGGCCGTCTAGACAGAGCGTCAGCATTTTCATGCAGGTTTCTAGGTCGATGTTAAGCGGCTGGTGTCTCTAGATCTCCAACAGCATTGAGAACGATCCCTAGATGGAGAGAAGTCATCCTTAGTCCACATTCTCATTGCATATTATGTCCAAGCTTATGGCACCGGTAACATTTTACTCGGTTTCTCGGTGTTGGTATTTGTTTGGAGTCATTTTCCATTTGTCTAACTTCTAGTAATAGTTTCTCCATTTTTCCCATGAAATTACTCATAACCTTCTCGAAGCTACCATCCTCATTTGACGATTGTTTATCCTTTGGGTCTTCAATGAACACTGCTCGTATTCTGGGTGATGAGGCACCAAACATAGCTTCCACTTCCAATGCTCGGACAAGGGCTTCGCTACTTTGTCTGAACTTAGACATTCCCAGGTTTTCCTGCATCTTGGATTCTCTGAGACCAACAATGAACGCAGATACTGCCATCCATTTCTGCATGTCTTCTCCAGCTGCAGGAAATGCCAAACTCACAAGCCTTTAAACTTCTGATTCGAATTCTTGTAAACTCTCGCCGGGTTTTTGAATTATCGATTTAACTTAAGTTCTAAATACTTCTTGCCTGCAATGGTCTCCGAAGCGCAATTCTAACGTCTGACTTAGATGCCCGTCATTCTGTTGGTAGATTGAAGGAATGGACTGAACAAGATCTAAGGAAAGTCCTCGTAGCACCATTATCAGTGCTGTTGCTTTTTATTGATCGTTCCATCCGTTGGTGTTTGCAGCAGCTTCAAATTGTCGGATATACATGATGCACGATCAAAAGTTGGTGGTTTTATCTTCATGCTAGAGAATGCAACACTTCCTGAATCGATGTACCTACTGTATTTCTAATTTATTCATCTTATCTTCAAGTGCTTGAACTTGGTCCTCTACTTCTTGTCTTAATTGCTGAACATCGGTTTTGACCTCAGCTTTTACTTCCTGAACGTCGTTTTTAACTTCTCGCACATCGTCTTTAGCCACTTGAACATCGTTTTTTTACTTCTTGAACATTGTCTCTTACTTCTTGAACATCGTTTTTAACTTCTTGAACATCGACCTTAACTTCGGCTTTTACTTCCTTAATCTTTTGTGCTAGGTTAGCGACAGATCCTTGTATGGCTTGACATATTTTCCGCAGTTGTCCAATGCCTTCTTGCCTTTCCTGTTTTTTTTTTTTTTGTCATCTGGCCTCTTCGTCTTGTTTCTCTTGTTGTCGTTTGGTCTTTTGAAGTTCCAACATGTTGCGCAAACTCTCTTGAAATATCCTTCTGGTCTTTGATAGAAGTTCCAAACACTTCGGTGAAGTCACAAATTAGATAACTTGCTTTGTTCTCGAATAGAATGTTCTAGAATTTTCTTGAAATTTCTTTTCTGAATTTCGATTGATATAGCAAACACGTCGTTGAAGTCACAAATTCGATATCTCCCTTGGTTTCCAGATAGATTTCTCTAGAACCTAGTCGAAAATTTCACTATCACAGTCAAAATCGGGTATAAAGTCATTTCCGGGGTGATTCACACAATCGGTTAAGTCTCTTCTTGTGATTGTCACTGCTTACACTGACTAATTTTCTCAGAGTTCACTTTAGTTCACTACGCTGGTGTTCCTACTATTCTGCAATCGGATTTCACTTTGCAGTCCTCGAATTATATGTATCTCACTTCTGACACCAATGTCACGGCCCTGGGGTTCGTGATAGAAACCTTGGGTCCGTTTATTCCAAAATCAAAGCCCATTTAACACAACAATAATTTATTCCACTTTACTACACACTCTAACACTAGCTTCACTATTTAACTCAAACAACTTAACTCTTTACCACTTTTACAATAATCACTATCTAAAACGTATCACAGCCAAACTTAAACTTAAACTACTATCTAATACCGGCCTTTATATATCGGTAATCCATCCTTGTAAAGTCCAGAATAAACGCGATAGTCTCTTTGCCCGAATAAAGCAGTATTTTATAGATTTGAAGTTAGATTCTGTACTGTTTGGTGAAGGCGCCACCGTGATAATACAGTAAGAGATTCTTTATAATTTTTTGAAACTTTCACAAATAGAATACTTTGATTGAAGTGATTAAACATGATGTTTCCAAATTTATACGGATTCGGCTTTCTCACCTGCGTGATGTTTGCAATGGGAATGGTATAGGTCTCATTGTTGTTATTACATACTCACAAAAAATTAAAGTCCTGCCTTAACTTTTCTCATATCGGGTCTTCAAAAAAAAAACAATCAAAGATTGCTTTGAATACGAAAACGTATTTCGCATTATTGTTTCTTTATTGGCCAGGATTTTTGACATGACATTTTGACATCAAAGTTCATTGACAAAATTAGAGAAAAATAGTGCTAAGACATACGTTTAAAATACCATAGCAATCTTTGATTGTTTTTTTTTGAAGACCTGATAGAATAGATGTGTTATTCCTTATATGGGGAATAATTGAAGTCAGAGGTAATTATTTTCCGGCAAAAAAAGAAGCCATTTCTTGTTAGGTGAAAGAATGTATTAATATCCTTGAATGAAAAAGCGCTCACGCCATCATTAGTGTGTCAATAAGCAAGCATGCAATTAACCACATGAGAAGCTGTTAAATCAAGTTGAAAATGGTACGAGCAATTACTCTTTACTTTTCGGATGTTCTGAAGGATAATCCCTGAACGAGTACACTTGCAAATTGGCAAATGATGAACATGAAAAATATTTACAAAACTTTATTGAAATTTCTCTTTCTTAGTCATTATAAAGCCATACATTTTTCTAAATTCAACTCTTCCTAACACATCTTCACTGACAAGAATCATGATGCCCGTGCACGAATACTTTCTACCAAGCTTTAAAAATATTACATACCTACATGTCAGCTCAAAATTAGAATAACTAGAGCAGATAATTATAAGTAGATATCAACCTAACTATTCTAAGTTAAAGCAAAAACAAATAATATAATGTATCTAACATTAATTCGCAATTTCAACAACACTGCAAGTTACTTAACAAATAGGTACCTATATTACAAAAATTCACATTAAAATAAACTGTATTAAAACTATTGAATAGGTGGTAAAAGTAGATAAAATAGATCCAAGTATTCCCCAGTCCAATTTGAAGAAACCCCCAGCGTGCATACAGATAAGTTTCGATTTATTTATATTTAAAAGAACATTTATTTGTTTTTCCAAAAGTTGGCTATGCTTTAGATTGGATTGCGGTGGTAGTTTATTTAAAAGTGACAGGCAAATGTTTGTTGTTTTCTGGCCTTCGTCTTTGATGTTTTCGCCTATGATAGCTATTAGAATTGCCTGAGTCTGAAAAATAAACAAAATTGAACCAAAAGTTAATATCATTTTTTTCTATATGGAAATGAAATCGATGCCTAAAAATTCATTTCTCGAATATCAAAAATATGAATTTTGAATAATTATAAAAACGCAACGACAAAAATAAATCTCCAATTTACCACTCAAAAAATTTTACTTAATAGTGTTACCCGTCAAGCCGAGATGGAAAAGTAAATAATAAAATTTCTGGAAGTGAGACAGTGAATGGGTAAAAAAAAAAAAGAAAGAGAGGGTTGGTCGGTGGCTAAAATCTAGAAACGGGACTCCGTGTGAAGGGTTGCCAACTAGCTTCCAATGCGGAGAGGGGTGTGGATCAATTAAATAATTAAATATAGGTTGCCACCTGCTTTTCCCTGCAGTACACGAAGTCAAACGATATAACGAAAGCAGGAAACTTCTACGGACCTATAGCAGCACAACCTGAAATATAAAAGTAAACAAGAAGGAAGGACAGAAGTGAAACGCTTTGCTACATTCAGGTACGGGTTTTTAATTAGAATCAGAACAGGTTTGACTCTAGAGCAGGTTCGGAGTGGGTTTTCCGAACGCCCTGGAACACTGAAAACTATTAACACTAGAACCAGAACAAGAACAAAATAAATCGACTAGGAGTACCTAACCTTATGTTCTAAAAATAATATTTACAATAAATTAACTCAACTTGAGTCTCTTAAAGTAAAGAGTATTATAATATAACAGCAATAATAGCTGAAATATAAATTAATAGACAAGCTTACTAAATGCAGTACCTTCGTAAATGGTCATTTAACCCCAGTGTACAAGTATGTTCCTGTATTAAGTGCAGCATGTATTTATGGGATCTTAGATAGATCATTAATTAAAGTTGAAATAACAATACATAGCCTGAGGGGCAAATTTAATATTATAGGATAAAATAGGTATAGTGAAATTATTTAAACAGTGTATGCACGTGATCAATGACGTCGAAATTATTGCCAATTGCAGTTTGTAAGAAATTAAAATTCGTTTCAAGCTGAGAGCTCATTCTCCTTTTTATTTAACCTTAGTTAAAAAAAGAAAGAACACTGTTGGCATTTAACCGAATTGGCCGATAAAATGACATTCAGTTTGGCACTCATGGGTTATGTTGCCAAATATTGCTGCAAATCTGCGGTTACTGATTTTAATAATTTGAAATTATTTCTATTTGTGTATCTATAAAATGCCAAAGTCATTGAATAGTCAGAGTCAGAAACTCGTTGTGTCTCTAATTAGTTTCTTTGAACAGGAACGAGATAATGGGGGCCCCTTTTTGCCATTAAATAGCGTCAGAGAGGTGAAGTATATTGATACTATCAAAGTGAGTAGTTTTTTTAGATTGTGTCCATAATACACTATCTATACATATAAAAATCGATGTTTGTTTGCTTTAGTCATAACAAATTTTACTAGACATGGTATGTCAAAGTAAAACGAAAGTTAATAGCGGCAACATTGCGACGTGCTTATGTCATTAATTTTGATCACGTGCATACACTGTTTAATTAATTTCACTATAGTATAGATAAATAATTAAAATTGAAGTACCTAACAATACATAACCTGAATGGCAGGTTTCATATGATAAAGGTAGTGTTTCTGATGGCCTGGGACTGGATCAGGGTTGCGACAAGAAGCAACTGGCCCTGGGCGCTGAAGTTTAGTAACTAGGAGTCACTAAGGCTTCCAATTGTCTAGAGGAGGCTAAAGATAGGAGGTACGACATGAAATATACAGTAAGCTTAACAGTTAACTCTCTGCTCAAAGTTGAGGACTAAATTGTGACGAATAAAAGGTGACGTCTAAAGGCCTGAAACAAATGGACTTTATGAGACTGGGCGTGGAGCGATAGGTAGGTAGGTCCAATATTCGGAACTTTACCATATAATTAACAAAAAACTATGCTGTTACATAGGCAGTAGAGAAACACAAAGAAGACCAATAGGAAAAACCACTTACCAAAATACTTTGGCCTTTAGGAACAAACAATTGATCACGTTGCTCTTTTTCGGCTCACAAAGAAATCCGCGCAAGGCGCTTTGGTGCTAAAATAACGGATTAGCCACCCTAGATCTATGAGCGAAAATTGGACAACTCAGAAATCGGCAAAATGTGCCTGAGGAATTTTCCCGAACACTTAATCGTGGAAAGTCCTCGACCTGAATGATCTCTGCTTGTCACTTCAATGTTCTTCAAAAAGGTTCTGTCAAAACTCCAAGGTGAAAGGTTCTGGGGAATTTTGATGGTAGTTGGGGCATGAGACTTATTTAAATTAAGTTAGTACCGGTCATTGACCTTATTTGGAGCGCTGTCATTCTAGTCAATCTAATCGAATCAAACAATCAGCTGTTCCAATATAAATATTGTGATTTGATTTATTAATACATTAATTGTCTATTTATTTTAACCCTACTAAAAGGAAATTAATTCTATTATTAAACCTCTAACTTGATGATTCTGGGAAGAATGAAAAGTTTGCAGAAAAGTGTGGCCACAACTATTAAAAAGAAACCAGTGGCTTGACGAAGGTACGCTATTCAGTGAGGCGAATACGCTTATTTCCTTTTATTTTGGCCCAGGAAAAATCATCCCGCAACAACACTTCCCTTTCCTCCACAAAAAAAAAAATCAACGATTTTTTTTTCTTCAGGTTTAAGACCAAGATCACAGTACATATAGACAAGTGGTTCGACCAGACATAACAGAAAGAAACCCACCAAACAACAGAACAAAAACAAATTCCCTAACCTAATGAGTCAAAACCTGTTGCGCGTGCAAGTATCAGTCATAATCGGGACGATGAGTCTTGAGGTCTTTCTCGTGCCATACGCCGGCAGAGCGACCATCTTGATTCTGCATCTCATATGACCAAGAAGACCTAATGCGCGAGATCGTGAAGGGGTCTGCGAATTTGCGAGCGAGTTTCGCGGAAAAGTGCTTGGTTGCCTCTAAGAGCACTATATTTCTCTTGCAGACTTGTTGTCCTAAGATGAACCGGTCATTGCGTCTACGCAAGTTATAGGTGTTTTTCAACGTTTCGTACGCTTGTTGGAGACGCTTGTGTAGGTCGGCAAAAACCTGCTTCAGAGCTTCAGGTCTGGCACGGAGATCCGGAATCTGGGGAGGACCGTCGAAGGAATCGTTCAATCAAGGCTCATCCCGAATAGGTAAATAGACCTCTCGTCCAAACATAACAAAATTAGGGGTCAAGTCCATCACTTCATGTCGCGCAGATCGAATCGCATGAGCAACCTTGGCAAGATATTTGTCCCAGTGACGGTGTTCATCTGATACGTAGGCCGAAAGTGTGGTCTTCAAGACGCGATGAACTCTTTCCACGGGATTTGCCTGGGGGTATTAGTTCGCAGTGTACTTTACCGAAATATCGTATTTCCACATCAGCTCCTGGAACTGTTTGCTCCGAAATTGAGCACCATTGTCAGCGATAAGCTTCTGAGGAGCCCCATAGACTAAAATTACGTAGTCCTCTAGCCATCTAATGACAGACGAAGAAGTCGCAGTCCGCAAGGGGAAGAACAAAACGTACTTGCTGAATAAATCGCAAACTGAAAAAATTTACGAGTAGCCCGAAGAAGATCTAGGAAGTGGGCCCACAAGATCGATGCTGATAATCTGCCAGGGTTCAGAAGTAGTGGGAATGGAGCTAAGCATGTGCCCAGCCAGAGCCTTCTGCTGAGGTTTTGTTTCAAGACAAACCTTACACCTTCGAATGTACTTGGCAATATCCTGACGCATATCTGACCAATAAAACTTTTGGGAAATCCGGGAAAACGTCTTGAAAACTCCTCAATGGCCACACTCCGGAGGATCATGATTGGACTTGATGATCGCCGATCGTTCATCGTTCATCCTTCGGGACGATTCGGGACCACCATTAGCCAACTATTAGTCGGACCTGACAATTCGGGGTAACGAACCTGTGCCCTTTTGTACAATTTCCCTGTTTCCAACCACCAAAGGGGATACTTGTTTGGAAATCTTTCCACCTTCTGGCACATACCCAAGTACCAAGGATCAGTAGACTGACGAGGGGTGTCGGTAACGGAAAAAGCCTGAATGGTGTCGAGAATTGGTACGGACCGTGAAAGGGCATCAGGGACGACGTTATCTTTGCCTTTCCGGTGAACAATGTCGAAGTCATACTGTTGCAACCTTAGTGACTAACGGGCAACTCTTCCTATAGGGTCCTCAAGACCTGCAGAAGTGACGACATAACCAAGATATTTAAGTTCCGACTTGCAAAACTGGCATTTATCTTGATTAAGAGTAGACCTGCATCGAAAATTCGGTTGATTACCTCACGTAAGATCTGCAAATGATCGTCAAATCTGGACGTACAGATGATGACGTCATCAAGATAAACGAAAACATTCTGCTCAAGATCCACTCCAACAACCTGATCATTGAGTCTCTGCCACACAGCCGGAGCATTAGTTGGCCCAAAAGGCATACGCTTGAAATGGTAGAGACCACGGGAAGGCACAGTGAAAGCTGTCAACGGACGAGACTCTGGAGCTATGGGGATTTGCCAATAGGCGGACTTTATGTCCAAGGTACTGATGAACTAGGCATCACGGAGCTTATCGAGACTGGCACTCACATAGGGGATTGGATAAACAGCGGGAATGGTTACACGGTTAAAACTCCGATAATCAACGCAGAACCTCCAGTCACCAGACTTCTTTTTGAACATCACGATAGGCGAAGACCAAGGAGAATCGGAAGGCTCTATTATATCCTGGGCGATCATCTGCTCAAGCTCCGAGTGAACAATCTTCAACAGCGCAGACGACAAGGGATAGTATCTCTGCTTAATTGGGGACGAATCCGTCTTTAGGAACTGTACACGGTTGGTACACCCAAGTTTGTCTTCCATCCGGAGAAATGTGTCACGCAAAAGAGTGTCAAGTCTTAGTCGTTGTTCGAGACTAAGAGTGTCGAGAGAGTGAAGAGACATGATTTGATTGACGGCTTGAGAGTCGGTTCTAAAAGACCTTTCACCGGAATAAATATTGAGAATTATCTGACCCAAAAGTCAACTCTAAGGATCAGAGTGTGCGGCAACGAAGGAATGACAAGGGTATCCATGAGTGCTAATCGGTTCTGAAGGATGAATGGCAGCTGAACTGAACCAATAGATGTGCATTGTTGGCCATTCGCCACCGTACACTCCACTTGAGTCTCGGTAATAATGGAACAGAGTGGTTTCAAGATTCTCCAACCAGGACCGCCCAAAATGATTCTAGAACAACCAGAATCGAGAAGTCCCATGAATGAGCGACCAAATATGGAAACCTGAAGGAAGGGTCTTATGTCGCCTTCTGCGTGAGCCAAAACGTAGTCCAAAATTGCAAGGTTGGACGAATTTTGATTCTTCGACGTGAGGATGGAGGTTCGCAGCCCTCCCACTTTTTTTGAGCAACGAGGATAGTTTCGGGTAGTAACATCTTTGTGACCGCACTTGAAACAGAGAAGCTTTCAAGGAAAAGAACACTGCCTAAAGCTGTGACCAGATTGGTCGCAATTCCAACACCTTGCGGGAGCAGAGTGGGGCACAAAGGCCAATTCGACAGGATTTTCGGCAGGTTGGCAACTCCCAAGAAAATCAACTTCATTACTGGGTTCTGAAATGGCGACAAGGGAATGATCACAATGCTCGACGAAGGTTTGTGATAGGCCAGAGCGGGCTCTAGCAAGGATCTAAAATTTGTTGGAGGAGGCACAAATCGTTGGACTCGAGCTTTAGTTTCCTCGATGGCTCGACTGAGTCGACACAAATCTGTCATAGTCACGACTCGGTCGACAACCGTCGCTGGATGTGCGGAAAAAGGTTACGTCGCATAACTTGAAGCTTTGTCGCTTCCGAAGGAGGAGTAGCCAGCTTACGGAAAAGCGCTTCCATAGCCACAACGAAACTAATGACACGCTCTTGAGAATTCTGGGTACGTCGGTGAATTTGATCCCAAAGTCCATATTCGTAATCAAAGGGCTGGAACGCATCCCTTAATTGACGAACGAGGTCTTCCCAACTGGTGAAACGACCAGTGCGGTACCACAGGAGCGCGTCTCCTGTGAACAGTTCCGGAACGGATCTGAGAAGATGCTCTGACGTCACACCTCGAGAAACACGAAGTTCCTCGATACGCTCGAGAAAATCGGTAACACTTGTGCGGCCGTCGTATTTAATACCCCAAGAGGACACATTCTGCGACTTATGGTAGTAGGAAGTTACCGACGACTGATTGAAGTTTCTATCATGAGAAGGGGAAAATTGAAAGTTTTCCAACCTTTCGGCAAAATCGACCTCGGGATTCGAATGACTTAAAGTTTCAGTCGGACGGGTGGAATTGAGTTTTACCTGCCGGGAGAAACCGGGGTACCTACTCATCCTCAAAATGGACCTGCGATTGCTATTCTGACGTGGGTACCGGTTCTGATGGAAGTTGGGAATTAGTGGCAATTGGCAATAGCTCTGGAAATAACTGACGGAGGCGACTGTCTAACAAACGAGGAGCGCAACCGTGGTGGATGCTGATCACCAAGAAACTGTTGATAATAGAGCAGAGCGGTACGTCAGATTGATCGTCCGGCTCGTCCGCAGCAGAGGATCTACACTGGCCCAAATAGTTGCGGTTGGTGCGCACCCTAGACTCAAGACAGGAGCATAGTGCCCAATATTTCCAACCTCTCGAGACCGAGGCTCGCTTGCACCAGTGGCTGGGAAACAAGAACTGCGACTCTCAGGCGATGAATGAGTGAGTCGGGTAGGTGGTCTTGAAATATTTCCAGCTGTGGAGGTTTGATCGAAATTTGTGTAACGGAGCGCCTGGATAATTCGGCGGGGTGGAAATTCATACAACGGGTCTAACATGACTTGTGGAGGAGGCTCGACTGAAGGCGAAATGTTCATTCTTGAAGATGTAGTTTGTCGGAGGAGTTCCGAAGCATTAGGATTTTCGTCATCGTAGGAAATCAAGTCATGCGACGTGGCAATCTCTTCAGGCACGCGGTTTATTTCCGTGACACGGATGGTAGGGTTCACATAGGGGTCGACTATCCGGGGATTGTCGGTTTCAAGAAGGCTTTGGTGTTCCTGGTGAATGTCAGCTCGTGTCCGCGATTCAATGGCTGTGCCACTTCGGACCATCTCTAGCCGATTGAATAGATCAGCGCACCCGTCAGCAAGTTTTCGCCTTGCCTCTCGCTCGTCGTGCGAAATACAATGAAGCCTGTCGAGACGAGCTTCGGTGTGGCTCAGCAGGCTGAAAATTCTCCTAAATTCGCTGTCCGCGTTCTCATGGTCAAAGTTTGTGATTTCTCGCTCCGAAGCTGCAAGTTTACCTTGACAAATGCAAAGTTCGCTGTCGCTGTCGAAGCAAGAATTTGTTGGAGCCGAAGACTGACCCTCGCGTTCACAACGCAGAGCGTCATGTAATGCCGTTCGTTTTTGTGGAAAGGTGCCAGTTATGGGCAACCCGCAAATAGTCAACTCATACTCGACTTCCGCAGCACCCAACAGATTTATATCCATCTTGACGCAAAGAAGAAAATAAAAATAACGAAACGCCAATAGGAAACTCGTAAATCCAATTAAAAGTACAAAAAAAAAACAAAAGAAGCCCGATTTGTAGCATAGCAAAAAAAAACAATAAAAAAAATGAATCGACCAAGGGGTTGTGAAAAGAAGAAGAAAAAAAATATTTATATATTGTGAGGAAAATAGAGAAAGAAAAAGAAACTACCCTAATCCTGCTTAATGGTGAAGGTAGAAATTGAACAAACATGAGATATCACAAAATCCCAAAAATAAAAATAAAAAAAATACCATTTGTTGGGCGCCAATTTGTTACCCGTTAAGCCGAGATTGAAAAGTAAATAATAAAATTTGTGGAACTGAGACAGTGAATGGGTAACTAAAACAAAAAAAAAAAGAAAGAGAGGTCGGTGGCTTAAATCTAGAAATGGGACTTCGTGTGAAGGGTTGCCGACTAGCTTCCAATGCGGAGAGGGGTGTGGATCAATTAAATAATTAAATATAGGACGCCACCTGCTTTTCCCTGCAGTACACGAAGTCAACCGATATAACGAAAGCAAGGACAGAAGTGAAACGCTTTGCTACAATCAGGTACGGGTTTTTAATTAGAATCAGAACAGGTTTGACTCTAGAGCAGGTTTGGAGTGGGTTTTCCAAACGCCCTGGAACACTGAAAATTATTAACACTAGGACCAGAACAAGAACAAAATAAATCGACTAGGAGTACCTAACCTTATGTTCTAAAAATAATATTTACAATAAATTAACTCAACTTTAAGGGACTCAAGTAAAGAGTATTGTATAACAGCAATAATACCTGAAATATAAATTAATAGACAAGCTTACTAAATGCAGTACCTTCGTAAATGGCCATTTAACCCCAGTGTACAAGTATTTTCCTGTATTCAGTGCAGCATGTATTTTTTGGGATCTTAGAGAAATATAGATCATTAATTAAAGTTGAAGTAACAATACATAACCTGAATGGCAAGTTTCATATAATAAAGGTAATATAGAGAATTTCATACATCTGTCAAAACTGGTATTCCAACAATAAATTGACATGTTTTGATTGTTGATTTGAACCAATCAGATTGTAATTACGCGATAATTTGCACTAGTGCAAATTATCAGATAATTGCATACTAACTGATGCGAAAACTGGTGTTTTGACAAAAAATTTAAATTTTTGATTTATGAAATTCGCTCATTAAATACAACTCGTGCAATGGAAATATATTTATAATTTTCGACAAATTTGCACTCATGCGTTTTTAACTGAAAAAGGCACTCGTGCACTACGTGCACTCGTGCTCTTTTTCAACTAAAAATGCATTCGGGCAAATTTCCCAAAAATTATCAATAATTTCCATTGCACTAGTTATATTACTATTGATAATTAATTAAAATTGAAATGACAACACATAATCTAAAGGGTAATTTAATATTGTAATAGAACTGCGTCGTTGGGGTGATTTACTCCAACAAGGGGTTGGTAAGGTTTGATAGGCTCCAGATATTAAGACAATACAACACACTTATCAAACCCGAGTAGTACCTAATCCCTTGAGAGAAACCTGAAGGATTGGATTATTAATTTCCAGTGTTTCTGATGACCCGGGACTGGATCAGGGTTGCGACAAGAAGCAACTGGCCCTGGGCACTGAAGTTTAGTAACTAGGAGTCACTAAGGCTTCCAATTGTCTAGAGGAGGCTGAAGATAGGAGGTACGACTTGAAATATACAGTAAGCTTAACGGTTAACTCTCTGCTTAAAGTTAAGGACGTTATGAGACTGGGCGTGGAGCGATAGGTAGGTATGTCCAATATTCGGAATTTTACCATATAATTAAGAAAAAACTATGCTGTTACATAGGCAATAGAGAAACACAGAGAAGACTAATAAGAAAAACCGCTTACCAAAATACTTTGGCCTTTAGGAACAAACAATTGATCACGTTGCTCTTTTTCGGCTCACAAAGAAATCCGCGCAAGGCGCTTTGCTGCTAAAATAACGGATTAGCCACCCTAGATCTATGAGCGAAAACTAGACTACTCAGAAATCGGCAAAATGTGCCTGAGGCATTTTCCCGAACACTTAATCACGGAAAGTCCTCGACCTGAATGACCTCCGCTTGTCCCTTCAATGTGCTTTAAGAAGGTTCTGTCAAAACTCCAAGGTGAAAGGTTCTGGGGAATTTTTATGGTAGTTGGGGCATGGGACTTATTTAAATTAAGTAGTAGAAAATTGTGGCCACAACTATTGGAAAGAAACCAGTGGCTTGACGAAGGTATGCTATTCAGTGAGGCGAATGCGCTTATTTCCTTTTATTTTGGCCCAGGAAAAATCATCCCGTAACAATAGATGATTCAGACTTAGATTTAGAGAATCGAATGATATGCTTGAGGAACTTCACGATTCCATGAAATATGGGGATGAGATGCGATGTGTTCATGTACCTACTCACCTCAGTTTTATTCACACCGTTCATATAATAAATTTATCTATGTTCAGATGCAAGAAAAATTGACGCAGTAAACCGGAAAGACACATTCATGGTCCGGGATTTCACAGTAGGTTTACCGAAAAAACAATTTTAATTATTGAAATTTTAAATTTACTGGCTTGCTTAGTTGATGAGGCTTTATGAAATTTATGTAAATCAGAAATAGATGATAATGACGAATTCTCAATTGCTACAGCTGAGTCATGACTCAGGAGAAAGTTTCTAAGAAATCATACTTGGGAACGAATTGTACAGTCCTCCAAAACAAAGTTGCGTTCGAGTATTGCACAGAGACTGATAAAATTTAAGATAAACCTATGAGTGTATGTATTTTTAAGGATTGTAAAGGTCTTATAAGATTGCTTGTTTCAACATCAAAAACAATATTGATATTATCAAATACAGGGTGGCCAATTGAAAACGAAACAGAGGTGATTTCGGGCTCCCCGAGACATTTAAGAAAAAACCCTCGTACCCGTCAATTTTTGATTTAAGGGGGAACCATTTTTTTGGTGTTTTCACCCCCTGGGGGGCAAAGCCCTAGCGGGGGTGACAAGGGCCCCCAAAATTTTAAATGGAATGAGGGGTCGAGTGATATCTTATTTTGAAGCTATTTTTATGTAGATTATAACCCCCGAGTCTCACTTCGCTACTATCTACCTAGCCATTACAGGGGCTAATTAAAGTTACAAAAACATGTTGGAATATTTTTATTTAAAAAAATGCTTTAAAAACAAAATCAATCAAGTAAATGCTGAAAATGACCTCAGAAGAAAAAATCTAACGGGCTTAAATCTGGAGAACGCGGGGGGGCACTCAATATTGACGAGCCACTGCAGCATAATGGGATGACGCACAATCTTGTTGGAATATTAGTGTATGCATCTGTTATCATTCTCTAGTATCTCCACCAATTCTGGATGAATCGCAACTCCTAACCACTCTAGGTACATTTCTTCTGTTAAATTTATAGGTAAAAAAGGGGCCTATTTACGGTTATCAAAAATGCTAGCCCAAACACTCAAATAATCTACATTTCCATAATGCCCTAGGACGTTATTTCGTACGTATTATACCTGAAAATATTGTATGTTTACCTGGAAATATTGTATTAAATAAATATTGTATTGAATATAAAAAAATTGTATTAAATAATGGAGTATAATTAAATGGTATTTTGGTTGATGTGCTACTAACCCCCTTTTTCGTTTTATTTCCTCCTCCCTCACCATTGAAAAACTCATAACCCAATTATTTTTTTTCAATAAATGGAGCAGCAGTTTGTATATTTCTCTGATGAATGCTCCTTTTTTCTTGAACGGTACGGTGAATCGTCTCAACTGCCGCTATTGGGCTAATTCAAATCCCAGAAAACATATTTCGTGAGGTACATACGGAACATCCCGAGAAATTGAGTGTTTAGGCTAGCATTTTTGGTAACCGTATAATAGACCCCTTCTTTACCTATAAATTTAACAGGAGCAGTGTACCTAGAGTGATAAGTAGATGCGATTCATCCAGAATTGGTGAAGATACTAGAGAATGATAACGGATACATGGAAAACCGTCTAATATTCCAACAAAATGGTGCGCCACCCCACTATGCTGCAGTGATTCGTCAATATTTGGACCAAAGGTTTCCAGAACAATGGATTCGAAGGAGAGGCCCCCGCGTTCTCCAGATTTAAGCCTGTTAGATTTTTTCTTCTGAGGTCATTTTCAGCGTTTACTTGATTGATTTTGTTTTTAAAGCATTTTTTTAAATAAAAATATTCTAACATGTTTTTGTAACTTTAATTAGCCCCTGTAATGGCTAGGTAGATAGTAGCGATGTAAGACTTGGGGGTTATAATCTACATAAAAATAGCTTCAAAATAAGGTATCACTCGACTCCTCATTCCATTTAAAATTTTGGGGGCCCTTGTCACCCCCGCTAGGGCTTTGCCCCCTAGGGGATGAAACCACCAGAAAAATGGTTCCCCCTTAAATCAAAAATCGACGGGTACGAGGGTTTCTTCTTAAATGTCTTGGGGAGCCCAAAATCACCTCTGTTTCGTTTTCTGGCCCTGTATGTAAAGCTAATGACTTATTTGAACAAGAAATAGGTATGTGGGATACAAAGAAGCAGTCTCATGAATAATGTCTAGTAAATGCTTCTACTCTACCTCCGTCTATCTTTGCTGCACTAAAGTTGGATATGTTTATCTGAAAAAAATTAAGCAAAAGCATTTGCTTCTGTTTTATGTATATGCGAGCCAATAAATTAAGGAATGTGTTGTAAAATCCCTTATTAAGGTCCATTGTGATTAATTTTTGAATGTAGGTAGGTACCTATTTTATGGATTGAGAAAAAATAAGCGATTCATTATTGAAAAAAAAAACTGTAAAAACAAATTGTCCCGGAAGTATCTAGAAATCATCTGACACTTTTAATCTTCATTACAATAAATTATAGTCAAATTTCTCCAGATATACAATATGAACACATATTACTTACCAATATAGTGATAACATACAAACTGTAACACCAAGCATGCCAATAACTACGACCAGCAACATTTTGCAATTTAACACAAAACTCAGCTGCAATCGAAACTCCTCTCAACAAATTCGATATAATATTTGCGAAAACAGCTACATAGAAATATTTAAAATTTGCATTAGTTGCATCCAAAAGTTTCGAGATTTTATAGAATCGCAATATTAATTGCTCAAATAGCATCGTTTCAAATGACTTTACACAAGATATATAATTTTTATCATATTTTTTCTTTTGAATTAATAACAAATAATTAACTTCTATTAAATTTTCTCGTAAAATATTAGCCAAAGTTAAAACTATGAGGATTTGAAGATTAAAAATGCCATCTCCAATGTTTCTATATATAAACACGTGAAATTCGCTCAAATTCAAATAGCTATTATAAATGTAGAGCATCAAAAACATTGGGGCAAAAATTTTCGAAAAAGTCAAATAAAATAAAAAATTAATGAACTTAGATTTCCAATGATTGATTTGACAAGTATTTAGAATTTTCAAAGAAGCTTCAGTAGACCTTGTAATACTTATAGTTCCAATTATGAGAGTTAAAAATAAAATCAAATCATCGAAACCTTCTAATACGTGCAAATACCCAGGAATGTTGAATTTTCTCAAGATAACCCTACGTTTTATTATAATTGAAAATATACACACAACCATTATCGCACCAATTGCTATTAGGTTGAAGCACAAACAGTTGGTTTTATGTTTATTCATTATTGAAATATATTTTTTGAGGAGCTTTAAATAAAACATTTTAAAGTTTGAAACCTAAATGGCTTTTATGTTTCAAAAAAAGATGGCATGACCATTTTATAGAGTTTGTATGTACACATTGTAATTCCTGTAAAAAAGCTATTATTCAATGTCCAGGCACGTAAAAAATGCCTTTTTTATTTGCCCTAACGTAATTATAGTCAATGTAAGCATGAGGGGATCGTTCGCAAATAATACAGGGTCATTTAAAAAAAGCATTTTTTTTTTTTCATTAGAAAGAAGTAAGAAAAATTACGAATTAAGGTTACGTGCTCAGGTTGATAATTTTTGTGGACTTTTGGATGAGCGCCCCTTATGTTAGCAATTTAACAGGAGGCCCATAATAGGCTCAGTTTGTTCAGTGAATATTTATTAGAGGTGGGTCAATAGTTTAATAAATACAAAATGGCAAGGGCGCCACTGAATTTGTAAAAAATAAAATAAATAATTAAATCAAATAAAATATTGAAGGGTGAGAATTCAGAAACACACCTTAAAAAAATAATCAGCAAATCTTGACATACGTAAAACCAATAAAACGCGATTCTGCTAATTCAAAATGAAAAAACGTGTATCTATGTTATTCACTTTTGGGTAACATTTGTCCTTTTGGAACGCGTAGATACATACTTTAAACAAAAAAAAATAATATTTTAGGAATAATTTAATTTTACTATGGGACTGCACAAAACACACATCAAAACTTATTTCTTATTGCTGGAAGTAATCAAACTGAAAATGTAGCATAAAAAATATAAAATGGCGGAAAAGTGTCTAAAAATCTTTGAAAAATATTCAAGGAACAAAATTGTATTTCAAGTAAACTTTTTAGAGAGCAATTAACCCAAACTAACTCAAACGACTCACAGTGAGGTGGGGTTACGCAAACCCCAATTTATACAAAAATCGTAATATCGCATACTAAGTAAAATATTGCGCCTTGATGACACCGTTAGGGTACTGACGGACAACTGACCGAAAGCTACACAGGCGGTAGCGGGCCTCCATTAGTTGATAAGTGGTAAAATCTGTGGGGTTTGAAAAACCCCACTTCACCAGTTACGGGTTAAATACAAAAACTTTTCAATTTTGGTTATGTTATTACTATTGTGAACTAAAGATTTGTTTGTGTCAAAAAATTGAAGCCAATTTTCATATGAGCCATAAAACTCAGGCAATTTTACCTTTGGCAAGTTTGTGTTACTACCCAAGTTTGTTTGTTGCACAACTGTTGGTGGATATTGTGTACCACTTTGGCTAAACCTGAAAAATATGTAGGTATCAATGATACGCTTAGCCTCTCCCGTACGCATCTAAACATTCCGGTATAGGATTCGGCACCTAGGCATATTTCATTGGTCCGTTTGAATTCGGACCGCCAATTAATGCGGAGTGCCGAAATCCGTAGTTGAATGTTGAACGGTGCTGAGCCTCAGGTCGGAATGGTACATATATTTACTATATTATGTGGAGTGCCGAATCAAAGGTCAAAATGTTAAACGGTGCCCAGCTGCAGGTTGGAATGTTACTCCGTTAGCGCGGCACAAAATCAACAAACAAACTTTATTTACTTTTTGGTACATATTTATTTTATTTCAACGATACATTTCAAAAAATCTTGGACAATAATTTGCAGTAGTGGGGACCCAGAGGGGGGATTATAAAAACCTGAAACCTGGCAAATTAGAGTAGAAAATTTTGAAAATAAATACCCTAATATATTTATCTGTGATGCTTAGTTCAATTAAAATATCAATTGAAGCCAGGCAACAGCAGTTTTTGGATTTTCCTGTCTTATTATTTCCTTGGTCCACTTTTTTATAAGCACTATGATGGTATACAAAAACATATCTAAAAAATTTATCTTCCAAAGTCTATTCGCATCCAAGAAGATTCTACGTCATTGAATTGACATTGAACACAAACCTGCATTTGAATCTGTTATAATTATTTTTCGCTGACTTCACATTCCAATTCGTGTATGTTATATCACTATAATCTTCTATCCATTGCTCTATATCGTTTTCCTCCAAAATGTTGGCTCGGTAAATTTGCTCACCACATTGAAAGTGTTTAAATGATTCAGGCAAACTCATGAAGCAACGGCGAAATAAACCGCATTCGCCGCAAAATTGTAGCTAAGACGAACACGAACGAGGAGGACAGCTGATTTAATATAAAAAACGCATGGCAACATTCGGACCTGATACTCAGCACTGTTTAACATTTTGACCTTAGATTCGGCACTCCACATGGCTGTTGCTAATGGACCATTCTGACCTGAGGCTCAGCACCGTTCAACATTCAAGTACCGATTTCGGCACTCCACATCAATTGGCGGTCCGAATTCAAACGGACCAATGAAATATGGCTAGGTGCCGAATCCTATACCGGTATGTTTAGATGCCTCCCGTACAAGCAAAGAATTCATCTTCGAAATCTACCCGATAATCAGAATGATCATTTTGCATATCGAAAAGTTCCAAATCACCCTGAATTCCAGCAAACTCATTCCAAAGCCAATGAATTTTTCCAGTACGAGCCTATAGCACGTATATTTTGTCTGTATTAGAAAAATTATGAACATAACTTGTGAAACGGTGCAAAGCTGCAATTGTGAACTTCCTTGTGTGAGATAAAATGCGGATTTTTTCCGCTACCTTCTGTTCCTCACTCATTGAAAATGCACAATGAATTATCTCAAGGGTAATAAAAATATACAAGTTGAATACTTACTAATTAAATCTCAAATCGATACGAAAAGGTCTTAAATTTAAAAACATGCTACATAAACCAGTAACTTTCACTATTTTTATCTAATTCTACGGTTCAAATAAGTAATTTTATTGTTTAGATGAAAATATTAAAAATTAATACCTACTTATAGTATTGTAAACAAACAAACAAACATGTAAATATTAAATATAAACAAAACAGCGAAATCCCAAAATTGACCCTTTGTTTGGACGCCATATTGAGGTGCGCGAACAAAGTTGCCAAAAGTAGAAAAAAAAATTACTAGCGTACTGTCAACATTGAAAACAAAAGTTACTGAATAAATTACATTTAAAATTCAAATTTGCCGTCTATTACAAATGTTTTTGAAGAGAAAACCCATCAATTTTAGCTGAGATGGCCTTTCTTTTCAAAAACATTCTTAATAGGCGCCAAAATTAAATTTTAAATGTAATTTAAATAACTTTTGTTTTTAATGTTGACAGTACGCTAATTATTTTTTTTTTACTTTTGGCAACTATGTTCGCGCACCGCAATATGGCGTCCAAACAAAAGGTCAATTCAAAATGGCTACGCTATGTCACCCGCGATGCCAAAACCTGAAAGCTGCAAAAGCGCGGGCGCTTTCACTCACGTGATGTTGTAATACCTAATGTCATTGGCTGATTTAAAAAAAGACGCGGACAGATGCAGGCGTCTGTTGGAAATTTATGATCATAATAAAGCTAGCTCCCTATTGGCGGGTAAACAAAAACTGTGCTGTATTGTACCTACAGTTCATAGGAGCAATATGGATGCCATGCCAAGGAACATGGAAAATCCAGATGTTCACTGATTCACTACTGCTTATGCTTACTGCTATTCATTATTTTAAAATTTTACAAAGTCACCACAAAAGGCATTTTTTAGCGAACTCTCGTAAGTTCCCGTGTTACAAGCGGTTACAGGAAATCAATAACCGATCCGTTTTTGCAAGAAAACGGTAATAGGGGAAGGTGTTTTGCTGTCATAATGTGACGTCATCATTCTATAACACGGTTATTGTTTTTGATACCCAAGTCGAGAGTTAAGTAACTAAAAAATTCTAACCTTAGATTCGTTTATGATTTTTTTTATGTGTAAAAGTGAGTTTTTTTCTGAGGTTTTTTTGTTATTGGAGGATATCAAAAAATGGCAGATCTCGCCAGAGTCGCCGGTAGTAGTTAGTCATCAAGTTGACTTAGAAATTAGAATATACAGGGTGTTTTCAAACATATTATCGTCAATTAGTAATAATGACTCAATTATTGACTTCATTTCTTTTATGTTTACCACAAAATATAAACTAACCGCACTTTTTTGTAAAATTTTGGTAACCGTTCCGTTTTAGCGAGAAGCGATTTAATCCTAGAAATCTGCCAATGGTAGGGATATATTTTTGAAGTGGGAGTGTAACCGTGTATAACCGCACGTGTTATGAACGGTCATTACTGGGATCTCGCTAAAAAATGCCTAAAGTGGCAAAAAATAAAAAAAAAATGGCGTGTTGACAACACGATTACCATTTAAGAAGTGGTAAAAGTACATTTTTTGACAAATAATTACAACTGACCTAGAGGGCGCAACGATATGTTCTCCTCCTTCTGCAGTATTGTTGGTTGCATATTTACTGGTTGCAATGACATTTTGAAGATGTCACAATCCAGCAAATATTTGCGATTGGTCCTAAATATGATTACCTACCTCTCAAGATTGATCTCAAGTTAACTATTCCTACAGATGTTTTTTTAAAATTCTAAAGACGTCCAAAATGTTATGTCTTCAAGACATCACTATTCCCCGTCCCTATTCGTCGATTTGCCTATTAAATTAGATGTGTAGTTTTATTTTTTTTTAAATTCTTCTAAGATGTGATATTTTGAAGATGTCCCAATTCGACAAATATTTGAAATTGGTTTTAAATAATGAATCTAACAGACGTCCTTTTAAACTTCTTGAAGACATCTGAAATTCTAGAAATTCTTGAAGACGTCTAAATTGTAACGTTTATAAGACATCCCTATTCAGCCGATGTCTAAAATTGGGGTAAAGTAAGATTATATTATTATAAAAATGTGAAATCTTGAAGATATTTCCATTCAGTCAATGTTTAAAATTGATCTTAAATAATTTATACCTACTCACAAAGATCTTTTTAAAAATTCTTGAAGACGTCTAAAATTAAACGTCTTGGAACCTTCACTATTCGGCCAATGCCTAAAATTGGTTTTTAGTAAGACTATCTATATTATAATAGTTATTGGAACTATTAAATACTGCCTCGCAATAATAAGGATCTACGTTATTTTATTAGTGCATCAGCACTATTTCTCCAAGAAAAGAACAGTTATTGGAAGACTGTAGTATGTTATGACCCACAGTTGTTTTGGTTTGGGCTAGATGGTTGATTTGTTATCCAATAAAATTTGATAAAATAAATTAGGTTATGACCCAAGGTTCCCAAAGTTAATGGGTTGCCGCGGGTAGCATTTAGCCATTCCACTATAGATTTTGGCATCCGCCTCAATTTTGATTGGTCAATTTTGAGTGCAACCATAGAAGGTGCGGAATTACGTAGTAGACTGTTAGAACGGTGTCCAAAACGGGAGTGCAATGTCATATGCTTCATACTTTATCGCGGCTCTGGTTCAAAAGGGCAATATTTGAAATAGCGACATCAAAAACGCGACGTATTGTTAAAGCGATATATCAAAATAGCGACATTCAAAACAGCGGTATAATAAAATAACGACATTCAAAACAGCGACATCTAGAAAAAAACAGCGACATATCAAAAGAGCGACATTCAAAAGCGCGATACTTTAAAACAGCGACATTGCAAAAGAGCGATATATCAAAAGACACAATATATAGGAAAAAACGACATTTAACACCGCGACAATATATAAATAAAGCGACATTTGAAAGAGCGACCTCTAAACAAAACAGCGACACATGAAATTGAAGCAATGATAATCAAGAAAATGCAGACTTACTCAAACTAACCCGTCCGCCTAGTGCGATCTAGGTCCTCGTAAAAGTTAGCATTTTATTTGAAAAACAAAGCGCGCTCAAGGGACGCTACGCTATAACTAGATTTACTCTGTTTTTTCAAATAAAATGGTAAATTACGAGGACTAGATCGCACTAGGGCCTAGGCCGACGGGTTAGTTTGAGTAAGTCTGCATTTTCTTGATTAATATTGAAAGTTAATCGAAATCAAAAATTTTTAGGAACTATTTATAGTATTATGCATGTTCGTACTATATAAATTACATATTTTCTAAAATGAGGTACAATAATATTATATACCTACCTAATTAGTGGTTTTTAATTGAATCACCTCAAAAAAAAAAAAAAAAAAACTACCTATTTGAAGAACTTCTATATTTCAGTAATTAGCCCCATGTGTAGCGCAAAAATATAATCATAGGGCATTGCACACTCGTTTTGGGCACCGTCCTGACATTCTACTACGTGATTCAGCACTTCTGTTGTTGCACTTATGCATAATGAGTATGAACATTCCACTCATGATTTGAGCACTGCTCACACATTCCACTATGCGTTTCGGCCCCATATCAAAATATTATTTAAATCAGCAGATCGCCTTAGAGATGGGTGCCGAATTCAATAGTGGAATGTCTAGATGCTGGCGGGTAATGGGTAACTTGATGACGCATCTGGGGTCCCTCATGAAGATTTACATTATATGTCGAGGTACCCCAGATGACGTCATAAAGTTATCAGGCAACCTACTTCTCTCAAACAACCTTGGTTATAGCCAATCGGCAAAAGCGAAACGTCAAAGTCGCCAAATAGTCAGAAATATTAAAATAAGAGAAGTTTACTGCCTCGCACTTACCAGACACAAACAAAGACATGCAGTATTAACGTCGTTTCAAAGTTCTTGAGATGTCCAAAATGTGACCTTTTCTGAAGACTTTCCTTTTCGTCATTCACATATTAAATTAGATTGGTATTTTAATTCTTTAATCTACAGTGTCATTATATGACACATTAAGCATACTCATTTGAATGTCATTAGCTCCTTCATAATAGCACTAGTGCGCTTAAGACTGTTGGATTCGGAGGATTTTCTACTAGAATTTGCATCGAAAGGTTATAACTACTTCACTAGATCAAATTTTTTAACGAAGAAGAGATAAACTTACTCATCTGAATGCGTTAAAAAAAGACAATTGATGCATTAAAATCCTATCATCTGATGAAAAGTATTTTTTTAGATTTATTTTTTAACATAAATTATAACAAGTTTAATATTTAAATATGAAGGCTTAAGAAAGTTGAGAATGAAGTGAGAAGATTTATGTTTATATTTTCAATAAGGGCTTATTATTTCAACAAAAAGGATGGTCTCGTTCAAATCCAAACATCATAAATTCTAGGATGTCTCTATTTTTTATTGAAAATATTGAACTTCATGGATTTTGACTCATATCCCAATTGACAGTACAAAATAATGAATTATCAAAACCATACCACAAAATTGATAGGTAGGTACTGTAAAGACCCAAGAACTTTCCGTTTAAGTAATTCAATTCTATCGTGGTGGAATTTCTTTCATTAAACTTTAATACAGCATTGCTCTTTTTTCTATCTTCACCTCAATTTAAATCCTTTGCGGAAATATTGTGATAAGCCCCCACTCTAATTATCCACGTATTCCGTGACAATTTCTTATTCTAATTATCTACATTTTGTCTTTGTCTGAATTTGGCTTTGCGGGTTCTATTTTACTGCTGGAGTTTGAGCATTAAATTATAAATTTATTCGTATATTTTTTTTTTCCAGGTATCTAATAAAGTCTGTTTTTTTTTGAAGATAATTCCCCAAGTCAAAAATTTAGTAACTATGTTGGCAACACAAGCCTTTTCTACATAAAAAATTTGAAGCATTGACAATTTGACGTTGTATTGCCAACATAATGTCATTTTGACTTTTATCTTAAAAAAAAAAACAGATTTTACTTCTTTTAAACTTAATTTTTCATGCATTACAAAAACTCGTAAACACATTACGAAATAACTGGCTCCGTGCAAATTATATTTTTCGTTCAGTAAATCTTGTTTTTAAAAACTATTTATTTTATTAAAAACTAAGAAGTTACAGCAAAAAATACTGGACTCCAATTGCTGCGGTGAAAAGTCGATATCAAAAAGATCTTGATTCTAAATTGCTATAGTCTAAAGCTACAACACAAATAAATCAATGATATAAGGCTCTGCGCGCCGTATAATAAAATATCGCTGACGGTGCAACTGAGTGGGCGAAACCTTGATATGATGGTACTTTTCCAGTGCAGTACCGCTTACTCAGCATATTTATAATATTGTGAGTCTCTATAGTGGCGTACGCTTATATTTAACATTGGAAAGGAGAATTATGTATATAATAATAACATAGGGATTTATAATATAACTCCTTCTTCCTTAAGTGGTTGCAAATTGGAATTGACTAACAATGTTGGGCAATTCAATCATCAACATTTTCCTCAAAAATATAGAATGAGAATAATTGTTATGAAAATAGAAGTTAATACTATGATTATAATATAGGTTGACACATAATTGGTTTTAATATTTAACACTTTTAATGGGTCAGTCTTTAATTTGTTTGCTTCTTTAATCGCTGATTGAAGAGCTTCATGGTCGACTGCTTTTAGTCTTACAGTTGTGGCATTCTCTAGAAGTTCAGGAATGTTGATGATGGGTAGTTCAAGTTCTAGGGTGAAGTTCTCAAGCGTGCATTCCAAAAATTTTCGATTGTTAATTGTTATTGAACATTTACCTTTAGAAATTACGATTGAACTGGAAATGATTTCCATGTATTTCTTCTGTTCACATTGCAGCATTGCTGTCACATGTCGTTTTGGAATAACTAGTAATTGATTATTGGATATTTCTTCTGTCGATTCTTCGTATTGAATTTTCGTGAATGGGCATAATTGTTGTTCACTAGATACGATACCGTGAACACAGGGCCTTGTTTTAATAGTTCCATTTTGCACAAATAAATTTCTTTAATATTTGGACGTTTTTGTAAAGCATTGTAATATGTGTCTGTGGTATGTAAAAGGTAAGGATACTTAACACTAATTGTATAATTTTGGATGGGTATAGGAAATAGTTTATACAATATAAAAGGTTTAGGACTAATTATTGGTGTGAATATAGTAAATATAATTACATGAGAGGACGTCTCATAGTATTTAATTACGTTGTCAAACGGTATTTGTTGACTGGCGGGTATATTTTTCAAGATCAAGTTCAATTTATTGCTGGCGTATTGTATAGTGCATTATGCTTGCATGAGCAAAACTTATTGCGTTTGAATGTGGTTAATTAACTCGCTGTGCATATTAATGTTTTCTAAAATTAGATTCATCATTGAAATAGTTTGAATACTTTGATTATCCGTCGAAATATTTCTTGTCTTATCTGAAATTATTATCTGATTATTTTCGATATTAGAAAATTGATCATATAATGTTTTCGTTACTTGTTCAAGTACGTACATTTGTTTGGTTTTCTGCAAAGTTGCCAAGTAGCGTGTAATTACACGATTTACGTGTATTATGATTGACTTGCGTGTATTTTTCGAACATAAATAAAAAGCGTGTATTTTCCGTGTAATTTGAAAAACTTGACATTCTCTTTATTTTTGTTCTGTTTCACGGCTTTCCAATCTAAAGTCATGGCTCCATTGTGACATAAATAGGACTTGACGTTTTCTCTTCCCATTGCTCCTTGCACTCCTTTCCAATATTTTCTGTCTGTATAATGGTCTGTTAAGTGACTACCCTTATGGCACCTTATGGCTAGGCTCAAAACCAAGATTTTAGGAAACTCAAGGATAATACACACTACGTTTTTAAAAATAGGTTGCCTGAATAACTCTATCTGGGGTGTCCTAATATAAGGCAAATCTCCATAATATGGCACCCCAGTCATCAAGTTACTCATTACCAGACAACCTTGTCAAGACAAAAAAACGACACGAAACCTACGTCATCACTGGTGCTTTGGCGTAGTGGGGGCTTGAGATTTGAACTACACATGCCTTATGAGGATAGGCTATCCTCTAGTAGTAGTGTGTATTACGCTTGTAGGAAACTGAGGTCAAAAAGTAACCACTTCTCCAGAAACCAGAGTAATTTGATTACTTTCGGATCGCGTTTCTGTCGTTGCCACATCTTTATTTTTGGTTAAGCTATGATCAGGAGCATTAACCCTCAGATGTGACTTGATTTGACCACTTTCCCAAAATCATAAATAACAAAAAAAAAATTATACTTGCTTCTTGATTTTGCAAAATAGGTACCAAAGTAAGTGTAAAAATCGTGTAATTGTGAAACTGAAAGCGTGTAAAACGTGTAATTTGACTAGCATATCGTGTAATTTCACAAAATCAGATTGGCAACACTCTAGATTTTTATCGATAATTTGCTGATTCTCATTTAATGTTTGAGTGTGAGAATCATATCTATCACCGTCATTCGCGTGTAATGTATCATAAAGCCATTTTTGTGCTGTAGCTATAAAATTCAATACTCCACGTTTATTTCGTTGTTCGTGTGAGAATTGTTTCACAAATTTCTTTAATGTATTGATACGTGATTGACTAGTTTCAATATTTACTTTTAATAAAGTAACAATTTCGTCTTTATTAGACCATTTGGTTAGATTTGAAGTATTGTTTAAATTCTTTAAAGTTATCTCCAGAGTTTTAATACTTTTTCCAATAAGGGTAGCATTAATGTGATAACATGCAGTGTTATGTTGTGTTGTGATGTAAGTGGTTCCTATGGAAATCGATAAAATGGATATCTTAATGGAATTAACGTGTAGGCGTTACTGGAAATTCCTTTGAGGAGGATGATGAAAGCTGCCAGGAACATTTTGGTTTTTCTGAAACAAAATGTTGTCGCTTTACCATTTGTTTACTAAATCTGATTTGACTTTTAGTACCATATCGAGGCCTAATTTTATTTCTGTCAAACAGTGTTGCCAGACGTACGATAATTATCGTATTTTTACGATAATTGCAAGAGGGTACGATGTACGATCGATAATGGATAAATGTACGATAATTTCTGAGTGTTGATAAATCTTGAAAAAAATACAATGAAATCGCTGACCTCCATTAAAAATTGAAATACCAATTCTTTTTTCCAGTGCCTGAATTATTACAAGGGGTAGGGGATAACGGAAATGAGTAGTTTTTTTCTTTTATATTTTTTCTAAAATAATAAAATTATTTTGCAAATACAACCTAACCCCTTCAATTTAAAAGGGCCACCAGCTTCCGATGACGTCACACTGGTAAAGTCAGTTTTGTACGATAAAATTATGCAAAAAAACGATAATTTCTACAGCATTGTACCATAGTTTGGTTTTGGTCATCTGGCAACACTGCTGTCAAATTGCCTAATGAAAATAGGATTCTTTAATTCAGGTTCTTTTTCACGTTGCTTATTGATTTTCTCTAAATTATGTGTTTGTTTTGATATTAATTTGTCATGAATTACATTATTTAGAGTTTCTAATGATTCGGCAAGATTGTTGATATAATCTGTGGTTATCTTATTTTGGGAATTTTCAATTTTTATTGAATAATTTAAATCGCATTTAGTTATTTGAAAAGGTGTATAACCTGTAGCACTATGTATGCTGTTATTATAATTCAAGATTGCAATTACCATTAGGTCATTAATGTTTTTATTGGGGCTTTGTAATTTCAAGCTTGTTAAACGTTCTCTCAAGATAGAATGTAATCTCTCCATTGGACTATTCGAATTAGGATTTCGAGGAGTCGTATAATGAAATTCGATTCTATGTAAAGAACATAAATCTGTTACAATATGTTTTTAAATTCAGTTCCGTTATCAGAAGTAATTCTTCGTGGAATTCCATGGTCACTGAAATATCTTATCAATTGTGATGCAATATCAGCTGAAGTTTTACTAATAATTGCGATAGCTTGTGCAAACTTCGAAAAGCTGTCAATAATTGTTAGGAATTTTTGATTCGAAACAATATAGGGGAGAGCCACCAACAGTTGCCATTGCAGGTACAGTGGCCACCTGTTGGAAAGTCCGCTAGCGCTCTCACTTGTATGCGTGGTCAAATGTTACCAGCACGTGGCGCGTCGAATACTTTCAGTCGGCCATTTATCTTCGTTGTGACGAGGGCAAAAGTGAAATTCGGTGTTGAAGTGACTTTCCGTGTTTATCATTCAAAGCTAGTATTTCAGTTTTTTAAATGCATGCTTAAGGATATGCTATTGCAATACGAAGTTCAGTGGTAAAAGGCTAAAGAATCTGCATTGTTTTTTTGTTAGGTTGGGTTTTGTTTTTTATGTTCCATTTCTTACAGTGGCCATTTTTGCGGGAGGTACAGTGGCCACTGTATCATATATTATAAAGGAGTGGCCACTGTTCCTTATATTATTCGAATATATTTGAAACATTATTTTATGTTTTTGATACAGTCTATTATTATTCTAAACTAGGATCATTTTATTTTAGAAAATATGCCACGACAACCTCCAAAAAAAGTGGGGATTAGTAAGCCTGAGGGGGAAACAATGAGGGCAGCCTTAAATGACATTAAAAGTAATGAACTGTCAGTGAAGTCTGCAGGCTTACGTCACAAAATACCTACACTTTATTTATTCCCAAGATAGATTTTGACATTGAAAACTTTGAAGCATAAATAATAACCCTTGACCCTGATTGGTCGCAAAATGAGATATTTCTGCAGGTTGACATCAATTTTACAATACCGACCAATAAGTGGTATTAGCGGCATTGTTTATGTTTCAAAGTTGACAATGCCAAAATCTATCTTGATGGGAAAAAATAAACTGTAGAACCACATTGAGAAGGTATGTCAAGAAGTTCAAAAATGTCGAAGTGGAAAATATTGAAGCTGGTTTAACACCTAACTATGCTGTTAACAGAATATTCACATTAGAAGAAGAATTCCAGCTATGTCAATATTTACAGATGTCTGCTAAATTACACCACGGCCTAACTCCAAAAAATGTTAAGAAATTTGCCCCGGTTCTGGGATCCTGGATGGAAAACAAAATGGCCGGAAAACATTGGCTGACGCAGTTTTTAAGAAGAAAACATCATTAGGGGTTCAACAAAGCGGTTGTACAGATATTTTTCAAAAATTTAATTTTTATAACGTCGGCGAGACTGCCCTAACGACTGTTCAGGAAACTGGAAAAGTTGTAGCTATGAAAGGACAAAAACAGGTTGGAAAAATAACTTCAGCCGAGCAAGGAACGCTAATTACGATGTGCGGAGCAATCAATGCGAACGGAAATGATATTCCACCTCTTCTCATATTTCCTAGGAAATAACTTAAAAAGACCATATGCTTAAAAGAGCTTCTAACGGGACTATTGGAGCAGCAACCCCTTCGGGCTGGATGACAGCTGAAATATTCGTCCAGTGGCTGAAGCATTTCATATTATATAGCAATCCAACACAAGAATTTCTGGTGCTATTATTAATGGATAATCACATTAGCCATGTTTCTATAGAAGCTATAAAACTAGCCCGGGAAAACAATGAATGTTTATTAACATTGCCGCCACATACCGGCGATAAGCTTCGGCCCTTGGACCGAACTATTTATGAACCGCTAAAGTCTTATTATAATAGTGCATGTCAGTCGTGATTGATTAATAGTCCTGGCAAACGTATAACAATCCATGACGTATCCGAAATCTTAGGTCAAGCGTACAACTTTGGATTTTCAACAAGCAACTGCGTATATTGCGTTGGTAGAGTAACTGCTATAGACACAAAATTCCCCGAATATTGTATCAGTTTCTTACGCAAGCGCAAAGCCTGTACATTTGTTTATCCAGACGTCCCGGATAAGACAAATATACCCTATGAAGATGTTGTAATGCATTTACCACCCCCAACCTCAAGTGGCGGAACTGCAAGAGTTCAGAGCCTATTTCACTGCGGTTGACCTTTCTTCATTTAATTTATATTAGTTTAAGCCTTTTTGCATTTCTATGATACGTTTTGTTTTTCAGAGTAATTTATATTCGTTTAATAAGCATTTTTTGCATTTAAATGATATGTTTCTTTTGTTTTTCAGAGTAATTATTAGTATGCTAAACCTTTTTGTATTTATACGTTACGTTTCTTTTGTTTTTGAGGCTAATTATTAGTTTAATAAGCCTTTTTGCATTTATATGATACATGTTTATATTGTTTTTAATGTGTTTATGTATAAATTTTCCAATTAAAGGATTTTGTATGAAATCTTATTACTTAATACCAAGTTGAAAACAGTCTTTGATATGCTTCTCAGAGAAATCACTGTACCGACCCTAAACTGGCCACTGTACCAGTGTGTGGTTCAATACAGTGGCCATGGTAGTATGTTTACAAAAAAAAATTTTGGAAAAAATCCTATACTTTTTTCAATTATTTGTAGAGCCTTATCGTATATGTAGTCAAAAAAAAATAAATAGAAAAAGCATAAATTTCTCAAACGTTTTCGAAATAAGTGGAAATGAAAAAAAGGGTGGCACTGTTGGTGACTCTCCTGTATAAATATAAAGGTGTTCAAAGGGTTTGGAGTTGGTTTCAATATTATTTTATTTTAAACCGTATATGTAATTTTCACATTCCTTACTGGTTTGAAGGTTCGAAAATATCACTTTACTTTTGTTTACTTTAAATCAGGCCGAAAGTGACTGTCCTCCTGTCACTTTCGGCCTGGAGAACTCACTTTCGGCCCTGATAAATTGTCCTTTCACACCTAAACACAAATTCAGGTGCAATGTTTGTATTTAGAAGTTTTCCTAAGATGTCAATGTCGGTGTCACGTCGGTGTCAGACTGTCAGTCAAAATTAAATTTTTGTTATATTTTTACCTTATTTCATTCAATAATTAATAGTTCAAAATAAAATAGTATACATAATTCGATGGAACGTTTTCACTTTATTGTCTCCGGAATTGGTTGACCTTGGCGCTTCGCACCTCGGTCAACCATAATATCTCTCGAGAATAATGAAATACTTTCCACCTCCGCATGTAATATACTATTGTCAGGTTGCCTTTCATATTTTGTCTTATTACATATTTTACATGTTTTGACATATGCTTGTACGACTTTTTCTAAATTAGGCCAATAATATCGTTTCTTAAAAGAGGAAACATTTTCTGTAACTCCGCGATGAGATGTTTTAGTCTCATGATATAGTTTGATTTTTTCTTTCTGTTCATCAATTTCTGTTATGTCTTCGACAAAAGAATTGGAAATACATAACTTGAACGAATTTGGATTGAATGATGTGCTTAGAACTCTTAGTATAATAGGTTCTAACGTTTCGTTGTGGAAATACATACAATACGTATTTGGTGGAAGATATTCTTTTATCAATTTAATAATTTGATCCTCTAATGGGTCATTAGGTAGAAAGAATGTTATTCTTGTCTTAATTGAGATATGTTTAAATAAGCTCAGTGGTTCAAATATTTTCTCAGCATTAGATACCAATTCTGGTTTTTACCAAATCCGTTTATACAGAATCTCAACCTCTAACAACTTTTATTTCTCCTTTTGGAACGTTTTATTAAAAAGACGTGTTGTGTGCCCCGGAATATTTTTCTGCAAAATTTTCTAAACCATTTGCCGATTTACAAGGTGTTATTTTGCTTTGCATATTATTGATATACCTGTTCATGCATCACCAACTGTTGAACAGCATAATAATATTTTGCGAGAGATTTTTACTCGTTTAGAACGAGAAGGAATAACCCTGAATAAACAGAAAACCCTCATGAATTTAGATAAGCACAGCTTTATCCTGAAAGGATTCGATTACCTAAGCTTTGGAATTTCAAGACGACGCCTAATGGTCCCGATTTTTTTTTAATAGAATTTCAATTGCAGAGCTATACCGAGAAGTAATTCTAATCTAATCCCACTAGTGCGGAAACGTAGAAATATCTCAAATTGGTATCATCTCCGTAGAAAAAAAAGTGTTCCTAACTCATGCGGTGTGGCACTTTCCGCACTAGTTAGAAAATATACTATATTCCAAAAATAAGTTTTTCGAAAAGCATTTGTTCGAATAAATAATTAATTAGTAACGATTTTGGGAATTATCTATTATTCCTTATACCCTCTCCGAATTTGATATTTTTTTGCAGTTTTTGAGCGACATATGGAAAGAGCGACATATCAAAAGAGCAAACATTTGAAACGGTGCATCTAAACAAAACAGCGACATATCCAATTTTATCAAATCAAAAACATACAGACTCATGTTACCCGCAAAACGCGACTGAAAAGTAAATAATAAAATTTGAGGAAGTGAGACAGTGAATGGGTAACTAACACAGAAAAAATAAAATAAAAAGAGAGGGTTGGTCGGTGGCTAAATTCTAGAAACGGGACTTCGTGTGAAGAGTTGCCGACTATCTTCCAATGCGGAGAGGAGTGTGGATCAATTAAATAATTAAATATAGAGCGCCACCTGCTTTTCCCTGCAGTACACGAAGTCAACCGATATAACGAAAGCAGGAAACTTCTACGGACCTATAGCAGCACAACCTGAAATATAAAAGTAAACAAGAAGGAACAGAAGTGAAACGCTTTGCTACAATCAGGTACGGGTTTTTAATTAGAACCAGAACAGGTTTGACTCTAGAGTTCTGAGTGGGTTTTCCGAACGCCCTGGAACACTGAAAATTATTAACACTGGAACCAGAACAAGAACAAAATAAATCGACTTAGGAGTACCTAACCTTACGTTCTAAAAATAGTATTTACAATAATTACACTCAACTTGAGTCCCTAAATAACTAGTAGGTAAAGAGTATTGTATAACACTTATAACAATAATAATACCTGAAATGTAAATTAATAGACAAGCTTACTAAATGCAGTACCTTCGTAAATGGCCATTTAACCCCAGTGTACAAGTCTTTTCCTGTATTCAGTGCAGCATGTGTTTATGGGGACTCCCGGAAAAAAGGTCGAAAATACAAAAGGTCGAAATACAAAAGGTCGAAACTACAAAAGATCCAATGAGAAAAGGTCGAATAACAAAAGGTCGAATAACAAAAAGTCGAATAACAAAAGATTGTATAACAAAAGGTTGAAAACAAAACGTCGAAAATAGAGAACGTCGAAAATACAAAAGGTCGAAAATACAAAAGATCGAAAATACAAAATTCGAATATACAAAATGTCGAAAATACAAAAAGTCTAAATACAAAATGTCGAAAATACAAAAGATCGAAATACAAAAGTACGAATTTTAAAAGGTAGAAATTGAAAAAGGTCGAAGATACAAGTTGTCAGGATGATAGAAAGTCAATAAAATGTTTTTTTTTTCTACTTTCTTTTCCCTATACTAATGCCTTGACTAACGCTAACTAACCAAAACTGATTCAAACTAACCAAAACTCTTTACACTTTTGTAATTAACCCAATCTTCGTTTCTGACCCATGCACTCCTATTTACTTCCCGATCCCGTAAATTTCTATAGTAAAACGTCAGGGAGGACACTTTCAAAAATTAACATATTTCCGATAAAAATTAGTTGATATATCGTTTATAAAAATAAAAAATAAAAATAAAAACTCCGACCTTCAAATTCGAAGGAGAAAATTACGGGTCCGCGCGAGATAAATTGGAATTTGGATATTCAAGATTAGTGAAATGAGAAGGGCTGCTAAATAAAGTGAACTAACACAAACTTACACAAACTAACCCAAACTAACCTATAAACTTGCCTCGCCAACGCTATGATACGCAAACTAACCCAATCTAACCCAAGCTAACCTATAAACTTACCTCCCCCAACGCGATATTTTGTATTTTCGACTTTTTGTTTTCGACTTTTTGTTTTCGACTTTTTGTTATTCGACCTTTTCTCATTCGATCTTTTATATTTTCGATCTTTTGTATTTTCGACCTTTTGTATTTTCGACATTTTGTTCTCCCGACCTTTCGTATATGCGACTTTTTGATTTTCGACCTTTTGTATTTTCGACTATTTGCTATTCGAGCTTTTGTAATTCGACCTAGTGTATCTTCGAGCTTCTGGTATTCGATCTTTTGTTATTCGACCTTTTATATTTCCGAACTTCCTTTATTCGACCTTATATATTTTCGACTTTTATTTATTCGACATTTTGTATTTTCAACCTTTTGTATTTTCGACATTTTGCTATTCGATCTTTTGTGACAATTCGACATTTTGCAATTCGACCTTTTTTCCGTACCCCGTTTATGGGATATTAGAGAGATATAGATCATCAATTGAAGTTGAAGTAACAATACGTAACCTGAAGGGCAAATTTAAGATTATGGGATAATATAGGTAATATGGATAATTAATTAAAATTGAAGTTACAATATATAACCTGAAGGGCAAAGGACCCCGCAATATTTAAATGGAAATTGGTTACCCGTGATATTCGGATGAAATTTAAATATGTTATTGGGAATGCCGTAAGCAACATTTTTTACCATGGGCACAACCCTGTATATATGACAGGTGAGGCGTGGTTAGCTGTCAAATATTGGAATCTTATATCCAAAAGCAGAGTAACTATGGCAGATTTTGATGTACAAAAAATTTATTTCTACTAAGTCGACCAAGTTGAGTCGAAAAATGTCAACCATTTTGACACCTGTCAAAACCCTGCCAAACGGTAGCGCTCATCTTTTCCAGTTTTAAATATTTCATGATGAAATTTGACATTTTTAACTTTTATGTAAATTCTAAATTCAAATATTGAAAAAAAATTGACAGAACTGTCAAAACCTGTAATTTGCTTTAGTAGAAAAAACTACTCTAATCTGGTTCTTTTTTGTTTCAAAGTAGTTTATTGGTGAAAAAACATTTAACAAAGTTCATGCATGTCACATTTTGACAACTGTCAGAATCTGTTAATAGCTTTTTGGTTCATATTGAGTTTGTTTGCTTAGTGAAGTTCTACAACTAGAATGATAGAATAATACAAAAATACAATAGGTAATACAATAGAACTAAACCAATTTTATGCCCGTTGTAGAACTTCACTAAGCAAACAAACTCAATGGGTACATTCAGGCGGTCTCATCGGCTCTGCTCAGCCTCTCAGCAGGAACTTTATTCTCGAAACCAAGGAACAGCGTTCTCATTGGAACGAAGGTTCTGTCTTTGTCGTCCGGCGTAACACTGACAATGACAGAGTAATCGTTCTTATGAGAAGGCTGTCCTTGGTTTCGAGAATAAAGTTCCTGCTGAGAGGCTGAGCTAAGCCGCTGGGACCGCCTGAATGTACCCAATATCAACCAAAAAGCTATTAACAGATTCTGGCAGTTGTCAAAATGTGACATGCATGAACTTTTTTTAATGTTTTATCACCAATAAACTACCTTGAAACAAAAAAGAACTAGATTAGAGTATTTTTTTCTACTAAAACAAATGACAGGTTTTGACAGTTCTGTCATTTTTATTTTCAATTTTCGAATTCAGAATTTACATACAAGTTAAAAATGTGAAATGACATCATAAAATATTGAAAACGGGAAAAGATTAGTGCTGCCATTTGGCAGGGTTTTGACAGGTGTCAAAATGGTTGACATTTTAACTTGATCGACTTAGTAGACATCGATACTTCGTTCATCAAAATCTGCCATAGTCACTCTGCATTTGGATATAAGATTCCAATATTTGACAGCTTACCACGCTTTACCTGTCATATATACAGGGTTGTGCCAATGATAAAAAATGTTGCTTACGGCATCCCCAATAACATATTTAAATTTCATCCAAATATCACGGGTAACCGATTTCCATTTAAATATTGCGGGGTCCTTTAATATACCTTAATATAGGAAATATACAGGGTGGGGACTTTAACTGGAACTAATTCGCTAGAGCCTTCGGATAAAATAGGTGGACAAAACGCAAAAACAAGTCGATTAAGATTTTTTGGCTATTTTTTCATATAATTTTTTTTATACAGGGTGTTCCAAGAACAGCTGTACGGTTATCAACTTTATTTTTTTAAAGAGTAACCCCTGTATATTATGACATGTTTGGATTCTGCGGAAAATTCTAGACATATTTTATGTACAATGTCCTATGCTTATCCTCAACTGTTTCGGAAATATTGACAGTTGAAAATTGACTTTTTTGCATCTTTGACAGACTGTAAAACCTAAACAGTTGATTTTACAGCAAAACCGATCATACATTTTGATCTCAGTTTTCCGTAAACTATCATTTGACACAAACTTTGAATTTAATTCATGATTAAAAATTCCGTCAGCCGATCAAAGTCGCAAAAAAGTCAATTTTCAACTGTGAACATTTTGTGAAACATTTGAAGATAGGTATATGACATTATACATGAAATATTTCTAGAATTTTCCGCAGAATCCAGAAATGTCATAATATACAGGGGCTACCATTTAAACAAATGAAGGGGATAACCGTACAGCTGTTCTTGGAACACCCTGTATAACAAAATTAATGTGAAAAAATCTTAAGCAAAAAATCTTAATCGACGTGTTTTTGCGTTTCGTCCACATATTTTATCTGAAGACTCTAGCGAATTAGTTCCAGTTAAAGTCCCCACCCTGTAGATAATTAATTAAAATTGAAATAACAACACATAACCTGAAGGGCTTTAATATTGTAGTAGAAAACTGCGTCGCTGTGGTGATTTATTCCAATAACGGGTTGATGAGGTTTGATAGGTCCCAGATATTGGGACAATACAACACACTTCTTATCAAACCTGAGTAGTCCCTGATCCCTTGAGGAGAACCTGAAGGAGTGGATTGATATCTTACAGTGTTTCCGATGGCCTGGGACTTGATCAGGGCCGTGACAAGAAGCAACTACTGGCCCTGGGCACTGTAGTTGAATAACCAGAAGCACTAAAGCTTCCAATTGTCTAGCGGAGGCTGAAGACAGGAGGTACGACTTGACATATACAGTAAGCTTAATGTTTAATTCTCTACTCAAAGTTAAGGACTAAAGCGTGACGAATAAATAAGGCCTGAAACAAATGGACGTTATGAGACTGGGCGTGGAGCGATAGGTAGGTAGAAAACTATGCTTTTACATAGGCAATAGAGAAACACAGAGAAGACGACTAAGAAAAACCACTTGCCAACATACTTTGGCCTTAAGGAACAAACAATTGATCACGTTTGCACTTTTTCGGCTCACAAAGAAATCCGCGCAAGGCGCTTTGGTGCTAAAATAACGGATTAGCCACCCTAGATCTATGAGCGAAAACTGGAGAACTCAGACTCAGAAATCGGCAAAATGTGCCTGAGGAATTTTCCCGAACACTTAATCATGAAAAGTCCTCGACCTGAATGACCTCTGCTTGTCCCGTCAATGTACTTTAACAAGGTTGTGTCAAAACTCCAAGGTGAAGGGTTCTCGGGAATTTTAATGGTAGTTGGGCATAGGACTAATTTAAATTAAAATGGTACCGGTCATTGACCTTATTTGGAGCGCTGTCAATCTAATCAAGCTACTCGGATCAGACAATCAGCTGTTCCAATATAAATATTGTGATTTTATTTATTAATAAATTAATTGACTATTTATTTTAACCCTACTAAAAGGAAATCAATTCCATTATTCAACCTGTAACTCGATGATTCTGGGAAGAATAAAAAGTTTGAAGAAAAGTGTGGCCACAACTACTGGAAAGAAAACAGTGGCTCGACGAAGGTATGCTGTTCAATGAGGCGAATAAGCTTATTTCCTTTTATTTTGGCCCAGGAAAAATCATCCCGTGCGAGAATATTCCAAAATACGACCCATGGTTGATTGTTCTTTGGAAAACAGCAGGTGCGTTGACCAACCAAATGGCATCCTAAAGGTACTCGTACTGGCCATCTGGAGTTACAAAAGCGGTTTTCTCCCTGGATTCCCTTTTCATTGGCATTTGGTGATAGCTGCTTGCCATATCCAACGTAGTAAAGAAATTACACCCTTTCAGAACTTCCAATAAATAATCGGCGCCTCGAGGGAGCGGATAGCAATCTTTTGAAGTTTTCGAGTTCAGGCGCGATAGTCGACGCACATTCGAGTTTCGCCATTTTTCTTTTTGACTAGAATAATAGGACTCGAATACGGCGAATTTGATTCCGGAACTATACCAGCTAACGTCAATTCGTTAACTAATTTTCGAACATATTATCCCTTTCAAATGCAAAGAGTCTATAAGGTCTATAAGTTACCGGTTTATCGTCCGCTAAATGAATTTTTATTTCTGCATGTTCAATTTTACCTAACTCATCCATATTTTCCGCGAAAAAATCTCGATATTTATTTAAAAGTAACAATAAATTTTTAAGAACTGTTTGAGACATATTTTCTGGAACGCGATATTTTATACCATTTAAAGAATATTTTGACAGGTTTTCAATATCAATTTTGTGACAAAAACTTACATTTTTTGCTTCAGTGACACATGGACTCCCTCTTGCTACCACTTGGTCCCTCTTGAAACTAATTGTCCCTCTGGACAAGTTCAGTACTGGAATCTTGTAGACTGACGGCGAAATAACACACCTATAGGCGGAAATATACTTCTTATCAGGCTGCAAGCTGCTAAGCATTTTTATAAAAACTTCAGATTCGAGGTCATCTCAAGGTATGCAGCTTACTGGGCCAATGTGACCTGCAGCAAAGACAATACTACTACGAAGTAGTATTGTCTTTGCCTGCAGGTATGTTGGTGAAAGACTCTGCTCTCAAAACGATTTTTTTCGATGGGAGTTTATCGATATTTGGTAGCTCTCTCTGCCATATCATTGGGAAACATTCTAAGATTTCCTTCCTGAATAAGAGTCACTGCATTGTTCTTATTTAGTACTGAGCGACCAATTAGAACTAGCATAGTTTCCATGTTGTCTGCTACTGTGAAAATATCGATTTCAGCCTCCAACAAATCTACTTTTCGAATTGTTTTGTCCCTACCAATCACCTTGCAATTTGCGCCTATATCCATTAAGATAAACATTGTTGTCCACCTCTGTCATGCTTGCTTTTTTGGCATCTGCTTCGGGATAGGGACTAGTTGGCACCCAGAATCGAAAAATCCCCTGAAAACATGCTCATTTATCTCACATGAAACATATTATCCTTCACTTGATTTCTCTGATTGGGTCTCGCAAACCAATGTCTTGTGAGATGAAGCGGCTTTGTTTTTACGGCAAACTGTGGCGAAGTGTCCTAGCTGCTTGCAAACAGCACATTGTTTCCGTAATTTTGGGCAATCTTTGAACATAATATGTCCGTATTCTTTGCAATTAAAGCATCTTGTATGCTTAAACTTTTGATTAATGTTTCGTTTTTTATTATCATATGATCTTTCTTGTGTTCTATAGGACTCGACTAGATCTTTATTAGAAACAGGCACTGATGACAATGCTGATAGATATTCCTTGAATAGGTCTTCTGGAGTGGCATATATCTACCTAATTTTGCCCCTGATTGCACTGTCGAATCAGGAATACCATCTATGATCATGGCTTCTGCATTTTTACCAGAAATATCACTTTGTCGAAGTATTTTTTCATGTTTAATAAGATTTCTGATGGCTGTGGGAAAATCCTGATGATCTGGGAATGCCTGGATGAATCAACGTTTCCACTCGCTCCATGTCTGTCGGTAGTTGTCAAGCCAATCGTACCACATTTTGGCCATACCCTCTAGCCTGGCTTGCGCTTGCATATGAACTTTCTTTTAGGTTGTCATCCCATCTATTTATTTGCGCTAGCTGGTCAACTTTATCCAACCACTTTGGACAATTAAGTGACGTCACGCTTGGGTAAAACTCTGGAATACACTCAGAATTAATTGTTGTTGCGCCGTCTTTAGATCGTAAGAGATTGAGTCCTTGAGTGAGTGGTTGGTCCGAATATAATCTTAGTAGCCTGGAAGAAGGCTGTGGTGCTGTTAGGTTCAGCTAGTTGCAGCATTTCGTTTGATTTTGTTATCCACCATTGGAACTTTAATGCTCGCGTTTGCCTTTGAACTTCTGCTTTTGTTTCCTGGTACTGACTTTTTTCACAGTGGAGCTGGGGTCGCTTTTCCATGCATTATGCGCTCTTCTTCTTCTTTCCATAATGTCTTGAATTTCAGTGTCGTTCTCATCGAACCAGTCTTGATATTTCTTTTGTATGTAGCATACCGTTTCTTCCGAGGCAGATGCTATTGCGGTCTTCAATATTTTCCAGTACATCAATGCTCTCCGGGTACTCTAATGGAAGTTTCTGGCCTAGAGAGGCTTGGAAGTTTGTTGTGATATGATTGTCTTGAAGGCGTTCTGTGTTAAATTTGCGTTTGAACTGCTTGTTTCGACATCTATGCTTTGTTAGGATGCGCAAGTTCATTCTGGCTCGTATCAGCCGATGGTCAGTCCAGCAGGCATCCGCACTGGTTAAACCTCTCGATATGCATACATAATTTCGATTTCTAGAACGTACAATTATCTACTCGATTAGATGCCACTGCTTTGACCTAGGGGGTTGCCAGAAAGTCTTGAATGTATTCTTGTCGGAAAAGTGTATTCGTTATCATATTATAAGGTCATATTCTGAGAACTTTGTTCGGATTCATTTTTCCGACTTTTTTTTTGCCAATCACGCTTTTCCATAAATCTGACTCTGTACCTATCACCTAAAAGAACAAGTTAATCAGATCCAGGTACAGATGATATGGCTTCACTTGAGCAGGGCATACATTTGCTCTTTTTCGTTTTCGTCTGTTAAGAGGGTTGGAGCGTAAACTCTGTTAGCGTAACTTGTTGGTGGTTGCTGAGGTTTAGACGCATAGTGTCATGAGTCTTTCGCATATTCCGGATCGAAGCTCAGCATGATGGTCCATAAATTAAATTTTTATGGCGAAACCCACTCTGTGAATGCGAGGCTCATTCTTATTTTTTCCTTACAGTAGAACCTAAAGCATCCTCCATGCTCTTTAAGTTGACCTCCGCCTGCTCTTCTGATTTCGTTTAGGCAGGGGCTAGACTGAACGACCATTATCGATCGTCCTCGAACGTCCTCGGGCATTTATTTATGTTGAACGTTACTCATCAACATCAATCAACTTTTCTTGCCTTCTTCCAAATCATCTGTCTGGGAGTTTTGGGAATTGTTTCGATTGTGCATGCGTAGTTGATCGTGGTCGACCAACCGGGTCAAAATTCCAACCGGTCGCTGTTGGTCGACCGGAGATGGTCGGGTAGTATAAATGGAACTGCTCGTTTTACGTTGTTTGTTTTTTGATCGTTCGACGATGATCCGATGATCGATAGGGGTCGTTCAGTCTAATCCCTACCTTAGAGCTGTAATATTCACGTCAAATCTCTTTAATTCCCGTGTCACTATTAACGTACTCCGTTCTGGTCTTATATTTGTGCTGGTATCTATGTGTACGAATATTCCATGTGGCAAGATTGAGTTTGTTTTTCTTTACTTTGTTACGACCGCATGGGGTGGACCGTCTAAATGCGGTTATCCAGCTGGCTATGTTAAGGGCACCTTCCATTTAAGGGTGAGCAGACCGGATCCTAAATAGGGCTGCTCAGTCACGGATACAGAACACGAGTTGCTCTACAGCCAATCCTTGAGCAAAACGCTGATCATGCTATCCGCCGCCTATGTCGGTTTGTCATTAAAAGCTTCCAGACTACACTACCCTGCTCCCGTCGCAATTTGCCGATCGCCGAAGGACTTGGGTGTGCTTTGGACTTTTATTAATATGGACATGCTGATGCACAGTGAACAGACCCACGAAAACCTGAGTATACCTACATCAACAGCTGTCGCCATAGCGGCACCATTTTCATGATGCTTAGAAACGTGAAATTTACCGTCACAATGAATTGATGCTCCTTAGAACGATATGCAACTTTGAAAAAATTGTATTTTTGAGAGTTTCAGATTTTTAAAATCAGGCTTCTCCAAGCTCAGCATCATTTTTGCAAGACTAGTAGGGATCACGTTAGTAGGTAATTTAATAATTATTCAATTAGCATATCTATACCCTAGTGGCCTCAAAGGAAATTAGATGGTCTTCCCTCGGAAGCCTTTAATTGAGGTAATGTCCTAATAGGCTATCGGTGTTACTAATGTGTATATAGTATATTATGATGTAATTAGCGATGTGATAAGGCATAATTATACAATCGTTTTATGTACTATATCTTGTGTGGGATGACTTGATCTGTTTGAGTGCTAAAGCCCATTGAGAGGCGCTCCTCTAACATTCTGTAGATTTTATTATTAAATTTAAAATAGTCCAAAACAAGACATTTAGTGAGAATGTTTAAAATTCCGTCAGATTCATCTTTTGTGAGATCATTGTTCTTATTCAACAAGACACAATAACACAATCTCTATAACTTTTTACCATGATATATACTAGCAAACAAGTTAACTATATTGACTATATCGAGACACTTA